>JANHMN010000011.1:19230761-19295761 GCA_030674055.1 Rhabdomys pumilio
GGGCTTACACCACGGTATTGTGAAGCATTAGTGAGCACTGGCTTACAACACGGTATTGTGAAGCATTAGTGAGTACTGGCTTACACCATGGTATTGTGAAGCATTAGTGAGCATGGGCTTACATCATGCCTCTCTCCTCTCAGTCCCAATAGTCCACATCCCTGCTAAACCCAGAGTAGCTTTCATTGTGAAAAAGCGCAGGCTTTGCATTTTCTTTCCATTTATGTCACAAGTAAAATTAGTTTCTGTCTATTATTTTTTCCTTCATCTGTCCCACCCACAGTGATGTTTAATTTAGCAAATGTCAGTATTGAGAACTTGCTATGCATAAGGCATACGCATTGTGCTAGAGGCTGCTGTGTAGGAGACCTCACTCACATTGCCGAAGAAGCTTCTGAAGCCAGGTAACCCCAATAGGATGCTCTATGGGCTAGAGCACAAACATAACACTGGATGCATTCTCCTCACTGGACCTCTTCCATGCTCATGTGTGATCCACTGCATCTTCATGGGAACCTCAAGTGGTGGGTTGCTCTTTCTCAGAGAACGGTGAGGCTTTGAGGAGATTGGGTGACATGTTCCAGGACACCCAGGTGGTAAGAATGACTGGGATTCACCCCAGTATCTCCTCTTGTGCTCTCAGTGGCACGATCAAGGAGGCTGTCTGCAAGCATAGTTCATTTAAGCATGTATTTACATGTATCAGACCCTGGTGGTGCAGGCATGGAAGCTCTGATATTCTGGAGGCAGAGACAAGAGGAGAGCAGGTTCAAGACTTGCCTGGGCTACAGAGTGGGTTAAAGGACAGCCTGTGAAACTTAGTAAAAACTCATCCCCAAATAAAAGCTAAAACTAAATGAGGTAGAACACTTACCCAGCAAGTGTGAGACCTCGGCTTCAATCCTCGCTACCACTAGCAGGATTTTCAACTGCTGAGGCTGATAGTCCCAGTAAATTATAAGCATTCTTGCCACAGACTTAATGATTGTGTGATTGTGTGTGTGTGTGTGTGTGTGTGTGTGTGTTTAGAGGCTGTAGGTTGATATCTATACTTTTCCATTTTTTTTTTTTTGAGAAAAGGCTCTTCCTTGGATCCCTGGGGCTCAATGACTGGCTAAATTGGCTGCAACTGAGCCATGGGAACTTACCTATCTCCCCACCTCCCTGTCCTGCCCAGTGTTGAGATTACAGAAGTGTGAGGTGTCTACTGTGCTCAGGGATCCAAACTCAGGTCCATTTGCTTCTGTGGCAAGTGCTTTACCCACTGAGGCATCTCTTTAACTCTCCACAAATAACTTTTCAAACTTAAAACTGTTGCATAAGAAGGGAGCTTGGAGCTTTTGACCACAAACGCAGTATATCCGTAAGTCCTATAGTTCTTGCCTTAGTGCTAGGGTCAAATGTCACAGTTTGCTGGATACAGGACCTGGGATAAAGTCAGTAGGACAGGAAGTAGTAGGAAGCCGAATCATGGCAAATCAGAGTTGGAAGGAATCTGTAAATTGAGTCTAGAGGGTGGACTAGACAGAAAAGACTAAGATCTAATGAAGAAGAAACCAGGATGCCCAAGCCAGGCTGCTCACTGGCAGCAGATCTGGATGTGAAATCCAGAGAGTGTTTCCTGACAGCAAAATCTCCCACAGCCCACCCAGAGGCTCAAGCAGACACACTGTAGTGAGGAAAGGATGGGAAGTGGGTGGGAACTGTTCCTGTTACCTAATTCCTAAGGGGGATGCTGACTCACTCCAAGGCTTTTGCTTTAGATGCACTGGAGGCTTCAGAAAAACATGGCGCAATGTCATGAACATCACACCTGAAAATAAGCATTTGCAAGTTCTCTAGTTTCATGAATTACTAAAAACAATCAGCCTTAAATAATTTAGCGGAGAGGGAGAAAAGTCTTAATTTTGATAATAGTCCTTATTTTCCAGTACAATTGTTTACTTCACCTTTACTCAAAATACAGCTCACTAAACAAATATGTTATGACTAGAACATTATGTCCTGCTCTGGATCCACCACCGGTTCCTACCATTCCCCCAGGTCAAGTGTGATCTAACCAACCCCGGTCTCCTGTTGTACCCTCAGGGTTGAATACACAGATGCTTCTCTGCAGAGCAGGGCAGAGACAGATAGTGAGGCTATAGCTTCCCTAAAATCCATGGACTCATCTCCCTGTAAGTCTCGCAGGCTCTGCCAGACTGAACAGCTATGGTAGGCGGAGGGGAACAGCCAGTCTCAGTAGAGAGGGCTGAGGAGGCCAACCAAACCTCTTTCAACAAAGCTCCTATCTAGAACAGGATGTTGTGGGGGTGGGTAGCCCATCTGCTTGGGGGTATTTTCACCCACTCAGCCCTCCTGGTTAAGATGGATGCCAAGCACAGCCAACCTCCAGTCATGAGCAGTCCTTGGAGATTGCCAGCTCCTGGCTGTCTTTCTGCTACCATGGGTATTTGGATCCTGGCATAGAAGTTGGCTTGCCAAAGGTCATGTCAGCACACATATCCATTTGGAGACACGTCCAGAAGGATGAAGGGCAAGCATCTGAGTTGCTCTGCCTAGCCTTTCTTCTAGTTACTCTGTACCTCAACGCTCTCATCCTAGTTGGATGGCCAGCTGGAGAGAGCATCATCAAGGCTAAACTAACCTCTGAGCACAAATGAAATGCTCAACCAGAGGAAAGGGATCCTTGTTCCTGTGTTCCCTACTCTTCCTTTCCTGAGCAGGGCCTGAAAAGATCCAGCTATGTCAGACACTGCATCTCAGATTGCAGGGAACACAGTCTACCTAGAGATTCTGTTAGCATGTAGACTCAGACTCACATTCGAGAACACCCGGACAGGAGCCTGAACACTGCCTCTCTGAAGAGTCCCCAGTAATCGAGTAGGCCTTCTTAGGCTGGTTAGCACATGGGCTGCACACTTAGAATGACCTGTGTCTCACACACAACTGCATCCTGTTTGTGACATAGATGGACCATGGAAAACTTCGCTGACAAAAGGGAACAGAACTCACTGGGGTCTCCCCTCTTTGTTCTGAAGTGATGTTCGTTTGAATGGCATACAATACTTATTTTTCTGACCTCTAGGATAAACACAGTATTGTAAAGTTCAGTAGGGCTTTCAGCAGCCTCTGACAATCCCATTTAATGTTCACCATCAACAGGCACATGGCCCAACTGTGCCTTAAAGAGATGAGAGCCTCAGTCCAGCTACTTCAACCTGGAGAGCAAGACCTTGCCAACAGGTCATGGGTACGGCTGGCCATGGGTACGGCTGGCCAGGAGAGAGAAGGATGGGTTCTAGCATTGCACAGATCTAAATAGGTCTAAATAAAGGATGTGTGCTTTCTTTTCCTGACCAGCAGTCTTCCTGAGTTGCTTTGCCTCTCTCTAGTTCCAGAAAATATTGCCATCTTAGAGAGTGGCAGTAAAGAAACCACATATTTATGGAAAACATATCAAATAAATCTTGAGCAGATAAAAAAGTAATAAAATGCCATGTTTTCCTAGGAAGTTATAAAATTACACAATCTCCCATAAACTTTTATCAGCACTGCTTAAGCTCATACACAGACCAGTGATTAAAGGTAAGAACAAAACTGGAAGATTCTGGGAAGTGTAAGCCAGAGATCAGGAAACCGCCTGTGAGTAGCAGAAGGAGCAAGAACCATAGCACAGGTGGGAGAGTGGCATGGAAACTCACAGCCCACGCAACACAACTCTGGGAACCCCAGACTGCTCTCAGTCTGCTTCCAAACGAGCACTTCTGAAAGCCTGCACCAGCTTCCATCATTGGTTCTCAAGCCTCAGGACCCATAGACTCTGGCTCCAGTCTCATCTTTCCCATAGTCTAAACCAGACAACCACAACAAGTTATTTCAGTTCTTACGGCTTTGATTCCTCTTTAAAACAACAGTGAGGGCTGGAGAGATTAGGGCTGGAGAGATGAGATGAGGGCTGGAGAAATGGCTCAGTGGCTAAGAGCACTGGCTGCTCTTCCAGAGGTCCTGAGTTCAATTCCCAGCAACCACACGGTGGCTCACAACCATCTATGATGGGATCTAATGCCCTCTTCTGGTGTGTCTGAAGAGAACTACAGTATACTCACATACATTAAATAAATAAATATTTTTTAAAAAGAAAAAAAAACAATGGCGAACCTTTCTACTCTTTGTATGTGCAGGGATGGATTGAACAGTGTGGAAGTTGGGGCACATTGTTTCCATCATCTCTCCTGCTAGGAGGATGAGAAGCCACTCACCTGAGGCTTGCACTTCCATGATATACTGGTGCAGGTCCTGTCCCTGCTGGATGACCTCAAATGTCATGTTGTTCATGGCAAGCTTCCGCTCTGTATGGCGCTGTAGCCGCTGCTCTGCCAGGGTCAGATCCTCGGTGTTGAAGTCATTCATCTGCCGGAGCAAGTCCTCGTTCCAGGCATCCAGCTCTGCAGTGACCTGTGAGAAGTACCACCATCAGCTGGGGCTTGCTGGGTGCATAGGACGCTGCTAGATTGCAGCTCCTGGCCTAAACCTTACCAACTAACCCACCCCTCACTGTAGTCTTTGACTTAAACTATAACCACATACAAACAGCTTTTAAACTGTTTTTTTTTTAATTAGCAATTTCAATGTCTATAGCAACAGCAAATGAATGGCTGCAAACATTCATGTACTGAGTTAATAAAGTTTATAAAGTTTTGGTGTATCCATCGCATCGTGACCCTCACAATGACCCACGGAGGCAGGCAGGATGGAGATCTCCAGGTCTGCCTTCTAGAAGAGGAAACTGGCCTCACTCAGACAGATGGAGGGCTGTGGCTGAAGTTTGCCTTGATAGTGAGGGACACAGTTGCTCGGTTCTCCTGTCTGCAAAGCGTTCACCTATCACCTTGTAACTGTTACTGTAAAAATATTTCAGAATTGAAGGAACCTTCAGAACTAAGTAGTTAGTTTGCTTCAGAAGCCAAAACTGGAAGCCAGAAAAGCCTGGAGAACGACTCAGGCTTCATAATTGGTTAAAGAGCTAGTGCATACTAAAGGCGGGGCTTCCCTTCTGGTTCCTGTGTTCCACGGTGCTAGATTCTCTCTTCATTACAAAGAGCGGTACCTGAAAAGAGTGACCAACCTAAGTGTAAATGTGTAATAGTCCTCTAGTGGTTCTCAACCCCTTTGGGGTAGGGGTTTGATGACTCTCATAGGGGTCACTTAAGACCCATTAGAAAACACAGATGTTCACACTAAGATTCATAACAGTAGCAAAATTACAGTTATGAAGTCTCAATGAAAATAATTTTATTTGGGGATAATTTTTTAAAGATTTCTTTGTTTGTTTGTTTGTTTGTTTATATGTAGTGTTCTGTCTGCATACCAGGAGAGGGCACCAGACCTTACAGATGGTTTTGAGCCACCATGTGGTTGCTGGGAATTGGACTCAGGACTTCTGGAAGAGCAGTCCAGTGCTCTCAACTTCTGAGCCATCTCTCTAACCTCCATTTGGGGATAATTTTATGGTTGAGGGTCACCACAGCATGAGATAATGTATTAAAGGGTCGTAGCATTAGAGAGGTTGAGAACCAGTCTTGGAAATCAAGCAGATTATAATCTACAGAAAGCAGTAATGACATCATAAAGCATGGGGCATGTAATAAATAAAGGCCTGGGCTGATAGGGATTAGCTGGTTCATTCTCCACACCTTAGCTCAAGCGATTTCACCTAATCTGCTCTGGTCCTCTGCTAACTAAGGCCACACCCTCTGGTCCTCTGCTAACTAAGGCCACGCCCTCTGCCCTCTTTACATTCTCTACAATGATCCACAGAGAAGGAACACCAAAGCACTGAATTACATTATTCCCTGAATAATGTTTCTATTAAGTCTTCTTGTGTCGTCCCCAGAGCCAGTGAAGGCAAGAGTTTTTGTGTGGCTATCTTTTCTGAGGAGTGGAAATGGAAGTCTCTCTGGCTCAGACATTTGCATCATGACTTAGCAGTCTGAGCATATACCCCAGAGCCCCAGTTGAGTGGTTTTCAGTACTCTGGGTCTATCCCAGCTGACAGGTGCCATCCTCTTTCTAGTGACCAAATGCAAGTTGTTCTAAAGTCATTGGAGGACACCAGGAAGTAGAAGCCAGCTAGAGGCAGAAGACGTTTCCTTGTATCCAAGCTATGGCTGGGCAGATTGGGTTGGGACAGCAAAGCAGTCCTTTTCCAGGCTGCTTGTCTGGGTCACAGGATTCTACTTGTCAGTCTAAGGGGAAGATCTTTCTCCCAGCAAACCAGAAACAGATAAAAGCACAGTAGGTGTCCTTTGAAGCGGAGACTCAGAGCTACAGAGTTCCTCCCTCACTCCTCCCGGGTTCTCCCCTCATGCTCCAGATCTTTTCAGGTCAACTCAGGGAGCTGCTGAGCTCAGCAGGGAAACCCAGTATCTACTCATTGTGGAGGAGACCTGGAAACCAGCAGGTTAGCAGGAAAACAGATTTCCATTGGGTCCTTGTTTTTGAGGGACACTTTACTTCCCAACACCAGAGAGGGGTTAAACAGAAAATAGGAGATACCTCATTTTATAAAAAGAGAATTTATAGAATGAACATGTTGTTATAAAAGGCATAGAAGTAGGCTTTTTTTCTATAATTTTAGAAATTAGAATATGATTTACATATAATGCACATATTTTGAGCACTTAGTTCTGAGAGTTTTGATAGTTCCATACATTTGGGCGTATAGTCATCACCCAAAACAAAACACACACCCATCACCTCAGGGAGCTCATCCGTGATCTTTCCAGTCAGTTTTTGCCCCCTTGCATGAGAAGACACTTTCAGATTTCCATCAGAGATATAGCTCTGCCTAGTTTTGAATTTCTTTTTTTTATGACTGAAATCATAGAGTATTATATGCTCCACTGTCTGGCCTCGTGTTCAGCACGCTACATTATAGGCATCGTGGTTGTACATAATTCCTTGATATACAAGAATGGAAGCCACTGTCCAGATGGTTAACAACTTACTTATCCTCTCTCCTGCTGACCGTTGTGTGGCTATTATGAATAAGGCTGATGTGAGAACTCTCATGCCACTCTCTCTGTGGGCACAGCTTTTCGCTAGTGTTGAGCGGAAGAGGTCCATGTTTCTATGCAACTGGCAGAGTTCTCCAAGGGGATGATAAGCTGTGGTGTTGTAACATACGGAAGTTCCAGTTGCTCTACTCACCATCCTCTGTCATTACTGTGTTTAACTTTCATGGTATTACGACATGGGCGTGATACTTCATTGCGGTTTTAAGTGTATCTACCTCGTGGCGATTGATATGATAATGTTTTTATATGCTCTGCTGGCTGTCTGTATATCTACCTTTATAAAGTGGTTTTTCTTTTTCTTTTCTTTTTTTTTTTCTTTTTGGTCAGTGTTTGTTTTTCTGAGACAGAATGTTGCTATGTAGCTGACCTTAAGTTTAAGTCATAGCATAGTTTAAGGCTGACCTTAAACTCAAAAATCATCCACCTCCAACTAAATGCTGGGACTACAGAAGCACACTACCGTATCCAGCCGACGAATTTTCTTCTGATTACATATTTTTAAGTGTCCTTAATAGGTCTGGATATAAATTGCTTTTGAGGTAATCTACTGAAGTAGTCAGAACCTAACTTCAGGTCTTCTCCTTGTGGGAACATACAGGAAATTAGAACAAAACTACAACCATAGAATGAAAGGGAGGGAGGTCTTTTATTTCAGTCTTAGCTTTTGTTTCTATAAAATTGACCCTACAGTGGATCTTTTTGTCACAGGAAGATTCCAGATAAGTTCTAAGACCAGGAATCTTTGACATGGAATGCTTTGTACCAGCTGGTGGTCCCCAGAAGCTGGCTTTAGGTTGGAGGGAGATGCTCAGAGGTCTGAAACCAAGAGTAAAGTATGTGTAGTCACCTGTGTGAAGTGTCTTCTACACTCTGCCTCCTGTCCGCTTAACCCCAACCATTCTTTTTGATTGACAAAGGTAAGATGAAGCTTAAGTCTACTGTGTGACCTGAAGAACAAGGGCTTTCAGAGGCTGCGGTTGAACATCTGACTCCCTAGGCTAACTCCCGGGTCCATCGCTCTGCAACTGTCATCCGATTCCTCCGTTTCCTAGTTTTCTGAAACATGGTCAGCCAGAGCGGTCGGTTAGTGTGACTTATATGTACTCAACATTCCCTGGAGATGAAATTAAGTCTCTGGAGCATCCTTTCCCTGGGGTCGTTTCCACTTTCTTTCTAGGGTAGAAGGCTGGCATACGACAGGGGCTCATTTAGTTTCTCTCTCTCTCTCTCTCTCTCTCTCTCTCTCTCTCTCTCTCTCTTTTAATGGCTTCTAACCTCCCCCTACCTTACTGCTAATGAGCAAGGCTGGCTTAAGCTACCTTAAGCTTTTCCATGGAGAATGAGCTGGTTTAAGGCTGATTCTGAGAGTTAGCTCAGCTCCACCACCACCTGCTGGGGACCATGCTCTAAAATGACCTCATCTGCCTCCCAATCTGCTCAAGCCCTGCATCTCTCAGAACATACCCTTCACTACAAAGAGCTTCAAACTGTGCCAGGGCCAGAGGCTAGTCTCTGGCTCAACGGAAGACATAGGGGGTAGGGTTGGTGAGAGGGTGTGAGTGTGCCTGCTCTCATAGAGATAAGACTGTGAGAACTAGAGCCTGCACCGGAATGAACTTGGTGATTTAATTGTGTTTGGAGAGAATTTGGTCAAGCTTGAAGCAGAGCCTGAACCAAATGTGAAAGGAAATAGAAGGTCCCCAAGTGCACTCAGCTTTCTGTTGGCCTACTTTTTTTTTTTTTTTCTTCTTCTACTCAATTAACTCCTCATCAACTCTCAGACTGCTCAGGGACCCTGGTGGCTCTAGGGCCTCCATCTTATCCACTCTCCTGATTTAGAGTTTTAGATCAGGATGGCGAAGCCCAGTGTGTGGCTAAAGAATGAAGCCGTTTTCAAGGGCCCTGAAGAACAACGACCTCTTTGAAAAAGATTTTGGAAAGAATATTGTTCTAACAATTGTCTGGTCTAAAGACACCAGAAAGGAAATTAGATAAATAGCTAAAACTTTATTTATTAGAGAAGATTTAAAAAGTAAGAAAAGAAGCTTAAGAATTTCCTGCCAGAAGAGATTCACCAAAATCAACTGATGGATGGAAGTTGTAGTCAGACAGCCCTCCTCACGGGCTCCTCCCATCTCCAGTCTTCCTAAGGTATTTAGGTCTGGAGAGCTTGTTAGCGCAAGTGTTTTATTTGGCACCTTCTAAATTAAAATTTGTCTCCCTCTTTTCTTCTCCTTCCTTTCTTTACTCCTTTCCTTTAAAAATAATCAAAAATCAGTGTTGTGGCTTGGTGAAAACAGCCCCCATAAGCTCACATACTTGAATGCTAGGTCCCCAGTGTGAGGAACTGTTTGGGAAGGATTGGGAGGTGTGGCCTTGTTGAAAAGGTGTGTCACGGGGGGGGGGGGTGAGGTTTTAAAAACGCCCAGGCCATTCCTACTTATCTCCCTCTGCCTCGTGCTTATGGATCAGGATGCAAGTTCTCAGCTACTGTTCTTGTGCAAGCCTGCCTCTGTGCCTGCAACATCATGCTCCCCACCATGATGGTCATGGACTCAGCCTCTGAAACTGTAAGTCCCAATAAACTGTTTCTTCTACAAGTTGCCTTGGTAATGGTATCTTAGCACACCAACAGAAAAGTAACTAAGAAATTTTATATTTATATATACATATAAATATATAATATATATAATTTATATATAAATATATAACGTATATATAATTTATATATATAAATATATAATATATATTATATATTACATATATATATGTATATATATAAACTTGAACTTTTTAAGTTATTATGTTCTTTGAGTAGATCAATAAATTAATTGTTTGTGGCCTTGTATAAAAACTAATTTACCACTTTAAAACGGTAAGCTCACCATTTTACAGTAGGGTATTTTTGTAGGCCAATGGAAAATACTTAGCTTTCAGTTTTCTCATTTTAAGAAATATCAAATCTCTGTTCTGAGGGATTTTCCCACCATGTATTGGTTACTCATTGTGTACATGGAGAGCTTGAGGGCTGGACATTCCTTTCTTCTGGGCAAGCCACATTCTTAGCTATGTGGTTCATGTCTGTCCAGTACTACTGCATCCTTATCAGAATACAAAGGCACACAGCATTGAACCTTGATGAGACTACCTTTTTAAAAAAAAGACAGATGAGATTATCTGTTCTGAGACCCACAGCTCCAGACCTGCCTGACAATTGCAGAAAGACCTAAAAATGTCCAGCAGAGATCTCTGATAATGTACTGAAAATGGTGATTTTCCAGAAAACTCAAGCTGTATGAATGAATATTAATGAGCTTTTTAAATTTTATTTTAATTCATTTATTTTTTTTTAAGGAAGATAGTAGGAGAAACCTCCCAATGATTCTGACATGAGCTTAACAAAAGTGTTAATAGCTGCTACTAAAGTATTAAATAAAGTAATATTTAATACTAATATTATTAAATAAATGTTTTGAAGGAAGCTTTGTTGTTTTTTTTTGTTTGTTTGTTTGTTTTTCCAAGACAGGGTTTCTCTGTATAGTCTTGGCTGTCCTAGAACTCACTCTGTAGACCAGGCTGGCCTCGAACTCAGAAATCCACCTGCCTCTGCCTCTCAAGTGCTGGGATTAAAGGTATGGGCCACCACTGTCCAGCTTTTGAAGAAAGCTTTACTTCCCTATATCTATTATGTGAGTCCTTCTCACAATATGCTTAGAAAATGCTATGGTGACTGCTAAGAAGAAAAAATTTAAGAGATCACCTCAAATAGATATTATTATTTGATATAGTCAGTATTCAGTTCTTTGCAGTTTCATAAACTATCATAGTAAGGAAGATAAAATTAATAAATAAAGAAAAGGTGATGGAGCTGGATGAGGTGATGGGGTCCTTAGATGGTCACAGTCCACTGTGTCTGTGGAGGTTTACAGCTGAGTCCCTGGAGTGGTATGCTCCCTGACACCAAGAGTCCTGATGACCAGAGCCGACATTTCACACCTCTACAACTTTGACAGTGACATTAAGTTAAAGTCTATCTATTTTCATAAGCTATAGGACTATGCAAGGAAGAAAAAAGAAAGACAAACCAAATGAAAAAAAATGGAGGAAACCTATCATTTAAGTTAGAAAAAAAAGTAGTTTTCTGGAAGCACTTACCTGAAGGGAGAGAAATAACAACACAAAGCCAGATGAATCAGAACATGACGTCACTGGAAGGCCCTGCCTTGATGTTCTGGGAGAGGCCAGAGCCTTAAACAGGATACTCTCTCAGTATGGGCAAGTGAACAGGACATAGCCAACTACAGTCCCTTCATCAGAGGACAGTGAGGAGTAGTGACACCCAAAGGCCATGCCCTTCTAGAATGAACTGGAAATGCACCCCACACAGAACAGAAGTCTATGGAAGTTCACATACAGGAGAGACCCAGGACAGTCTACTCAAATATTTTCAGGACTTTAAAATGAAACTTTTTTTTTCTATTTTTCCCAGAATACAGTCAAGGACAAAAGTATACAAAGATCAGAGATTTTTATCCTTGTAGTAGGTTTGGCATAATACTGCTTATATTATGTTAATTTGGGTTCCCAAAATTGTTTGAGCAAGAATTTGCAAGTCCACCGCACAGAAGACACTGGGGGATCCTGCCCCCAGCTGGTTCTGATTGGTAAATAAATTTGCAGGGCAGGGCAGACAGAGACAGGACTTTTAGAATTCCAGAGCTAGGGACAGAGAAGAAGGAGAAAGGAGAAGGTGAGGAGACACCAGGCCTGAGAAGGTGCTGGACAGAGAGCATAGCTGCCATGTAGGACCCAGGAAATTGCAACCCCAAGAGAGCCGCCTGACTGGGTCCAGGGCAGCAAAGATGGAATATAGATTTCAATAAATAATAACCTGGTGATATTGGAGGGAGGTTGATTAGCCACGTGGAGGTTAGGAAGTGGTCCAGTCACTGAGTTATTTAAGGCTTATCAAAATATAAAGGCTGTGTGTGTGTGTGTGTGTGTGTGTGTGTGTGTGTGTGTGTGTGCTCATCTCAAGGAGCACCCCAAGTTAGTCACTGATTAGAGGAAAAGTCTCCCTCTACAAATATGTATCTATACATGTTATCTGCACAAATATTTTATCAGGGCTAATGAAAAAATTCTATGACATTTCCCCAGAGTGTCACTCATAGATTGGTGTGCATCCCACTCTGATCGGGAGGCAGGTGGCCTTGTGTGGTATGAAGTAGGAGAGGATGCCTTAGAGGTGGAAACAGCCACAGTCAATCCTGAGAGGCTGCCTGTGGCCCACCTGCTCACTGTTGTCAGCATACTTCAAGTTATTGCCCTCTTAATGGTCCCATTAAATGGATTTATCTATTATCTAGTTTCAACTAAACCAACCCTGGACAAAGACATGTGGCTTAGCAGGCTTTCTGTAAAGAAAACACTGGAGATAATTCAAATCCTGGAAGCAAAAAATTCCTGTCAGCTACATTATGGGTTAAAGAGACAGTGGTAATCAAATCAGATCTGTTAAACAAGCAAAAAAAAAAAAAATTGGAAACCATCAGAAGACTATTTGAAATCTGAAACCTCAATACCTCATGGAAAACTTAAGCCACATCCAAAGGGTACTACTATGAAGTGCTGGGATTACTAGAAAATGAGAGAACGTTTTTATAATTAAAAACTATTAAACATAACACATGTAGGGGGCTATATGTTCAAAGATATTTTATTGAAAATGTGAATAACCAAAAAAATGGAGACCACTGGCTTATCCCTACTTCTAAAAATATTTTATATTAATTTTTGATTATCCTAAGTGTAGGATATTTAGAGATGCAAGAAAGCATCAACGATAAATAGTTACCAAGTTGTTGCCATCCTGAAATATATGTTATTCCCACTTGTCTTCTGCTCTCTTCTGTCACGATGGATTTGTGTGAAGGCCTTTCACAGAGGAAGGCCAAACCTACAGGAGAACTATACAGGACATCATGCTGCACTCTGAGCCATCTACATCCAAGGCAGGAAGCCTAGGAAGGTATGGTAAGAATGTAGCCACATCCTGGGACTGAACTTAAAATCTCCGGGACGTCTCACTTCCATGTGGGTGCATTAGGATATCATTCCAGGTAACAATGTGAGGGCATGCATGTCCTCATTACTGTGTAGAAAGAGACAGGGCAGTGATCAGTGCTTTCCTAAAGTTTAATGCGCTCATCTCAGCCATCAGTGAGATGGCTGAGGAGCCATGCTTACATCCTCCAGAAATCAGGGTGGTGGGCCCGTCCCACTTCCAGACATCCCTAGAAACCCGTACTGTGTCCACCCAGTGTCTTCCTTTAGGAACAGAACCAGAGCTGCAGGTCCCCCATAGGTACTGTCCTGGCTTATGTCAGCTCTGACGTGGCTCTTTTTACAGAAACCACCTTCAGTTTCACAAGCTTCTCCAGGAGTGTGTTCTTCATCCCCACATTGAGGCATAGCTGGTATTTGAAACAACTTCATTATCCTTAAAAATAACCTCTGACAATCTGACTAGAGGCAGAACTCCCCCTGGGTCTGGCAGGATTTCCATCTCTATGCAGCACCACCTCCTCCCAGATGGGGAAGAGACCTTCTGAAACCTGAACCTCATATTCTGTATCAACAGATACAGAATCAAGCCACTATGTTTATCTCCTTCATTTTATCGGGCCCTCACGCCATTTCCCTATTGCATACCAAGCGTTCCAAGACACTGACTAGGGGAGCGGATCTTGGACTTAGAACAGCTCAAGAACATAGATTCTGTAAGTGAAAGAAAACTCCTTCTACCAATGTTGAAGTAAGTTCTTCCTTTAACGTAGTTGTCTTGTACTTGTACCACTTTAAAAGGCTATTTTCCACATGTGCATTGGATTGCCTTTCAGACAGGAAAGGAATTGAACTCTCCAGAACTACTGTAGGCAGACTCTGCTAACACTTGCTAGATGATAGCAGTGTGTAGCTGATGTCCAGATAAAAGCCAACTAACCCAATTTGGACTAAGCCAGTACCTCTGTCCTCTAATCCATACCCTTCTAGTCAATAAATCTTGAACATCTGACCCTCAGGTGGTTTCATTCCCCTCAAACATGTCTTGATATAAAAAGAAGAAAATAAAGTATACAACAGTCTAGTCAGAAGAACTTCATGCCAGCAGGGCATGGTGGCACAAGCCAGTGAACACTGTGCACTGTCTCAGGAAACAAACAAGGCTGGTAAGACAGATCAATGGGTAAAGACGTTTGCTGCTGGACCTGACAACTTGAGTTTAGTTACATGGTGGAAGGAGAGAACTAACTTCTGTAACTTGTCCTCTAAAGAAAACCAGCCAAGCAGTGGTGGCACACGCCTTTAATCCCAGCACTTGGGAGGCAGAGGCAGGCGGATTTCTGAGTTGGAGGCTAGCCTGGTCTACAGAGTGAGTTCCAGGACAGCCAGGGCTACACAGAGAAACCCTGTCTCAAAAAACAAAACAACAAAACAAAAACAACAACAACAACAAAAAAGAAAACAAACCAAACAAAAGCAAAACAAAACCCAACCAAACAAATACAGGGCTGGTAAGATGGCTCAGTGGTTAAGGACTGGTTGTTCTTGCAGAGGACCCAGGTTTGTTTCTCTGCACCCACTTGGTGGCTCAGTGTTCACACCCTTTCCTTGTGGAATGTCCTCACCCCAGAAGGATGTAGCAGGGCTCAGGGAGAACTCTACACAAGTTAAATTCAACCTCTTCATCTTCGGTGTCTCACTCCTGACCACTAAAGAGTAATGGCTTGTACCCTTCCTCTTTCTCTTCATCTTGTGATGCTGAGACTGTCAAGTTTGCATGGTACTTTGCGTTGCTTGGCAACACATGTTTTTCCACATGCATTTTAACTGTTCTTTTAAATATGCTTTGCTACTACATGCCACTTGAAATTCTTTTGAGTGCAGATATAAAATCCATGAAAAGTGAAAGAAAAGCCATATAGTCATAGAAACCAGGAGGAAAGGTAATTAAAATATACATTTAGAACATGTCTTTTTAATTTTTTCTTTTTTGGTATGGGTGGTGGTGGTACGTATGTGTTAATAAGGACATTTTAAATACTAGTCAAGTACTCAGCTACTAAGTTACATCCGTAGCCTATCGTTAGAACATGAAGTCTTGAAGTAAGCATGACCAGGACCCCTGTGGAGACAGGTCAGAGAGCCATGCTCACAGAAGAGTATGGGGAAGGAAGGTGATAACTTTCGATGCTAGTTTTCTTTTTCTTTTTTTCTTTCTTTCTTTTTTTTTTCTTTTTAGATTCTGAGCATAAACTTTTTGTTTCAGGCCTGAAGAAAAAGGCAGCTATTGCCTGGACATTTCTCTGGTCCTGAGTTGGCTTACAACTGGGGTGTTGAAATTTTCAACATTTAAAAATAAAATCATTCTTTCTCAACTAGTTTAATGAAAGTTCCCACAAATCTATCTGGGAAAGTTGGTCCCTATAGACTTCGGTGCTCCAACTTCAGGGAGATTTCTAGATAGAAAATAAAGTTAAGAGGAAATGGTAGCTGGAGTTTTTCAGGGGATCACTTGACTAGGTTGTGAGAGGTGCTGGCTATCACCCCTACCACTGCAAAAAATGAAAAAACAGCAGAGATGTGTTAGGTCGAGGGGTAGCCTCTCCGTTATCACAGTCAAGGGCAAAGAGAAAAGGATGCTTTAAAAGAATCTGTACCACCTCAGAAGCAGCATTTCCATGCATGCTGTTTGCTTTCCGTACTCCAGAACCTCGAATGGTGTGATTTTAGTTACAGCTTCAAAACAGAAAATAATAAGAATAATAACTCTGGCTTATATTACCAGTTACTACCAGTTGGTACCAGAAGGGCATACCATAATGGTAACTCTGATCTTCTAGAAGTGAATCAAAGAATCCATGGTAAAGCAAGGATCTGCCTTATCTCAGACTGCCTTTTTCCTTCTGAGTGATGAGGTCATTGATCACTGAGTCCTGCTTCAGACTGACTGACCCCTGCCTCTCCCCACACTGCTGAGGTGCTAGAAACATAGGGCTTTATACATACTAGGCAAGTGTTCTACAACTAAGCCAGATCCCCAGAGGCCCCTTGGGGAGATGGGTCTTTCCTCTTGTAGCTCCTGACCATCATGGTTGCTGTGTGACTTCCCCTAATGCCTGTCTTGTGTGCATCAGCCATGGAGGCTGCCTGACGTTAACACTTCTACTCATGAAGCCATGGAGCACTGAGCAGTCAACCATAAGGAACCACACAAGAATGTAAGGAACAGCAGCTATCCAAGGAAGCGATCCACAGACAGGAAGTTAGTGGAGAGGCTCTGCTGAGCAGTCAGGATGAAGGCGATTGATGAGACTAGATCCTAGTGTGAGGGGAATTCTGTGAGCTCTAAAGTAACAGCCAGATACATGATCCCTCTGATTTCTCTATGGATGCAACAGTGGCCACACCTGGAATGCTTCCATCAGAACATCCACTAACCCCCTCTCCTCCTTTCCAGTCCTCTCCTCCCACTCCCCCCCTACCTCAATGGTGTACTGTTCAAAGATGCGCAGCTGCAGGAAGATGTCCAGTTTGATCTTCCGCTCATGAAACAGCTCTTCCATCTGCACCTGAGCATCGTCCAGCTGCTGGAGGACAGACTCGATATGGCTGATGGAGCTACTGTGGGGTGTCTTGTTGTTGGATACAGCTGAGTCCCTGTGGCAAGGTGGGGGAAGGAGAGAGAGAGAGGCCTTGCTATGTTAAAAGTGACAGATGGGTGGCAAAGTAGATCAGGTTAGTCATTAACAAACCAATCTGTGGAAGTGCCACTGTGACTTGACACCATCTTCTTAGCAAGAGAACCAGGCATGAATTCACCCTCTTTGGAATTCATACCTTTATTTCCAAAGCTTGCTGCACTCCCATCCTCAGAGGGATAAAAAAAAAAAAATAAGCTAAGAGAAAAGGCATATGATATCAGAGAAACAGAAAAGTTCCATGCACACGTGTAGTCTACGATACAACTTTAATACACACATGCACAGATATAACAGAATACATAGAGGTAGGCAAAGAGATTTGAAAAGAAAAATCAACACCTGTCCTATTTCTGCCTCATGGGACTGTTAAAATGACATCATGGGTACCAAAATTATTCGCCTACTTCACAATGCCGTGCTTGTGCTGTGGGCTGGTGTTCTGAAACAGACTGCAAGCTATAGTTTAGGAAAGTATAGGATCTGGAGTCTGTAGACATGGTTTGGGTTCCTGCTGTGACACAACACAATATAGGCTCGTGGCCCTGGAAATCTCCAGCCTGAGCCCCAGCTATTTCCTTTATGGAATGGACTTAATCTCTCCCCTTTCACTCCATACCTTGCTATAAAGTAAGCAGTTGTATGAACTGCAATCAGGAGCATGCTATAGGTAGGAATCATTACTAACTCTTAAGTGGCACAAGGGAGTGCCAACGGTTTCGTAGGGCACAGTCAGTCTGGAAGAGTGAGGCTAGCTGATACGAATGGGACAAAAGACAAGGGTTTCAGAGAGGATGGATTTGGATTTGGGGTTTAAAGAAACAGAGGGACTCATCCAGGGAGAAGGGAGGGGGCTGCTCCTGCAGTATTCTATACAAAAACAGTAGGGATACGAAACATTGCAGAGTGCAATGACTTTGGGGGTGTTGAGCCTACCAAAGAGGTTACTTATGGGAAAGCTATAGAGCTTCTGAAGCTTAAATTCTGTAGAACTCGGAATAAGCAGTGCTCTAGTACGTGAAATAAACAGGCGTGCCTGTTACCCTGTGACACCCTGGTTTCCCTACGCAACTTAAGAGGTCAGTAGGTAAAGGAGAGAGCATTAGCACATTCTCTCCCAAGCTGGTCCCAAAGGCCAGGTACTTGTAGCCTGGGCTTGTCTCAGAAGCAGCAGGGCCTGAGTGCATGCTGTCTGTTCCCGAAGATAATGAGAGCTCTTACTATGTCTAGCAGCTTTCCCTGTGCCACTCAGAGAGCTCCCAGCCCTACCTCCCACTCTTGGTGCATCAGGGTAGGAAATGGGCATAGTTTCTTTCTCTGCTACTGTGTGACTACTCCAACTGTTAAAGAAGAGGTGTGGTTAATAATGTGCACCAAGTGTTTGTTGATTGTTTTGCCATCGGGAGGATCTGGCTGTTCTCTCAGACTACTCCTCCATACAGCATCCAGAAGAAAGATAATGATGTCTACCTTGCCGTACGGCATCTGTGCAGGGTCATAGTAGGAACCACAGAGACAATACACACGCAGCTAAGAACTCCAAGGAAGAGTGTCAGAATACTGAACACAGAGGAGACCTGTTTCCAAGGTATACAAGAGATCCTGTCTGTGTCCACTAAGCTCCACCCACTTCCAACTCTTTGGCAGTCTCTGATGTTGGGGAGGGAAGTACAGGATCGAGTCTGCCCTGTGGATAAATGTGAGTGTCACTTGCTCTTGGACACGCGCACTGGGTCCTTGCTACAACCCATTGTCATAAACATTGTCGAGCAGGTGCCACTCACTCATGACCTCTGCCATCATGGAGCAGCCTTAAGCCCTTGGGCACTGTGCAAGCCTAGCAGTTGTGAGGAACATGTGGCATCTGGGCAGGCCCAGCCCCACAAAGAGTAAGAGCAGCCGGCTAGCCAGCTTGTGAAAGCATTTCAAAGTTCTCTTCTGACAAAACCATCACAAAATCCTACAGCTGACAGGGAGTCTAGAGCACGTGCCTTAATTATACAAAGAAGGCAGCTGAGGCTTGGACAGCCTAAGTGGCTGCCCACCAGTTTGACTTTTTGTTAGAAGCAAATGACAGCAGAACTTCCTAGGTAGGCAGACAAAACTGTCATGCATTATATATTCATGAAGATGAATTAGGTGGTGGTGGTGGTGGTGGTGGTGGTGGGGGAGGCAAAGAGGCTGTCTTGTTAGTATGCAATAGGAAAATTCAGTATATCTCATGTGCATGTTTAGAATAGAAATAATTAATTTCTAACAGAAAAAAAAACCATACCAGGGCCTCTTAAAGGTAATTTTTCATTGTTTATTTAATTGGACAATTGGAATGGGGAAAAAGCTTTCTCCAGTTGAAGTGATACCCTAAGGCCTCAGGGCTTGCCTGGGTCTTGTTGATGAGATTATTTCTGTCTATAGCTGGCAGAGGTCCCAGCACTTGGTGATTTGGGGGCAGGAACAAGTCCCTGAGGGCAGGCATCATTAGCACCATCAAATCTTATTTATGCAGCACCTGGGCATGGGGCTGGTTGCTGAGGACTTGCCTAAGGCTTATCGACACTTTATCTGAGGAGCCAGTCCCCTTGACAGGGACAAGAACTAAACATTGATGCCAACAGAAAACAATGAATGGTGTGGGCAATTCTAAACAAGTACACGCTTTCAACAGAGCTTTCCTGATTTACTCAGTTGTGTGTATTGACAACAGAGGATTTTCATTATCTAGACAGAAAGGGACTGTAGAAAGGTCATAATGGGTAGCCTTCCCTACATTCTTAGGAACCCAAAGCAAAGCAATGGTGCTATAGGATTTTGTGTGTGTGTGTGTGTGTGTGTGTGTGTGTGTGTGTGTATGTATGTGTGTGTGTGTGTATGTGTGTGTGTATGTATGTGTGTGTGTATATGTATGTGTGTGTATATATGTGTGTGTGTATGTGTGTGTGTGTATATGTGTGTGTATGTGTGTGTGTGTGTGTATATATGTGTGTGTGTATGTGTGTGTATATGTGTGTGTGTGTGTGTGTGTGTATGTGTGTGTGTGTGTGTGTGTGTGTGTGTGTGTGTGGTTGGCATGAACTGGCCACATCAAGGACCTCAGACCCACAGAAAAATGACAAGACCTCCCCCACTACCTCCAAGTGATAGCACCCTCTGGTCTGTGTAAGATGTTCATAACAAATGTAGAAAATGTCCACTGCAGATTTCTCCCCTTGGGTATTTATGGTCTGAAGACTCTCCCCTATAGAAACTGCTCCTACTGAGATTAGCTAAGTCTGTCTAATTGATTCAGCTGTATGCAAGAATCCCTCTTCTCTGTTCGAGTGTGTAAAATAAAGAAGCCTCCTCCATCAGAGACCCCAGTTCACTCAATCCCAGCTTTTCTGTGTGTCTGTGTATTTTCTTCTTCATTCTTCTGCAGCCATAGAAAGGTCCACCCTTGGAACTGTGCCGGATGCAGAGGCTGTATAACACTATTATTTAACAACGTCTGTCTCTTTGCATGGCCAAATAGGTCGTTACTCTTAATGAAAATGCTACTCGTCTTATTGATCGCTGAATATCATTCTGAGTGATGAGTAACGCTCTGAAACATTCATTATTGCTTTCCCGGAACACGTCAGTCTAAACTGGATATGGTACAGGCATTTGTAAGTCTTACAGACAGACAGAGAGATGGAAGCTTACACAAGACCACAAAGCAGGCTGTGACTGAGTCAAGACAGGGACAGGACTTATCTCGTGTCTAGCCCGAGGCATTCCCCACTGGAAATCACTGCCCATGCTGACCTGGCCTCGGTGGGCTCCCCCAGGGAGGGAGGCGCTGACCTGAGTTGCTGGATCAGGTCTTCGCCTTCCTTGATGACATTGAGAGTGGCATCCAGGGTGGCGGTCTGCTGCTGCTGGAACTGTTTGATCAGTTCCTGGACCGCATCCACAGAGTCTGCACAGACATCCTCCAGCACCTCCTTCTGAAGGTCTTCCATCCATGTCCACAGCTGTGTGGGAGAGAGCAGAGGCTGTACTGGGGGCTGAAGAGAGAGGCCAAGACAGGAGCAAGGGCAACAAGGGCTGGAGAGGAGCTCCTAGACCAGAAGTCTCTGTCCTCACCAGCACTCCCAGAGGCCAGTCTGTGCAGCTAACTGATGCTTAGTACCCATCATTGGCAAGTTTGCTTCTGGAATGCTGACTCAGCCTAAGGACGGGAAAACCAAGTATTTCAGTGAAACCTGCAGACCTCTTAGAGCAAAGAGATTCTTCATCTTTGGAAGACCAGGACAAACAGGAAATTGGAATGAACAAATATTTTCTCTTTTAGGAAGGAGAAAATGAGGAGCTCTGTACACTTCCTCCAGGCAGCCAAATATGGCTTCCTTGAAGTTGATCACATTGCAAATATGCAAAATGATGGCACCCAGTAAGAGCCAAGCAAAGATAAACTGTAACCTAAGCCATGAGGAACATATTTGTTCTTTTTTAACATTGCTAGGTTATTCAGAAAGTTAAGCGCTAAGGTGCAGCTTTTCTTAACTTCGGTGACAGTATAAGGTAGTTCTGTGTTATAGTCAAGATGGTGAAATGGGGCTGGGATGACAGTAGCTATTAGACTGCGTCAGAGAAGCTAAGTCTAGTATTTTAAATAAATGATCAATGAAACAGTGAAGGGTTGGAAGAATTCCTGAAAACTCTCATTCACTAATTGTTTATTTACCTAGTGTAATGGGTGTTTCAGCCATTCCTGGACCTTCTCCTCCAGATCTACTGGAGCTGAGTCATGGCCCATTGCTATGTTGAGTTTTCAGTCGCTGCTCTGACCATTCTTTCTCTTAGAACACACATGGCAATAAACTAAAGTAGCTTTACACAAAAGACAGTCTAGCTTGAGACCCTCTGGAACCTTGGCAGGGTGGAGTAGTTAAGGGAGCCTTCAGTGATGTATGCAGGTTAGCTCTAGCAATGTCACCAGTGTGACCAGGAAGGGTCGGCCACAGCTGCTGTCTTTCATATATATTAGGGCAGCCTTAGAAAAAGGCAACTAAGAAGAGGCAGAGGGAAGGGCTAGCCAAGGAAGACAGATGTGCAGGGTTGTGGTGAGGGGTGGGACATACGGCAACAAGGTTCACGGATGAGTGGTTCAGAAGGAAATCATGTCACCCTATCGCTTCTTCCTGCTGATTGGCTGTTCTGTGGTGACCTTTAGGGATGCTGGAAGAAACATCATCCCTGCAGGCAAACATCTCCCTTAATCACTTTGAGGAGATTGTTTTATTCTGCCTTTCTGACACTAGCTTTTTTGTTTCTTAAATAAATACCATGTGCGTTTGGTAACTGGAATGGAAGATGAAGTTGTTTTGCTTTTGAGACCATCATTCTTTTTGAAGACTGGGCTGATTTACTTTTATTCTGGGGAAGGCAGGTGGGCAAGACACATGCATATGTGTTTGTGACATGTGTGCTTTTGTGAGAAATAAAGGGTATAGGATGATTTCACATGGAAAAAAAGAAGAAGGGGTATTTAATACAGCTGTCTAATTAAGAGCTGATATGGTGACTCTGGGCATATTTTTAACTTAACATTTACACTATTTCAAAAATATTAAAAAAATGGTTATTATGGATGCCCAGGGATGACAGCATTTCTATGGAAACATAACAAGAAACGAAAATTCTGTCTGGACAGTCTCTGCAGACAGATGACCTGGACTACAAAGTCTCAGGATGTGGCCTGGGACATTTCTCCTTTCCCTAGCTCTCTAGACCAGCAACCTGCCTGCTGCCCATGTGGGCTGGGAACAGGAAGATACTCAAAGATTCATAATTCTACCATTTCCCTTTATCAAGTAGCTCTTGTCTTTAAGTAGCTGTGAAAAAGTTGTGATTCTGAGACTGAAACGGCAAGTACAGAGCCGGCATGGGTCTGCATCAGATCCTTTGTGTATGTGTTATGGCTGCTGGCCTGGTGTTCTTGCTGGACTCCTAACAGTGGCAGTGGGTGTGTCTCTGACTCTTTCATCTGCTCTTAAAACTCACTTCCTTCCATTAGGCTGCCTTTTCCAGCCTAGATCTGAGGGCTTTTGTCTTGTCTTTTTGTGTCTTGTTTTGTCATGTTTAGTTGTCAACTCTTGGAGATTTGGTCTTTTCTGAAAAGAAAATGGAGGTGGGGGCCAGGTAGGAGGGAGGGTGAGCTAGGAGTGGAAAAAGACTATGGTGGAGATGAAAGACTATTTTCAATAAAAAGTTTGTGATTTGATAAAGATGCAATTTGATAAAAATGCAATACTCAAAGTTCTCAAAAATAACATTAAGGTAAAACAGAAGTTGTGATTTTTGAGGGATTGTGTCATCGTGCAGATACAAAGTACTTGCTAATAGCGTGGTTCATGATTGCATATTGAAAACAGAAACGTATGTTAGTGATTTATTTCATTACTTATATGTATATGCGTGTTTCTATGTACGTGCATCTGCATGCAGGTACCCATGGAGCCTAGAAATCATTGAGTCTCTTAGAGCTCAAGCCACCCAACATGGATGCTAAGAACCAAACTCAGGGTCTCTGAGAGAGCAACAAGCACTCTTAACTGCTGAGTCAGCACTCCTGCCTAGCGGTATAGTTTTTAAAATCAAGCACAGCATCCTAAACTTCTTGGTATATTTATTTATAGTCTTTATTCTACATGTGATCAAAATTGTGGTCTTGCTGGATGGTCATGCTGTTAATGATCTTCAGACAAATGGCTGGGCAATACTCTGTCACATAAGACGCACCATGACTTGTTTAATGAATCGGTGTGAAACATTTATGTGGTCTCTAACTACTCAAGACTAACTAGCATTGGAATGAAATGATCAGATTATTTCAGCCTCCAGATGCCTATGATTGAAAAGAATCCACAAAGAATGTGACTAGGATTAGAAAGACTTTTTAATCTGAGGAAGAAATGAGGTGGGATGTTACCTATTCATATCTTCTGTTTCCTTTCTGATCCTAACTAGAGTGAACCTTTTGGTATGGGAAACAGACAGAGGCAAAATTATGAACTTTGGTTTGCACAGACATAAGGAGTCTAGATTAAATCACTGATAAAGATATAGTGTATCCAGCTGTTGCCCAGAAACCGTCCTGTAATGACATTCTTAACAGCACTAGGGCAAACCTGGAGGGTTAACAAATGACTGGGGGAAGAAAGGAAAAAATGGGGGAAGTAAGAAAGGAAGGTGCTGAGGGGACCCACCACAGCATCAAGGCCACAGTGAGCTGGGCAGCTTTTCTTCATTGACTACAAGTCACTGAAGGGAAGATGGAGAGGACAACCCTAACAGTAGACCTGAATGTTCATCCTACTCTAACAGAAGGCCAGACGTCTGTCTTAGAGTCGAGCAGGAATCAAGGGTGAATGGACCAGCACCAAGGACGGGGATACTCGCAAGGTCTGTGAGATGGCCAGTCTCAAGACATATTAACCTGGAAAATCAGACCCCAGGAGTGATTTTATCAGAACACTGAAGCTTGCTTCACCTGCCCACTACAATGCACTCTGCCTGGTCTTCAGGTCCCCAGAAAAGCTCCTGCTGGAGAAGGTACTTCACCCTGCTCCTGTTAATTAATTAATTGATTAATTAATTAAACTATGGGCATCTCTCTCTTTTCTTTGCCCCAGGGTTTTTTTTTCCTTTTGGTAAGACTATTATCTTTTCATTGTCAAAGAACAGAAGCAAGACTACATTTCTCAGTCAAGATCTACCTCCTCTTCAAGTCCCTGTAAAGGAGGAAGAGGAAGAGGGAGGGGGAGAAGGATGGGGAGAAAAGGAAGAAAAGAAGAAGGAGGAGAAGGAACAAAGAGAAGAAAGAGCAGAGGACAGGTGGAGACAGCAGAGGAAGAAGACAGCTATAGACAGCAGTTAAGAGTATAAGCATGTCTAGGCTGAGCGTCCCTAACCCACAGATCTGAAATCTAAAATACTCTGAAAATGCCAACTCTCTCACTGCACTATTTCAGATTTTGGTATCAGGTATGTTGGACAGGATTTCAGAAGATGCTTGAAACTGCACCACTGAGACACTGCATAACCTTAGACAAGTTCTTTCCTTAACATTCCTCACTTGAAATTATGAATAGTAAAATCTGTAAGATTATCACGAAGATTACATAAGGTGATATATTTGGCAAGTAGCAGTGTTATTTAACAACACCAAAGCTGCCTAATACGCACTTACAATGTTTGTACTTACAATGAGCCAGACCTTGAGGGAAGGAAATCACCTATACTGTTTCAGGCTTACTTATTATTATTAATTATTAGTATCAACATCTAATGGGGGAGAGAAAAGTGAAACAAAACAGAAGGAAAACTTGGGTTTACATTAGAACAGTAACATACTTTGAGCATCAAGTCTGATTAAATTATTTCATAAAGAAAGAACATTAGTGACCTGCACAAGCTTATGTGGTTTCTTAAGAGACTATCTGGAACAGAATCTCAGTCTCTTAATTCCACTGACAGAAGACAGGAGATGCAGTTACACAGGGCTCGATGCCAGGTTGTCCTGTGGGGAGAGGAACTGGCCTTGTCTACCACCTCCAAACAGGCCACAACCCTGTGACCCTCTGGAAGAGTATAACTCCTGTTCAGTCACACTCCAGGGCTTTACCCATAGGCCCTTAATGACAAGGGAATCCACATGCCTTTGATTTCTGAGATTGTCATTCAGAGTCAAGTGAGCCACAAGCAAGCAGACAACTAGGCAGGAAGCCCTGGATTACAGTTAATCCTCTTGTTTCACAGACACTCTTCTGAAAGTGGCTGTAGGTCCCAGGGAGATGAAGCAGAGGCAGCTTCAGGGGGCTCACCAGGCCTCTATCTGCCCAGGGGAACTCAGCTTACAAAACACTATCTCTGCATGTTTTTCTCTGCTAGGCACTGCAACGCTTCATGATGGTTCTGACAAACTGTCAGAAAAGCCCATGGATTAGTATCAGCCAGGCTTCTTAATGCACTCCCCAAACCAAAAATCAACTTAATTAAGTAGGGTTATTATTTTTTTCCTGAGCAGCAATCAAACCTTAATTAATACTCCATTAAAATAAATTCCTAGGGGAACATAAACATTTGCATACACCGAATGAGTTCCTCTGCCATGGATGTTACCACACAAGACGCTAAATGGGCCTCCTTCCAGTCCACTTACTCAATCCCAGACTGCCCCTGTTAATCAGAAATGGAGAGCAATCACAGGTCTGCCATCGCCTCCTCCTAGGGACCTCTGCTCTGCCAAGCACTCTGCAGGCTCCCCCTCCCCTCGCCTTCCTCCAAGTGGCGAATGTTTCTGTCTTGGATTTAGTCCACTTGATGTGAAGGGCATCTCAGTCTGGCTTCCTCCACTGCCCATCATCTTTCTTCCTGACAAAGTAAACATCAATTTTAATACCCGCCTCCCTGCTCTTGAGCTGCAGACCCTACGGAGAAGACCCAGTGTTTTAGACAGTCAGTAAAACGGAGGTAGTTGGGAGTGCAAGCTGCCAAATCTGACTATCTGAGTTTGAGCCCCAGGATCCACGTGGTGGAAGAAAAGGGTCAGCTCTGGCAGGTTGTTCGCTGACCTCCACACTTACGAAATGGCACAGAAGTATTCTACTTCCTCCCAAATAAATGCAATACAATTTTTATTTTAAACAATCTGTAATATTAGAATTGAACACACTTGCAACATCTGAATGCTCCTTGCTAGTAGCAAAGACAAAACTGATAAAAGTTCTGAGACTAGTTTTTGATAGGGAGAAGCAACAGAGAAAAACAGGGTAGGTGGTGGCCCATTTTTGTTTTATACCCCGTCTTTTACCTACTATTTCTATAGCAGAGATTTGGAAATGTCTTGAGCTGCAGGCGGAATGTTCTAGTTTAAGTTCCTAAATTCTCCTGCCTCCATCATTCTCCCTTCTCTGGAGAGGAGAGGAGGGAATTTGCTTCATTTGGTGCTGACCTAATTGCAGGTTATCAGAAGCAAAGGACTTGGAGGCTACTAACCCCTAACCTCTTGGGACATTGGTTAGACCCATGCCCTCGTTCCTCAGAGCCCAACTAACTTGCGCGGGAACCCACGCCCTCTCAGCCTTTACCTCTTTGGTGTGCGTGTGGAAAGAGACCGACATGTCTAGAAGAAGCTTCCGCTGCTCCACTCTGCGCACAAAGTCTTGGATGCGCACCTCCAGGTGTCGGGCTGCCTTGTAGATCTCCTCCGGGTCACATTCCCCAGTCTGAGCCAGCTGCTCCGCTGCTTCTAGGAGCTTGTCCGCATTGGTGTATGTATTCTGCCAGCAACAAAAGTGAGGCAAAGTCAACTCGCAGCCAGGGAACAAGCTTCGCGCCTTCTCACAGCTCACCCTGGGACTCCCAAAGGAGTGGGCACAGAGGGCGGAGGCACTGAGCCGACAGCTCCCTGATCTGGCACCACTCTGAGTGCGTGGAGCTGGCACCTCGCCTCCTACCAGGCAACCAGTGGGCTGCTGCGCACAGCGGGCACTGCCTAGGAGCCTCCCCTGCTTCTGGGATGTCTTAGAGGTGCACTGTCTCTAGAGATAAGAAAGGAGGCCTGCGAGAACCTCCTTACCCCTTCTGCTCAGATTCCCCACCCTCACAGAGCCCCTTCATTGTTTTCACATCTCAGGCTGCTTCTGCGAGAGTCGGAAATAGCACATCCACAAGGATGCTCTGTGCTTCTCTATTCGAGAACCATGAAAAACTGCCAACTAGGAGGCTTGTTTTGTCCCCGCCCACCATCTCCCCTTCACTCTGGTGTTTATCTTTTGGAAGGAAGGGAAGCAGGCCAAAAGCAGGGGGAGGGGATATAGAATAGTTCCTTTGCCCCTGTGAAGGTTGGATGCTTGCAGGCAGCTTAGCAGGGCATCTGGTGGGTTTGTTTACCATGAGCTGCTATGTCCGGTACATACACGTGTGTGCTCATATGGGCCTCTCACCCTGTCAGTACACACTACAGTTCTCACCAGCATTTAAAATGTAACCCACTTGTAATTATTGCCCATCATGATGGCCGCCACTGCTTTTAAAGCAGTTATGATATCGTGAATGCAACTTTTCCTAAGCTGGTTACTCTTAATAGGACACATTCTGACATCCGACCTGTGGCTGGTGTACATATTTACCCATATCCACCAGGTCAGCACACTGCCCTATGGTGAGGAACTGGTGCTTACTATGTGGCTGGAGAAGCAGAAGCCATTATCAAATACAAGGTGAGCAGAGAACCGAGAGGCTGCGGCAAAGGCTGTATGAAACTGAGTCTGCCTTCCCTGAGCATCCGAGTGTTACAGGATGAATTATGGCCTGACGCTAACGCCACGGTGACCCTCTGAAGGCTTCTGACTCTGCTTCTTCAGTACTGAAAGTGTGAAGCTGATGATTAGAGATTCCCAGAGAGGTCCCAAGGGGTCCTTAAGGCATGCAGCTTGATAAGCAGCTGCCCGAGGCAATGTCCTAATGTTGGCCAGAGAGGTCTTAAAGGGGAAACATCACTTATGCCAACCAGGCCATTCACAAAACAACAAACAGACAAGCCTGGTGTAAAGAAAGGGGCTTTCCCACAAAGGTAAAAAATGTTAATTCTATAGAGCAAACGAAAGAAGCCATTCAGAGTTATTGGAGAGATGAGGATGAGAGGAAAGGGGGAGGAGGACTCCGAGGTGGTGAGGCAGGTTTTAAAAACTAAACAAACAAAAAACAGTTGTTTATGGGTTGGATATAATATTCAGTTAATAGACCCATATATCTTGAGAAAGATTTTTTTTTCTTTAAGAATTCCTCAGATTTCTGCCTTGAACCCTAGGGAATCTCAGATGCACAAAGAAACCCAAGGTTAGAACTCTATGTTTTATTCAACCAATAATATTCTGTTGCAAAGTTCACAAGACAAGTGTGATTACAAGCATGATTTAAAACCAATAAGCATCATACCCTTATTTGCTAAGAGCACTATTGGTTTTAGTGCAGAAAGTTCTGGTTCCCAGAAATCCCCTAATTCCAGGGAAAATAGGCTGGCTGGTACTCTTAATACTGATAGGATTACAGTCATCTCAGGGGGACAGAGTCATGTAATAGTTACTTTGTTTCAAAGAAGAATAAAATCATCATTGAGAAAGATAACATGACAAGACATAAATGAAGCAAGAAACATAACAGATAACTGGGGACTACGTTTCCTGGCAAGAGGCAGACGTTAAAAAGAAAATGAACAGCAAGCGAGGATAACAACAGCTATAATAAACAAGAATTCCATCTCGTCAAGAACTATCCTAAAATCTTACACATAGACCCCCTTTAATTCTCACAATAACCTATGAATTAATACATTTTTGATGTGAAAAAACGATAGAGAGTTGCTGACTAAGGTCACACAGCTTCAAGATGGTAACACTATTACTGCCTTGCTCTGCCTCTCCCACCGTGGAGGCAGATGTCTGTGGGTAGGTATGACTTG
Source organism: Rhabdomys pumilio (assembly GCA_030674055.1). Taxonomy (NCBI): domain Eukaryota; kingdom Metazoa; phylum Chordata; class Mammalia; order Rodentia; family Muridae; genus Rhabdomys; species Rhabdomys pumilio. Next base: position 19,260,092 of record JANHMN010000011.1, read on the forward strand.
TCAAAGGAGGAAGGGTTCAGAAATAAGATACTTTCTTCATGTCCCAGGTACTTATTGCATGTTTATCCCACACCACAGTTGTTATCACTCGGCAAAGGGACCACATGTATCCATGCCGCCTAATGTGAATCCCTTAGAGGAGGGTTCTATATCTTATTCATCTTTGGTTCCCCTAGGCCAGAGCTGTGTTGGGTACACAAGGAATATATCTCTACTAATTTTTTGTGGAGTGGGCAAGAATAGTGAGTGGCGTGTGAGTGTGGTGTGCCCAGATAACTGAGTCAATCCAACTAAAACTGGAGAGAGGCAGAATCAGGCTGAGTGAGGCTGAGAAGAGCTGGGTGACGGTTTCATAGAGAAGAAGGGCTGATACAGACAGGTAGAAAGGCAATGTTGTGTATGCTAAAAACTGAACTCCCTGCTTCGTCTGTGCCCAACCTTCTACCTGGTTATTACACAAAAGACCTCTCAAATCCAGATTCAGCACACCTCCTTAAAAGCAGAACTACTTAAAAGGGTTTGTGTCTTCTTATACCCTTGGATAAACGACTTAGCATGGCATATGGGGGCCTTCTTTATCTGACTTCCCTGTCTTCCCCTTCTGTATTAACACACATCACCTGCCTATACACCATCTGGAAATAAACAGCTTGTCCTTTCAGAACCTTGGGTGATGACTTGCGTGGGTACCATTGCATCTACTTCTGTTTGGGGTGTACTTTATTTTTCTACATGACCAACTCTCATTCACCTCTAAGATCCTGTTTCAGCATCACTTCCTCTAGGAAGTTCTCCCTTGTCCCATTCTTTGTTTGAAGGCTGACCTAGGAGCCCTTTTCTGGGTTCATGAAAGTGACCAATACTGTCCCTCACTCCCACACTTCCTCCAACAAGGCTGCACCTACTTAAACAAGACCTTTTCACTAATTGTGCCACTCCCTGGGCCAAAAGCATATACAAATCATCACACCCTGCCTCCTATCATCCCATATCCTCTGCTTCAGGCCAGTTGGTGTTTTCCATCTTTTTTCCTTCATATCTAGTATTAAGAAAGTGTTCCATAAATATTAGTGAATCAATCAATAAATTAATAATACATCAATTGCCATAAATCCTGATATTCAACTCTGATCCCCATACATTATCTGATATAAGATTTTACATGATATGCAGGAGGTGGAGGCGCACGCCTTTAATCCCAGCACTTGGGAGGCAGAGGCAGGCGGATTTCTGAGTTCGAGGCCAGCCTGGTCTACAGAGTGAGTTTCAGGACAGCCAGGGCTATACAGAGAAACCCTGTCTCGAAAAAAAAAAAAAAAATTTACATGATAAAACTCACATTGTTCATTCCCACTTAGGTGATCTGATTACCTGGTCCAGTCTTGAAATCAGAATCTGTTCAGAGATTATTAATTGAAATATTACCAAAGAAATATGCTGACCTCAAATCAGGACAAGTATTGACAAGAGATTTAAGTTCACCTTCTCACCAAATCAACAATGGGTGCTGCCCCCGGGCCAGGCTTGACCTCACTCTGACATAACTCTTGGCCTGCATTAACCTGCCATCATCTAACCCCTGCCTGGGCCCTGTGCCCTTGCTTGTGTTTCCCACCTGGCATGCCAAACATACATTCAGTGCTGGAATTTTGATCTCCCAGCCATTACACCTTTCAAAGAGGTGCCAGCACCTCTTGGGCCATGCAGATGGTTACAAGTTATTTTATTGCTCTTGCTCTCCTCTGCACCAAGGAGGTAAAATACTCCTGATAGCTTAGCTCTTACACCTAAGTTTAATTCCCTACTGTAGCCTTGCCTCATTATCTTTTTTGTTTGTTCCCTAGATATATAACAAAACATTTTAAGATAGTTCATCTAAAACTATAAGAATTCCAGCAACACAGACATTGCTTTAGATTTCTTAGGATGGAAAAAAAGGGCAGGGATGTGACTTTTAAAAGCAATGGGGTGGGGAGACACGAAGCCTCTCTGTCATCACCAGTCAGTTTTCTCAGTGATATGGACTTAGTCCTTTGACTTTGTATTCTGGGAGGAGAAAGGATGAGGCCTGGAAGTAGCTCTTATTATTCAAAAGTACCAGCTGATCCTGGAAAGCAGGCTTGATGGAAGAGCAGTAGAGGACTCCTCCCCTGACACCTAATAATTATTTCCAAAGCCCCTTGGCTAGAACCAACATGATCTGAAGGAAAAGATGCAAAGGGGTACGTGTATCGAGGTGAAAGGAGCCACGGAAACGCGGCACTTGGGAGAATGGACTTGTCATGAAACTTAATCATGAACTACAATATTCAAAGTCCCGAGCCCGGGTTAGCACTTTATAGCTGACAATAACTTCCATTCTTTCCTTACCCTTTCTGGGACAGAGTTACAGAAGATCCATCTGTGCATGTGAAGCTACCTGAGGTTAGACCACCAAAACTGGTTAGATAATGGTACCCAGGACTCACACAGGGCTAGAAATAGTATTTGTTTTCACCATTCAGCCCTCCAAAACCCTTGAGGTGCACGGGATATTGATACAGTATTCAGGAGGGTTTTGGCTTTGAACAGGTAAACTACATACTGCTTTGTTTCTTGCCTATCAAAATTATTGTTAAAGATTTATTTATTTATTTTATGTATGTGAATACATTGTTGCTGTCTTCAGACACACAGCAGAAGAGGGCTTCGGATCCCACTACAGATGGTTATAAGCCACCATGTGGTTGCTGGGAATTGAACTCAGGACCTTTGGAAGAGCAGTCAGTGCTCTTAACCACTGAGCCATCTCTCCAGCTCTGCCTATCAAATTTTAAGATGGAAAAGGATTGAACTTTTCCAAAGTCACATAACTGTATCCCAGAGAACTTAAGATATTTATAGAACTAAAAGTACTCAGCAGTGGTCAAGGCAAATTTCACAATGACTAGTATAGAAAAGAAAGAAAAAAGTCCATAGGCATAAAAAAAAAAGTGGAAAACAACCCATGTGAAGAGAAACAAAAGTCAATCAAGACAGACACAGAATGCATATATAAGTTAATATATATTATATAATTTATATAAAAATTATGCATATATGTTAAAAACAGTGAACAGTGATTTAAAAATAGTCCACTATATCTATATTTCACATATTCAAAATACAGAAGACGAGAAATAGAATACTTTAAAATTTTTACTCTCAGTGATAAAATGCACTGGATCACATTAGCAGCAGATTAGACAGCTGCAGAAGACGAGACTACTGAGCTTTAAAACGTAACAGTAATGGGGGCAGTGATCGGGACATAAAGTGAATAAATAAATTAATCAATGGGGAACACATAGCAGTAGAAACTATTCAGAATCGGAGATGAGCACAGAAGAAACATGAGGAGCTTGTCAGGAGCCATAATGGGACAAGCTAATAATTGGCAGATGATCATCCTGAAATGCTTGCCTCGGATTATTATATAATCTGCGACGAGTGTGCCCCATTAGCAAGGCTGTGGTGGACGTGATTTTAGGAAAGATTCCTGCTATTAATATGCTTTTCCCATTATTATTATTATTAGACATTTGCTACTATCACTAAGCAATAGCACACCCCTTTGTAGCAGATCTCTGCAGATCCACGAAGATGTACTGTCTTGTAATGATACTATATAGACAAATAGATGACTTCTTAAGTCTCAATGATGATCCTATAAGAATTCCTAAAATTATATCAATGATTATTAAGCTCTTTTATATCAGGACTGCTATTAAGTCCCTCAGGCATGGTCGAAACTGCAATGAGAACTCTGCCAGTCTCCTGAGTGTTATCAGTTAATTGCCCCTAGACCTTCTCCTGCTTAGAGCACATTCCAAGAAGTCATATCCATTAGCCTAGGTCAACAGAGGTTATTCACAATTTATTGTAGGTACCAGGACAGAAGAGAAAATATTGCCTGGGTTTATCTATACAAAACTTCACTAATTTCTTAAGTTATAGTTTCAAACTTTCTGCGAACCTGTGGAGCTAGACAGGTGATGAATGTCTAGTTAGATAATTACCCCTAATGGATATTCATGTAAACATTCTGTGTTGTAAACTTCTATTTCAATTTATGATCCGATTTTTGGTGTGAACTTGTGATGAACTTTGTAACATGTGATCATGTACTCTGAATGGTGTACAAATACCGAAGACAAAGACAGAGAGCAAGTTTAGTTAGTAGAGTTAGAATAGAGTTAGTCAGTTAAGACCCCGTCGCCCTTTCCTTTCCCCTGTCTAGAGTTTTTCTCCCTTAGAGTCTTTAGTTTGTTAGAATCTTTTCTTCTTCCCATTTAGGACTTTCCACGTTTCCCCTCAGATAGCTTTTATAGGATACTTTTTACACTTAATAAACTCTATAGCAACTTTTCTAAGTGTCTTTTCTTCCTGCAACCCAGCCTTAAGTTAGAGCCCAGCAGTTCCTGCTGAGATAGAACAAAGGCCATCTTGCCTAATCCTCTGCAGTTAGGCTACAGGTGTTAATCACCCTAGGCTGCAGTCTTTTACCCTCAGAAGAAGTTTTTAGGATAGCACAAAGCTATCTACTTAACCCCTTGCTGGTCTTAAGGCTGGGATACTAGTGCCAGTCTCAGGCCACAGGATCCCTGACTGCAGATCAGCACGCAGCAGCAGCATAGGGGCTACCTCGAGAAGAACCGGACCGTGGGAGGAGGAGAAGAAAGAAGAAGAGGCTGCATCTCTCTCTCTCCCCCTCGCCACCCCAAGCCGGGGCGCGGGTGGAGTGGCCCCCGGCAGGAGCTGAATTCAGATCCCTAACCCAGGCAAGATTTTGGGTGTGGCAACATGCATCTAAAGACTCCAGTATTGGGAAACAAAGTCAGAAAGATTTCTGGAGCTCATTGGTTAGCCAGTTTAGCCAATTAGAGTGAGCTCCAGGTTCAATGTGAAACCCTGTCTTAAAAATAGGATGGACCAAAGTGTGGGTGCTTCGGTCCTTCTTAGAAGGAGTAACAAAATTCTCATGGGAGCAAATATGGAGACAAAGTGTGGGACAGAAACTGAAGGAGGGGCCGTCTGGAGACCATTCCACCTGGGTATCCATCCCATGTGCAGTCACCAAAGGTAGATGCTGATGTGGATGTCAGGAAGTGCATGCTGACAGGAGCCTGATATAGCTGTCTCCTTAGAGGTTTGCCAGAGGCCGACATATACAGAAGTGGATGCTCAGAGCTAACCATTAAACTGATCATGGAGTTCCCAATGAAGGAGTGAGAGAGAAGACTGAAGGAGCTGAAGGGGTTTGTGGCCCCATGGGGAGAGCAACAATACCAACCAGCCAGAGCTCCCAGGGTCTAAACCACCAGCCTGGGAGCACATAGGGAGGGACTCATGGCCCCAGCTGTGTATGTAGGGGAGGATGGCACTGTTGGACATAGGTGGGAGAGGAGATCCTTGGTCCCATGAAGGCTGGACACCGAGTGGGGGGGTGGAATTTGAAGGTGGGGAGGTAGGAGTTGGGGGTGGGTGGGGGCACATCCTTATAGAAGCAGGAAGAGGGGGGGATGGGATGGGGGTTCCTGGGTGTAGGGGGAAATGGGGAAAGAGGATAACATCTAAAATGTAAATAAAATATCCAATAAAAATTTATTAAAAAATAATAAAATGGCAACAAAAAATAGGATGGAGAACAACACAGGGGGACATGTACCTAATATTGACCTCTGGCCTTCACTTGTGCAACTCCTCTCTAAAGCCATCCCCCCCCCTCCACCATATACAGCAACTATTCAGACTGAAAACCCAAGAGAGAAAAGATAATTTTAAAACTGAAGCATCCATGGGGGTATGGCACACTTTAAGTAGGCTAGTGGCCATGTAATTGAAATTTAGCAAAACCTGTAAATGCACAGAAACTGAGAAACTAAAAAAAAGAAAAAAACCCTCAACACAAAAAAACGCACAAAAAATTATACACATAAAACCCAGATTAAATAGAGAGAGAGAAAGAGAGAGGAAGAGAGAGAGAAAGAGAGAGAGAGAGAGAGATCTTAGAGGTAACCAGCGAGGAAAAGGCGTGCTGTATGCAGAGGACTAGAGATAAGGAGGACACAGACTTTCTACAGACACAGTACAGGCAGATGACAGTGGAGCAGGATCCTTAAGGCACTCAATAAAAGCCCCTGAAGACTGAATTTTATACACAGCCAAGCCTTTTTCACAAAAGTTAGATACTTTTTCAGATATACAAATCTAAAATAATTCTTCATTAGCAGACTTACATGGCCAAAATATTAAAACAAGCTCCTTCTGGGACTCTAGAGGTGTCTCAGTGGGTAAAAGGGCATAACCTGAGTTCAGGTCCTCAGAACCCATGAAAGAGCTAGATGCAATAGCATAGGCATCTGTCATTCCCAGCATGCCTATGGGCAAACTGGCGGTGGAGAAAGGAGCATCTCCAGAAGCCTGAGGAGCAGCTAGCATGGTGTATGTAACAGTGAAGACACCCCATCTCAGACAAAGGAGAAGCTTAGGGATCAACATCTGAGAGTCTTCTCACCTTTGCATATCCAGATCAACATGCATGTACCTGTATCCACACATGAATGCACATGTGTGAGCGTGCACACATACCCTCACACACCCACATTGTGCATATACATAAAGTAAGTAAAATAAAAAAAAAAACATTCTCTGGAAGAAAGGAAAACAGTGTTATATGGAAAACTGGACTTATACACAAGAGTGAAGAGTCCTGGTGACGCTGACTAACTGATACATATGTCTTTCCCTATCACGGACATCTCTTTTACTTATAATTGTCTGTTTAAACAAAAATAATTAATCTAGTGTGGAATTTTAGCAAAAGTTTATGCAAAACATATGGCAACAATAGCACCAAAGTTTAGAAGGTAAAATGGAAGCCTGCAGTAGAAAAGCAGAGCATTACCTGTAAAGAACTATGATGAGCTTAAATACTATCCACCTTAACAACTACTCAGAAGCTAAGAAGCCGATGAAGGAGATAGAGTCCCTCATCAAAAATACTCAAATCATTTTTGCAAAAGGCAAAACAGAAGAAAGAAAGCAACATCACCACCAATGAAAGACAGAAAGCAAGCCAGGTGTGGTGGTGTTTACCCTAAATCCCAAGCACTGGGAGGCAGAGGCAGGCAGATCTCTGAGTTCAAGGCCAGCCTGGTGTACAGAGTAAGTTCCAGGACAGCCAGAGAAACCCTGTCTTGGAAAACCTCAAACAAACAAACAAACAGACAGACAGACAGACATAAAACAAATGGAAATAAGATAAGAGACTCAAGGCCCCAACAAGTATCAACTGTCAAAATACCATAGCACCAATCAGCGCTGTCAGGTTGGGTTAAACAACAACAACAAAAAGTCCAAACTATATACTATGCAGAGTGCTGTTCAAATATATAGGTAAGCTTAAGGTAAAAAAAAGGATTTAAAAATAGTACAATAACTATAACCAAAAGAAGGTTGTATGGTTATATAAACAACAGATACACTAGACTTGGGAGTGTCTATATTACTATGTAAAAAAAAGGTCATTCCATAATGGTCAAAGGATCATTTATCACATGTACAGAAAAATGCTAAGCATTTATATAGATAAAAACAAAGGTTCACAGTACAGAGAACAGACTCTGGTGATTATGCAAGGAGAGAGATACAAATGCACAGTTACAGCCAGAGATTCCAGTTCCCTCTCTAAGTGAGTGAGAACAAGGAGAGACGGTTTGAATAACCCCAGCCGGCTTGGCCTGCTTAACTTCTATGGAAAATCTGCTCAACTACAGTGGACCACACATTCTTTCTGAGGACTCATAGAACATTTACCAAGACAAAGCTTATGTTTGTGTATAATGGCAAATTCAAAGGGACACAAATCACCTTTGTTTTTCTCTGACTATAATATAATTAAATTAGAAATTAATGAGAAAAGTATCTATGGAAAATCTCCACACTATTAAAAACTAAATAGTATATTTAAAATAGCCAGCACCAATTAGCCCAGGTGCCCACGGGACGCTGGCCTTGTGTTAGGGCCTTACCTACACAGTCCTCAAGTTGGGGGATCGACAACAAAGATGTGCTATTAATTTCATCTTTAAAATGAGGAGTTGAGGCTCAGAGTTAAGAGTCTCTTCTTCCTAGAATGTTACATAATGACAAAATATGCCAAGTCTAAACTGTAAATCTCAAAGCACTTTTCACAGAACCTCATTCTCCAAACCGCAATACAAACTCTCTATCCCTTCTCCCCCAACTGCTTGGTATATCCTTAGTCTGATGCCCTCACTCTCCCACTGTGACACTCCAGCCTTTGTCCTTGTGGGTCTGAAACACATCTCCAGGGCTGCTTTCCACATTCCTCCTGCAGGAAGGACTCCTGTCTGACCCAGCCATCTCAGGACCTGTGAATGCATCTCCTAAGCTGTACTCTCCATATTCAGTGGTCACTCAAACTGAAAATTCTTCTGTGCAGCAGTAAGACTCTGAAATAAATGTTCCCTTTCTATGAAGGCTGTTCCCACCTTTAGAATGAACAGTTGGAGAAAATTATTTGTAAGTGATAGCTCCATTTAACACTAGAAATATGTCTTCCTTGCAAATGGTCGTCAGGTTACTGGGATAAATTTAAAGCAATTCACTTGAGCATATAATATGTTTAAAACATAGTACCGATGCAGTATATCCTCTTCAATCATTGAGGGCAGGAGAGGAAGATGTTTTTCAGTGTCTAATGTGGAGCACCAGGCAGTTCTTCCTCTGACTCTTGTGGGGATGTTATGGGGAAGACATGACAATTGAAGAATGGTCTATGGTGGAAGTCACAGGAGAGACAGAGAGGGAGGGGGAACCATTTCTGAGTACCAATGATGAACTCCCCAACCACCTCACATTTGTTGGAAGGACATTCTCCTACAGATCTAAAGAATGGGGCAAGCAAACAATAGCTGGCCCCATGAAGGCAGCTTCTATGTCCAAATAAGGCATGTCTAATGAGAAGTCCTAGCCAGATGCTCCTTAAGTTAGACCCTGTCCATACAAATCTTCAGTTATAATTGGGATCGATACCAAAAATAACTGTAGTAGATGCCAACACTTCCCAGCACAAATAGTTTGGGCAATGTGATCTTCTCTGGGAACCTGACTTTATCACTTGTACACATGTAATCATCACCCTGTCGGTTCCCATATCTATCCCGACTTGCTAGAAAGTGTTTTCTTCTTCATATCTAAAATGCTTCAGCACCCTTTCTATAAATAGTTCATTTAAAAAACTTTGAATTTCTTAGGATTTTAATTTTCTTAAAATAAAACTCTCTTAGTCTATTTTTTTTTTTTTTTTTTTTTTGCTGCTACAACAGAATATCTGGTAAGTTTATAATGAACAGAAATCCATTGGCTTACAGTTGCTGTGTCACTGGTAGTCAGAGGCATTAGAGCCAATAACAAACCAGGTTTGTTCTTTCATAAAGACACAAATCCCACTTAGGGTGATAGAGCCTTTAGACCAAGTCACCTCTTAAATGTCCCACCTCTTAATATTGTTACAATAGAAATTAGACTTTAACAATGAATTTTGAAGGGGACAAACATTCACACAATTGCTTGTTGAAGAGTGAACCTAGGTTCCAGTAAGATGGTCCACCTAGTAAAGGCACTTGCTGCCAAGCCTGAAGATCCGAGTTTGATTTCTGGAACCCACATGACGGAAGGATAGAACTGACTCCACAAATTGTCTTCTGACCTCCACACATGTGCCACAATTTGTTTGTGTGTGTAATACATTAATGTAAAAATATGAGTGAAATTAGGCCTAGAAACTCTAAATAGGCAGCCTCTGTTTTTTGCTAGGGTACCTCCCTCCTTTCATTGACTCTTTTCCCTTTCTGATCATTAATAGCCCTCTCCTCTTACACACTGGGCTTCAAAGGCACTCCTGTGCATTTGTCTTCTCATGGGCTGGAACTGAATGCCTAGGCACTCTCAGTAAAGGGAGAAAAGGAAATGATGAGAACTGTCTTATCAGGCGAGCAATCCATTAGTACAGTAACAACAATGGAACTGTGGTTTTCAAGTAAAAGTCATGGCCAATACTAGAGGCTGTTGCTAGGAGTCATAAGGTATGAGTGGACAGGAAGTACCAGGGTCAGCCCGTAAGAGATGTCCAGTTCAGATTCCAGAAAACATAGCAGCCCTCATGGGACTGACATATAGCAAAAGAAAGAATTTTTCACATTTCTCTTTAAAGGGACAGAGAAGACCAATGGAGGGCAGATATAGTGCTGGAAGACAAAACTGGGAGAGCCCAGGCTAGTATTAAGATCTGAAAAATAAGAAATATGGTATATAATACAGAAGGACTAGAAGCTAGAAGCTGACCCAGAGCTGTTGCCTGGCACAAACCAAAGGGAACAGCAGAGCTCACAGTGTAGGAGTATGCATGCCTATGCCACAACATAAAGACAAAACGCTCTGAAGATCACAAAAGAAACATCTTTTCATCATCCTGCAACTGGATAACACAGTCTCTGCTCCTCCAATCATCCCCACCCCACCGCACCTTGACTCTACTCAAATAGCAAAATATTGATTGGGAGTATGTAGCCTTTCCATGAGAATATGAACAAAAATATTATAGAGTTGAGGAAGCTAGAGTTAAGAATCCAGATGCAGGGCTGGAGAGATGGCTCAGCAGTTAAAGAGCACTGACTGCTCTTCCGGAGGTCATGAGTTCAAATCCCAGCAACAATATGGTGGCTCACAACCATCCATCCGTAATGGGATCTGATCCCCTCATATGAGTGTCTGAAGATAGCTACAGTGTACTTACATATAATAAATAAATAAATAAATAAATAAATAAATAAATAAATAAATAAATAAGAATCCAGATGCAGATACAGAGAGGTTCTGGTCCTGTGGAAATTCACTCTCCTATGGAATTCTTGAAGCTAGAGAAGCAAGCAGGTGGCATGACAGCAGCCTCGTGGCTCAGAACGAGGCCACCTGCTACTGGGTTTGGCAATCGGAAAGATATGGGAGGGGGTGCGCCCAAAGAAATGTTCTCTCTAGAAAGATGGAACTTCTAAGTGTTGCTGTTTCTCCTGTTTTCCATATTCTAAGTCTGGCTGCCCGTGGGAGGCAGTGGGGGTGACAGAGAGAAGGCAGGGCTTTGGAGAGACAAAATAGCTTCAAAGTTGCTGAAAACTTTGGGACTTGTAGATTTATTTTTCTTTTCTGCTCCATTGCTAAAGAGGCAGAGAGGACAAGATTGTCTGGCCCAGGGTAGATGGGGTCAGAGGCTGTGACCTGCATTCCTCCAGTGCTGGTGCAGTGTTCCAAATCCTTCTTATTGTCTGGGTCACAAACATCCTTGTAGGTCAGGGCGGTCACATCTTAGAGGTCGATTGTTATAGTGAGTTGGCCTAATGTTGTTTGTATTTTAATTTTAATGTGGGTACCCCAAAACTGTACATAAGACACTAATTGTTAATTCTAATTGGTAAATAAGATGCCAACAGCCAATAGCTGGGGAGAAGTAGACCTAGGTGGGGTTTATGTTTCCCAGGCTTGGGACCATGGGAAATAAAAAGAAGGAGAAGCAGAGAGGAGCCATAGAAGAGAAAGAGCAGACAGGAGAGGAGGAAGGAGAGCTGCTGTGTGGTAGGGGCAAAGAGAATGTGGCCCAGAGGACTGCCTGGTTAGAGCTGAGAGCATCCCAGATGGAGCACAGTGACTGATGGCTTGACATTATCGATGGGAAGGTAGAGTCTAACAGCACGGAGGGTAGGCAGTTGCCCAGCTATTGTGCTGCCTAAGGCATATTTAAAATTATAAAGGCTGTGTGTGACTTTCATCCGGGAACACAAATGGTTTAAGGTGAGAAGAAACCCTGCACCAGGATTTTTTAAAAATCCTTTTTACTTCAGACTGTGGCTCACAGCCTCTGTGATGAGGTCACGGACCCTCTTGTTGACAGTGTTCCTGTCTATCCTCTTCTCTACCTTTTTGGACTCTTCACCCTTCCCTTCCCACCAGTCTTAGCCCATTCACATTGTGCTGGCAAATACATTGGAGCACATGGTTTTTAAAGAACAGAAATCTCCAGGCATCAGTTGGGGGATGGGAGTGGGGTCGGAGATCAAGATGCTGGCAGACTTAGTGTCTGGTGAGGGCTGTGCCTTGTCTCTGTTTTCTGGTATGGTGGAGAAGGTCTTCAGGGCAGTACTGCCATTGGTGAGCCTTGATCACCTCTCAAACGCCTTGCTTCTAATACCATAATTTTGGGGATTAGGCAGGAATGTGGAGGAGATATGACACTCAGGGTATAAGCATTATCCTCCTATCTTAGCTACCCTCTCCTGGGGTGATGCACAGATGATAAGGACCACTTTCTCAGTAGCATCCCTGACTCATGTCTTGGACCTGACTGCACATTCTTTAAGGGGTTCTTTCAGGTTAAGTTCTGTCTTCCTCACAGGTGGAAGACCTGTTAAAGCCCTCTTAGTACCTGACATTATAACTTTATTTGAAACAATGTTGTTACAGATGTAGACAGTTAAGATATTGAATAAGAGTAGAATAGCCTATAATACAGTATGACTGCTTTCAAATCAAAAGACAATATGGAGGGAAATAGATACTTACCATGTGGTATGATGGGCAAGCCTGGAATGATATAGCTATAAGCCAAGGAGCACTAATACTATAGTATACTACAAGAAGTTAGGGAGACAGTCCGGAACAGATGCTCTAGACAGCTCTCAAGAAGAACTCAGTTTAGTGGATATTCTGATCTCAGATTTCTTATCCTCCAAAATTGTGAGGAAATGTGTGTCTGTTGTCTTAATCCCTCTAGACTACATCACATTGCTAGAGCAACCCTAAGAAGTAAAAACCACACCTATCTCTGCTTCCTTCTACCATTTTATCATCCTGTCCCGTCCCACAGGATGCCTTTAGCAACCTCTTCTCCAGACATGGCAACCAACTATATTCCAGATGCAAACAAATGTCTCAGAGTGAGAAGAGGGACAAAACTGCCTTCCAGCTGAAAACCACGAGACCATAGCGGAAGTCCCATTGAAAGAACTATTTGACTCTCAGCCTAGAGTGACTCTTTGCTACTGTTTAAGATGGCTAGAGACTGAAGAAACCATCCAATACCATGGTTCTCACAGGATACGGATGAGAGAGTACTAAAGCCGTGAATAGAGAAGGGAATTTGGAGCCTGGTTCCAAGATACTTAAGTCAAGATGAGTTAATTCCAGTCATTTATCCATGTTAATACTGGTTGGTTAATGATAGGGCTCAAAGCTTGGGATGAGCTGACACAGTGACATACACCTATAATCCCACTGCTCAGGAGCTAAGGCAGCTTGGGCTGTGTAATAAGATTCTCTTTAAATTGAAATTGTGATGGGGATTTATTTCAGTTGACAGAGTGCTTGTCCATCACACATGAAGGCCAGAGTTCAATTCTCAGCAGCCCATAGCAATAGGTGTGGTGGGGCACACACGTAAACCTAGTGCTTTGGGATATGGAGGCAGAAAGATCAGCAGTTCAAAGCCATCTTCAGCTATACAGTAACTGGCTTATAAAATCACAAATTGTATTTTTTCAGAGGGGTCTCTCTCTCTCTCTCTCTCTCTCTCTCTCTCTCTCTCTCTCTCTGTGTGTGTGTGTGTGTGTGTGTGTGTGTGTGTGTGTGCAGAGTGCCTAAGAAGGCCAGAGAAGGCACTGTTTCTTTCCCTGGAGCTGGAGCTACAGGTGGTTGTGAGCTGCTAAACCTGGGTGCTAGGAACCAAATGCAGGTCCTTGGGAGCAGCTCTTAACATCTGAGCCATTTTTCATCCCCAGACCACAAATTGTTGATAGATAAAATGTTTGTCAATCAGTACAGTTTATCCCACCCTGTAAGCGCAGAAGCCATCACAGAATAGAAAATGGAAAAAACAGAGGGTGGGAAGGACAGGATCAACTCAGTGTCTTCTGGACACGGCAGGACTGCAGCACTCATGAACTCACAGTAGATGTGGCCACTGACACAGGAGCAAGCCAGTCAGCAGTCCAGCGTGGAGAGGTGGGGATCCTGAACGCCTACCTCAAGCTTAAGATCTATTGGCTCCTGGGCAGGAAGGGGAATGAGTCAGTTTTCTTTAAGGGTGTGGCCCTTGGTTGGTTGCCAACATTCCAGTAGCTGGCCCCACACCCCATGAGTATGCAAGCAACATAAACTGTACTCTGTGTTATAGAAACAAAACAAAAAGGTAGACATGAGTCGGGAGGTAGCAGGGAAGGGAAGGGTTAAGAGCAGTATAGGGTGAATATAATCTAGATACGTGGTACGCATTTATAAAATTCTCAAAGGGTTAATACAACTAGATTTTAAAAAGAATAGTTCACTATATTGTGTCACACCCTCACGTTAGAGGATTATGCAGTCACCCGAGTTGTGTATTTCAAGAACATTTAAGGAACTGAGGAAGTGAAGTCAGAACAGAGCCAATCACACGTCTTTCTTATCGATTCAAAAGCTACTACTGATAATGGCTGTCAGTTTGGGATCAATTTATAAGTATTATACATGGTAGATTATTTTCAGGGAAGAAAAAGAACCCGAGGGAGTTCTCATAGGGGCAAGTGGTAGGTGGTATCTAGGAGTTCACCACTTATCCATCCCCAGGCAAAGCCCTCTCGGCAGACCTCTGCATACAGTTTGCCGGGCAGTATTCACAGTGGTTATCTCTGAGTAAGGTTAGCAATACATTCTCTTTTCCACTACGTCTCTGTTTTCCAGTTGTTCTATGACAAACATGCATTGGTTTTGTTATTAGGAAAAAAACCACAGGTGATATAAAATTTACATGCAGGGAATTCTTTATCACTCAATCTAAAAATGAACAGATTATATTCACATGTTTGCCACGATTTCCTGGGAAAGGTGGGATGAGGAACCTGTGAGAAGATTAGTAGCTTTTAAATTCAAGTATCACTGCAACGTTCTATAACTAAAAGGGGGTTCTTCAAAATTAGAAGCCCACAAAATTCAATAAGCTTCAAAAGATAAAGTCAGGGATTCAATATATTTGTCCACTGAAAGATGACGACTTGAGTGTGCTTAGAAATGCAAAGAAGTATCCTCATAAATGTACTTAGAGAGGGGCGTGTTTTATCTGACCAGCTAGAGTGAAACCATCACACAGCCTGTAAATCTTGCTGCAGCTTCAATCAAGTATTTCCCCTTTCCTGGCTTGAATCTGATGACACTGCTCATCATAGGTTAGAAGAGGCGTGGTTCTGGTATGATATATACATGCAGAAGAAGATTAGATTAAAAGCAATCACCTATGAAACCTTAGAAATTATTCTTCCTGGCAGAGTGCCAGTGCTGTATATTCATGACCCTCAGATGATTTCGCCAGCAGGCAGGGAGAGACTAATCAAAGGAGAATGCATACCAGGGAGAAAGGCTCCCAGCCTAGAGACCCTGTATGAAGCAGGCTCTAAGTGTTGGTTGACATCGCTATCAGACACCTATCAAAGCTTACCACAGAGCTGACAGCAGTATGGATGACAAGCATGGTGCTCGTTTGTCTTGTGGTATTTCCAGAGATGGAGCCTCGCAAGCTGATGTGAGAAGAAATGCTTAAATCTCTGCAATAAAGACAAGCAGAGCTAGGAGAATCAGCCCACTCCTTCAGTTTTGCTGTTCCACCCTGGAACTGAGACTCAGCTTTAGAAATACCCTCACTGGGAATACTGCTAAAACTCATCGTTGCTGTGGGCCAGCAGGCTGTTGAGCAGGTAAGGTATCATGATAGCTTGAGTTTGATCCCTGGGACCAACATGATGGAAGGAAGAAAATGACTGGTAAGTTATCCTCTGACCTCTACATGTATGTGTAAGTGTGTGTGTGTGGGCACATATGCTCGTGTAAAAACATATTAAATAAATAAAATGTGATAAGTATTTATTGACAACATCATCATTGCCTGAGAGAAACATGGCTATGGGATGGAGCTGTATTAGAATCTGCAAGGAGTAACATACATGGCTTCAGGAAATGGATTCATGATAGAGACCTTGAACTCAGGCTGGCCTGAGAGCTACACTGCTGTGTTAGAAGGAACCTTCCCTGAAGAACGACCTTAGCCTCTACGCTGGGCCTTGGCAGGATCTCTACTCATCACTGAAATTAGTGAGCCTAGGGCATCAAGAAGAGAGGTATATATAGAATATTCTGTATATAAGGCACAGACTGTACGTTAGAACTGTGTATTATTTACCATCAGTAAAAATGAGAGTAGAGTTTCAGCAGGAGAACCTTAGGGTCTTAGCTCTCTATAAAATTAAGTTATGTAGAACAGTGTATTCTCTAAGGACAAGCAAGAAATGAGGTGTGACACGAAGTACAAATTGGTAATCTAACACCAGGGGCATGCTAGGTAAAGAAGCAACCAGTGCAAAATGGGGAAGCCGGGGACATTTTTCAGTAGGAAACATGCTTTTGAGCCAACTTTAAAGTCTAAAATGTGAGGCTAAAAGCAGTCATCTTTCGAGCAAAGGACAAGCCCAACAGTCAGAGGAACCTTGGTCAAAGTTAAGGGAAGACAATGAGGGGTGGTCCAGCCAGGCTAGTGAGGGAGCACTGGCTACAGAGCACCCTCTGCTGTCCTCAGACAACTATGGTTTGGAAGTCAGAGAGGCCAGATCAAGTGATCCCTGTGGGTTCAGCACCCCACCTACAGTGTCTAAGACTGAAGGCAGGGTGGGGAGGAGGCAGGGAGTGAGAAAGACAAAGGGAGGAGACCTACTGCCCCCAATACAAAGCACCATATTGTTTCCATTTGCAACTGCTTTGCCCCCAGAGTCTCACTGATCCAACTTACAGAAACATGAGAACAAAGATCCTTGCTCAACCCATCATTAGCTTTAGCTTTAGAATGTGGAAAGAATTCCAGCTAATCCAGTGAGCAAGCCTGGGAACCTGGCCCTCGATCAGTGAAGTAGCCCAGGGCATCAAGAGTTCAGTCAAACTGAGAGTCACATTCCCTCTCTTGGGAAACTCCCAGTTTGTTACAGTCTCATCAATCTCTTCTGTATCTTTAGTTCGTCTCTTGTGAATGTGTTCCAGACATGATCTCATCCAGTTTCAATATCTCCTGAATAAGAATGATAACGATTAGCATTTGTTCTGTGCTCTAAGTAAACTGAAGCTTGAAGTATGTTATCTTAATGCCTACATCAGATGAGATGGAATAGACATTATTCCCATTTTGTAGATGCAGAAAATGAGGCTTGGCAAGGTTATGTCACTGGTAGGGTAGCTCTAAGCCTCCTACCCACATACCCAAATCCCTGTATCCATTCCATTGACATAGATGCTTATTCCCCATACAGGGAGGAAAGTAGGAAGGATCTGTAGTTGGTATTTTGTTGATGAGGAGTTGGGGTGGATGCGGGGGTTGGGAGGAATATGGTACTAACTGATCCAATAGCTTTCATGGAAGAGACAAAACAAAGAGAAAGAGAACCTAGGACTCTGTTCTGTATTCAAGTCATCTAATGCCTTACTGAGCACCCTGAAGCCATGATAGGATATGATTTTTTTAAATTAAATCCCAAACTGTGACTCTTTCTAACCTTATAAACTTGCAGAACTTTCACCAGAGTGATGGCTATAGCAGGTGGACCAGATCCAAAGTAAGAATGACAGTCTGATTGGGTTGAAAGGCACCTAGATGATTGGAAGGTAGACTTCTGAGCCCACTTGTGAGGTTGTTTCCAGAAAGGATTAACTAAGGAGGGAAGGGGGCATCACTATTTCACAGCCTGTAGCAGAGGATGCAATGAAAAGGGATGGGTAAAAGCTCTTGGGTACAGAAGCACTCTCTCTGTGCTTCTTGGTAGGCCATCTTTGCCCTGCTTCCCATGATGCTCTGCTTCCCAGCACAGAAGCAGCAGAACTCAGAAACTGCAGGCTGTAACAGACTTTCTAACAAAAGGTCCAATACAAAGTCTGTATCTAAATAACCCTTTCTTCCGTAGCTCTAACTTTTTAAGCGAATGAGAATGACCACACACATAATTTTAGACAGAGTTCAAGCCTTATGGAGAAGAGAGAGGAAAATGGAGTGAGTCCATCACATGGCTTTGGAATTCCCGTTTTAGACTTTCTCACTGCCTCCTCCCTGGGTGATATTTTCAAATTCTAGGCATGTGATGGACTAAAGTCCACCAGAGCTATTTCAGTCTGAATTTGGCATTATTGAGTCTAAGATATAGTGTACAAAATAGCCCACAACGTGCAACACCATGGAGTTATGTAATTAGAGCTGAGGTAACCACAATTTTATGTTGCTTGTCCCTAAACTACAGAAGGACAGCTGTCTAACAATCCCTTCATAAACCCCACAGGCCACGTGCTGGCCTCAAATTTGCTTTGTATATGCCAAAGCAAACACAGGCACCAATGCAGCCGAGGCTAGGGTGCCCCCTGCCACCTGCAGAAGGCTTTAAAACTCGGAACCCTTTATCTAAACCTGGCTTCCAGGTGGAAGCGCTCCAGTTTGTTCTTGTCAGAACTTGGCAGTGAGTTTTTCCCTGTTAAAATTATTCCTAACAAATGGTTTGTGAAAATGTCTCCAGTTGCTCCCTGGCAGAGAAAAAAGGCCTGGATCTGCCTGGTGGGTTGTTCTGTTTGGTGATGTATAGTCTGGGGCTTGCATAACACTGCCAAGAACCCTTTTACTTAAAGTCTTTGCAGGTACTGCTTTTCTGTTTTCACTGCCTGTCCTGGGTGTCCCGTTCACCCCCAAATTCTCAAATGCCCTTACCCTTTAGCCCAGACACTCAGATTTATTCCTTTTCCTAATTGTCACACTCAGGAGGTTCTTGCCTCATGGAGGTCTTGGGGTTGTGGAAAACACTGTCCATCTGACTGAAACCACATTTCAGGTGAAAGCAGCATGGAGGGAAAGGACCAAGTGAGGAGGTATGTCTCAGGATGTTTGACCACAGTGTGAACCCCATGATTGGGAACTGGGAAAACCTTGTTGCGTTGTGTGGCTCAGCCCTAGCACACACCTTTAACCCAAGAGCTAAATAAAGTCAACCCTAGGTCAAGCTGCAGAGGAGTGAACAGAAGTAAACAGAAAGGAGGGGCATTAGTTGAAGGGTATTTAAGACAGTGGAGAAGGAGAAAGAGCTTTTTCCTTCTGGGACATCAGTGGAATAGGAAGGTCAGCTGGGTGCTTCTCTGAGTTAAAAGGTTTTTACCCCAGCATCTGGCTCCTGGGTCTTCATTGGTAAAATTGAATGGCTGGAGTTTTTGTTTATAAAATAACAGAGATAGGAAGAATGCAATGAAGAGAGGGAAGAAGAAGAGGAAGAAGACACTGGCTCGGAGGAAGGAAGAGGCTCCAGACATCACTGCTTACAAACCCTCCCATCTCCACAGCAGTCCCCACCCCAGGCAGGTTTACAGACTTAAAGTCTTCGCAGACCTCTGACGTGTACACCTGCAGTGAGGAACATGGAAGGGCTTGGGAGGAAATTGCCATTCTCTGATGTCTTCTCTTGGGAAAGGATTTGTTATTTGTTTGCTTTTTTTGGAAGAGGGTCTCATGTAACTCCAAGCTGCCCCCAAACCTAATATATATCAGAGGATGGCCATGAGCTTCTGATTCTCCTGCCTCACCGCCCCAAGTATTGAGATCACAGGTATGCATCTCTATGTCTGGCTTAGAGAAAAAGACTATTTGTGGTTGGTTTAAGACCACATGAAGCTCGTGAACAAGGAAGACCAAAGTATGGGTGCTTTGGCCCTTCTTAGAATGAGTAACAAAATATTCATGGGAACAAATATGGAGACAAAGTGTGGGACAGTCCAGAGACTGCTCCACCTGGGTATCCATCCTTGTGCAGTCTCCAAAGGTAGATGCTGATGTGGATGCCAGGAAGTGCATGCTGGTATAGCTGTCTCCTTAGAGGTCTACCAGAGCATGAAATCTACAGAGGCGGGTGCTCACAGCTAACCCTTGAACTGATCATGGAGTTCCCAATGGAGGAGTGAGAGAGAAGACTGAAGGAGCTGAAAAGGTTTGTGGCCCCATGAGGAGAGCAACAATACCAACCAATCAGAGCTCCCAGGGTCTAAACCACCAGCCTGGGAGCACATAGGGAGGGATCTATGACTCCAGCTGTATGCACAGGGGAGGATGACATTGTCAGGCATAGGTGGGTGAGGAAGTCCTTGGTCCAGTGAAGGCTAGATGCCCCAGTGTGGGGGAAACGGGAGTGGGAGTGGGAGTGGGAGTGGGAGGGTGGGTGGGGGCATATCCTCATAGAAGCAGGAGGAGGGGGGATGGGATAGGGGGTTCTTGGGTGGTGGGGAAATGGGGAAAGGGATAATATCTAAAATGTAAATAAAATATCCAATAAAATAAAATAAGCCCTCAGTTTTCAAAGCTTATTTTGCTTTTCTTTATAACATCACAATTATAACTGGCTTTAATAACTTTAAGTTACTAGAGGCTGGAAAAGAATAAAAAGTCTTTATATGAAATACATTGTCAACAAAGGGAAAAACCATGTATTCATCATCATGGCTATTTCATTAGAAAAGCCAGCAAGAAAATATACCCATACCCAAAACTGAGAGATATTCTGGAGAGTAAACAGCAAGCATTAGCAACTGTGAAACAACTGAGCGGTGGATTATTTTTGTTTTTGTTTTTTTTTTTTTTTGCTTCTCTGAATTTTCTATATTGAAAATATGTAGCTTCATAATTAAAAATAGAACATAAATAAAAATAACATAGAAACTTCCTTTAGAAAAACAGTCAAAAGAAGGCTTGAGTCAGCCCAGTTCTCTTGGTTCCTCCAAATGGACGCAAGCTGGAAGCGTGGGCTCTGAGTCAGCCTGCTGGGTTCAGATCCTGCTTCCTATACTAATCCTAATTCCTCAGCTGGAAAAATGAGGAAAATATTTACACTGACTCTGTAACAGAGTTGCTTCAAGGATCAAACGAGATAAAAGCATTTCTCATAAAAGCATTCTTCAGTAATGGGCAGTTCTCACTTATTCTCGCATGCTGGTCATAGCAGAGGAGGTCTGAAGTCCCTTAAAGGGGGATGGTTGCCTTGCTGTGGTGTCTATATAGATTTCTCCTTACTGTGGGGTCTGTATGTAGTTCCCCTTGATGTGGAGGCTGTAGATTTCCTTGTGCGCCCACTTAACACAAGCTTCCTCTCAGCCTCAACTTAAACAAAGACTGGCTTTATCCACCATCCCCACTCCTGCTGACACAGAAACAGAAGGAACAAGAAGAGGTTGACCCTGTTTCTCTTCATGTGGGCAAGCTAAGCTGTGCTGAAATTAATCACCGGAAACTGTTGGAAGGAATGGCTTACCTTCAGAATGAACAGAGGAAGAAGCTCTTCTCTAGGGCTACCTTCCTGACTTCGAGTGTCTGCTGGTGATCCTCAGAGCAGCCCTGTCACCTGCTAAGTTCTTCAGTATAAACTGTCCACCTTCTTCCTTGGATCTGTCAACACCATTGGCTGCTGGAGGTCTAGCTGCTGTGTATCCCTTGCTGCTGTCAGGATGTGCCGTTACACTATCGAATTTCCTTGGGTTTGACTGGTCAAATTGGGCTATTGCTTCTCCTATAATGGTTAACCCTTTGACCATGATTGCCAGTGTCTCTGGAGAGATGACTCAGTGGTTAAGAGCAGACTGCTCTTCTAGAGGTCCCGAGTTCAATTCCTAGCAACCACATGGTGGCTCACAACCATCTATGATGGGATCTGATGCCCTCTTCTGGTGTGTCTGAAGATAGCTACAGTGTATTCATATATATTAAATCAATCAATCAATAAACAAACAAACAATGATTGCCAGTATCTATTGCTGACATGTTTCCTTGGTACCTGGCCATCTCAAAGGACAGATAACTCTTAAATCCAGTCAACATAGTTAAGCATACCATCTCATGAATTTGTTATTTATTCATTGATTGTCCTTAGAAATTAACAAAAAGCTGTATGCATATCAAATAAGCAATCTTCCATTGAGCCATACAGCATCCTTCATTTTTTTTTTCTTTTTAAATTTTGTATTGAGATGGAGTTTTATTGAGTAGCTCAGGCTGGCCTTAAGCTTGTACATTTTCTGCTTCATATTCATGACTAGTTGACATTACAAGTCTATATCACTTGACCTCTTTCCCAAGCTATCTTGAGAGATGATAGCATAGCATTGGTAATTTAGCCTAGAATTGACTAAAGTCTAGATATAATCATAAGCCATGCCAGAGGGACCACAGAGGTCAACATTTTTGAGTATTTTCTACAAACCAAACTCTCCATTGAATACTTTCCATTTATTTTTATTCTTAAATAAATAAAACTCCTATCACTCTGTAGGGTATCACTATCATTTCTGAGGGAAACACACAGAACCTCAGAGAAATTATGTAACTCTAACAAGGTACAATGCTGAAATGTAAAGTACGTAGGTACTGGGCCACACAGATAGACTATTTTGTGCTAAAACATAGAGATGAAGACTCAGGGTAGATACTTTCCAAGGCCATTATTAGCAGACTAAGTTCCAGCAGAGATCAGAGCCAGCTGTCATTGGGTTACATGCTTCAGATGAGCCAGAGGACAGAAAGAGAAAGGTGGGAGGTAGTCAGACAGCCTCATATCCTAAACCTGTCACCTTGAGCTAGCTTACCTCTTTACCTCAGATTTCATATCTATACATTTACATCAGAAATGTCTCCTTCATTTTGTAACGTAGTGTTAGCATTAAAAAAATATAGAGGAATCTCTACAGCTCAGTACCCCAGGTAGGAACCTTCAGAGCCAGTGTGCTCTATGGATCCTCCCAGGCATCCTGTCCACCTTGGTGCTCCAGAACCATAAATGCCAACATCGACATAAATTATATCCAGTAAAAGTAGCAAAATAGAGAAAAACCTTTTGTGATAAAAACAGATATAAGGGGGACTGGAAAGATGACTCAGCAGTTAAGAGCACTGGGTGTTCTTCTAGAGGATCCAGGTTCAATTCCCAGCACCCACATAACAGCTCACAACTGTCTGTAACTCCAGTTCCAGGGGATTTGCATCCTCACATACACATATGTGCAGGCAGAACACCAACGCACATAAAAAGACAAGCCAAAGCAAAACAGATTTAAGGAATTTATGTTCATGAAGCTAGTTCTACAGAAAAGAAAGAATACTTTTTTCCAGATTGAAGCCTCAAAGTCCTCACTGTACACCAGACAAGCTAAGGCAAGCATAAAAGAGGGCACAAGGAATAAATAAATAAATAAATAAATAAACAATTCTAGAATAGTAAATTGAAAGGTGTCTACGAAAGCAATTATTACCACAACAAAATAACATGAATTAATATACATTGTGCATCAATGTTTATTGTAACTGATGTTTATTATAACTGATTAATACACATTTTCAGCAATAACTCTCAACATGAATAATCTCAATTCCTCAATAGAAAGAAACAGACTAAGATTCTGGATTAGCAAACAGGGCTCAGCCTTTTGCTGCCTTCCAAGAATCATCTCTCTGTCAGTGACAGCATCACCATGGGGTAAATGGTTGGGGAAAAAGTATTCCTTGCAATTGGAATAAAACCAAGCAAGCATAATTATTCTATTATCTTATGAACTAGACCTCAAGCCAAAGCCAATCAGAAAAGCCTGGGGAAGAGATTTCTTATTTATAAAGAAAAGACCCATGAACGGGACATTATAATTCTAAACATTTACACACTAAGAACAGGGGCACTCAATTTTATAAAAGAAATACTACCTAATCTAATACCATAAACTGGCCCCAACACAGTGTTACTGTATCATTTCAATAGGTCAAGAGACAAGTTATCTCATAATAGACAAGGTTATCTAGACAAAAATCAAACATAGAAATGCTGGTGTTATACGCTATCATAAATCAAATAGAGCTAACAGACATTTACAGAACAGTCCATATAAACATTAAAGAATATACTTTCTGATGGGCATAATGGCATATACATTTAATCCCAGCACTCAAGAGGAGAGGCAGGAGCATCTCAGTTCCAAGTTAGCCAGAGCTACCTAGTACTTAAGACTCAATCTCAAACAAACAAGCAAAACATTTAGACACACAACAGAAAAGTATGCTTTCTTCTTAGCTCATGGGACTTTCCTTAAGGTCAACCATGTGTTAGAACACAAAGCAAATCTCAACAAATTTAGGAAAATTTATGTGACCATAAAGAAGTGAAACTGGATATGAACAACAGTAGAAGTAGCAGCCAGTATACAAATTCATAACAACTAAATTTAAGATTGTTTGGTGAAATTTTTGATCATGGGAGAAGTCAAGAAAAAAAATTGAAAAATTCCTGGAATTGAATAAAACTAAAAATATAATAAGTCAGAATTTATAAGACACAATGAAGACAGTCCCAAGAAGAAAATTTATAGCACTAAGTGTCTACATGAAAATCAAACCCCAAAAAACCCTGGCATGATTTCATATCTATATCTTAATGTTGGACCTAAAGGCATTGGAAAAACAAGAAATAAGACCCAAAAATAATAGAAGGGAAGAGATAATCAAAATTAAGGTTCAAAATGGTGAAATTGAAACAAAGCAAAGCAGGAAACAAACAAGACCACACAAGGAATCAATGAAACCAAAAGTCAGCTCTTTGAAAAGATTAACAAGATTGACAAACCATTAACCAAATTAACCGAGAGAGACTCAGTGAGGAGACTCAGACTAATAAAATAAGAGAAGAAAAGGGAGACATTACAACCAAGGCACTGAAAAAAAAATCTACAGAACCAGAATAACGAAAATTTCAGCTGAGTGAGGAAGCATGTCCTTGGCTTGTGATTTCAGAGAGTTTGGTTTTATGAGCTTGGGAAAAGCATCATGGTGGAGGGATGTGGTGAAAGACATTCACCTCATGATGGCCAGGAACCAGAGTAACAGAAACAGGAAGTTCAAAATACTTCCCAAGGACCTCCCCTAGTGACCTACTTCCTCTAGCTAGGTCCCACCTCCCAGAGTTTCCAAAAGTTCCTCAAACAGTACTACCAGCTTAGGACCTAGGTTTAAATTCATGAGCCCAATGGGAGACCTTTCATATTCAAATGATAACATTATTTACTCAAAAATAGATGTATCTAATTATTTTAACTTCACAATCCTGGCAGCTTTCCAACAACTACATTATGTCTTATCAATATATTTTAAAAGTACAATTTTCATAACTAGGTATAATATGCTTATATGTGATCTAAATAGCCAGAATACAGGGAAAAAAACCTTATTTCTGATGTAAAGATTCTATTTTAGTTTATATTATCTTTCAAAAGCCTTTACCATGCTTCTGTCCTTCAAGAATAAAGTCTAAACCCATGTACCTAAAGGCCAAGTTTCTTGGGAGTTGAGACCTCATACAGTATCTGAGCTTTCAAAGAAACACATAATTATTTACTTTTTCTACTGTGTAGAATCCTTTGCTCTTAACAACTTAATTGGCATATGCATGTATGTGTTAGAACAAAATTCCCAAGAAAAGCTGGAAAATACCACAGTTCCCTCCAGAACTAGAACAGCACTTCCACTGTCTCCATCTGAGGGAGCAGCGTGGACAGTCCATGACTTGTACAGTCCATGGCTTGTGTGTGTGGACTCCTTATGTTTTTACATTATTTCTTCATATTTCATACTACCCTCAGGCTATAGATTTTATGAAGACATGGAATGCATGGAACTCCCTGATATATTCTCACTCCTACTATTAGAATGATTTTTTTTTAAAAAAACCAAGACTCTTCAGTTACTAGTTAAGAGATTGATCCACTAAGGCCACAGGGAAATCTGATGCATTTGCCTTCTTGTGTCAAAAGCTTAAATGTGCTAATTGTTGTATATGCCGTATGTTGATTTATACTGTTTGTTTGGTGGCTTGTTTGTTTTTTCCTGTACTACCTGTGTGGGGCCTGAGGCATTTGTGATATTTACTGGGATTATTTCTCCCTTCTACCTCAAATTCATTTAAACCTGTTTACACAGATCAGCAAGTTCTCTTACAACTGGCAGCCTTTCCAATCTTCACAGAGCATGCTCTACTCTTTGCCAGGAGTACACCGTGCTCACTCTGTAGACACAGCCCAAAGACTTCCTAAAACACTCTTCGCACAGACTGCCAGTTGTCTCTCAAAGCCTGCCTTCTTTGCCAGTCACTAGATCACGTGGAAAGAGAGATAAAAACCTCAGTGCTCGAGAGCTTTTCAGTTTGTAAAAGGCATTAGGAACACAGTAGGAATGTGTTCTGAATGTGCGGGAGGTAGAACAGAGGGGGCTGGCTCACAGTCTTAATAACAATTCATGGTGAGCTTTCCATAGTGTATTCAATGGAGGCTCCTACCCCAATTATTGACACAAAAAGATAAACAAAAATGACCTTCAGAACTTTTGGTTAGGTGTTACCCACACATAAAATATCTTTCTCCTAAGAGTGGTTATAAGTTCCTTTCTCCACTAGCTCAAGCTCATAACTTTTCCCTGGTGTCCACAGAGGGACATCCTGAATTCATCTGAAATGTCACACAAAATCCAAAGGGCGAGACAGCCCCTCTTCCCTTCACATCCTTCCACTTGCCAAATTCATGACATTACTTTCTAAACATGTTCTTGGCTTTCTTCTTCAGGATTTTTTTTTTTTCATCTGCCCAAAAACCTTTCATCCTTGCAAAGGAGCCAGAATGTGACAAGACATCTGTTTAGGCTCTCCCACCTTTGCCGCCTGCTTTCGTTTGCAGCTGCTATAAATGGTCAACATGTCAGGCTGAAGAGACTGACTCCAAAGGTCACTGTGACACCCATGGCAGCCGTGTTTGCTGGATCACCAGATGAAGTAATGCTAGGCCTAGCTTTCACCCACAATTCCATCATTTTTTTCCTCTCTTAAGAGTAAACTTTTATGAGGGTTAAAATATGTTTGTTATGTTTTCATTAGATTATAGGAACTGTATGTCTCCATGTTTAACACCAAGACTTGATGGTGCACGCATCTTAATGATGGCTGGCAGCCAGCTTCCAGGACACAGGCTTACACTCTCCATGCTCAACCCTGGCTGTTTGCCTTTAGCACTGCAAGTTCACTGACGGCACTTTTGAATATCTGGTCATTAAAGACGTGCTGACCCACTAGAGTCCTTCCATTTCCACCCACTTTATTTTCTTCCCAAATGCAAAATAGATTTTTAAATGTACTCTGTTCATGTTTGAGATTAAAAAAACAAAAAACAAAAAACCAACCACAGGGCCTCATACAGTAAAACAAGTAAATGGAGATTTATTGACTGGATTACTTCATTGTGTAATTCTTTTTTAAGTTGTCCATTCTTTCAAAAATACTACGCTAACGCTACTTAACTGTGCTTAGCTGCTCATGTGTGATTTGGTGTGTTGAGAATGGCAACATATATTCTAACTTAGAGCTACCTAAGCTTATAGAAAATCTGGCCTGTCACACATAATGAGACCATGAAGCAGACCGCTCACAGGGCAGTGCAGCTGCCCTCTAACCTGTGGGCATTTGAGCACTTGCCTACCAAATGGCAGTATGTCAGGACAATTACGGCAGAGCTATAGACTCCAGTCCGGTACCTGGAAAGACACAGGCACATCTTTCCCCTCACAATCATGCTGATAAGGGAAAAAATTCACCTTATATTTGTTTATTATCCCAATGTCCATGTGCCTCAAGAATACAAATGTCTCTTAAACCTGCTTTATGCTATGGCTGGGTCATTTGGTGAGTATAAGTTTTTAGCAGGATCAGGGGTAGTCCCATCAGTGTCAGGGTGTCGTGTATTCCATAGGAACAAAGCAATATTCATGGTCTGAGGACACAGATTCCCTGGGATATCCCTGCCTAGGCCCTCACTACCTGCACACCTCCTACCCCAACATCTCTTGCAGGTTCTAGGGACTGCTGCATTTCCTTGTGGCCTAGCTACTAGGTTGCCTGTTCAAACAGTGCCATCTGCAGGATGAGCTGAAGGCCCCTAAAACCTTTATTTCCTTCAAATAAGTTGAATTTCTTTAAGATGTATTCAAGTGTGATTAGGCACGAAAGTTGAACATTCAGTGCTGAATACTGGATCATCACATTGGTTCTTCATAGAATTTATAGCTTTCTGAACAGTTGCCTTTACTGTCTTTACCTCAAGGTGACCAATCATAGACCCCTCCACCATCCCGAAGGGAAGATACATTTGTTCAGGGATTTTCCAGACCTTCAACCTCTCTTCAGTATTACTCATTTCCTTTGTTTGAGCACTTGATCTTCCTTCAGAAAACTAAACTTCTGGGGACCACAGCATAAGCAGTAGCTCTCCCCCGATCCAATGTAAAGCAACTAAAGAAAAACCCCAAAACCCTGAATACAGAGAATGAATGCTTAGAGCTCGCCTCTCATGTCCGAGCCTCCTAAGAAGGTGAGGTTAAACGATGAGGGGCCCTCTAGGGCACTGCTTATAATCGACCCGCGGTTTGCCAGTCTACAACATATGTGACACCCTCTCTACCACTGTTACCATAGTAACACCAAACAACACGGAGCGAGGGCTGTAGCTTTCTGTCATGGCTCTTTATCATTGTCCAAGAATTTTCTGTGTTGACACACACATATAAACCCAGTACTCAGGAGACTTCAACCAAGAACAAGTTTGAGGCTAGCCTGGACTATTAGAGAGTTCCAGATCAGTCTTGATTGCATAAGAGAGATTCTATATTAAAAAAAAAAAGTTTACCGTTTTTGACACTTCCTTGCAATAGTCTTTACCTCACTGAGGCCAGAAGCAAAAGCCAAAGACTAAACTTCTGCTGGGATTGCTTGTGCAAATCTCCCAGTAATCATGTTCCACAGAGCAAAACCTGTCTCAGGCAGGTAGCTACTAACAGTCCATTTGCTCTTTTTGTCGTCTGATTTTCTCACATAAACCACCAATTAAAGAATGCTATGCAGCTTAAATAGCTCAGAGCGGGAGATAGGACAAAGAGGTTTGGTTGATTTTCAAACTGCAACTTCCACCTTTACTGGCTAGTTCACAAAACCTCATGACACTGGCTTAGGCAGTTCCTTTTTGGTCCACCTTGTTTTTCTTTATAGAAGGCATGCTCCTGAGCTGTTTGGAAGTTAGAACTCCCTTCTGTTTTTTTTAAATAGTCTAACCAGGAAGCTCATGTAAAAAAAAATATGACTTATTTTAGAGAAAAACTGCAACAGCTGCGCCCTTACCCTCCCCATTCTTTCTTTTGGTCATGCATACTGTGTATGCCAATGGTCATTGAGAAATGAATGTTACACCCAGCTCCTATATACAATAAAGATGGAACAAGGATACAAAGCTGTCTCTGGAGCTTGATATACCTGGATAATCTCAGCAGAGCTCCTGAGAAGCAAGATGATGTGGCCACGTTAAAGAGCTTTCTGAGTCTCCATGTTGTCTTCTATAAAACAAAGCTGACTATCTACCCATAGCTTAAAACATACTTTCTTTAGTATGAATTTAAGCTAGTGGCCTCTCCTGATAAGTGGAATGCATTGTTCCACATGTAAGGAGTATCAGGCATTGCTGGAGGAATCAGAATAAATGGAGTTGTGGTAGACACTGATTTATTTGACTGTAACAACACACAAAAGCCAACCGTTTCCCTCTGGCCTACAAACCTAGACTGCAAACGCCTTTGAGGCCACAGCCCATTATAGACAATGAGAAGACACCAAGGAATGCTGAGCTGGGTCAGGGCTGAGGGTGACTTTAATGACCTGCTCCCAGAAAAATGAGGGTCTAGACTACAAGACAGCCCAGAGAACAGGGACAGTAAAGCTATGGGATGGCTCTATTCTGAGAGACCACACCAGGTATAACAGCTCCATTCCTTATAGAATAGTAGTTCTAAAACTGTGAATTGAGACCCTTTTGGGGGGGGGAGATGCATATCAGATATCTTGCCTATCAGATATTTATATTATTATGATTCATAACAGTAGCAAAATCACGCTTATGAAGTGGCAATGCAATAATTTCATGGGGGTCACTACGATGTGAGGAACTGTATTAAAGGGTCGCAGCATTTGCAAGGTTGGAAGCTACTGCTGTAGACGAATGCACATGTCTTTCCCATCCCTTGTGTCCTAATCGATTAAAGAGATACACAGAGCATCTGACAACTAAGATATTTTATATCAGGGCTGTATCTAGTTCATTAGAGCCATAGAGTACCCGTGTTCACACAATGTTGATCAAGCACAGTTTGTCCTGCACAGCATATTCAAATGACTAGAAGATTTTAAAAAAAATGTGTTAAACCACAGTTAACACAGTTAAACTCATGAGTGTGGCTCATGAGCCCTCATCTCTGGCAGCTCATGGTGTCTGTGGAAGAGAGTCAAGTTTTCCTTAAAGACGAAGCCTGGTAGGTAGAGCATGTTCCAGTGGATGTCCCTATACTCATGTATACAGGCAGTACATTGGACTCAATAAGTTTTATTTTTAAATAAGAGACATGAAGTTGAGAGACAGTGGAGGGTAGAGAGTGGATCTGGGAGGAGTAGGGGGTGAATGTAACCAAAATACATTGTATAAACAAAATTCTCAAAACCCAAAATATTATATTTAAAAATGTGATAAATACATAACAACATTAAACCATTTTCCCAATTGTAAGTTCTTTTTTTTTTTTTTTTTTTTTTTTTGTTGTTGTTGTTTTTGCTTTCCAAGACAGGGTTTCTCTGTGTAGCCCTGGCTGTCCTGGAACTCACTCCATAGACCAGGCTGGCCTCGAACTCAGAAATCCGCCTGCCTCTGCCTCCCAAGTGCTGGGATTAAAGGCGTGCGCCACCACTGCCCAGCATGTAAGTGTAAGTTCTATGCAACATCATAACCACATATCTTAGGGACTCACCTTGCAAAACCAAAACTTTATGACACAGTAATGTTCTCACTTCCCTATTCCCTGACAGCCACCTTTCTCTTCTGTCTCTATGAACTTGGCTACATCAGGCTCTCTAGATAAGAGTGGAATCATCTGATATGAGTCCTATTGTGACTGGTCTACCTTCCTCAGTGTAAGACTTCAAGGTTCATCAGGATTCTATCATGTGCTAGCATTTCATCCTCTTTTAAAGTTAAATGATAATTTATTGTATGTATATATCACATTTGCTCACTTGTCCATTCTCTGATGAATGTGATATATGCACTGCTCCCACCTTTGGGCTATTGGGAATAATGCTTCTGGGAATATGAGGTACAGATATCCTTATTTCACTCCTCTTGGGAATATCTTGCTGTAATTATACTTCAAAGTTTTTGAGGAATTGGCATAGTTTTCCACAGAGGTGCATGGTTTTATATCCCTGTCACCATGCCTAGGTTGTCACATGTGGCTTCTCCCACCACTCACATCGCCTGAGTTCAGATAATTTTGAACAGGGCTTTCTGTCTCTTGTATGACCACGGTCATTTCTGCCCCACCCCCAATTTGGAAGATATCCTAGAAACACAGCAATGTTCTATAGTGCCTCTGTCCTCATTTGGTTCTTGGTGGGTCTTCTTTCTGAACATACAGGGCACTGCTTGCCTTCTAAGATGAGCGCTCAGGCTCTGCACAGTACTCAGGGTAGCATCTACACTGAAGGCTGTCTGCAGGTGGAATCACCCAGCTCTGGCTAAAGCTGTGTATGACAAGATATAGCCTTGTTATCCTCACTACTTTAACACACAGACTCCTATAGCCCATGTCTGACCCCTGTGGCCCGTTTGAACATCCTCCCTAATCCTATTCTTAAGAGGTTTATTTTCCAGTGCAACTGATCATACCTAAAAACAAACAAACAAACAAACAAACACACCAAAATAGCCATGCAGTAATACTTCATCTTGAAGATGAAGGTTTTCAGAACCTACTTGGAAAATATCCCAATAGACAAATATAAGAGAGGTTCTAGAAATTAATAACCAGCTACTCAAATTATATTGTTGCCCAAATTAGAAAACAGTGATCTTTTTTAATGTGTGTGCTCAGCTAAATATTGAATAGACTGAATATTGAGTACATTTTAAATTAAAGATGGAAGTGATTCTAAGAGCATTCTCTGGGCATATCTGCCCTGTAGGTACATGGCTGACAATCAGGCACCATCTCTTCCTTCAGGTCTTGGATGGTGCCCAGCTTTGCAAGCAGGGCTGGGGTAGTTTTTAGCTCCCACTTATCAGCAGTGACAATGAAAAGCAGGAACCTTGGGCTGATGATGGGTCTAATGACAATTAACCTCCTTTCAGGACCACTTGTGGGCAGGACTTTTTTTTAGATCATCATAGTGGTGGGAAAGCTTTCTAAGGCCTTGAGCTAGGGGTCTACGCAGTGACATCCAAGGGAAGACAAGGCCTTTTTATATTAGGCCAGGAAGACAGACCAGGAGATATTGACTATCAACCCAGCATGTTCGCATCCAACATCAAAGCCTTATCTGACTACACACACACACACACACACACACACAGTACCATACCTGAGCCACTTCTTCAAAGTCATCATGTCTCTTCTGTAGTGCCCGTGCTCGATGCAAGGACTTGCCAACTCCAGTGTGTTTGCTGAGAAAGGCCTCGCCATGGTTTTCAATCCAGTCCAGCACCTGGTCAGAGAAGGGAGGCAGAAGCAATGACTTCTCAGGAGAAGGAAAGATACATGGCACCATGTACAACTGAATCCTACTTACTAATGCCAAGCCCACGAGATCAGTAGTCCAGATAGAAATGCTTCATTGACTGTGAACACAAGTCAATGTCAATGGAACAGTCCTTCCCTTAACTAACTCCAACCCTGCCATTTCGATCTCTAGAGCAGCTTCTCACTACTTTTTTGTTTGTTTGTTTGTTTTTAGAGCCTTAGTCATGCCATTATTTTATTTATTAGTACTTGTTGTTATTACTTTGGTGCTGAGGATTGAATTCAGGATTTCTCACATACAAGCCCATTTTTCTAAATGAGTAACAGAGGTTATGCAGGTGAACATCCTCACGGCTTCTACTCCATCAAGTAAAGTCATGGAGTAGGAAATAAGGCAGGTAACAGCAGTGAGGTAGGACTAGGCCACTCTCCCCTCACTTCACCATAAAACATCACAGCAGCAGTACCAGTTACTCGGCCCTGCCTTATAGCACCCTGGAGATTCCCTTCAATCTTGCAACCTGAGCCAGGCACTCAATATATTCAATCACAAGGATAATAGGTTCTTCTGCCTTCTTGCCACCTCTCTCCTACCATCCATCCATCCATCCATCCATCCATCCATCCATCCATCCAACCAACCACCAAGCAAGCAAGCTAATCAGTCAAGGTCTCTGCATCCTAAGGCTGTTAGTATTTATCTTGCTAGAGTGTAGTAGAGACTCCATGTTCTCACAGGCTTAAAAATCTAGTGACTTAGCCCGAAGACGTTTTCCTCAGTGTTGAAGCTCAGAGCAGCAGTGGCTCTAGCTGCCGAGGGAAGAGTGGGTGTTAAAGTAAGAAATAAATACTTCTCCCAAGGGATACTTGGGAAGGTGCACAGACACCTTGAAATGCAGAAGGAACCAAAGCTTAAAAAAAAAAAACCCATCATTTACATCTCACAAACATGTGTCCAAGGAAAAGGGAGGCAGCGTATCTTCCGGTCTCTGAGGAGATACTTCTTTAGAGATAACTTAATGCATGCAATTTGCAAAGTATTAGCATCTGTGTCTCTATGTATATATGCCACAAGAGTGTGTGTGCAGACCACAAACTCTTGATCCTGATTCACGGCCTTCAGTGTAACCTAGCTTTATGGACATCCCTGTACAACAGGGTAATGTGCTTCTCAGTAGGTACTAGCAAGTTTTATCACACACTATACTCCTGCAGTTCTGGTGAGTTGGTTTAAGTGGTACAAGAATCTGAATATCAACGAATGAAGAGAAATTGGCTCCCTAGGAAGCCCTGGATTCCATTGGAGTATAAATAGGGATAAAAGCATTCCTTGTATGTATCTCCATGTTAATTCTTTCTCATATGTCAGATTATATTTAAAATACATGATGATTTATAGTCTAGGATGTGTAGGATGAGAGCTATGCAGATCTGTTGATGGCTTTTGAGTTGGTATTTAAGCATTTCAGGCACTGGAGATATAAACTTTTTGTTTTTATCTAAAGAGTCCTTGAGCAAGCTGGGCATGGTGGTAAATCCTTTAATACCAGTACTCAGGAGGCAGAGGCAAGCAGATCTCTGTGAGTTCAAGACCAGCCTGGTCTACAAATCCAGTTTCAGGACATCCAAGGCTACACAGAGAAACCCTGTCTTGAAAAACAAAACAAAACAGGCAGAAAAGAATAGAACATGAATAATCCTATGAATAATTCCTATGATTACTTATGAGTCTTAGTGTGCGCTAGAAGCAGGTACTAGAGCTCTCCTGTAGATATGTGGTTACAGAGAGTCACAAATGGTCCTGACTCTAGGAATTCAGTCCATGGGCTAACAAACATCAGCCACTAAATCACATAATTCTTCATCAATTGCAGAGGTGAAAACCACCCAAAACCAAATGTTGCCTGGATGGAGTTGGGAAAGGGCTCTGAAGAAGTGAGATTTTACTTGATTCAAGAAACAATAGTGGGGCAGTGGTGGTGCACGCCTTTAATCCCAGCACTTGGGAGGCAGAGGCAGGCAGATTTCTGAGTTTGAGGCCAGCCTGGTCTACAGAGTGAGTTCCAGGATGGTTAGGGCTACACAGAGAAACCCTGTCTCGAAAAAAGAAAAAAAAAGGAAGAAAAAGAAAAAAGAGGAAAAAAAGAAAAAAGAAACATAGCCTTAAATGGAGAGGGTGCCCTGTTGTTGATAGGGATTTTCAGTGAGTGTAGTTTTGAGTGCCCTGCTAACTCAATACACAAATCTCACAAAACTGTGACTGGCCAGTGGAGGTCCACCTCCTCTCCACACCCTGCTTTCTGAAATCCCATTCCGAGTGTTTGCCTTCCCCGGAGCTGTCTATATGGTTCTCCCACTTTTCCTCCCCAGGCTCCCTCCTAGTCACATGTTAAGCTACACTTAAAAATTACTTGTCAATCTTTTGATGACCTATCCAGGGGAAGGTGGCTCTTGACTGCCAGTGACTTTGATTTTGCTTTTTGAGACAATATCTTATGTTGCCAGGCTGGTCTCAAACTCAAGATGTAGTTAAAGTTGTCGTTGAATTTTGGATCTTTCTGCTCCATCTCCCAAGTCCTGGAATTACAGGCATGTGCTACCACACCCCATCCTTTGATTCTGTCCCAACCACAATTACTAATTTGAACAAAGTATAAGGCCACATAGGTATGAAAATACCATGGCACAACCCATTATTCTGTATTATCATAAATTTCAAAACACACATAGAAGAAAACCCTTCACAATTATGGCCCACAGATCTGTCTCTCCCATGGTTCTGTAGTAACTGCCTCATAATTTCAGGGCATGGCATAGAGCAGCATGTAACACTGAGTGGTTGCTTAGTTTGTGTCCAACTGAGCTGAACTCAC
>JANHMN010000011.1:19300761-19318009 GCA_030674055.1 Rhabdomys pumilio
TTGCTTTCTGACTCAGACAACTATGTGTTACTAGTAAGTCCTAATAACGTGCATATGTCTTCTCAGTAGCAAGGGCTTCAAACTTCTATCGTAAGTAGACGGTCCAAAAAACCCAACAAACAAACAACCAAAAAAAAAAAAAAAACCCACACCACACTGTAGGGTCATTAAACAAAACAAAAACAACAACAACAAAAACAGGCAAGGAAGACAGGGAAGAAGAACAAGATGACCTGCTGGGTTGTTCTGAAAACAGTTCCTCTGACTAAGAAAACACACGAGCAATTTACTTCTCCCAGAAAGAATAGATGTCTAGTTAGTAGTTACTCCCCGTTCTTCCCAACCATATGAGGTTTGTGTAGGCTTTTGCCTACACCAGAAGCCTGAGGAGTTACAGGACCATACAAGGAACAAGGTAGAGACTGGCTGATACAGACACAGACCGCTGTTATGCCTGATGCTGACAGGGACGGCTTTTACGGTTGTTGTTCAATACGGTTCTATGTTAAGCTGAGAAAACAACAACAACAAAAAAAAAACCAAACTGAAAAAAAATCCACACTGAATAGAGGCAATCTTATCTTTCTTCAGTTAATGAATCCAAATTCCAGTTTTACCTGCAAGCCAAATTTCCAACATTCCCACAACCCAGTAGGAGAAAGAAAGCTGAGAACATGCCTGTGGGGACCAAGGAAAGAGAACCAGGCCAGTCCTAGAAGCAAGTGTCTAAATGAAATCTCTCACACTGACATTTTCGGCTTACACATCTCTGCTTCACAATGATTTCAAGCCTAAAAGGGTAAAATATTCCTACCTGGGCAAGGTCTAACTCCAGAAATAGCACTAGGGCAAGATGGCAGACAGACCGAGCTTGGCCTGCTATCTGTCATCCCGTTAGGAGACTCTGGATCTTTCTTCTGTCTGCATTTTGCATGTTGTTTCCTCCTTCTGCAGCTATACCTGCCTTAATGGCTTCCATCTTTAAGTCTGTTTCCTCTTTCTTTACTCACTGCCTGTCAGTCTGTGTCTCTGCCTGGAGTATGTGGTCTGCCTTCCACTATATAATGTGCATCTTTCTGTCTCCCCTGTCTTATTTTCTATCTTCCCATGTCTCTCCTGAACCTTTTTTCTAAGACAACTAGAATATGGACTAGACGATCTACTTTCTGATTCTGGCATTGATAACCTAGCTGTGTGGTTATGACCAACTCACTTGACATTGCTGGGACTCAATTCCCTCAACTGTACAGTCAGTTTGGCTGGCTATATTGATTGCTTGCTGTATTGAGTTTTGAGATTTAGTCACTGAATGAAATGGACTCCTTTATCAGCCAACCTACACAGCAGATGTTGTGGAGTCTCCAACAGCACAAGCACCAGGGGGCACCCGAGGACCATGGAGAGAGAATGTGATTATGTGATAGGCAGCTACTGTGTTTGATTCTGTGTCATAAGGAAGGTGCTACTGTTATCAATCCTGATTTAGAAGTAGGAAAAAACCCAGAAGCATCATGAGATGCAGGGAACTGTCTATTTTCTGCTGCCCACAGAGATCAGACATGTTGAGAAACAGGATTTACTGACTCCTGAATCCATCCTCCGGTGTCTACCGTTCTGCTTTGCCCTGGCTGATGAGCCTCCCATGCAGTCTTCTGAGAAAACATCTCTGGAACCCAATGTGCTTAGCTATCTTAGACTATGGAGGACTCAAAGAACTCTCTCTTCCTTTAAGACACCAATCCTGACGCCTCACTCCTTTGCCTGAAAGTGTTGCACTAATACTCAGTTACCCTGCATGTTGACAGGCATGCTCTGATGGACCTGTGCTTTGTATTTCCTGTATCTTTCTAACTAACTAACCTGGTACCTCACCAGTATTTAGTTCAAGTCTGGGCCCATGGAAGACCTGAACTTGGTGACTAAGCAGTGAGCATCATGGCATTCGTGAGCATTGAGATTCCATCCCAGGTCCTCAGCCTGGGCCATGAACTCCAAGAACTTGAAGCTATTCTACCACAGTCCTCTTGGCTGTGTACTCACCAATAAAACACCTACTGCACGGCTGAGGGAGGGCTAAGTAGTCACTCGACAAAAGCAAGTGGAGGCCGTCTTCTGATAGTTGCTGGTCAATTCATCAAGCATAAAGAGAACCCAAGCTTAATGTAGACACAGCTGAAAGCTGAGAAGAACTCAGAAAGAATGAAATACTGATGTCTGTTCTTGAATAGACTGGAAGGAATGAGACACACAGTTTTTAAATGACGATGGGATTCAATGAGTATGTTATCAAGATTCTGTTTTTTTTTTTTTGAGACTAAGCCTCACGTAGCTCAAGCTGGCTCTGAGCTCACTATGTAGCTTAAGACGCCCTTAAATTCTTCACCATAAATGCTAGGATTACAGGCATAAACTTTCCACACCAGGATGGAGCAGGGAAATAGATTGTGTAGTCGTCTGTATCCTCACACCAGGACAGGCTCATGCAAGGCTGGGAGTCAAGAGACATTCATCATTCTGCCCCTCATGGCTGTGAGTTCAGACAACCCCCAGGCAGAAACAATGAGCTGGATGTCAGGCAGGCAGCTGAGACTCAGCAGCGGGTTTGCTCAGCCTCACTTTTGGTTTTCTCCCATCTATGTGCCGAGAAGGAGTGAGCCAATGATGAAACAAGCAGGATGGTGAGCGAACAGCTGAACAGCTATGCTCTCCAAAGTCACATTTGTGCCCCCTAAAGAGAACAGTGGAGTTGACCATTCTGAGAATTCAGTGATCATGAAACATCCACACTCACCCCCCAATCTTCTGTTTTTCAACAGTGCCAACGATGAGATAAACAGAGACATTTCTTTTTAAGATGTTGTAGAAAAGCCACATCTGCACCGTCACTACATTCCTCTCCCTTTGAATAGAGATGTCACATGGCCACAAGGAAGTCTGATGACTATAGATTTGAGAGAATCCATGTGGGACACACTTCTATCTCCAGAGCTGTTCCGCAGCTCTACACAGGCCACCTGTGTGACAGCAGGAGGCAGAAGAGGAGCCCAGCACACTGTCCCACGTGAACTGGTAGGCAATGTCATCTAGGCCAGTCACAGAGAGTTTATGGATGTGGCCACAGCCATCTCTTGTCTTTGTGGGGCAGACACTTCACTCATCTGTCTCACTTGCAGACCAGACAGCTCCCCTGATCTCTGAGCTCAGGGTGATGAATTTTTTCAGACAGCTCCAGATGGCCTGAGCAGGCAGCTAACTCATCTGCTTCTTCTTTCCTGCCAATCCCAGGTCTCAGAGCTGATTGG
This sequence comes from Rhabdomys pumilio, assembly GCA_030674055.1. NCBI lineage: Eukaryota > Metazoa > Chordata > Mammalia > Rodentia > Muridae > Rhabdomys > Rhabdomys pumilio. The sequence goes on from JANHMN010000011.1 coordinate 19,304,064, forward strand.
CACACCAGCCGTGCTCACCCCTGGGGACTGAGGTATCTTTCTGATGACTCCATCATATGTCAGTCAGGAAGGGGTGCCAGAAAGGAGTTAGGGGAGCCCAAGAAGAAAGAGCAAGCCTGAAGGCTTTACTCATGTGCTAACTCCCCTGGCTCCCAGGATGTGTAGCAATAGTAACGATGGTCCCTATCATGCCTGTCCAACTTGGGCACCTAGCGAAGACTCCTGTCAATAGGAGCTGTGAAGACATGTGCCCAGGCTCTCACTCTCTCATGCTATCTTGCTCTTTCTCAACTGTGCTCACCCAACAGCACAAAAGAATGGAAGGAAAGTGACTGGTACTTCCTGTGTCAGACACTGAAATTCCTCAGTAGTCATGGCTACGGGAACCTGACCACAGGTGTTCGAATCCAAGTGTCTCACCCTGCCTCCCCGGGAAAGTCAGAGGGAGATGACCTTGGCCTTGACCTTGGGTCCAGATTCTACTTCGCTTTCCTACCCAGTGTATGATCCACTGGGCAAAGCTCCCAGGGTCGACACAGACAGAGAAACAGAAAACACAAGGGGGAAAGGATGAGCAGTTTCCTCTTGACGGACATTGGTAGCATGGCTATATTGTTACAGTCAGAAACAATCATCTCATTATTACCTAAAGTGATGAACGACTAGGGACTAGCACAACAATAAAAAAGACAGGCAATGCTGAACGTAACCTCTGACCATGGGGATGTACAGTAATTGACAGCCCTTGCTTTAAATCTGGTTTCAAAGGTCCAGCTTCGTTAATCAGTAATCTCAAAGCCCCAATATGCTGCCACACATGTAGTGAGAATTTTGGTTTCCTTTAAAACCCAGTCATATTATGTGAATATGTTTTTATTTGAATTCCAGGTTCGGGATACGGGGCTGCTTCAGTTTGTCCACAGCCACTAACTATGATTGTCTTGTACTCTTGGGGGTTGTGATTTTTGCCAGCTGCAGTTAGTTTAACTCTGAGAACTCTAGAGAGGATATAAATGTCCCTGAGAGGGCCTGTGGTGGTGCCCGCTCCCTTGATGCTGCTGCATTTGCTATTGCTGGATTTCTGGCTGGAGATATCCGGACAACGGAGATTGAACTTTTCTCAAGGAATCTGACACTCCTAATCAGCAGGAAGTAGTCTAAAGAGGTCTATGTCCCCCCTCCCTTCCCTCTAACCTTTCTTTCCTATCTATTGGGGGGGGCAGTTAGAAGGGATTAGGGTGGAATAAAGGTTGGAAGGGAAGGTAGAGATAAGAAACCAATAAAAAAAGCCAAAAAATATGCCAACACCCTCACCCACTCTGTCAGTACGCTTCATCCTTGCTCAAGACATGAGTTCACTTTCCGTAGAGTCCCTCTACAGAAGTGCTCAGAAGACCCCACAACACCAGAGTTGTGTAGTATTTCCCTGCTTGCATGAAGAGGATGTGTGTTACCTGACTACAAGGAGCTGCTACTGAACTGAGGTTGAGCTCCTATTTGAACTGCTCAGCAAGATGCATGCCATTAACAAGGCCAGCTGTTTATCTTGTCCTCTCCTGCAGAGGGTGGAGGAGCAGCCGAGGACTCAGTGGCAGTGTTTCCTTTACCCGTGCAGACCACCTTGAGCCTGATAACCAGGTCAGGGGTCCAGCTGTCGGCACCCTGAGATGGAAGATGGGATGAGGTGCACAGAGCCTGTTACCTGCTGCACATCCTGCTGGAAGACACACAGCTGCAGCCGCTGGTGAAGCCGCACCTTGCGGTGCTGCCAGATGCTCTCGAGCCGCCGCTGGTGGTGCAGCACCTCGTGGACCACATCCAGCACCTGGTGGACCGCCTTGGAGTAGTTGGCTGTGGCTGTGAGGGACTCGGAGTTACCAGGACTCAGGGGACGCTGCAGGACATCCAGTAGTGCTTTCCCATCCTGGCTGACCTGCAGGAAGGGAGGGTGGTCAGGTCAAGAGCCCTGAGCAAGGGAGAACAGAAGCAGGCAGGGTCTGAGAGAGGGGGAAGGAATCTACCCAGCGGTTCCTGATGAGACCTGATAGCCTCAGTCCTCACAGGCTCATCACAGGCAAGGAGTGTGCCAGCCACAGTGTCTACAGCCCAGAGGAGAATGGAACATCATGAGTGGAGCCAGAGAGGAGCTACAGCACTGCTAGCCAGCTGTATGTGTACTCCTCTCTCCCATCTCCAAGTATGGCTGACCCTACACAGGCAGGGCGTCTTCCTTGTTCTCAGTCCTTCCCCCAGTGTCCACGGCAGTGCCTGCCACACAGTAGACACTCCCTGACTATTTTGAATGATTCTGACTACATCAGCTGGCAGAACTTCATGTCAGAAAGAAAGACACACATGTTGCCACCCTAAATCTCTCTTGCTTTCTCTTCCTCAGCTTTCTCTGCTTGGCCTCAAGCTTCTAGATAAAGGGGGAGTGATGGGGTACCCACTCCACAGAGTGGTGGTGGGTACTGAGTGAGTTAGTACCTGCAGAGTGCATAGGGACCAGCACACAGCCTGCCTATCACTTTATCTTCATCTCTACCATCTCTCCTGTTACCTTTCTTATTTCTTTTCATTTTCTTTCTTTCCTTGATCATTACAGGTTCTTTTACCCTTTCTTCTCCCTATATACAAACCCCTTGTTTTTCTTGAAATGCATCCTTCTAGACTATGTAGGGTATGGTAGGGACCTTCAGATTTTGGACACACCATTTGTATTTCTGGACTCTCCAATTTCACCTTCAGGGCTGGTGGCAGTGGGGGCTGCATACCTGCCATTCTTGACCTGGGAACCCTGCCACAATTAGAAGCACTGCTCATTCTGAGGGGTGGTACTGTAGGATCAACACCACTGGCCCTGCAGTGCCAGGCCGAGTTCACATTGAATGTGTGCCTCTCCCTCTTGACATAGAGGATATTGGAAATTTTACAAGTCCATATTAACTGGATTAGAATCAGAGTTGAAGCAGGCATGGAGTTGAGATGGCCTTTCTTTGCTACTGGAAAGGTATTTAGAGGTGTGTTTCCCTAGCTTGTGTGTGATGAGCCAGGAGCCCTTCCCAGCCTTGCAGCCTCCCCCCATCTTCTCCTCAGTATTATGGGAAAACTCCAGAAGACAGAAGCAGCTACATTCTTCTTACAGGAGGGTCAAAAATGTGTTGGGGTTTAAAGAAGTGATGTGGTAGAGTTAGGCTAAGGCAAAAGAGGAAAGCATTCCACCCACAGGCCTGCCCCCATCTATGGCCCCGCCTCCACCCACCTATGGGGCCCACCCCCACCCACCTATGGGCCTTGCCCTCTATCTTTACCTCCGCAGTGCCCTGGTGAGGGAGGGCAGCTCAGAGATAACGCAGAGGAGATCCCCTCCAAAGATGTGAACAGTGATATCCTAGTGCTGAACCTAGGACAGTTCTCCGTGAGGGACTCTGAACAAATACTGTATCTCGATGTTATGCTCAGAAGTGGGTAGTGAAGACAGTGGCCAGGTCCTAGAAATTCCAGTCAACATAAGATCCAACTCCATATCTCAGTCTCTACATTTGTAGAGGCTGAGAGGAACCTCCCAGATCCATGAGATAGGAGAAACAGTCCGTCTGTCCATACATCAGTGTCCCCTGCACCTCATGGACATGAGTGAATGGTGTACAAGTGTGAGCCTCATGGGCTCTCTGCTTTCGTGTTTTACAGGGAGTAAATTTAGAGATCTGTGGGCCATGGGTAGAGGGAGGCACAGCCCTGTCCTAAGACAAAGCCTGGGTGGGGGCCATTTGGATCAGAGCTGCTGGGATTTGATTTAGTTCAAAAGTACCCTGTGTGCCTCTTATACTGACAAGACTCTCCATATCTAGTCTGCATGCATTGCTGTCAGACCTCGGCTAGGCACATGGCACATGCTATCCCTCGACACTACACAGGAACCTCACTTCACAGAGGAACCCAGAGCTCAGCAGACTAGAACTGCTTGACTAGGGCCACACAGCCAACGAGCAAGAGAGCCCAAGATGCAAACTGTCTTCACTGAGGCGAAGCCTGTTCATTGACCGTGCAAACTTACCTGGAGCAACGGTTATTAAAATGCACCTGATAATCCCCAATTTTGGATGTTTTTAATTGCATCCTGCATCTTCAGCAGTCAGCTGAGAGCGATCAGATGCAGGCAGACTGGGGAGCCACTGTGACGAACACTTCTCACTGACCTGGCCCAGAGGAGAGACGCCAGCTGTAACTGCAATCAACTCCTCTCTTCACCTAGCTTCGGAACCCTCCCATCTTTCCCCCTCAACCTGCTCTTCTTGGAATCCATGCCGGTCAGCAAACATTCATGCTTGTGTACTTGCACACCTGTGTACACGTGGCTATTTCCTTTCATCTGGGAGGGAGTGTCTCCCAAAATTCCTGTTTTCACCCTTCAGCATCTCCTGCCTTAGCTTTTGTTTTTCAGTGGAATGGCCTTTCAGTTTGCCTTTTGTACAAACGGCAGCCTCCTACGCCTGCACACTGTGGGACTTCCCTGGCTCTTCCCTGGAAGAAAACGAGGATTATTCAATGAGCTGCTTTTATATAGGGGTGTAAGTGCTGGTGCTACGCATTCTTTTACCAACAGGAAGGCAAACTCAGAAGGGTCGGCATGGCTTCCTCAAACCCTTCCTCCCTCAGGAGGAAATTCACTCCTCACACAAGGTGAGGAGCTGTCTAGGTACATGAGAAAGGACAAGAAAGAGAGGAGACAAGGGAGGCCTGGAGGAGAAATGAGCTATATGCAGCAGGGTGGGTGTGGCAAAAAAACCCAAATCTGCCCCTGGGTAGGGACTCCACAGCTCACAAGTCAAGGCTCCTAAAGATACAAAAGAAGAAAGCTTTCTTTTCTTAAAGTTGAACCAGGTTATTCCACAGTATACCTGGCCGTACTCTAGGTCCCTCACTCAACACACACAGACCTGTGGTTGTCCTTTCGGTTCTTACCTCTGTGTAGGCCTGGGTCACCTGTTCATACAAGGACTGGTGATGGTGGATTGCCAGCTCCAGGTCCTGCATCTCAGAAGGAAGGCCGCCTTCACTGCACATCTTACACCAGGCGTCAACTCCTGACAGAAACTGGAAAGAGATGCCAGTTGAGTGAGTGTGGGACATTGGATGGAGGATAAGTAAATTGAAGAGGAGCCAGGGTCAGCCATGTTGGCAACAGCGATGAGAAATTTTAGTGTTTCAGGAACACCTTCAGACAGCTGGACTAACCCTGAGTATGAAGTTCAGCCTGGGAGACATTTGGAAAGTATAGTTTCTACAAAGAACAGGACAGGGCCGGGCATCTGGATGTTCAATAGGGCATTCCCTGCAAAACCTGCAGACAGCAGACACCCGCACAGCCCACTGTAGCCCATTTGATAATGAGCATTCCTTGCACATTTGAGCACATGGGAGGGACTGAACGAACTGAATGAAATGCAATGAGAGTTTGCTAGCCTGTGCATCCTATGTACAGGGAATTATGGGAAAGGCACAGAACACCCCAAGAGATCACGAGCATCCCCCCAGACCTTGCAGAGACTCCTCCTATAGGGTACACAGATTAAGGCTGCTGAGGGCTGGACATACAGAACATAGTAGGGCAGACTGTGCTGTTCCTACACTGGTAGTGGCTCCTGGGATGTGGTGTGTAGAAAGGCCCTCACAAACATCAAATTATTTAAAAATTAAAATTAACAACTGTAGAAAACTATGGCTTCCCCCTGCACAAAAGGTGAGCTTTCTGAAACCGCGCAGATTTATTAGGTGGAAAAATACGCCTTTAAAATGCAAATAATTCTTCACCCAACAGTCTGGAATGGTACTGTCTGTGATCCCCAGGCCTGGATGCATGGCTCCATTTAAATTAATTGCCTAAATACCTTTTTATCTCATTGCCTAAAACAGCCCATAGGAGAACAATAAAGAGCTGACTAAATAAATGCTTAAAAAATAGCCTTGAATCTCTTCTTTTTTTCTCCCCAACTAAAGAGAAGCATGGTTTACAACTTCCCTGAAGGACTGGTAAATCCTGAGGAAAATGCACTAAAATAGATACAAGTAAACTTGGTTTTGACCCAAACCAATCCAAGTCAGAAGACAAATAACCTTAACATCTCCATTTCATCTCAGTTCTGGCCCTGTGTTTTCTTCAGCAAATATGTGGTGGCTCATCTTGGTGTCTGTCTGCTCTTAGCCCCTGGCTGTTGGTTGCTGCACTTGGTTTTACATTCTGTATGTCTTTAGGCATCTCTTGAGAATTCTAGAAGACTGCCAGTTACCATCCAGTGTCAGATGGGACAGACATATTGGGAAGCTTCCTTCTGGGTTATTGTTCTGCCCACAGGTTTCTATAGCTACCGTGGGTAGCAACAGATAGTCTTACTCACTGCATTCTTACTAACTTCTCATTATCCACAGCACCTACCTAACACATGCTTCCTACAAAATCAGTTTCTCTGCTCTCAGAACTCAAACTGCTACTCTTCCATTCCTCTAGTCTCTGTTCAGAGTACACTAATCAGTTACACATACACACACATACATGTGCACAGACACACACACAACCACACACTCACATACACACATACCACACACACATGCACACACATATACACACATACTCACACACTCACACACATTTACTACATACACATGCACATATACACACTCACATATGCATGCACACACCACACACACAGCACACACTCACACTCACATACACACTTACACACACACTTATACACCACACACACATATACCACACATCAACACACTCACATACACATACATACACACCACAAACATACACCATACACATTTATACACATACCATGCACACACACATTTACATATAGACTCATACATCAAACACATACACACATATACCACACACCAACATACTCACATACACAAACACACCCCACAAATACACACACCATACACATTTATATACACACACCACAAACATACACCATACACATTCATACACATACCACATACACCCCCCCCTCTCTCTCTCTCTCTCTCACACACACACACACACACACACATCACTTACAAGCAGAATGCAAACATTCTCTGAATCCTTTTCTGTTTGTGTGAAAAGCAGAGCCATAAGCTACCAATGTTCCTTGTATATATAGGACAGAACAAGGCTTATTACCAAACCTATTCAATGGGATCTCAGGGTTCTGTATAGAGAGAGTGTATGTGTGTTCCTACCCCGCCATGCCCTGCTCCCACATGCCTTCCACTACCACCACCTGCCATAGGCCTCTGGGTCTTACCTGCTCTGCCTTCTGATGGAACACAGCAGACATGGCCAGGATTGTACTGCGTTCATCCAGGGCAGCAGCAAAGCTCTTCCACTCCTGGTCTAGTTGCGTGGAGATCTGCTTGATTTGCTGAGAGGCATAATGGCCGGCCTCTGAGAGGCGGGAAGCGACGGACATGATGCGGTTGATGTTGACATAGGCATTCTAGGAGACAAAGCAGAGTAAACACTTAGTGGGGAAGACTGGATAGGTAGCCATCCATTGAGCATTGCTGAAAGAGGAGTATTTGGAGAAGAAGACCACCCAAAAATTAAAGCCTGAGAGAGGCTTGGTATCTGTGTATAGAATAGGCCCAAGAAAAGTTCTTACTGAGTGGAAACATTTCAACCAGAGAACCAACAGATTGTATGTGTGCCAAAGGCAAACACACATCAGTGCAGTCTGTGGAACCATCACAATCAGTGAAGCTACTCTCCATGGTGTACTCTTTGGAAGCTGTGGATCACAGCAGGAGCCTAAGGAAGCAAGGCTATCACTCTCACTCTAGAGAGCTGTACACAGAGTATAACTGTCCCCTACAATACGGCAGAATGTTTATTGTAATCGATCAGCTTCCCATCACCAACCAAAGGTGTCCTTCCCACCTCCCTATCTTCTCGTTCTTTATCAAAAGACCTGAGGCAGGTCTTTAAGAACTAGCTAGGGTTCTTAAAGACAGAGTTTGGAGGTTGCAATGGCCCCTGCTTCTCCCTGTGTGACTTGGGAACATTTCCCTCCTTGATTCTGAAAGCCACCAACAGGTATCCCTCAGTGCATCTGCAGGGGCTTCTGCTGTCTCCTTTCCACGCTGGTTTCCTTGGCATCCATTCCTATTTTTGCTTGCAGGTTTAAAACCTCATGAACATGTATGTTGTTTCATGCTAGGCCAGTAGAAAGCTTCCCTGGAAGGAACAAGACAAAAGGAGACCCCTAGCAACACAGCTCAGCTATCCTGATTCTTTTTAACTGCTTTTTCCCATTAATTGTCTGTCAAAGCAGCCATGTAATGTGGCGTCCTCGGGGAGCTCTCCAGCACACATGATGCCTGGAGGACCAGCAACCAGGTTATTCACACTCTCTTGTTACAAATCTCCTCAGATGATGATGAATACTCCTCAGCAGCAGGCAGCAGTTTCCCTGGGCTCTATGAGCTGTGTAGTAGTTCATTAACACTCGGAGAGGCCTAATGAGGGTTCCCTTATTTTCCCTTCACAGTTCCCATTCATCTCAACTGTCCCCAGTTTCCATACACTCCATCTCAAAGCTGGCCCAGGTTGATAAGGTCTCTCTTAATTTAAAAGGTCTCTGTGGAGGGTTAAAAGGTTAAGTGGGGTATGTAAGCACAAATCCATTCTGGTGTCTGAAGGCCCCTGTGTACTGTCTCTGTTTTTAGTGTGGCATGAGCCCTTCCACAGATAGCTCGTTTCCTTAAGAGAGCTAGAATTGTGCTGGTTGTTATCAGGAGTAACAACCATCCTTTATAAAATTAGGGATCACTATCGGCACTGTTTTCTGAGTTAGAACACAAATCCACTGAAAAATTAAACTATTTATAGAACTGCCAGAAAGGAAAAGAAAATGAGAAACAAGAAACAAAACCCCACTGCACTCTGACGTGAAGAGAGAAAAAGGAAGAAAAGAGTGGTGCTGGCTTTAATAGCTTTTTCTTCTAGGGGACAACACTGAAGTCCTCCCCAACATTCTGCTTCTGTCACTGATATTTGATGTTATAAAAAAGACCACGAGAGTCAGGAGATTTCAGGGAAATACTTGGTTTGAGCACTCTCCCAGGAACCAGAGTGAGGGAAAAAGGAGTCATGGGTGGGGTGGATACAGGGTGTATTTATCAGTAGGTTAGTGCTATCGTTAGGTTCAGTCTCTGGAGACCTTTGAAGAAACTATCAAACACACCTCCTACAGATTCTGTCGACAGGTGTAGGGTCTGAATTATTGGCACATTAAACCCTACTGCTCAGTGTCTAAAGGTCCCTCCTAGAGTAACTCTGGCATTTGTAGCCTGACCTCCCACAGGTCAACATACTCTAGAGGCCAGAGAAACATGGGGAGTTACTGTCTGCATGGCCATCTGCAGACGATGCCCAGGGTGCCTATAAGAAAGTGAATTGGTGATTTATAAGAATTGATAATGTCTCATAAAGCTGTCCTCCCAGGTGGGTTCCAGTCCCAGGAGGTTCCCTTCCTATTATATAGACCTCTCCACAGTATTCAGTTTTCCTATCTCAGGGGAAGGCTGGTATTCAGCTCTGGCCACACAAGGTACAGGAAAACAGGAAGAGTAAGACATTTGTCACCTTTGTCACCACATGTTTGCATTCTCCTCCCACCCAGGGAACACAGGGAGTGATTACAGATGTCCTACTGTGGCCACCTCAGGAGACTGTCGACAGCTTGTCACTCATTCAAATATTTATAGAGAATGGGGCAGGCTCTGTGTTAGGGGCAGCAAGAGATCAAAGAGTGGGGCAGAATTCCTGCCCACCTATTCCATAGTCATTCCCTCCACTCTGTCCCCTTCACAAATGCTTCTGCACAGCCGTCTGTCAGGGCATCTCTGTCATTGGACCCAGAGGAAATCTATGTGAGTTCTGCCTCCAGCAAGGACGCTCACTTAAGCTGTCAGGATGCCTCTGTGCCTCAGTTTCCTCACTTGTAAAATAAGAGAGCTCAGCTAGGTGATCTCAGAGCTCTCGGTTCTGGGTCAGCAGTACTGAGGAGGCAAGGATGGTACTGCTTACCCGAGGTGCCTGCAGCTCAGCCTTGCTGTCCACGGGCCACAGCTTGGCTCTTCACTGCCTTGCAGCATGATCAAGTCTGGGGCGGGATCACCTGAGTTTGTCATGTTCTACACAACCAATAGTCCTGCCCTCTTCACATCCTCTCTCCACACCCTCTCCCTCAGCAGAGCTTCTTAGACAAACCAGAAGATAATAAGTTCACTGATAGCTGGCATGAGGCATGTCTTTGTGCACATCCTGACCTCAAACTCGCTGTTTAGCTGAAGGTGACTTTGAACTCCTGACCCTTCTGCTTCTACTCACTAAGTGCTGGGGTTTTAGGCTGTGGTGACCATGCTGATGAGTATCTTCTAACACCCTTCAGAACAGATCGAGTAAATTCTTCATATACACTCAGCACTGCTATTGTCCTTACCACGGCCGTCGTTATTTTGTAAAGTGTAGTACAGTGTGAGCTAGAACTGTGACCTACTCTACAGAATGCAGTAGAGTTGCCTCACAGGCTCTTGTATCATCCACCATCCTCCTTGTCATTTGGTTGCAAGAAGGAAAAATAAGTCCAGCAAGAGCTTGCTGATCTGCAAACCTTCTCTATTGCCCCCTGCCCCCTTTTGCTACCTATGAAATTCGCCATTTGTTTGTTTCCTTCTCAAAGTCATTAATTGGAGATCACAGGCTAGACAGCTCCTTCTCCCGTGGCCCTGTCAGCCATGACCACTGAAATCAATGAAGCAGCCATTTTCTGAAGAACTACTTGGCAGAATCTTGAGCTTTCAGCCGTTCAGAAGGAGGTCTCACTTGGAACACCCCAAGTGGCTCTGAGAACATGCAAAGATGCTAACTGACACAGATACTGATAGCTCTCCATAAAAAAAAAATACGAGCAAATATTTTTTATGAATTAGGTTCCTTTTGTGGAGGAGACACCAGCTCTAGGAGAAACAAGCTATGATTTTAGCAACCTTATGCTCTGTGTCAGGGACTGGTTGCTAAGGAGATCATTGCTAGGAGTCTGCATTATTTGAATCCCATTCACTTTTCTTCTAAGAACTGGGACAACCATCATAGCCCCGTGGTCACAGATCAGACACTGTGTGTTACCTGAAGTAACACAAAGCATCCGGTTGGTTGCCTGATAACTGTCGATGTGACAAACAGCATTATCTTTTCCCCCCATCCAGTTTCAGCAGACTGGTATTATCCCTCAACCTGTTCAAACCAAATCAAAGTCTTAGTGAAAAGCACAATAAAAAGTATGTCAGCATTCAGAACCTGAGGCACCACGAGCTGTCAAAGTCCCAGCCTGGTTCAGAGAGCACAGCACAATGTCCCCTACTATTTCTGGGAAGATGCACCTTCCATAGGGCCTGACACATGTGTGCCAGTGGTACAGCTGCCAGCCCCTGCCCCACTTACTATACCCTTTTCTGGCAGATAACTGAGCCCTAGGAGGAGTTAAGTGACTGAAGCTCTGAGTTGTCTACAAGGCTTTGCTTGATCCAGAGAGACCTGAGAAGTCACACCCTGCTAGCAACACTGTCTAAGCTACATTCTTCTGATCCCGTGTGCTTCCATTCCTTAAGTTAGGGAAACAGATGACCAGCAGGCTTGAACCAGACTTCTTGAGATAGCTCAACCGCTTGGCATGTGCTTGCGATATCCACAGTACTTACAGTTGGGCTGTCTTGTCCTCACCCAAGGGGACAAAGTGTCTTCTGCTTCTCTCTGACAGGACTGCCAAGCAAAGAAGAACCTTCCAACCTAGACTGGGTATGGGGGTCTTTATTTTATGCTCTAGGGATGCTGTGGCTTTGCCTCCAGAGGTAGGAGAAAGTCATCAAAGATGTTTCATCTCTGTAGAAGACAAGTCCCAGGCATGATTCTTAATCCCATACCAGTTAAAGGAACCACGGCATTTCCATGGTCACATATGGACACAGTGTCGTAGCCTGTCTGCCCAATCATCACAAGAGTGAGGTCTGAATACCACTGGGACTCAATCCTTTTGACAAGTCCCAGAGCCCTTGACTCTAAATTCAAAGCTATATAGGGAACCTAGGCCAATGATTGGCCAAGAGCTGACAAGCTCAGAAAATCATTTAGGTCAAAATCAAATGTTAAAAAAATAAGAACAAGATATATAAATAGTATTACATCAACTGAGAACAACCCTGTGCACACCAGGGACCCCCACACCTGAGCACTGGGGTTCTGTAGCAGCTACACACGATGGTTGGTAGCTCTTAGAAATCTCTTCTGTTAATTTTTTTAGGCATATAAAAGCTGGTTTAAAATATATTCCTAATTAGAGAACATATGCATTAATTATCAGGAATAATTGTGTCCTTAAATATAAAAGGAGGAGACTCTCTTTCTAACCAGTTAATAACCAAAATATCCCCTCTCTCTGGGCTATAGAGCCGGTGGAATTTATGCTCAGTCTATTTTTATTCAGTTCATTCTTTTGTTATCAGTGCTGCAGAGTGAGCCCATGCCCTGCACATACGAGGCAAGTGCTTGAGTAACTGAGTCACACTCCAGCCCCCAATCTTATTGAGGAGCCAACGTGACTTGAAGTTTCTTTCTTTTCCACTTTGAATACTTTGGGTAGCTGTGGGATATTTTTGATTTTAACATTTTTTGTATTTTTAATTAAAATTAAGTTTATTTAATTATTTAAAATTATTGATCTGGCCAGGCTATATATAGTCAACATTAAAACTTCTCATATTTTCCCATTTTTTTTTTGCTTCAGTAAAACTTGAATTTTTTTTTCAAAAATGTGGAGTCAATTTGCAAATAATGAAACAGACAGGTTTTGATGACTGCTATTATAAGGAATGGAAACCCACTTTATTAATTTTTCAGAAGCTAAGTTCATGTAACAATGTCATTTTATACTTAGAAAATAAAAACAGAATGTAGATACATCTTGACTTCCCTTAGGTTTGCTCAGATGCTCATTAGGTCCGTTGAGTGATATGGTCAAAGTCACAAAGAGAACAAGGAGACGAGACAGAGCTTTGTTCCCCAGTCTGTTAACTCCCCTTTCTTATTGCTACATTTTTCTTGTGTTCTCCAACTTATATTTTTATCTTGTCACACTCAAAGAGTCCTATGGGAAGTTACTTGGAGATTTTCCTCATAATAATGTCCTGTATTGGTAAGAAAACAGAGATGGTTCCAAAGCTGAGCTGGCCTTCCCTCCCTCTCCAGCTTAACAAGACCATGTGCAACGCTGATATCTCTGTAATCCCAAGCCCACTTTGGGTCCTAGAGCTGCTAAAGCATCAGTTTATGATTAATTAGTTTAACATTACCATGTAAACCTGCTGATCCCACCTTGAAACATATGGACATCGGGGCTGCAACATCTGGAGTAGGAATTGATACTGCTTGGAGCCACACTGCAGCAGCCACAGGAAGCAATGAGCTCTGGGCAAAACCTCCAACCCTGCCCCCTCACAAACCACAGGCTGCCCTCTAGGGGGCAAATAGGGAAGCTGATGGATGACTATCTGCTCTGGTTTGGCTAAACAGTAGGTCAGTCCAGGTGGAAGCCATCTGTCACTGCTGGCTACAGAGAGGAAAGAATAGGACCGGCCTAGTGCTCAGCAAAGATAACATTGGCCCACAAATCCTTTTGCCCCTCTGGCCTGGCTTGTTGTAGAGATGTTTCCTCCAGCAATTGCTTCACAAACCATTAAACAGCCATGAAAACAATTGCCTGGCCATATGTCAAAGGGCCACAGAAACCCACAGCAGAAGGAAAAGAGAAATGCCTTTCTTTCTTGGCACTGAGAGAAGTCTCTATGGAGGAGAGAGAGAGAGAGAGAGAGAGAGAGAGAGAGAGAGAGAGAGAGAG
>JANHMN010000011.1:19318019-19365425 GCA_030674055.1 Rhabdomys pumilio
GAGAGAGAGAGAGAGAGAGAGAGAGAGAGAGAGAGAGAGAGAGAGAGAGAGAGAAGATATATAGAAAGATGGATACATGATAGATTGATAGAGAGATAGATAATATCACTGCAAGATTAAAAAGGCACACAGAGCTGGCATTAGACTCAAGGACACCAGCAGAGAATGTGATTAGGGACAACACAGCCCTTCAGTGGCACGTGGTAATTTTAGGCCATCTTTAATGCTGAAATCAGAAGCTGAAACTTCAGGTAAATGCATTCATCAGTATTCCATCTCTACCTTGGCCTTCTTGTACAGCATCTAGCTAGAGTATGGTCTGGGGCAGCAGTGGCAGCAGCAGCTGAGCGGGTCAGCACCTCTGACCTTCTGCATCAAATCAGCTCTAACATGCTTGCCTCAGTGACAATGTCTGAGAAGTCTCACACTTGGCAACTCTGAGGAGCTGTCTGAAACAAAGCTGTATTTCTCATAGCATTTCTGACCTGACCACAAGACTAGGCGGGCATTTGCCAATCACAACACCATGTTAAGTGTGTGCCCAAAAGCAAAACCACAGTTTTCCCTCACAAAAAGGGCACTGCCCTTACCCTCAGGTTACAGAGGAGGCCATGAGGAATGTGAATACCTTGCCTAAGGCTACACCAGAAAGGAATGCAGAGCTGCAGTTGGCACCCAGTGTCCTGGCTTGTCTTGCCAGAATATTTATTTGACTTTGCCCTGAATGTGAAAGAATCAGGCTGGCTGAGAATGTTCACTACAGACGATGGGGCATGGTGAAGTGACATTTTTCCCAAAGGTGTTATGAATCATATCCCAAGGAAATGTGGTCTCTGGAGAGAGAATTAAATGCCCCCATCTTTGAAAACTATCTGCTGTACCCTTGACTTGCTCTGGAACTTGCAGATTACTTCCTTTCTAAAATGGGCAAGGAGGTCTGGCAGGTGGACTTCTTCCAGCCTCTTCCTTCCTGGAACACTACTATCTACCAGGAAACCCAAGGCTACAAAGGAACAGGAATTTGTCTACACAGAACACAAGAAGTCCAGGATTTCAAGGCCCCTTTAGTTCATGTCTTGCTTTATTATTCAAATTTTAACTTTGTTCTCTTATGTATTTACTATCTGTCTGTTGGTCCATCCATCCATCTATCCACACATCTATCAAGGCTGAACCAAGGGAGATCCAAGGAAGAACCAAGATGCAAAATTCTTATGCCCATGGGTCTTGTGTGTCATTATGAAAACCAGAGAGTAAGCTGATGTGAGTCTACTAGGCATGTATTCTGGTGCCATGTAAAATAGATCTGGTAAAAGAGAGTATAGGGGGATGGGGAATGCTACAAAAGATAGAGAGCCATGGCAGGCTTTTCAAGCAGCAGTACCCAAGCCCTTGGCATTAACTCAGAGAAACTTTTTGGAACCAACCTGGGCCAATGGCTGAGCACTGGTATGTGAGCCAGTGCAGTGCACTAGAGTGATGTCGAGATGTTCTTCCAAAGCCCATGGGCTCTGGTGTTTTCCATCCAAACAGGGCTGACTGGGGATCAGTGCACAAAGGCAAAGGGGCATCAGAAGCATTGGTGGGGACCAAGAAGGAAGGGGTGAAGATGGCCAGGTGCTTGACACTGAGTAGGGGAGTCTTCGTTCTCCAACCAACCCTACTAGGTAACAATAATCGCTGTAGAGCGCAATCCAGGGCTAATGCCAGTCGACTTCATTTCTTCACATTGGACTGTCCAATCTCTAATTGATTTCCAATCTTGTAGATTTCCTAGGGTTCACTCTGTACAGTTAAACCACAATCTAGGGTGACAAGAGTCAAATCTATCACGTTTTTAAAGGCTCTCAGGTGACAGGGTGGACAGTAAGAGTAGAGACCTGCAGCCTTACATGTAGGCACCCACTTCCCCATGCTCCGTTCTGCTCTTTTCCTTGGTCTAGTTATATACTGATGATGGTGCCAAGCACAAAGGTCATAAACGGGTCCAGGGCTGGTCAGAAAATAAATCCTATTCCTCCTACTGAGTTGCCAGAAAAGGGAAATTCCACCCACAAAGCTGTTTGTAGAAATACAAACATTGCATCCTGTTGAACTTGACCGATAAGAACAGGCTGGCTGGTACCGAATTCGATACTTTTCCCTCTCAGGTTCTCTGTCAGGCCTGCCTAAGATGTAATGTCCAGAAAAACCAATCTCCTTTACTCTTGTCATCAAGGAACATACAGTAGTGGCTCCATTTCTATCTTTAGGATCAGATTCTCAAAAGAAGCTCAGGTCATGTGAACCTTAAAGGTCACCAAGACCAGTGATTGCTGAACACATGTTTGTGTTGGACTTACAACATATATTCAGCCAGCGATTCCACAAAGGAGGTGTCCAGACACAAATCTGTATTACTCTGGATAATGGCTCAATGTTTTTCCATCCTTGTATATTCAATCACTGTGTATCTTTGATTCTCAAGTGTATTTCCTATAGAAACCAAACATTTAGGTACTGGCTTTCTGAAACCTGACAATTAGCATCTTTGTTTAATTTTTTCACCTTCGCTGCCATTATTTCTTGTGTGTATATGTTGTTTAAGTACAGGTGTTCCTGACTGTGCACGTGTGCATGTTACTGTATAAGTATGTGTGTGTGCAGGTCAAAGGTCAACACTGGGTGTCCTCAGTTTCTCTCCATCTAATTTTTTGACATAGAGTCTTTCACTGAACCACCAGAAAACACTAGAGATCACCAATTTAGCTAGACTGGTCAGTCAGGGAGTTCCTGTAAGGTACCTGTCTATGCTTCCTCAGTGTTGGAATTACCTGTGCACACCAAAATGCCACACTTTTTACATGGTGCTGAAGACCCAATCCCAGGTCTTCATGTTAATCCAGCAAGCATTGTATCCATCCATCTCACTGGCTCCTGGTGTCATTACTGACACAGTTGAACCTACACTTGCTGTGTGCTTTTCTCCATCTGTCACACATTTCTTCCTACATCTCTCTACACCCCACACTTCTGCACTAATAGAACACTTTCTAATGTAGCATTTCAATATCGTTATGGATTGATTCTTACTATTTTTAAGCTTATCTTCCTAGTTATCTAAGAAATACATCTTAGCAGAATCAGATTCTGATATATGCTATTTAATTCAGTGAGTGTAAAAACATTTCTCCCGGAGAGAGCTTTATTCCCTCTCCCTATGTATTGTGGTATTGTTCCCATATATATCACATCCATAAATGATTCAAACTCAACATCACATTGCCACAATTACCATGTTTTATAATTGCATGCCTACTAAGGCTGATACGGAACAGGAGAGTTAATATATGCTATAGCTTGTGTTTATTAGCATCCAAGTTATCATTCCTACATGTTTTCATTTGCTCCTGTGGATTCTAGTTACTACTGGAGATGTTTCTTTTGACAATACAGATTTTTACCCACATATCTCCTTAGTGTGTGTAACTTTATTACATTTCTATGATATAATTCAACAATACATATACATATTATTTTATACAACTGCTTTTTTAAAATCAGTGAAGAGACAGAAGGAGAGTGAATTTGTACATACTTTGCCCTTTATAGTTACATAATTAATTTTTTACCAGTACTGTCAATTATGGTAGATTCAAACTACTTTCTGGGAACAGTTGCCTTCAGCATAAAGAATTTCCTTTGTGATTTTTCTTTCTCCAATTTTATTTGTTAAGCTATCAGGTCTAAAGTTTAATCTACATCTCTAATCCCTGCCTTTTACAAGATTCTCCCAAGGGCACTTTTAAAACCTCTATTGCCTTAAACATCTGTAATCTCTGTGTAGATAGAGTCAGTTCCTTTGGGGAAAGATTTGCGACTTGGTTTTGTATAGTACGTTTCTGCCCTCAATCAAATCTCCAAGCCATTCATGGCTCTAGGGCTGGGGTTGGAGGGAGGGGTGTGCTTTCCTTGGTGGAACCTCCACTTTAGGAGCTAACTTCTCGAGGATGGGGTGAATAACCTCAAATCTTCATGCCTTGTTTCATCCATTAAGGGGAGCCCCTAATGTTCTCACAGCACTGTTCCCCTGGTTCAGCTGCTGCCCCTGAGTGAGGGCTTTGAAGAATAGCTCTACACCTCTAGGCTACATTCACCTATACTCAAACCTCAAAACAGGTGGTTTGGGGCAGGAATAGAAATGTCCTACATAGGCACACAGTCCTTCAGCCAGGAGCTGGAGGACAGAGGACCTGAAATCATGGTTGCAAGCAGTATGGAGTGGCTTTTATCCACTGAATTGGGAAGGCAGAGGAGGGAAGGGTCCCTGACTCAAATTCCATGAATACTGTTCTTATTGAGTTTTTACATTTTTGTTTGTTTGCTTTTTATGTTTCTTATTTCCTGCAGGGATTTCAGATTATCTCCAGAGACTTAACTAGTGTTTTAAAATAATTTTCTCTAGTTTCAATGTGGTGTGAAGAGGTCCACTGAGTTCCTTGGGTTAGCACACTGGAAGTCTTTTCTTGGGCTTTCAGATATTTTGTTTTAGGAAGCAACCATCATACATATAAAGGCTCCAGAATAAGAGTTTTCTCATTGTAATAGGAATATAAATTATTTGGGGGAACTTAAAAATACATGTTTCCAGGGACCCACTCACAGAGATTGTGATTTTCCAGGACAGGAGAAGGAGGAAAAAGAAGACAATTAGGCATTTTTATCAATCTTTCTAATTTAATGATACTAACTTTCTAATTAGTCATGATACTAATTTTTAAAAATGCATACAACATTCCTTCCCTCCTCCTCTATAGCCCTCTCTTCCCTTTCCCCCTTCTAGGACAACAAACGTGGGTGGCTTTGCTATTCACATTTACACTAGTGTATAAATATGTGTTCATGTATGTGCAGACATGTATGCATGTATGTATATATGTATGTATGTATGGTCTGTGAGAGAGTGTATGTGTGGGAGTGTGTGTGCATGTATTTCTACCCTAGACCAGGAATTCTGCTGCTGTAGGAAGTGCAGTAGAACCCTGCTTTGAGGCCTCCCCAGTCAATAACGACAGGGCATCGCACAGCAATATGTCTGAGTGAAGAGAAGAGGTCACTTGCCTAGAATCTTTCTATCTCTTGCAGCAGTTATGGCTTTTTCATGGGGGTTGTCATTTGTCACTTTACCTCAAAACAGAGAAACCACCATAAACTTTTTGCAAGTGGCTTGATTTACATCCTATCAAATGTAATATTTGCCTCTACTAAATGAATTAATAGCACTGAATATAAAACACGCGGTGACAGAAAGGTCCCCAGTGCTCATGTGCACATCACTACTCTCATTACACAGTGCCATCCCTACTATGAGCTCTCCCAGTCGTCAGAACAACAGAAAATGAATACCATTCCGTATTTTAAAACTCCAGACAGGAGCCATTAGCAACTCACTTCTTCCCAAAAGAACCAGCTAGTTAAAAGTGTAAATAAGGCTGGGTTAGGTTCACACGTTCCTGGGAGGGCCCATGAAGAACCTTACATGGATAGCTACAAGACTGTTATGTGTAAACTAGGCTCTGACTTACTTCCAGCTACCCTCACTCCCAGCAGAGAAAGGCACACTCAGGGGATGGAGAATTTGCCAACAGAGGACAAAATTAAGAAAGAGGAAGGCCCCAGAGAGCTCAGAAAACCTGAGGCACTGTAGGGAACCAGGGAGCCAGAGGATATTTTCCTACTAGGTCAGTCATCATAATTATTGATCAGAAGACCAGCATTTCCCTGTGGGAATCGCTTTATGAGAGAAAAAAAAAAAAACCCTAAAGATTAAATAGCTTTTTTCTTGCAGATTTGCGCACACACACACATACACACACACACACACAGTGGGGCACCTTTCCCACACTCTCAGTGTGCTTAATTGGTGTACTTTATTGGTAACAATTCATAAATAAGACCGAGGAAGGTCCTGAATTTATACAGCTATTTCTGTATTATGTACTAAACTAAACCCACATCCCTGTGTTGAAAGCCTGTGTCTTATAAAACTAAGAGAACAGGACACACAGACACATCAGGGGTGAGTGTACTCTCAAAGAAAACATTGTATGAGGGCAGACCAAGGAAGACCATCTTCTGCCAAGATATTGAAAGAAGCTCAGGGGAACCCAGTCTGCTCACACATTGGTTTGTGTCCATGTAGCCAGACTATAAGATAGTACATTTCTGGTCTTTTTGTTTGTGATGGTGTTGCTGGGGTCAGAATCTGGGACCTTGAACATACCTGCTATGAAAGTGTCCTACCACTGAGCTGCATTCCTAGGTGTTTTTCTCTTCACGTCCAATGTTTAAGAAACAGGCGGTGGTGGCGTATGCCTTTAATCCCAGCACTTGGGAGGCAGAGGCAGTCGGATTTCTGAGTTTGAGGCCAGCCTGGTCTACCGAGTGAGTTCCAGGATAGCCAGGGCTACACAGAGAAACCCTGTCTCAAAAAAAAAAAAAAAAAAAAAAAAAAAAAAAAAAAAAAAAAAAAAAAGAAAAAAAAAAGAAAAAGAAAAGAAAAAGAAAAGAAACACTAGTTGTGGTATTTGTGTGGTATTTGCTATAACATTCCTAGAAAGCTAATCTATTCAGTAGCTAGAATTACATATTTAATCAGTATGTAAAAGTGGACACAGGGAAAAACATAAATGGGTAGCTTATGAGCTGGTGACTTTATATACAATTTGATTTACCTAGGACTTAATGTACATCCCTTAATTCACATGTTATTCATGATGACCATGAGTGAGTGAGCCTGTCAAACTAATGTTGATTGCTAATGAAAAGGGCCCCTGATCCCCCTCCTCATCTGAATCCAGCCCTGCCTCTTACCCTTGTCACAGCAATCCTCGATCAATGACATTAGACTATTGGTTTGTCATTACATATTTATAGGTGAAGTTATACATTTAACATCTGTCTCTCTTGTGAATTCTGTGGGATACAACTCTGTGTGTGTGTTCATCACTACAGGCCCAGTGTCCAGCACAATACCTAACTCTCAATAACTTGTTCTGTGATTTACAAAAGGAAGTTATCACGTTCTTGAGTTCTAAAATTGGGGAGGTTGATCAAGATGTACTGCATTGTTTCTCTTAAAAATATTTTAAAACATTTACATATACACATGTATCCATCTGCAGAGAGGACCCATAGCTTAGTTTTACATGATAGGGCTCTATGACCTTCCCCAAATAAGAATCACTGGCCTAATTCAGTATAAAACAAGATTAAAGAGTAGAGAACTCATCTGCAGCTTGAAGCAAATTTATGCCATCCCCCACCCTGTGTGTGTGTGTGTGTGTGTGTGTGTGTGTGTGAGAGAGAGAGAGAGAGAGAGAGAGAGAGAGAGAGAGAGAGAGAGAGAGATCCAAGAAAGAAGACTGGAAAACCTCAATGAATTCGAGAACCATCCATATCCCTGCCCCTTCCCTCCACTCTCCCTGAAGAACTGATCGTCCCTGCAGTCATTGGCTGGAGTCGAGTAGCTGCTGGCACTCATCTGCTTCTTGGCAGCATCGTTCATCACTGAGGCCAGGGAAAGCGCCTGTAATTCTCTCCATTCACCTGTTTGGAACAATGCCACCCATCTTTGTAGGAAGCTCCTTTTAATAACAAGTCTGTAAACTTCCCAGAAAACAAGGGCACCGAGCTGTGTTTACGAAGCACGGGTGCCATGCAATTTGACCAAACAATCCTGGGATTTCCCTTCCCTTACCCAGCCGCCAAGAGGAGATCCAGCCTAATCAGGCTACAGACAACTCGCCTTGCCACTGCTTGCTGCTGGCGCGTTCACTGAGAAGCTAAGGGAAGCTGTGGATGGGTTGCTTCACACTAATTGGCTATTGGTATTAAACCTTTCCTCTTCCAGGTTCCGAAGACACTCTCTTCAATATTTCCTCCCTCATTTTTGTCCTGAAAATAACTTCCACAGTAGATTTGTCACCATAAAGGTTTTCAGTGTGCCGTTAACTCACAGTTACCCACAGTAACTGGGGAGAGCACAATGCAGATAATTCACAGCCAAAGGCACTTTCTGTCTAGCTTGTAATGTTTGGTTCAAGGGGCTTGGTGGCAGCCTTACCTCCCTAATTATGTTTGTCTTTGCTGCTTATTAAAATGAGTCTGACTGCCTTCAGGCCAGGCAATTGGGTGATGTGAAAATTTTGACACAGAATTTGTGAACGTCTTCAGGGGAAATCCACAAGGCACACAGATAATCAAACGTGACTAGATTTGACTTCACAGTCTAATCACCTGTGATCAATCACGTTGTTCCTGTGGGACTGAGTCTGGGATAAGAAATAACTGTAGTTGGGAGGGAAGGGGTATTTACATTTAGATGAGGACACAGTTACCTGGATGTCGGTCCAACGTCATTGCAGGATCATGTTGGTTTTCCTACCTGGCTTTGCAATCTTGTTTTCTGCAGTCAATCATCTTCCGGTGCAAACCTCACAGTGTCCATCTCTACCTAACAGCCTTTGGTGGCTCCCTGCACTTGTTATTATGGCTGTTCATAATCTGCCTACCCTCTCGAAGACAACATGACCCTGTGCCCTCGAAGTTAGAGACAGATACTGAGGTTGATACTGGCCATTGAAATATACATGAAAACTGGCCACTGGACATGTCACTTCTCAGAGTCAGCTGTGTTTAGTTCCATACTTTGTCTGGCCAGTGTCTGGCAGCATCTGAGATGGCTGTTCCTGACTCTGTCACTGGTGCCTATGACGAGCCTACATTGCACTAGCTTTCAGTCACTTAGATTTCAGTGCCCTAAGCTAACTTAGCATATCTGGCAATGCACATATCAAACTACACTGCGACTGAGTCCCAGCTCTGTAGGCAGACAATGAACAACTAAAGGATGGAATCGTTTCTTCTTCGGCCTGTTAGGTCCAGTACTAAGCACATTCAAAACAATTTTGTTGATTTGTTGACCATGAAATTTTCTTCCTTACTGGCCCCTGCTGTCTTCCAGGTTTGTGTTTCTCACTCCCAGGGGCAAAGCTGCAAAGGGTAAGTTAACCCTTTGTTGGTTTTTTTTTTTTTCAGGGAAATGATGGAGCTGTGTCTTTGGACCAACAGAGCCAGAAGGAAGAACTTAAAAAAGGGGTGTCTTTGGGGGTGCATTCTTAGGCTCCATATGTTTGGAATGTAAGAAGGTTTAAGGACAGAGAAGATTTCAAAAGGAAGCCTTGGGGGGACATTGACACAAAAGGCATAGTATCCCCAAAGCTGGGTTTCTGAGGGATCACATGTCATTGGCTCCTGACTCCCAGGTCTACCACAACATCTGCATTTACTGATGACTTACCACGGGCCAGACACAGTTCCAACCTCTTTACAACCACCTTGCTGATTCCCCAAGCAAACTATCCCAAGATACTTATGATTTCTATTTCACAGATGAAGGAGCTAAAACACTGAGGTAAATTCCCTGTAGCCACGTTGAGAGTAAATGGTCTGCTCTTACTTCAAGCCCACTTGAACACTCCCATCATGCATGCTCACTCCCATGTCCCACCCCTCCCTGTAAGCCACACTGCCGACTCCACAGGCTGCCGTCTTCTGGAAACTTCCGCCTTCTAGAACAACATAAAACAACTCTTCTCCCTTCTCTCCAAATCAGCACTCAAATATTTGAAGGCAGCAATCATGTGTCCCACAGGGTTCTTCATCTCAATATGAGCAGCCACAAGTCACTCAACACTTCCCAATACAGCACAGCTTTAAGCCTTTCTCTATCCCCACTCAGTGACTCACACATGCTGGGGACCAAAAAAATGTCAGTGAAGTCAGTGAAGTGGAACTGGTGACTCTCCGGCCTTTTAGTCTTGTCTGAGCTAATGCCTCCTACAACCCCCAAGCACATTCCTTTCATCGTATCAAGTGGAGGGGAGATCTTCTGTAGGAACAGCTGATTGGCTCGGTGCCCTGCACAGGTCCCCATATTGGAAAATGGAGTGGTAAAGGATCTGCATGCTCAGTGCTCCCTATTCTAATTCATCTGCTCCTCCTCCTTCTTTGTCTCAGTCCCTTTTTGTCCTGTCCCAGAGGCATGTTGAGAACAACCTCTCTACTCACCATGGAGTTCATGGCAAAGTGGTTGTGCTGTGTCTGGAGGTCTAGTGCGTGCTGGTAGCTGACTCCGATCTCTGTGTGGCTCTGAAGAAATAACTCCTTGTTGTGGCTTATCCAGTCGAACATCTAGAAGGGAGAAGAAGGGACAGAGTGGTGAGAAAGGTCATAGGTCAAGCAGGACAAAGCATTCAAAGCTACAGAGAAGAATAAAGGCCTCCAGCTGTTTCCCAGGGAGAAGCTGCCACCCCCTTGGGGTGGGCTGCAGTCTGGTATTACAGGAGAATCCTCATTTCTTTAGCATAAAAATTTATGGGAAGCTTCCTTTGCTCTACAGAGCCTAGGGAAAAGAGACCAGGAGGGTGAGTATTAAGATGGGATGGTGGTGTTAATTATCCAAACTGAGCCTTTGTGAAGTCTTTAGAATGTTTCGCAGACAGGCACTGAGAGAGCAAGTGGGAATCATAGCCCACTCATCCAGGCAGCTATGTCTCCTCCAGAAGTCCCCACACAGGAGACTCACCAGAGCCACGACTCCAGGAAGTTCCTAGCTCTTTAGGAAGCAGTGCATGTTCCTTCCCAAGCATTCAGTCTATCTTGGAAATGAGACTGTGATGCAATCAATGCAATAAAAAATGCAGTTTGTTAGAAAGTGCTGGGAAAAAGCTCTTTAGGTGCAGTGTCTCTTCCTTTGATGCTGTCTTGTGTGTCACCGATCTTGCCCTGCTGTAGCCAGCTGCTAGATGCCAATGGAAAGGAAAGGGTGGAGTCAAGGTGGCTGCAGCAAAAGGTCGGAGCCCTGACTGAGCTGGGTTCCATCTTGTCTGGACCTGAGGCGAGAACCCCCCTCTATTGCTCAGTCCACTTTAAGTTAGGGTTGGTAGTTTACTGCCCAGAACAGCAAAGTGAGACAGCCAGGGAATGTGTGAGCTCTTCTCAGGTTGTGTGCTCCATGTTTAGATACTTGGGGTGTGTGTGGACATGCACGTGTGCGTGTGCGTGTGCGTGTGTATGTGTGTGTATGCGTGCGTGTGTGTGTGTGTGTGTGTGTGTGTGTGTGTGTGTGTGTGTGTGTGTTGGGAGCACTGTAGACACTCCCAGGGTGGAGAGAGGACCAGATGAGCTGAGACAGGGTATGAAGGGTGCACCAGCTTTCTGATGCTAGCTCCTCTCTTTACACAGAAAAATAAGCTTGCTTTTCTAGTTAAGTTCACCTAGTATGTATGGGATACCTCCCATGCCCAAGGTGACAGAGGATCAAAAATTTTAAAAAGGTGGTTCTTGAAATTAGGTGGCTTTTATAAAGTGTAGAAGCTGATGTGGATCAGATTCTGTTTGTTTGTTTGTTTGTTTGTTTAGAGAATTTCATACTGAGTATAACACATTTTCATCATTAACATCCCTCTCTTCCCTCCAACTCCTTCTGTGTCCCACAACATCCTCTTTCAAATTCATGAACTCTTCTTCTATAATTATTATTGTTTCTTGTGTGTATGTGTGTGTGTATGTATGTATGTATTATATACACACACACATATACACAGTATGTGTGTATGTTTGCTGTGTGTGAATGTGTGTGTGGTGTGTTGTATGTGTGTGTGCAACTTAAATCACAACTCTAAAGATCTATGAATATGCTGGAGTCCATTGTGAGCTACTAACAGAGGAAAAAGAACACCACACCCCACAGAAAATGGTTTCCTATGTTAAGCCTTGACCTAGAGAGGAACCAGAAAGCTGAAGGCCAGCAGGCTAAGTGATTAGACAAAGAGAGAATGGTGACACAGGGTGGAGACGGGGTCAGCCCGATATGTCACAGGCACTGAAAGTAACTCAGTGCTGCTTACTGTGCCTGGCTTGACAGCATGCAGCTGAGGAGGCAGATGCACAGAGTGACCATGAAGGAGACATGCACACGAAGGGATGTAGACCACATGTTGACAGTGTGGTGTAGGGGAGACTCCTATAAAGTGTGAATGAGCTGTGGCAGCAATTTAGGGTGTGTACTAGGAGAGCCAGGGGGCATACTAGGGTGAGGTGGCACACCAACCCAGGTATAGGTGAGGGCCTGGAGCTACAGAAGAGTCAGAGAAGCAGGAAGGTTTGAGGAACTCCTTTGTTCAGGACTTCCCAAAGGCTCATTATCACTTGGAGAAGAAAGGGTAACAGAGAGCTGGGAGTCCAGCCATGGCACCCCAAGTACCCCTATGGGAACTGCTGAGGGATGAGGATAAGGAACTGAGGGTGTACAGAAATAGCCCTGCATTTGAGAGGCATAGGGGAACTTAAGTCAGGCATGGCCTATGGGCAGCTAGATTCATGTGTCTGGGGGCCTAGAGAGAGGTATCAGGGCTCTAATGCCTCATGCCTGAGCATAAGAACATTAGTGTACAGTCTGGAGACTCTCCCACCGGAGCTACTCAAGTGGCAGAGGGTTTATTTCAGGCTGCAGGCTCCTGAGCAGGCTGAGCAGATCTCTGTGTTGAGCACAGCATTCTGAGTCTATCAGCCTTAGCGAGCCCCACACTGCAGGCAGCTGGCCAGGGCCCCCTCAATCCCTAGTTACCATTAAGAATGAAGGGGAAAAAAAGAAAAGTGCTGGAGTTTAGAGGATTCTCATTCTCTAATTTTTTTTACCTTAAAATTTCTTCCTTCAAACCTCATTTTAAAATAATTTCTTCTCCTCCTTCCTTACTTACAAAAGAATCAATAAAGTTAATGAAAATCTGAAATGCCGGGAGCCCTTGGAACTTCTGATGACAGTGTTCCCCCTTGGCTATC
The DNA here is from genome assembly GCA_030674055.1 of Rhabdomys pumilio. Lineage (NCBI taxonomy): Eukaryota > Metazoa > Chordata > Mammalia > Rodentia > Muridae > Rhabdomys > Rhabdomys pumilio. The sequence continues at coordinate 19,330,905 of JANHMN010000011.1, forward strand.
TCAGCGGCCCAGCAGTGACCTTGTATTTTCTGTTGAATAACTATTTAGATGTACACAAACAGGCAGAGGTGTGTGCAGCACGACAATGATTAGGTCACTGGGCACCAGGCCCTTGCTGGGCTGCAGAGAGAGGCGACACAGGCCCAAGGGAGGTAGAAAGCAATGTAACTTGTAAGAGGTAAGACAGAGATTGCTACAGCAGCTATGCATGTGCCCTGCTGGATCAGCTCCTCACAGACTGACGCTGGCATCCCATGCCGTCCCCAAATTCATGTTCTGCTGATGAATGGCTTCCTGGTAGTGAGGCACCCTGACAAAGTCTATCGTGTTCTGAGGAAACGGCTTCAAAGCAGTAACATATGTCCCAGGAAGACAGAAAAGGCCTGGTCTGGGCACTAGATGGTCTCATGCAAATACATGTTCTTTTTAAACATTTTAAAGTTTGTGATCATAACATTTATATTTATTATATTTTAATCAATTATTTTAATTAATAATCATATAATATTTGTTATATTAAATATTAATATATTAAATGATAGTATACATTAATATATTTTTATACTACATTACAAATATATTTTATATATTTATTATAATATATCTTATTAAATAGTACATTATGTCATATATTCTGATCTATAATACATTACATATTTGCAAAGGTCAGTATTCCCTAGAATGGAAGTAAACATCCTGGCTTACAAATGGCACATTTTGAAACCCATAAAAACATACGTTTTTCTATTCAAAACAAAAATTAGTTTCCTGGAGTCTTCTGACTTAGAAGGTATATTTGTTGCCATAGCTCCTATTTCTAGTAATTGAATTAAAGAATGTAGCAAACAAAACTGGCCTTGTTTTACAGCCAGAGAAGAGCGACTCCTTAGTCGCTGCCACGGCATTTCTCAGGGGCTTTCAAGTTCATAATCAAATGTCAAATTGCATGTATCATCTTATTGTGACCTCAAACAGTGTCACATGGCTATTACCACCAGGCAACAACAGAGCATGCTCAGAGAAATGAAGCCCAAATTCTAGAAATCACTATTCTACCCTGTGCTACATTTACTGAGTGACTATCAGCCAGGCTCTGAGAGGTTACAAGTGCCATGATGCCCCGGTCAAGGAAAGGTGCTTGGGGCCACTTGTTTGCCAATATCCAGCTACCACCTCTCTGGATATACCATCAGGAAGGATCACAGATGCCCAGGAATAGCTGCTTGAACAGCATTTCTTTCAATAAATGCTGGAAGGAATTAAGGAAGGAGGGGGATGGGAAGGGAGGGAAGGAGAAGAAAGAGGATGACAGTTGGCCATAGTCTACGAGTGTTAATGCCCAGAGAAGAAACAGTTTCAACAGTCCTAATCTCAAACCAAGACCATTTATAATGTGACCCATCTGAATTTGGCTATCTGGAAGATCCCTGAGCTAGAGCCACCTAAGATATAAAGGAGTAATAATAGAGCAGAAGAAAATATAGCTGCAATAGCTTTGGGTTGTTCGTGTCCCTGTCCCCACTTTTTGAGAAACTACAGATGTTACCTTCAACAAAGCCTAATATAACAGTAACAAAAATCCTTCCAGAGGATGGTCATGTCTAAATAGTACGATTACATCTCTGTCTGAACAGAACATAGTTTTCTCTGGAGTACTAAGAAAGATGTTATACGTAAGCTACTTGAGGCTTCTCTTTCTGTTTTGTTGTAACTAAGCTAAGTAATTTTCTATGCTAGCTAACTTAAGTAAAAATACACAAATCTGATTCTTCATAAATAATCAGCATTAAAGGAATCTATTTAAATGCAAATTAGGAAAAAAATAAACACGAAACTTTCACTTTTTAAAAGATGGGGTAGCTAAATGGTTATTATTGCTCTGTTCTGTTTTTAATGAAGCATAGCTATTTCATAGAGTAGGGATATTAAGTAAAAAAATCTTGCGTTTATTTTTCTGCATTTAGCAAAAGCAACTGACATCATCTAACTTTCAAACCACCCGACTATTGTTGGTGTTGTGCACTCTCTAATTATGGGTTACACTGCAAAGAAGATACGCTTAGCCTTGATGAGCTGATTAAGAAAATGGACAAAAAATAATCAGTGGGTTTCCTTTGGCTGGATACACACATCCCAGCACATCCAGGGATGTGCTCTGTGCCCCTGCAGTGCTTCGTCCATAAGAGCTGTGCCCTGCGAGCTTCAACAACCTCCTGCAGGTAAATCTTGTTAGGACCAGGGAAACAAGGTCTCCAGCCAATTATAAAATAAAACCTTGCGCTAGAGTACAGGAACAGAAAATTACAATTCATTACAGGGTGCTGAATGAACTCTGACAAGTTGTATCATGGGTCTGAACCTCAGTTTTTATCTGTAAATCAGGAATATTAATTTACAATTTTTAAATCTTAGGCTACCAGGGGCACTCAAATAAAAAGAGGGCTTAGAAAAGGCTTTGTTGAAGTCTGTACACATATGGCTTTTTAATCCATATAATGGGTATATTGTAGCCTATTCCTGCTCAAAGCAAAACAGTAAGTAAAAGATATGGATGTAACGCTGAGAATTACATGGGCTAGTGGGACTCACTCAGACATGCGGTTCATGTGTGCACAAAATACCACAACCTACTCACCTGAGACACACTACTAGAACAACCACAGGCCTCTTCAGAGGGCAGTCCAGAGGCACCGGCCTTCACTCACACAGGGACCCTGTGGGTGTAGGTGTGGGTGTGTCTGCCTACAAAAGACCCAGGGTCCCTCCATCACTATTCCTTGGAACTCTGATGCCTTCCAACCGCCTTGGATGGCCTGACCGCAGAGATAGGATAGTAAAGCAAGACCTTGGTCCTCATCTGCCTCCTTAGCAAGAAAGCATCCACACTTCCTCTTCCCCACCCTTTTGGCCACTACTAGAGACTAATTCCCTTTGGTTTGTAATAGGTTTTCTTTCCCCCCACTCAAGAGAGATGCCTATTAAAAAGCCATTTTCCCTATAATCCCTTTTAGAATTAGCTTATCCTGGATGTAGAAATAGCTCAATAGGTGCTTTCTGAGCACAAGTCATGGATGTGATTGTAAAATTGGCAGAGGGATCTCAGACAGAGGATGAGAGGCCCTACACACATACACACACGTGTACCTGGGAACCAAGCAAATCTCCTGACTTCACAATTCTGCTTTCACAGAAACTCTGGCTGCCCTGGGCCACATGTTCTTGTACAAACAGAGCAACATACAGTCCACCCTTCAACTCTGGTTTTCAATTATCTACTCTCATAGGATTAAACTTCCTGCTTTCCTAAAGAGGAGGAGGAGGGGAAAGAGAGGGAGGCAAACAGGGAAGAGAGAATATTAAGGACCCCAAAATATGAACCTAGTTTGTAGGTTTCAAGAGTTCCTACTATAGCCAGTCACCTCTCCTGTATTGATTCATTTATTCATTTATCCAATCCATCAGTCTCTCTCTCTCTCTCTCTCTCTCTCTCTCTCTCTCTCTCTCTCTCTGTGTGTGTGTGTGTGTGTGTGTGTGTGTGTCTGAAGAGACCATCATTACACTGATCTTAATGGAGAAGGAGACACAGCCTGACAGGCTGTCGTGGTGATAAGCATCTACTGAAGGAGAGAGCGTGTCCTTAGCTGTGCCTGTTCTCTGTTCTGCTGGTGGCATGTCTGCCTACAGATGTTTATATATTTCTTAAAGGAAGCTGCTTTTCCCATTGTCAGAAGCCCTGTTTGCTCCTGGGAGGAGAGCCCTGCTGACTAACTAGGAGGCACCATCTCAGTTTGCTCATTAATTAGCTAGGTGCCAGTGTCGCCAGTTAGGTTGTGTCTGTGGACACACTACTGACTCCACAGTACACTTCCTTCACCTTCCACCCAAATTCCTTAAACCTTAGCACCCAGGTCCACCTGCTGTTCACAACTTAAACAGTGCTGGTTTCTCCGTAACACAAACAAATGTCCACTGTGAGAAAAACTCTTTCCTTCTTCTGCATAGTAATCTAGCCTCCAGTTAGCAGCAAGATCCTGTTTCCATGACAACAAATAAAGATGCTTCATACCAGCATGTTTTTGAATCTTGGCCTAATATAAAGATGCTCCCTGACTGGAAAGCTGCACCAGGATTGGGAGTAACTACAAGAACCCTACATATATGTATGAATGTGGACACCAAACCTCGGGCTTCCTTGAATGTGGTGACTTTTGCAAGGAAACATTGTTCTTTGAAGGGACCTTGTCAGCTGTGTCAAGTGTTACAAGATGTACAGGTTCCCCTGGGGCACTGAGTTTGTAAGCATTCGTGTGCTTGCAGTTGTCAAGGTAGATGCTGTCTCCTCGTTCTTGGGCTGGGTGGCTGGGCTTCTGAAAGGATTGCTTGGTGGCAAGCTACGCTTCTCATCTTATATCATTCTCAGTAGATCAGTGACAAATACTGCCCCTAATTTGTAAGACTGGCTGTTTAGAAAAGACTCAGACTCCCTGCAGTTATCAACCTGCATTGTTAAAGCCAGAACACGTTCTCCTCTCTTCTGGTTCTCCATCCCTCGTTCTCACGTTCAGATTTCCCACATAACAGTAATAAGACTAATGGTAGCAAAACTGATCCTAACAGTTACTATTTTTTGAGTATTCTGAATGCTGAATATTGTCCTAAGTATTTTACACATATTAATCTACTTAATCCTCCCAGTGATAGCCTAATTATCTCTCCATTATTAATCTCCAGTATCATCATACCCATTTTACAGAATTTAAGATTAAGGCTCAAAGGATTTAACTAATTGATCTAGAGGTGCATACCTAAGTCACAGGAGAGTCCAGAGGTTCAGTTCGTGTTGCTACTCTAACTTTGGTGCTGGAGTTTCCAGCAGAGTCTCAGCCTGTGCTTCCTTCTCCCAAGCTCTCAGACCTGTGCTTTGCCTCTGCTGCTCTGGTTTTTCCTCTGTCTGCTTCCTTCGTGAGTTCTTGTAATGGGGTCTGCTTACTGCTTGCTTGTGTTTGTACCCACAAGAAGAAAGTCAGGTGCCCCCTACTTCCCAAGTCTGTATTGTCAGCTTATTCTCATGGAAAATGGATGTGGTTTTGTTTTATATTTTCCTGACACTACCTGGCTGGTCCTCTGAGCCAGATGCTCTTTAGCTGCAGGCCATCTGCCCGCAGATCTGTCTAGCTTCCCCCTTCTTTCCTGGCACCCAGTAGCAGATGATTTTGTGGAAACCAGGATTTTTCTTATACTTGAATTTTCTTTTATCATGTTTTATACCTAAGTTTCAGCATGCTGGAAATGGCAGAAACATCCTAATTTTGAAAGCTTGCCAAGTCCATGGGCATCTCCACATTTGCCTTCTGCTTCCCTGGCTGCTCTCTCTTGGCTCCCTTTTGTGTTACTCAAACCTTTACTATGACAGTGTAAAGGCTGGACTTGCATGGTTGGTCGCTAACAATCCTCATGTTAATATTGTCACAAAAGGCACTGGAAGTTGTGTTTTAACTTTTACTGTATAAGAACTTAGTGCTGTCAGTTCTTCATATCTGAGGATTTTTGAATCTGGAGACTTATTAACTGTGATTATATACACACACACACACACACACTCACACACACACACTCACACACACACACTCACACACACACATTTATATATATGGTATCTCCACTGTGTTAGGTATCCTAAGGACTCTACAGACAACTTAAAGTATCCTGGAAGTTGTCTGTAGATTACATATCAATATTATGTCATTTCCCACAAGGAATTTGAACATCCTCAGATTTTTGGTATCCTCAGAGGTTCCCGGATCAACTTCCCACAGGTCTGAGATGATGTAGGAAGAAGCACAGTAAATTGCCTAAGATCACACAGCTTAGAAGTGATGAAGATCAATTTAGAATCTAATGTCATTCTGAAGTGACGTCCCATGCAATTTCCTGTTCCAGGATGCCCTCTATTTGTAACTTCTTGGATAACTGACAAACTAAGTGACCAGAGCCACACAGTGGGATTTATATACATGATCTCAAGCCCTATAACAGCTCAAGGAGGCGACAAGTGCCAGCAGCAGCCCTCTTTCTACGTGAAGGAACAGATTCAGAGAGATTCAAGTCAAGGTCACACGGTCAAGCTAGCACACTAAAAACTCAGATCTAGCTTTGTCTGATGCCAGAATCCATGCATTTAAACCACTATTATGATATCTTCTAAGTACAGCAGAAATAGTGGAATATGTGTGGCTTCCCTATGAATACATGGCACCTGTGGAAACAGCAGAAATGTCCCCCTGATATCCTGAATACTTGTCAAACTTCCATATCCATTCTATCATGTCAGCACCTTCTCTTCACTTTCCATTCCAGGCCTTTTATTTCCAATGCTTCTGCTATTCACACCTCAGCCTCTCCTACCTGGGTCATTGCAATTACCATCCTATTGATCTCTCTGACTCCATTCTCTTTCTTATGACAAGTCACCTGCCTGGACCAAGTTTATTCTGCAAACACTGCTCTCAGCAGGACATCCCTACACACCTGCACCGCCCATCATTGCATGATACTTCCACACCAAACATCCATCCCAGTCAGTGTATTCACTGTCGTGCACACACACATACAGTACCACGTGCATCCTCCTTCTACACTGTTGCCTGCATCTTTCCCTCCCAAATCTCCAGACTACCACCTTCCTTATAAATTGAAGTCTCAATTTCTCCTAATGCCCACTTTGACTAGAGAAGTCACTCCTGACAAATGTTTTTCCTAAAGTTCTTTAGTGTCTGCCTTAATAGTTCATCAAATAGCCTTAATTAAGAGCCATCTGAAAAGTTTTCTTAAAATCTACAGCTTCCTCAGCACTGCCCTTGAGATTTAGTCAGAAGGGGAGATTTTGATGGCTTGCATCTTTATTTAACAATTTATGTAGACTGTGGTGTGTCAGCAATAAGGGAATTCTTATTAGACTCAGCCCCACCATCAACAAGCAGCATGGACTGATGAGCCTTGAAAGAGGAGGGTACACACTGAAAGTCTCCTGTTTCCCTCAGCTCTCGCCCACTGGTATTTTCTAGACTATGGGACAGTGAGACAGGAGCTTAACAGCAATGGTCCTGTTATGGTGCTGGGGGACTAAACAAACTAGGCAAGCTCTCTACCCATGAGCCACATCTCCAGCAAGATGACAATAGTCTTGGTGAGTATTAAAAATAGTGGTAACTTTCCTTTCTTAATTTCTTCCAATCCATTTTGTCTCAGTCTTTGCTTAACAAGTCAGAATGAAGGAAAGTGTTTTCTGCTAACGCTTGTGCTTTTATCCTAAAGAAAGAATGAGCCTGTCTCCTGTGCAGGTATGCCATGAACACCGAAGGAAGAAAAACACATCTTTCATGTCTCCTGGGATTCTAATTTCTTCTGGCTCTAAAAGAAATGAGAGCCTATCATGATCACCTGAACAAAGGTCCAGGAAGTTAAAACAAGGTCCTCAATGGGCAATTGTGCAACGCAAGATGCTAGGACTTGACCTGCAAACGGAGCAACAGAGTGGAGCAGGATGCAGTCAGCTTTGCTTTGCCTCTGACCTGGGGGCTCTGAGCTAACCACAACCTTAAATACAAAAGCAATTAATGTAGTTTAGACTTCTCACCAACTCAGTCTCTGCCTTCACGTCCCCCTGATTCCTTCCCCTCCCCACTTCCTTTTCAGAAACCCTGACATGTCTGGGGCAAAGCAGATAAAGATGATGACGTGCAGAAGGAGCCGGATGCAGCGTGATGCACAGCAGATTCCGAATGCATGCCAGCTCCTTCCCACTCCCTTGGCTCAGACAGAGTAAGCCCACAGCACGGAAAGCAGTTGCTTTCTGATTAGACAAACCCAGGCTGCAAACCCTCATGCTAAAGTCACACCCTGTTCTTGACAGCTGCACTGCAGCCCAGCTCTGTCTGGAAGGGCACATGCTCCTACCCAGCCTCAAAAGGCCTTTCTCCCACTCTTGTTCTCTCACCCTAGGGGCTAGGATAAAGCCTTTCCCTATTCTTTTGCTCACATAAATATTTTCAGGCAGAAAACAGCATTTTTGCTCGTTTTTTTTGCTTGTTTGCTTTTTTGTTGTTGTTTTGCTCTTCATTTCCAACCTGTGTGCCCTGATGCACCGGATCCCCTGGAGCTCTGCAAGGCACTGCCCTCCTGAGAGAATGGAATGGTCACCCAGCAGCCAGCAAGTCAAGCAGATGAGAAGCAGAACCAGCTAAGCCAGGAGGCAGCCCAGGCAGCCCTGGATTATTGACTCTGAATGACCAAATTCTTTCCATTTAAACCACAAACACTGATAAAATATTTTCAGGAACAGAGTAAGGGAATGCACTACCCTCACTTCCCAAAATGTAGAACTGAAGAGGTCAAATCCTATTTAAGAAGCTGAGAAAATAGTGCCTGACTTTATCCCAGAACTAAATTTAGGCATCCACCGAGATCTGGCCCCTTGGCAGGTTAATTTAGATGAACTAATGGCGTTCCTGGCACACGGGATATACTCAGTAAATGGGAACTATTATCTTTACTGTAAAAATGGAGTGTCTGGTTGATGTTCTCATCCAGTCCTCCTACGCATCCTAAAATCAGATGTGCCAATCATTCGCACATCTGGGAACAAGACTCCACGGGGCTGAGCAGGAGGCAGCCTGCCTTCTGGGATCCCTGCTCTGGAGAGATGGATGCTATATTGAAGGGATGTGGGCTGGGTAGACTTAACCTTAAAGATCTGAGGAAGAGGGCCAGACGCCTGTCTCCTCTTCCCTTAAACTTCAGCAGGTTTGAGTTCTAGAAGAAACACACAGTGGGTAAGTGGCAGGTACTTGTGTGAGGAGGTGCATGGCTTCCAGACGCCCATAGACAAAGCTTACTGTGCAGAGCTGAGAAGCAACTTCCCGAGTGGAGGGGAGTCCACCACTTCTCACGGGACTAAGGTGAACTCCCATGTGTAAGGTTTAGAGAGAGTTTGCTGTCCTGGAGGGCAGAATGCAAGGACCCCATGATGCACACTCATGCTTTAGAAATCTTCACCTCGTCCACTCTTCTGTGCCTTGGAAGACATTACACTTTACATTTCATTTGGCTATCTATCCAAAATACTTCAGATCGTGTTCTCACCCCTCCTTGGCAGCCATCCAGCTCATGGACTTGGCATTCCCTTCCTTTCCCCTTAAACACAGGCTCATCCCTTGGACTTGCTTCCTTCCCTTGTCTTCAGGATTGCCTTTCACATCCTCTCTGTCACTCCACCTGCCCCCGACTGGGTTCCCATCGACAGACCATGCAGGGTTCTGCTACACACTCTGCTGGGAGATGAAACTCTACAATTCCAGTTCCAAGCAGCAAGGGCCTTAGAGAGAAGACTGCTCAGCAGTAGGTGGTGCTCTTGTGCCAGCTCAGAGTCAGTGTTCAAAATGTTTGATTCTGACAGACAGCCAAAGGAGGACAGAATGTGCCTCCTGGGAAGCCAGAGTTATCAAAAGCTGGCTGTGACCTGCAGGCATTGCCCTGTAACTGAGAAATGAGGCCCGTGAGCTCATAGTTTGAAGACCAGACGGTACAGACAGGGCCAATAGGGAGCTTGTACCTACTCTTGATGCCTTGTGATAAAGTCAGCGTTCCAGGGAGTTTGCAGGTGGGACAAATACCTTGTGATGGGACCAACCTGGTCAGCATGCAGAAACCAGCCCCCTTCCCTCTCTACCAGGAAAGTTTATTACCCCTTCCCCCTTCCCTTCCTCCCTTCTTCCTCACACACCAGGACACTGTTGGAAAAAGGGTTTACTGAGGAGGGTCTGAGAATTAGCAAAAGACACCACACTGGAATATCTTGAGGAACATGAAGGAAGAATCATGAAGGAAGAAGCTATCTTGGGATTCTAACTACAGGTAGTTTTCCATGTAGTTAAGATGCCTTGCCGCAGGTGGGGGTGGTTTTTAACTCTTTCCATGACAAAGTGATGCAACTTCAGCTGTGCTTAAGAACATCAATGGGACCCAGAGATGAGGTTGGAACAATATATTCCCCTGAGTTGGGTTTCTCCTTGAGGAATGGAGACCATCACTGACCTGGGGACCAGAAACAGCTAACCCAACACTCTCAAACTGGAAGTTTATCCCTACGATAATACATGGGAAGACAGCCTCCTGTGTTTGTGTATGAGGCTCTCTGAGTGATGCGTCTCCCTTCTCTAGATGGGTAGGGCCCAGGGTTTCCAGGTTGAACATGGAAGCAATTTCACTTCTCACTACTGCAGACAAAATCTTTTCCTTGCCTGTGTAAACAGGGCCAAGGGTTGCAGACTCCTCCCTCCTCTCCTATTTGAAAAGCTGGTCACAGAAAGGCCATATTGAGAGCCAAGACTCCCATCAGTGAATACAGACTGAAATAACTTAAGGGACTTTGTATGGAGCAAAGAAGACAGGAACGGATTCTGAGAACCTACCCAGTCACTAAAGGACTAAGGGAGCAGAGGAGGCTGGTTCTGGTGCATAGCAGGGACAGGGCTGGGACCACTGGTTGGAAGTTTTAGGAGGTAGACTCTGAGCTCAAGTCCTTTCTTCCTTACAATTGTGGCTGTGTCACTGAGGGCATGGGCTAGGTCTCAAAGCTGTGGTGTCCTTAACCCTGAAAAACGCTTATCAGAGTCTTCAAGAATACAGGTTAGTCAAGGAGGCTGAAAAAGAGTTCTGTCCGAGGAAAGACTGCACCTGATGCGGAACCTCAAGGATTCTCAGGTGGCCCTGACAGGACCTAAGTCAGTCGTGGGGAGCAGCTTTTAGAGTCACTGCAGTAGATTGCTGGCCCTCTGCCACCATCTGAGAAGTAGGTACTAGTTCCTGCCAGCTGCCTCTTGCCTTCTTCCCTGTGGTTCCTCAGCTCCAACAGAACACATATTGCCAGAACACAGCCTGTGCTTTGGGGTTGCTGAACTCATGTTCACACAGTCTCCTTTCCCCAAACCCAAGCTGAGCTAAACAGGTCCCTATCTAAGTTCCCATAGCAACGATAGGCACCTGGAGATTTGGTGCCTTTTCATCAGCATGAGAGGGTGTAGTTGATCTTCCAGGTAGCCATCTCTAGCTTGTGGCTGGATACCAATAAATCAGCTAATCTTCGGCAACAATGGTCTAAGGTCATGGTCAGAAGCCGCCATTTCCTTTCCCTCTGCCAGCATGAGACCTTGGGACTGATAGACATTGGCCAGCTCCTTTTCAAGAATCCCTTCTTAGTTCTTCCACTCACCTGGTCCCTAACTAGCCTTATGTTCTGTTGTCCATAGTCCACTATGGTAGTCCATGCTATCCATAGTCTACTCTAGTGTTCTTATGGATAAGGCTATAATCTCTACCTACCTGATATGCCCCATAAGATAAGCCTGCCCATCTGTCTGTCCATCCATCCATCCATCCATCCATCCATCCACCCACCCACCCACCCATCCATCCATCTATCCATTCATCCATCTTTTTCTGGATCCCATCTTTCTATCATCTTCATAGGCAATGTTAGGCCTGCCTCTGTAAGTCTACTGGGCTCCATGCACACCAGATGCAGTTTCCTTTATCCACACAATAATCCCAAGGCATGTATTAAGATCAATATTTTAGAGATAAAGACACTGGAACCCAGCTGCAGGCACACAGTAAATGGCCAAGCTGGGATTCAAACCCAGGCTTCCCTGACTCCAAACTTAGTGCTGTCTCTAGAAGCCTTGGCTGGCTTCTGTGGCCTGTACTCTCTGTGGGGAAGGGCTGTGCTTAGGACATGCACCTGCCAGGATGGGAAATGGGAAAGAGGGAAGTAGATGGTGAGGGTTACAATAAAGAAAAAGAAGGGAGTAGATAGCGAAATCCACTGGGAAGAAAGCTTGAAAAAGCTCCCTACCCTAAACAGACACATCTCACTGTAGTTTATAAATTATGCTAGAGAGGTCCTGGTTCTTCCAAAAGGAAACTCAAACCCACACTGATAGTTCATGCCTGTAATCTAACTCTCAAGAGGCAGGGGCTGGAGGATCCTGTGTCTGAAGCTAACCTGGGCTACACAACAAGATTCTATCTTCAAACAAAGAAAGAGAGTACCCTAGCCATTCCTCTACTTCTAAGAACAGATCCAACATGCTTTCTTTTTTTGCTTAGACTACCACCTACTCTCTTTCCTATACACACCTCCTAATTCTACTCTACCTCAGTAAGAACAAGTACCTTGGTATCTTGACTCACCTAAGAATCAAAGCCATCTCTTTTTTATAAGGTATGAAGAACTGAATCCATGTTCTGCTTCTGCATGCATGCACAGATAGATCTTACACATAACACTCGTGGGATTTATGCCCTCCAATAAATGTGGCAGGACCACAGCTGTGAGTCAAAGACCCCCAGACCCTGAACACTCCTCACACCTCCCTCCATGTTGTTCACCCACATTCCCCCAAAGAATGTTCCTGCCCAGCTACAAGTTGGAGCTGAAATATAAGAGAAAGGAAAAGGGGAAGGAAGACAGACAGACAGACAGACAGACAGACAGACACACACACACACGGAGAGAGACAGAAAGAGAGAGAGGGAGAGAGAGACAGAGAGACAGAGACAGGCAGAGAGAGAGGGAGAGGGAGAGGGAGAGGGAGAGAGAGAGAGAGAGAGAGAGAGAGAGAGAGAGAGAGAGAGAGAGAAACAGCTTTGGGCAAAACACACTTTCACACACAGCCAGTGGGACATTATGACTTAGATTATTTTCGGGATCTAACATTTCTAATGTGCAAGGGGAGGAAATGAGAAGTAGGTACAAATTCCCAGGGCCAGCAGGCTGGAAATAATTCAGAACGCTGTGTTCTGTGTCAAGGGGGCGGGGAAGCGACACACTTCCTTGCCCTGAGCCCAGTCAACAAGAGGTGGAGAGGTTTGCTGGTTTAGATCTGGGGAGGAGGGGAGGAGACCAGTGGCACCAGAACCTTTCTCCAAAGAAAGCAGGAAATGACAAACTGCCCAGTAAGGACCTTGCCCTCTTGGCCTCCTGGAAGGTGGCAGCTCTTTTTGAAATCTCCCTTCCAATGAAAAAGGCTGAGACAACTGAATCCCATGGAAACTCCCATGGCATAGCCCCTCAGCAGCCTGCCCAGTGCTTGGGCATTCACCACAGCAGTGGTAAGGGCATATGGAAGGTAACACTTGTCCTCAGGCCCTTGAACTGCTCTGTAGGATGCTGGCACATGTTGCTGTCTCTCCTGTACAGCAAGAATTCTCTAAAAGACAGGCTGTGTATGGTTGTATTTGCTAGTACATATGAGTGTGTGAGCATTTGCCAGTACATATATGCATATCTCCCTCCCTCTGCCCCTCTTTCCCTGTGTATATGTGGGAGAGGAGTGATGGTGGGGACAGCACTAGTCTTAGAGAAAAATGCCATTTTCTGGTGCTGTCTACCACTCTTCTCCCAGGCAAAACTCTCCACATCACTGTGCCTTGGCTTTTCTTAGCTGTAGGGCAGGGCTTAGACCAATGCCTACCCATGCCTTACCATAAGAAGTAAACAGTAGACCAAGGGATGAAGCACCAGCTGGGTGACTTTGGGTGGGCCTTTGCGCTGGTACAACATTTTCTATGTGAAAGGAAGGGCTGGACCAGAAAACCTCTAAGGTTGTGGATGTGAGCACATTTTCAAAGCTGACAGTCAAACACATACCATGTATTGGTACTGTGATTACTACAGAGGCACTTCACTGTGACAGAGAACTGTGAAGTCAGACTACTGCTGGATTCCAGGACACTGGGCTGGATGTCAGGGGAAGAGAAGAGACAATGGGCCCATGTCCTGTACAGAAGAGAGCTAGTGGAATTTCCCTTCAACTGACTACCCTGATTCTGGCCACCCCACTTTGGGGTCTGCTTTGGGCTCTAGGGAGTAATCAGAACTATTTATAGACTGGAGGGAGAGATGGGGAAACAGCAGTGAAAACTCGGTCCAGCAATGGGGAATCCTGGGGATGTCTTAAAATACTAATATGGCTAACAGGGCAAAAACACGTATGCACACAGCCCTTCCCCAGGGTCTGAGACCTACCATGAAGCCCTTTACCCAGTAATATCCCATCTATCTTTTCTCAGAGTGATTAACACAAAAGCTACGTTACTTTATTTGTACAGAATTCTAGAAAAATAACATTCATACACGTGCGTTTGAATAGGATAGGAAGTATTTCTGACTCTTTTACAAGTTTACAAAGGAATAACACATGTTGCTGCAGAGGCGATGGCTCAGCAGTTAAGAGCACTGGTTGCTCTTCCAAAGGACCCAGGTTCAATTTCCAGCACGTGTGGTGGCTCACAACCACCTATAACCACTCCAGCTCCAGGCAATCCAACACTCTCCTCTGTACTCTGTGGGTTCGAGAGATACAGATACTACCACAGACATGTGTGCAGGTAAAACACTCATGCACAAAATATAAAGTAATAAAATAAATTAAAGAAAAGACAAACTTCTCATTGTAATACAAAGCAGATAGTAAGTGGCTTGGATTTAGAAGGTGACAAGAGAGAATTAATGGCCTCCCCTAGGACACTAGAAACAATCACTATTCTCTGGGGCGACTTCAAGGATAGATATTATTTTCAAAGACCCTTTCCTGTGGAGGCTTCCTTTTCCCAATCAACCCAGTAGGTGTGACCTCAGTTTGACCTCCTTTGACTTACTCAAGGGCACCGAACAACCTGCTTACTTATAAGGCCCCCATGAGTCTATATCGTAGTTCCCAACTCCTCTCTTAATGTTGCCTCATTAGAAGTTATCAGAAATCATTTGAAACAGGTCTACACACAAGTGTGCTGGTTTTGTCAACTTGACACGATCCTAGACACACATGGGAGAGGATTCTCAATTAAAGAGTTGCCTTCATCCAACTTGTCTGTGTTCTTAGCTGGTTGTTGATGTAGGTTGTTCATGTGGGCCTAGCCCGTGGTGCGTGGTGGCCCTGGGTTGTATAAAGAAGTTGGTGAGCAAGCCAGTAGGAGGTGTTTCTCTATGGTCCCTGCTTCAGTTCCTGCCTCCAGGGTCCTGCCTTGAGTTCCTGCCCTCCCTTCTCTCAGTGAAGGACTCTTGACTCAGAGGAGTATAAGATGAAACAAATCCTTATGTCCTCAAGTTCTTTTGGTTAATCTTGTATCACAGCACCAGAAATGCAAACGAGGACAGTAAGAGAGCATCCAAGACATGTGGCCTGGCTTCAGCACAATGCAGTGGGCGAAGACTACACCAGGAGTTCAGTCATGCAGAAGAAACCTGCACAGTGGCCATGACTGGCACTCAGTGGCCAGGCACCTCACCTGCACCACCCATTACACCCATTAATCCTCCTGGCAGCGGCTTAGCTTTCTAAAGCTGAAAGGTACTTAGGAGATTATCTAAGAAAAGTTTGTTACTCCCCAGAATCCCCGAAGGCAACAATGCTGTAGGAGGACCTAACACAGCTGTGACTGCAGCCACACCACCCTGTCACCCCTTGAAAGATGTTTCTGTTAAGGGATCGTACTGAGCATGACAAATGCAACACAGGAGCAGAAGGCAGATGGCACTGAGTCCGTCCAAAATCTGTGTTTTGTTGAAATATAAATGGAGGTCAGAGGTTAAAGATATGCATAAGGTGTCACAATTGGTCACTGCATCCAGGACAAATGCTAACTAAGTGTCATTCAGCACACCTCTATTTCTGCACTGACACGGCCCCATAAATGTGAAGAGAATGTAACTGTGCAGGAATAAATATACAACCAAGCATTTGAAAAACAGGGGCATGGGAGAGATGGAGGTATTTTGGGCACTTCCAAAGTACATGTTTATCTATGAAACAAATAGAGCATCCTGGGTAAAGCAAAATAATAATCTTCTGGTCCCAAAACTAGGAAGCCCCACTAGGTCACCCCGCTCACTGCTTGGAAATTCTGTCAGAATTGAGAATATTCACTTTCTTCTCAGAAAAGCTGTGTGCAGGCATAAAAACTAGGCTGACTGGAGAGGCCTCAGGACAACCCTCGTTATTCAGAAATGAGTAGCCATGGTTTCCCAAACATTTAGTCTGTTGACTCAGGGATTTTTTTCTGAGCAAGTTCCCTCCCCATGAAAATGGTTAGAGAAAAAAAATCTTCCTCAGATGGGATTGCGGGAGGTGAAACAATGACAGTTGTTTCCTGATACTTCTTGTGGGCATCAACCTAACTTCTAAGTGGGCATCGTGAAGTGACAATGGCTGCTATCGCACAAGACTGAGCTTCTTACCATGTGTGGGAGGGAGGCTTTTTGATTTAAGATCCCGGCCAGGTCTAATATGTTGAATGTCACCCAAGGCTCTGAGGAAGCAGTGTCCAGAGAAGAACCTCCACTGTAAAGCATCCGCCCTTTTCCCTTCTGTAATCCATGAACCTGGTTACTGACTTTGATTCCACACATAGCCCACCTCTGGAAGAAGCCCACCCTTCTCTCTCGTTACAGGCTACAGTTATACTGCATACATTTTCCTCACATGGGGCCCACTGTAGCCTGGGCCAGATGTGGCCGAAAACAAAGCTGTATAGAGCAGTATAATCTGTGCCAGCCTAACGAGTAGCAAGTGGGTCTGTTATTCTGCGAACACAGTGCTGTATGGGTTCATTAGTTACAGGCCAGAGGGCGCTGGGCTCAGGCAGAAGTGGTTTGTCTCCCAGCATCGTAAGCTAGTTAAATCATCTCGGAATTACCCAACACTCCCAGTTTTCTTATTAAGGCCTCTCCATCACTCCCGAGTTCTGATGTTCCCTCTTCTCTGGGAACTCCCAAACACAGCAGTAACGCCTAGGGCAGTCCAGGCCATAGCAGATGTTAAAGGAGAATGAAGGGAGAAGGGAGAGCCATTTACACCAGAGGTTCTCAACCTTCCTAATGCTGCGATCCTTTTACACAGCTCCTCATGCTGTGGTGACCCCCAACAATAAAATTATTTTTGTTGCTATTCCACAACTGTAATTTTGCTACTGTTATGAATTGTAATGTAAACATCTATGTTTTCTGACAGTCTTTTTTTTTTTTTTTTTTTTTTTTTGGTTTTCGAGACAGGGTTTCTCTGTGTAGCCCTGGCTGTCCTGGAACTCACTCGGTCACTATAGACCAGGCTGGCCTCAAACTCAGAAATCCACCTGCCTCTGCCTTCCAAGTGCTGGGATTAAAGGTGTGCGCCACCACCCCCCCCCCCGGCATTTTCTGACAGTCTTAGGCAACCTCTGTGAAAGACTAGTTCAAACCCCAGAGAGTCGAGACCCACAGGTTGAGAACCTCTGATTTATCTAGTGAGTGTGTGTGTGTGTGTGTGTGTGTATGTGTATGGTGATGGCTTCAAGGTGTTTCCTCACAATAGTTTCATCAGACTGTACCTTAAATATGTGCTTTATTATAGATCAGCTAAGCCTCAAATCTGTTTGGACACATAAAGAAGCAGGTGTTGATATATCTGTCTTTTCTTATCAGACAGTTGACTACTTGAGGTTGGAAATTCCAGCCTATACATATTTCCCAAGTAGCTCATTCTTGCTCAGAACCCTTTCTTTGCACTCATAGTTAGTATAAACAGTGGAGGGGATGCTTTATGACATTCATAGGGTAGAACCCTCCCCTTCCTCCTGTAAGACTTGTAATACAGTGGGCTATCATAGGGGTCAGGAAAGGTGGTAAAAGACTGCTTCATTCTCAAAGTTCTGTTGGATCTAAGGATGGCTGGGGAGTGGAGAGCCGCCAGCCTATTATTCATGCCCAGAGGGCAAGTGGTCACCTCACAGGGCCAGAGGAGAGACTCTGTCCCCACCCCTGTTACAAAAATAGGAACAGAGTGGTCACTGAACGTACTGCCAAAAGCTTCCCAGATCTGGAGAGGCTTCACTGAACTCCGCCAGCCCTGCTAGGAGCCGAGGTGTGGCTCACACAGGAACTGTTTCCTATGCCCTTGTTTAGATGTGGATGTCCACACAGCCCTTCCTCCAAACCATCACCCCTCTGACCTCTGTCCAAAAGCACCAAATAAGTCAAAGGCTGAGGCACTTAGCTTCGCGTGGATCTTCTGAATCCATCTGGACCCAGCTCTAAAGCACTCTTGTTTGCCCTGGCTCCACAGCCAGTGTGGTTTTTTCAGGCAGCTGGGTCAAGCTTGAGCAGCACCTCGTCACGGACTCAAAGTCACCACCCTTCCCCCACCTCTGTGTTATTTTTAATATTCTCTGACTTTCTTTGACTACTCCTACACAATACACAGATGTACATTCACATACATGGACAAATACACTTTATTTTCTTTTAAATATGATTTACTGTGTGTAGGAACATTTTGCCCACATGTGTGTATGTATGTGTGTTGTGTATGTATAAGCCTTACGTATGTGTGGTGCCCACAGAGATCAGAAGAGGGTGTTGGATCCCTGGAAATGAAGCCACAGACAGCAGTGAGTCCTCATGTGGATGCTGGGAATCAAACCTGAATCCTCTGAAAAGACAGCTTGTGCTCTTCACCCTTGCTCCCTCCCTCCAGCCCCCTTCTTTCTCTATTTAAGGTGTAAGTATAAATCCCAGAAGATGGGTTCTAAACTGAGTTTGTGGATAGTTCAGTGATGGTGTACTAAAGTGGAGGAACACCTTTATTTCCACTATAATGAACACAGAGGTCCAACTCCCCAGTGTTAGTGGAAACAGTTTCTTTGATACCAGTGGCAGCTAAGCATTTCTGTATCACATCAGGGTGCTGTCCTGAAATGTCATCCATGTTTATTAAGTTATGATGGCTACTAGACTTCAAGCAGATCTTGTATTTGTCACATTAAAAAAAGAAGTGCATAGTTTTTTTAAAAGTTAATGCTGTATTTTATTTGCTTTATAAGTCTATGTATATTTTTTTTCTATATTTAAAAATATTACTCTGAGAAGTCCACGTGTTTCACTAGAGCAGAAGAGGTCCATGGCTTGGCCTGGGTAGGAGCTGAAGAGTACACATTAGAAGGTGTGACATGGGGAACAGAAAAAATGATTCAGTGGGTAAGAGCCTTTGCTGCAGAAGGATGAGGACCCCAGTTCAGATTTTATACCCATATAAAAGGCCTGATGTGGCCATGTCCATCCCTGTAACCTGAGAGCTACAGGGAGTAGAGACAGGAGATTCCTTGAGACTTCTTGGCTACCAGCCTACCTCTAGGTTCAGTAAGAGAACCTGTCTCAAAGGAAAAGGGAAAGACGATCTAGCTAGACACTTGATATTTTCCTCTGGCCTTTGTGTGTATGCACAGGGTTGCACAACCACACATGGGCAAAGGTACCTGCACATAGCTGTATCACACAGACACAGACAGACAGACAGACAGACACACACACACACACACACACACACACACACACACACAGAGGAAAGTGGAACTGGAGACTTTATTTAGAATCCAATGCATTAGCCAACTGACTAACAAGGCGGCATTCATCCTTAGCGTGGGGCAAGCCCTGAGAATAAAAAGACAATAGGGTTGCTGGAGAAGAGTTTGGGTAAGCTGTGAAAGCCAACTAAGATACTGACCATGTTTAACCAGCAGTGTGATCTTGGGCAAGCCACTCCGAGTCTCTATTTACCCAGGAATACTAATATACTGTGCAATTCTTGGGAGTATGAATTGGGAGGCCCTACGAGAGACAAGTGCTGGTGAGCCGAAAGGACTGCATCTGATTCTAGGAGGGCAGTCTCCCCTACCTGAGAGCTTCAGAAGCCAACATGTGTTATTTTGTCTTTGAGGTGGACATTACTGGTATTCTGGGAAAGTTTTTCATAGTTTTGAGCTACAGTGACTTCCTGAAGAGTTCTAAAATCTAAAACAAAGCTAGGCAGATGTGAGTTCTCTCATCCTGTCCTATCTCTGGCTCCCTGACATAACCACGCAGGACCAGCTTCAAAATGGAATCCCTGCCCCAGAACATTGGGGATCTCAAGTGAAAGCTTTCAAACCTCTCCAGAACTTAACTAAGTATCTGTTTCTGGCTTTATTGGGAGCTGGCTCCTGGCCTGACTTCTTGTCACTCAAGGAGTGGTACATGGATTTTCTGATCTAAGCAAGTCAGGCAGGATCAGTCTCAAGTGGCTACACCCCTGGGGCAGAGGTCTGGAGGAGGTCAGGGAAACACCTACGTATGACTCAAGAGAGGTCCAAAGTTTTACTGTAGAAATGGGTATGCATGCTTTCCAAACTATATGGATTGATTTTCTTATGATCACAAAAGATCAAAAAAATATGTCCATCAAAAGTAAAACCACTCACAAGTTTAAAATTTATAAATTAAAATTATAAATTTATAAATATATATGGATTGTTGTCATATAGAAAGTTTTAGATCTTAATTTTATCACTTCGAAATACCTAAGATAGTTTCAGTATTGGTTCTTGTATGTGTGTGTATGTGTGTTTGTGTCTGTCTGTCTGTCTGTCTGTTTGTCTGTCTATCTGTCTGCCTGTCTGTTCCCAGAGCTGAAAGTGCGGCATATGCCACCCTGCCTGACATTTTATGTGAGTTCTAAAAAACAAGCTCCAGTCCTCAAACTTGGAAGGTAAGCTCTTTATCAACCGAGTTCTCTCCTCAGGCCGTGATATAAACTCTTAGAAAGCTCTGTGTCAGACAGTGTAAAATTCACAGGCTTCCAAGAGAGGTCACGGTATTACTAAGAACAACATCATGCATCTAGTTTAAATAACACCTAGAAAACTAGTAAGAGGGAAGCTTGTTTTTCTCTTCTTAAAGAACACTTGGTAGCAACCCTTCTTTCTCCACTTCAGCTTAAAGAGAATGTAGAGAAATACTTTTTTTGTATTCTCAGCAAAGAGACTCTAGATGCCTTTATTCCTTTTTTTTTCTTTCCCATATCTTACCTTTTCATAACAAAGAAAAAGCTTTGAAAATGTGCTATGGTAAAAATGGTATCTTATTTGCAAAAAGAGCTTGAAAAAGACGTGCATGGCAAGAAGAGTCTGGAGCTCAGAAACAGAAGACTGGATCCACAGGTCAGCTTGGTGTCAAGACAGACACCACCACACGCCTCACGGGACTGAAGGGCTCTACAGACTAAGCAGGGATCCACTTTTGAAATACTCACCGAAATGAAAGTCTACTATGGAAAACAATAATAGTTGGTAACAATGTTGCTGTTTTGACTGTTGGTGGCTCAATCCACTCGCCCATCACAGGCAGAGGGCGGTGTCTAACAGCACTGATATAAACATAGACTCTGCACCGGATTACACTGTCTAGTTTAGCTAGTTCCACCATAAAAGGGGATCATGGTAGCCCACTTACCTATGGACTTTGAAGAGGCTTAAAGCAAGTTAATGTATATACAGCTCCAAGAACAGAGCCTGGCAGACAGTAAATACAACTTAAGGGTACATCTTAATAATCAGTGGTCAATGGCCAAATATGAGAAAGAAAGAAATTTAAACACGCTGGAACCATGAAACCAATGGGCATCTTATAAAAAGGATTTCCATCAAATTTCTTCAATCAGAGATTTGGGTCAACAACCCCAACAGTTTCCCTACAAAGCTGTGCCCCACCACTCTGCAGCTCAGCATAGGCCTGCTCCCCTCCTACCTTCTCAGCATCCTGCTCGAAGAGCCGCAGCTGGAAGCACTGATCCAGCTTGAGCTTTCGTACGTGCCACATCTGGTGCAGGTGTTGTCGGGTGGAATGCAGCTTATCCAGGAGGCTGGTGATCTTGGGTACAAGGCTCTGGAAGTCGGCACTTCCTGGGATGCAGTTGCGCCCTGAGAAGCCATCACTGCAGCGGATGCACTGCAGTAACCGCTGCCCCTCCCGGTCCAGCTCTTCCACGGGGGCCTTCAGCACCTTTTTCTTAAGTT
This sequence comes from Rhabdomys pumilio, assembly GCA_030674055.1. Classification (NCBI taxonomy): domain Eukaryota; kingdom Metazoa; phylum Chordata; class Mammalia; order Rodentia; family Muridae; genus Rhabdomys; species Rhabdomys pumilio. Next base: position 19,352,826 of record JANHMN010000011.1, read on the forward strand.
GTGTGTGCTCGTCGATAAGCCTCCGAGAACCCTCCACATCCACAGGGAACTCCTTCCGGGCCAGCATCTCCTGCAGGTCCTCAAGGCGTGAGAGCAGATGTACCGCACTGTTGAAGAACTCCTCCAAGGAGAGGCGCAACTCAATCCACTCCTCATGGTTGTAATCCAGGGAGCCGTCAAACTCCTCTGTCAGCTGGGAGGGGTCCACCAGCTTTGTGAGGCCCTCCACAGACACCATGCTTGTCTGGGAAGAAAAGACACAAAAAGAAGACACAGTGATGTGCATTGGTGGGGAAGATACCAGGGCAAAAATAGGCAGGAGGAAGAAAAGGACAGGTCCATGCAATTAGAACCACAGCCTGACACAAGAGGATGGAGAGGGAGTCGAGTCCACTGGTCAGGAGCCACAAATCAGCCAGGATCAGCAGGCTCAATAGATGGCTGATTGCTTCTACACACCTCTCCACCTGACTGCATTTATATCCAAGGATAAACAGCCCTGCGTTCCATCATCTTCCCTCCTCCACAGCCTGAGTTTGCCACAGCTGGGCCTTCCAATTCTATAAACAAAAACTAGATGAAAAACCAATCCAGCATCTGGCATGGGACGTAGGGGCCGATTTTCTATAACAAGCCCAAGCCTGTGGCCAGAATATCATCACGGGTGGATTAAGCACTGCGGTCAGTTCTCGGGCTGCCAGTATTTCAAAGACTATCTTGGTTAACCAAACTGATGTGAGCTCCTCTCCCCTGGTTCTCTCAGGACATTAAACTGGGGAGAGGTAACACCTGGGCCTTCTATTTCCTCTGTGAGAAACATTTGAAGAGTAAAGCGGAGAATGTTGTATCCAGGAACAGTGCCTCTAACAAACAACAGTACAAGCCACCACCTTACTCATCAGTAAAGATCTTTTCCTGCCTGCAGGGCCTTGAACTTCCCCGCTATCTGGTGAGGAGGCTGTGAAGGGAATATATGGATAATAACAGGGCCTCCTTTCACTTACTAATTTCATGATTTAGGGCGAGCTATCGAAGTTTTCAGGGACCCAGTCCCCTCCCCCGCACAGTAGAACTATAACAGGTTGAAACCCCTAACCTATAATCACAAATCTGATTAAGTGAGTCCATGTGTAGTGACTCCATAGGAGCCAGGCATGGAGTAGGTGTTCCGACCTCACTCAGGGTGGCCATGTGAAGACCCGTATCTAACTAGTTAGACCCTAGTGAGTATCTAACATGCAAGCCTGTAAGAGCAGCCTGGCCCTGTATCTTTTTGCATCTGAGAATCTTCCTTTCCCCCATACCCAACCTGAGACACAAGAGGGAGCTTCACTGAAAGGAGGGATGACCTGAAGCAGGGATCTCATACCTGACTGCTCACTACAATCCCTTAGGCAGTTTGAGGTAACCAACACACCCACCCCTAGACATTCTGATTTCATTAGACCAGAGTGGGTAGCTTTAAATGCAGCCACTGGCAAAGAATCCTGCTAATTAGAAGTCTTGGCTACTCCAAATCATGGCACTTGGACCATCAGTATTGGTACCATTCTAGAGCCTGTCAAATGGTACCTTCTCAGGCCCATCACAGGCTAGAGGCAGATTCTGTGTTCTCAAGATTCTCAGGGAGATTTGTGTGCAATAACTTTGAGAATCTTTACTCTGGAGCATGGTCTCTTTTCAGTGTGGCTAGGCTTCCTGCTTCTAGGAAGTTTACAGTCAGGACCTGTTCACTGTTTGTTGAGTGACTGCCGAAGACCAATCCTCTACAAGCCTTCCCATCTCACAGGCTGCCTTAGTCTGAGACAGGGATTCCTGCTCTTTGGGTAAGGCCACCACTGCCTCCTAATTGTTGTACCGAGGGGACTCACCAGCCTTCTGGGTTGTACTTCTCTGGCTTAGGAGGCAGAGACAATCTTGCTCAGCTTGGGGTAAAGAGGGTCATGGAGTGGGCAGGACAGCTTTACAGAAGCAAATGTTTACATATTTCTAGAACTATTCTTTCCATGTTCTTCATGTTCTTCAGCTTGTAAACATATAGGTTTGTTGTTGCCACCTCTGCATAAACAAACCAAAACATTACAAGTGTTTTTCTGTGGGATTTGGAGCTTTTGGTAGGGCCCTGGGAGAATATGATGTTTAACTGTTTTTTTTTTCCCCCTTGGGCTATTAATAGAGAGTGAGAACTTCCACAGTAAAGAGGTCAAGCCATTCGTACTCAATTTGCAGCCAACTGGGGCCACCACCCCAACACATACGTACTCCTAATCCTTGGGGACAGCACTCTAGAATAGGAAACTCTGAAAGATTAAATGCAGCCCAGACTTCAAAACAATCTCTTCTCGATCTCACTCTGGGCTCAAATTTGGCTAGAACAAGAATGTTTAAACCTCTGACTTAATCTTATGTGTCGCCATTACGAAGTCTCAAGGACTCACATGCCCTCTGGAAAATTTGGTTTAAAAACAACATGTTTTCATGGATACATACGTCATCCTTGAAAGAAGATAGAAAAATATGAATAAAATTAAACTGCCCATTTTCTAGTCACTTTAAATAGATCACTGCAAACAATTCCATTTCTCAGCCTTATTCTTGAAGAAATACAAAACAAAAATCCAAGGGCTGGAGAGATGGCTCAGTGGTTAAGAGCACTGGCTGCTCTTCCAGAGGTCCTGAGTTCAATTCCCAGCAACCACATGGTGGCTCAAAAATCATCTGTAATGGGATCCAATGCCCTCCTCTGGCCTGTATATGAGGATAGAGCACTCATATACAATAAATAAATAGATATTTAAAAAAATCCAAGATCCCACTGTTCATATTGTTTTATAATCTGCCTTTTAAAAATGATATACCATGAACATTTTGTAATATTTTAAAATATTTCAATAGCCTTATAAGATTTCTATACCAATGCCACCAAACTTAATGGATTGTTAGAAAAAAATTCAACAAATGCATGTACATATTAATATATTATATATACATATGTATATATAATAAATATATGCACATATATTGTACATATGTAATATATACACATACATATACTATGCATATATATAACATAGACTATTACAAAAATGAACATAATGAACATCTTTGTTAGCACTTTGTTTGTAGTTTTAATTTGTTTTGCTTTTTTGTTTTGTTTCATAAGTATGGTTTTCCAGAAGAATTACTAGACCTGTGGCTATAAACTTTTTAAAACGTTTGATAGAATTGCAACGCTGTTGTCAGAAATACTTGCGCCATGTACACTCTCATCAGCAGTATACAGAATTGTGTAATGGTGTTTTGCATTGGAGATCATTTCTGGAGCCTCTAATTCACACCAGAATGTAACTTGCATATGGGCCAAGATGGTCAAGGAATCTGCAAATCGCAGCCTTTGACATATTTGGCCATTATAGACAAGGAGGGAAAGTGTTAAAGGTACTGATTGCACAGGGAAGCAGAAAGAGCCCATGAGGGCTGTGCCTCACCTCAAAGATGAATTTGGAGCTGCCAAAGTTGGTCTTCTGCTTCTGCCAGAAGTTGTCAGGCTTGATGATGAGGGCCACATGGATCTCGGCGGGAAAGGCTTCCTGCAGCGTCTTGAGGAGGGGCTTGATGAGGTCCCACTTGGAGCCCCGCATGTCGATGATGACGGTGAAGCCACGTTTGCAAACGTCCTCACTGAGGAAGATCACAGTTCAGATGTGGTCACTGGGCAGCAGAGACTTAGGTACTTAGGTACTTAGTCCCCATCAGGGGACTCGCATCTTCCTAACTTGGATCACCCTGCCAACTCTTGTCATTTTTTTAACCAACTGAAAGAGTCACACCCCTCTGTGAAGGTTTTGTATTTTGTTGTCTATTTTAATGTTAAGTGTGTGGGAGGCAAGACCTGGAATCCACACACAGACTCTGGACCAACCCTCAAGTTAATTCTGATTGGTGAATAAAGATGCCATTAGCTAATAGCTGAACAGAAGAGAGATAGGTGGGGTTGGGGCTTGGGTGAGGAGAAAAGATAGAAAAGAGAGAGAAGAAACTGCCGTGGAAGAACAAGGATGACCAGGAGGGAGGGGTAGGGGGGAAAGGGAGGGGTAGTGCCACCGTGGGGTAGGAGTAAAAAAAAAAAACAAAAAAACACGGCCATGTGGGCTGGCCAATTAGAGCTAAGAGCAGTCCAGATGGACCATAGTAAATAATGAGTGACAGCTTGGAGTTATGATGGGAAGGTAGATTCTAACAGCATGGAAGGTAGGCAGTTGCCCAGCTATTGCGCTGCCGAAGGCATATTTAAAAATATAAAGACTGTATGTGTGCTCTCATCCAGGAACATAAGTGTTTAGAGGCAGGTAGAAACCATGCAGCAAGATTTTTTAATAATTATTTACTACACCCCCTCCTGTGCTCAGCTCATCTGACCCAGGGCTCCAGCATCTGCTTCCTCTCAGCCCTTAGCAAATACCTACATCATCTCTAATACTGGTTGCACTTGGGAAGTTTATCACGGGTGTGCTCAGACTGTACCTGATTTCTCTTTTGGTTTTCATTTCCCCTTCTTTTTCCTAGGAGGACCCATGATTCTTCATTTGGATTAGAGCTCCCCAAAGACAGGGACTCTACTGCTCTTTAAAGGTGACAAACCTGCCTTGTGCCCACACGCATCAGACACCGGTACAGTTTACCACCTCATACAAACTGAACCAGCGCATCTTTTCCAGTGAATGGCTCTAGGCTGACTTTGCCAAATGATGGACTATAAGGTATTAGTAGCATATACTTGCCAGCATTGTATTTAAGATGAATCATGTGTAGTTCAAAATATTTGCCACCTTTAAAATTAAGGCTGTTGAGTATAGCTGACCATTAGAGGATAGCAGGGTGGGGCTGACTTGTGGGGAAGCCCCTAGCCCATGCTGCACACGGTGGGCCTCACATGAATGTTGTTGGGATGGGGCAGTAGCTGTTGAGATCGTGACCAACAGGAGTGAGACTGACCATCTTGAAAACCAAATATAAGCAGCTCAAAGGAACCCAGATGCTGCTATTTAACTTACCGAAAGTTTCACTTAAACACCTAAGCCTCAACTAGAATTCCTCAAAATTGAATAAAAAAATATAGGTGAGAATTAGTGATATCTCAGGGGTTCTCCCTTCTTTTATTTATTGGTTTATTTTACCCAGCCATTTATTTTTAAACCATTTATCTATAGACTAGTATATTTCCTTGGGGAGGGGGGTCTTTCATCTAATATCACCTCTCCCAGACGGAACGTGTGTAAACTGCTGTGTGAGGTAAGCTCTCTCTTCATCACACCTGCTTCCGTACAGCTGCTAGTCGTAAGGCTACCACTGCCAGGCTGCGGCCACAAAAGGAAACAAACCTTTTTTAGGCTTCACCATCAAATGTCAACCAGTGACAAGAAGGATGTCTCAGCTTGTAGGACTTGTGTGTGTGTGTTCCACACCTGCCACCTTGCTCAGGCTCCCAGTTAGATGGCTACTCCCTGGGTAGCACAGAGGAAATAGAAAGCTGTTTCTCTCTAAACCCTGCACACCATTGAAAAAGGAGTTACCACCTCATCTTCTTTGATACTTAATGAGTCCTCCCACAGCCACCGCCTTCTGATACATTCAATGCCCTACTGTTGACACTTGCTGTGAAAACAGCCAAATCTCCCAAGGTGCTTTGTATGTCTGCTATACCCAGCTGAGGGGGTGGACTTTTTTTCTTTTTATCTCTAATCTTTTTGTACAGTCCAGTCATTATTCCCCTCCTGTTCTATTCTCTGATTGTTCCTCATCCCATTCCTCCTCTCCAGTCTTCAAGAGGATGTCCCCAGCTCCCCACCCTCCCGCACCCTAACCCTGCCAGGTCTCCCCACTCCTTGGGGCCTCAAGTATCTCAAGGGTTAGGTGCAATTTCTTTCACTGAAGCCAGATGAGGCAGTCCTCTGCTATATATATGTCAGGGGCCTCGGACCAGCTAATATACACTGCTTGGTTGGTGGCTCACTGTCTGAGAGATCTCAGGGGTCCGGGTTAGTTGAGACTGCTGGTCTTCCTATGGGGTTGTCCTCCTCCTCAACTTCTTCCAGCCTTTCCCTAATTTAACCACAGGGGTCCCCGACTTTAAGACCATTGTTTGGGTGTAAGTATCTGCTTCCATCTCAGTCAGCTGCTTGTTGGGCCTCTCGAAGGGCAGCTGTGCTAGGCTCCTGTCTATAAGTATATCATAGCATCAGTAATAGTGTCAGGCCTTGGAGCCTCCCATTGAGATTGATCCAATGTGGGCCAGTCACTGGCCCTCCTTTCCCTCAGTCTCTTCTCCATTTTTGTCCCTGCAGTTCTTTCAGACAGGAACAATTCTGGTTTAGAATTTTTGACTGTGGGGTGGCAACCCCATCCCTCCACTTGATGCCCTGTTTTTCTACTGGAGGTGTGTTATAGTAATATTTTAAATCAGTAGTGCCTGATATGTCTTGTGGTATGGGGCCCACCAATTTCCCGACTAGGCAAGGCCTGATGCCATGAGCTGCAGTGTGCCACTGCTGCTGTTCAACTCTGACCACAGCTCATGTCAACCCAAAAGCATTGGCCCTGCCACCCACGAGACGCCAGCATGGGAGATGGCTCTACCAATCTCCCCACAAAGTTGGGCTGAGCCCAGACCATCTTGCCATCCATGTGGTACCAGGTAGAAATGAGACTCTATTGTTTAAAGATTATCCAATAGCTTTATATGTTTGGTAATGTTCAAATATCAAGATGCCCACATAATTGGAAGTGTTAACCAATTAACTAGCCTAGATACAAGTTGTTACCCAGGACTGCTCTCATTGCATGCATGGCTCTCCATGGCTCCTACCTCTCTCCCCCTTTCTAGCTCCTCCTCTCCCTTCTCCTTCCGACTCCTCACTCCGCCCACCTCTCATACAGCCCAATCACTGAGCTTTATACAAATGCAGTGGGAAGACATCCCACTACAGAGGTGGACTCTTTTAAGTTCCCTCTCCCCACTGTTGGGCATCTCATTATTTTGTCCTTATTCTGTGCCAAGAACCTCGGGCACTTACTATACGTTATTTCATTTTATCCTCACAAAGTGGTTGTCTCTGTGTAGCGATGACAAAATTGCAGCACGATAGTTGCACAAAGCTATACGAGGAGCGATAAGCTCAGTAGAAATGCAAAGCTAGGCACATGGGCTCTGAAGCCTATGCTCAGATCCCTGTGTCCTTCTATACCCTGCCACTCTGACACCAAGTGTGGGTGAGGAGTAGCAATGAAGGGATTGATTTAGAGAACTTGAGAGAGATGGAAGAGTCCCAGGGAACGACCACTGTTCTGCAGTGAGTGAAAGGGTCAAAGTGGAGGGAGTGAAAGCATGGCCAGGTGGAGTAGCACACACCTGTAATCTCCACACTCAGAATGTTGAAGCTCTACCCTGGACTTATTGTAGCCTCTGGGGCAAGCGTCTTCTAACATAGCAAGGCCTCAGTTCCCACACTGTAAACTGTATAAACAGTAGTAACTACCTTAAAGGACAAGTGTGTTAATAAGTATATTATTAAGAAGTATATACATATATGTACATATGTATATGTATATCTAGATACAAGTGTATATATATATGTGTGTGTGTGTGTGTGTGTGTGTGTGTTAACATATACATAAAGTACTCACTGTGGGACCAAAATGTAGTAAAGTCTATCTTAGTAGTTTTATAAGGACCTATTGGTGACCTTTCAGAGAGCACTTTATCGACCATGGTGCCCATTCTCCAACTCTATGACAGTTGCAGCCATCAGGATGAGTCTGCAGCCTTCTCAAGAGAACAGCCCTTGGCTGTTGGATGCCATTTCTCCTGGAGAAAGCAGGGCAGTTACTACTCCACTGTATGGCTAGACAGGGCTCCTCTTACACGGATGTGCTTGAGCCTGTCCCCAGTCCCCATAAACAGGTGACTGTGGACGGTGATGGGTGCTCAGAGCCTGTGCAGACATCTGCTGAGGCTACAGCTAGACCCTAAGACCACGCGCTCTGGTGGCCTGGCCTCTCCCTAACTCTACTCTCACGCTCTTAGAGATTGCTTCTGGAAATCACACTCTTAATAAACCAGTTCCTCCCAAATCCCTCTCTCAAAAAAGATGCAGCCTGACAATTCTTTTTTATTATATAGTCTAAATGATGTAAATATAAGTGATGGATTTCACATGTTTGTGAAATTCCGAAGGCAATTTGATATATGGCCGGAGACTAAATATAAATAATTAAATAAATAAAACCAAACACCTGGGGTGGGAATTTACATTTGGGAGTTGACCAGTGCCTGCATTTGCTGTGTGGTACTTCTGTGAATGGACAGGAGCCCATGTGTGCAGAAGTGTGGATCACCCAATGGAAACAGGATAAAAAGATACATCTATGGAGTCACAGATGTAACTGACAGGAATGCTAACGGTTAAGAGAAAAAGGAGAGAAGCCTCCTGACAAAATGCAGAGGTGAGTGAGAATTAGAAGGGGTGTGGTGTGGTTACAGTGTACATAGTAGGACCAGAATCACTTGGTTAGTGTCTGAGAGGCCAAGGTCCAGGACTATTACCATGGGAACTAGGGGAAAACTCATGTTGGAGCAGTGACATAGTCATTCTAGCTAATGCCTGCAATGATTACAAGAAAATGGCAAGTTCAGAGAAGACTGCCTATAGGCACTTGAAGCCCAGTGCCATCCACCTCTGGAATCTGCCAGGGTCCACACACTTCCCCAGCTTTCTCCCTCCCACAGGCACCTGCCCTCTTCCACAGGCTTTTGTTCCCAGCCCCCTCTCCTCTTGCTGGGGCCATTTCACCAATCTTGTTTATTCAGGGTTGTCACTAATAGGGTTTGCCTTCCCCTTAGGCAATTTGCCTTTATAAGACACTTATTGGTCCAAATCAAACTTTTGATGTAGAATTCTGTATTGTATGCCATCTTAAAAAAAAAAAAAGTGGACTTGGGAGCAGCAGGCTTTTACATCCACTCCAAAGGGGAAAGGGGGTGGTTCTCCCCACTTCTCACCCTTCCTGAAAGCTACACAGGGCCCCTGCTCCCTCCTGTGGCTTTCTCTCCCTCTCCTTGCTTCCAAGCTGGGGTTTGGGTCCCTCGGGGCTCCTATGGCAAGCTTCCCAGCATATGTGATAAATCACCGTTCCTTCAAATTGAGCCAGGAACTGCTCACAGAGTCTCCAGGCCTCTCAGGCCCAGAAGCCATAAATGTATATACTGAATGACCGGAAGATTGATCAGCTGCTTCTTGTACTCCATTCTAGAGCCTTTACTCTTTGGTTCATTAAATGTCACTGGAGCTGTTTGGACTCGGTACGTGTGTACTATCTCAAAAAGGCGTTTTTACTGCTTTGTGACATTGCTTCCTCTAACCTTGGTGACTTTCACTTTCACCCAGGTTGCTTATTAGAAAATGCTAATTTAGGGGACACTGTCCAAGTATGCTGAGGAAAGTTGTTTCTGAGACAAGGCTGGGGAGTCTCTTTCATGACCAATGACATCATTTCTCTTGGGTATGGTATGTGAAAGTTTAAAGATTCACTTTGCCTAAATCAGAGATGAGGATGCACGCACATTAATAAACAGCATGGACCACACAACTGCATCAGAGAAAGCAGCATCTGCCATGGGAGCCAGCAAGCATGCTGTCTCTGTCGCTTCTACTCTTCATTTACTAATGCATGAAACCCTCTATCACTAGCACAGGTAGGATTTCTGTCCTTAGGAAATACCTCTGGCTCTGTAGACTGGGACACATGCCTAAGGAGTTTGCCTAAAGGGCTGGCCACGGCCTTTCCCAGGTACAGTTGACTGAGCGCAGACACTGAGGAAGTATTGCCTTCCTGGGTGTCTCCCTCTATTGATCTCTAATGAAATCATGATGGCGTCGGTTCACCATTGATCTGACCTGGTAGCTTCATCTCAATTTCTAGGCAAGCCCTGGCTGTCTCCTCAGGGATCTCTAGGCTCCACCCACATCTGACACCCCCAAAGTCAACTCTTGGCCAAATGAACTCTGTTAGGACTGTTCCAGGTCTGACAGATGCAGGTGAGGGGGGTCTTAGCTGCTGGGTAGATAAGGGAGAAATAAATAGACACGTGACAACTTACCCTTTCTAGTCTTGGGGGCTTCCTATGTGTAGCAAGGGTTATGGCTGAGAAGCCCATGACTGAAGCCAGTCCTCATAAACGGTTCTACCCGGCATAAGGCTATCTGCCTCTGCAGAAGGCTTGGATCCTCACTCTCCAGCCCACTTCTGCTCATTTCTCGTACACTTAATGTGGTTCATCTGTTAGCCCTGACGTTGCTTCTCTGACTGTCTAAGCTGCCATTGTCACCCAACTCAGTTTCAAAATTAGAAAACTCAATGGCCTTAGCCTACGGCATGAGGACAAGGTGCCTCAAGCCACGGCCATGCTGGTAACTGGACAGGAGAGCCGAGTACCATCGGTAGCAACCCCATGCTAGGGCATCACACTGGGTACCGTGTGATTGTAGGGAGCCAAGTACCACTTCCCCCATCTCACTTCCTAACCACTCACTCCTGTACCCCATCCTATGTCTCTGCCTGAGCAAAGCCCACTTGTCTCAGCAGATTCCATCATGGCCACGTTAGTGAACCACACTGGGTGTGAATCATAGCCACGTGATCAAAGACTCCTGCTTCTCTCAACTGCCTTTAGTTTCCTTCTGGGTTATACTTGCCTCTCATCCCTCTACGTCTCTGTGCTTGCCCATACCAATCCCAACTTTGCCTAGGGAGCTTCTAATCACCTTTCAAATCTCAATTTATAAGACTCTTCCTCCAGGAAGTCCTCCTCTCTTACTATCTGCTCCCCTACTCACAGTCAAGAAGGTCTTCTGACCTTGTGCTTATCTGGTAAGGCATCTGTCAAATGGGTACCTATGAACAGGTTCTAAGCAATCAATACCTGTGCCCCTAAATAGATTGATATGGGCTAGAAAGATAGCTCAGGGGTTAAGAGCACCGACTGCTTTTCCAAAGGTCCTGGGTTCAATTCCCAGCAACCAGCTGGTGGCTCACAACCATCTGTAATGGGATTTGGTGCCCTCTTCTGGTGTGTCTGAAGATAGCTGCAGTATACTCATAAATAAAATAAATACATCTTAAAAATAGATTGATGTGGCTTCACAGGGAAGACTTAGGATGGGGCTCAGTAAAGTACACAAGCTTGAGGACCTGAGTTTGGTCCCCTAGAATCCATATAAAAAGTGAAGTGTGATAGTATATGTTTGTAATCCCAGTTTAGGGAAGGAGGGAACAGACGACTCCTGAGCTTGCTGTCCAGCCAGCCAGCCGAGCTTACCTGACAACCTCTAAGCCATTGGGAGATCCTATCTCACAAAACAAGTCACACAACTGAGGAATGTCATCTGAAGTTGGCCTTTGGCCACACACTCACACATACATCCCTGTACATGCATATGCACGCTTGTGCACGCGCGCACACACACACACACACACACACACACACACACACACACACACACACAGTGAAAAAGTAAAACGGAGAGCCTAGTTACGAAGGTGCTCATAAGGACCACATCATTTTCTATAAATCATTTCTTAAAATGATTCTATAAATCTATCACGCTATCCATTAATTTATTCACCCGTCAAGTACTTACTGAGCACCAAGTTTTTAACTGATCTAAATCTAGGGATTTGGAATATAAATTTGAACAAAGGCAGAGATACTTATGAACATTATATTCTAGACGGAGAGACAGACACAGGACAGTGGCTAAGGAGAATGGACAATACTAAAGAACTCATCAGATACTCCGGGCAAGTCACCTAGGAGCAGATATTTGAGTAGAGACTAAACTCTTAGAAAAGACCAATGAAAGAACTCAGGCAGAAAAAGCAGGCCACTATCAAGCCCTGGGGGAGAGGAGAGGTCCACCTGTTTGCTGCTCTGCCACCAAGCAGGAGACCGGAAGAATGGAGTCTAGTAAGGAATCAGGGGGCCAGCAATCATATGGGGCTGATGTGCTACAAGGTGAAGACAAAACCCCAGGCTGGAGAGGCAGCAGCTCTGACCCCCAAACAATGCAGCATGAAACAGCAAAAGAATAGGACACACATATGCTAATTTAAAAAGATAACTTCTACTGATTATCTGAGGTTCTGTATATGGTAAGTACTTTATACACAATATGTAATTTATCTCTCACATGAGACTCTGTAGAGGGCAATATTACCCCCACTGTATGGTTAAGTTATCATGGATGTTTGGTGTTATCTGTGTGAATGCAAAAGCTCCAACTCAGGATGAGGCCACCCTGACTTCCCCACGGGCACTGTAAGGTCACCATCAGTTGGTCTTCACTGTGCTCTGGCCGGACTCTCTTTGTCCCAGCCAGTATGACACCTGAAATTCATCTTGTTCCCATGAATGTTTGGCAGATTCTCACTGTAAGTAACTACTGCAATAAATATAACATGAGTCCATCCTGGAGGTGGCTGGAGGCAGAGATCAGCATGTTTGTGTGTTTGTGTGTGTGTGTGTGTGTGTGTGTGTGTGTGTGT
>JANHMN010000011.1:19365525-19434746 GCA_030674055.1 Rhabdomys pumilio
GTGTGCGAGTGTGTGTGTGCGAGTGTGTGTGTGTGTGCGTGTGTGTGAGTGTGTGTGAGTGTGCGTGCATGTGTGTATGTGTGTGAGTGTGTGTGTATGTGTGTGAGTGTGTGTGTATGTGTGTGTGAGTGTGTGTGAGTGTGCGTGTGTGTGTATGTCTGTGTGTGTATATGTGTGTGTGTGTGTGTGTGTGTGTGTGTGTGTATTAGAATACTGGTGTGGAGCCCAGGAAAGGAAAGGTCAGTGCTTGATTTGGGGGTGGGGGGGTGGTGGTTGGGATGGAACAGAATTGACCTGCAAATCAGACCTATTCATAAAGTTGTCAAGTGTTGGTGACTAGTGTGGAGCCTGGTCACTGAGGGATGGGTTCAGAGAGGAAGGACAAGTCATGTTGAGGACCCCCAGTTTAATGCCACTCCAATGTTATGATGTTACAACTACAGACAAGAATGCCAGCTGCAGACGAGGTACAGAGAAATCTGGAGATGTCTTACCCATGGCTCCTGGTCAGACTTCTATACTTGGTGACATCACCATGTATAGTGAACAGAGCAGAGAAAGGAAAGAATGGTAGCCTCAAACAAGCCATTCACTCTCCACTTGCCCTGGCTCTGTACGGCTCCCAAGCTCCATATATCCTTCCATGAACCAAATGAACTGAAAAAGAAAGGGAGAACTGCTTCCCCCACTCATCCCCAGAAGCCTGGAGACCTTAGCTATGATCTCAGGATCCATTTAATCTGCTCTCTGCTCCTCGCTGAGTTTTGCCAGTTCTCTGCTGATGGCTCCAAACCAGGCCACACCTGCTTTCCTAAACAACCAGCAATCAGCAGGTGTGGGAGAAAACTGTTAAGGATGCATTAGCACTTGCTTTGAGCTTTTCTAATCTGTATAATCAGAAGTAGTAACAAGAACACTGGAGGAAGCCCTGCCTCCTGGAGGCATGGGCCACTCTCTCTGGGAAGCATTATCCGTGAGCTGTTCTCTGGGGAGCACCTTCAGCAACAAATGCTCAGAGGGCCTCTCCATGGCTGTTTGTCCAAAGGGGAGTAGGAGCAGAAGGCTCCCTATGTCTCTCCTTTGGGTCACTGTGAGGCCACCATTAGCTAATGTCCTACTAGGGTGTGATTTAGATGTCATTGAGGCCACCTAGGGAGCCATACTAATTCACCCAAACATTTGGATTTTGTTCTTGTTTCGGTTCACTGGAAGACTGTCCCTTTACCCACTGCTATACTAGAGGTCTAGTGTTTTGTGTGTCTGTGCGTATTCACATGTCCATGCATGTGGGTGTACTTGCATAAATGTGCTTGTATCTGTGGATGCCAGAGGTCAATCTCAGTTATCACTCCTCCAAGGGCTATCCATGCACTTTGTTTTTCTGAGACAGTGTCTCTCATTGTCCTGGAGTGTGCCCAATAGGCTAGGCTGTCTGGCCAGAGAGCACTAGGAATCAGCTTTTCTCTGCTTCCATTTTTTTTTTATGTAGATGCTGTAGATGGTCGTCATGTTTGTTGAGCCATCTCATTCCCAGCTGATGTCTTTTCTGTGCCATGCAACAAGCTATCTTTTGTCTCTGAATCTCTTGCTAGGCGAGAGCCAGAGGATGAGGCAGAGTATAGTACAAGATGATGCTTTATCCTAAATGTATAACCTTAAATGTAAAACACGCAGTTTATTGCTACACAAGGATAGCCACGCCTGGAGACTACTACAAGTCTGTAAACTGTTGTGTTACAATGTTAACAAACGGGACAGCCTGACACATTCTGATTGAAAGATGTGGGGTGGGGCTGTGGAGTTTTTCAGTCCTGTCCCTACCCTCTCCATTGTTTTTAGCACAGGCTACTAGTATTTAAGGTGTACTGTGCTTCAGCCCACTTCCAGGGCCAGCATGTACTCCCCAGGTTTGCCAGGACCAAGTTTGACTCTTTCTCTGGTCAGATACTCAGGGAAACCAGAAGCAGAGGACAAATAAGGAAGGTTGGTGCTTTCTAACTCTTTAAAATACATTACTTAATTTCACTCCAATGAGTCTGTTTACAAACCAGGAGCAGGGAGTGGCCATTTCAGTGTTTCTTCCTGAATGAGGAAAAGTGGGGTATTAAATAGAGTGACCCAGGCATTAGGGTTCCACCCAGCATTTCCAAGCCTGGTGACATCAAGTGGCAGCTTAGAGATCTGATCCTCAGAGGGACTTCTCATCCTCACAGCATCTCCAAAGCTGCCTTTAAACAAATAGACATGTGCAAATGAAGTACGGCCAGAAAGGACATAGCTTTTCCATCCTGGAGATGCTAAAAGAGCCCTGCCATAGGGAAAGGGACTCACAAAGAGCTCTGGGCACAGTGGAAGCATGCAGCCTCCCAAAGAAGAAACCACCCCTCCTCCTGCAAGAGGCCACCTGGCTTGTGGCACAACCCCCCCCCCCCCCATGCAGCCTTTGTTTTTAGCAAGGTCATTTCAGTTAGACTCTGAAACAACTTCTATTCACAGAGGAAAGACACTAGCAGAGCCAGCTGGCCCGGGGTGTGGTGGCAGAGGACCTACCCTCCCTGAGAGAAGACTGCCTTGGATACTCTCAGAAGACCACAGCCGCTGCCCATCTGTAAGGCTAGGAGGCAGCAAGTCCAGGGGCAGGTGGAATGGAAACTGACATGTCTGCCTAGGATATGGCCTCTCTCTTCTTCCAGCTACTCAGAACATGAAGCAGAAATGAAATGGACACCAAAGCAGTGGATGGAAAGAAAGACCAATTTGGAAACTGATGCCTACAGCCTCTGTCCTCATCCTCTGCCTCCCTGTCCCTCTGCTGCAAACCCGAGCCTTGTACCTACACTTTCTCTTTGCATGCACACTTTCGCTACCTGCCTGTCTGATCAAGTCTGAAGGATGGAAAAGCCTGTTTTAACCTAAAGAAAACAACATAATTACTAATCACACCTGTAACAGGCCAAGGAGAGAGTTTTCATGTAACTAGTAAGCTTGGACATATTTTGGTTTCATATTTCCCCCTGATTCTGGAAACACAAACAGACCATGAGCTTTCCTGAAGGCAAAAACTGGTGCCCCTAACTCTCCCAAGTAGTCTGCAATGGAGAACAACAGGAAAAGACCATATGATCATTTGATCAACCCCCTGGGATTGGTGTATGTAAGCAACTGTTCTGTGTACTCATGGAACTGATAAACTACCCCATCGTGGTCAGGGTTGGGCAGTGTGAGGAAGGGCTGGCCATACTGCAAGTCTGCTACAAGGAGTTTCTCTTCAGCTGGCCAGTTAGAAAACCTGGATTTCCTGCATTCCAATCTGGAAATCAAGGATGTTCTCTTCCCACAGAGAACCAGGATGGGGTGTGTCACAACACCAAGGTCAGACTTTGGCTCAGGCTCCAGGCCAAAACCCAGCACATGAATGACAGGTGATGGGAACAGATAAAATTCCAGCTGTGAACAGAACAGTACGAGAGACTTGAGGGAGAAAATGCTCTGGCATGAGGGCCTTGGAGCTCTCCAAACCAGACTTGGTCCTCAAGTGACCTAACAGAACTGGGGGTTGGGAGAGAAGGAGCTCTGGGAGAAGAGAAGGGGTGGAGCCATTAGGACACACACTGGTATTACGTCAGTATATTATCCGGAAACATATCTGCCCTTGCTGAGTCACCACACTGACAGAGTGCTCCTTCTGGGCTCTGGGAGAACTGGCTGTCATCCTCACTCAGTTTAGAAACAGCAGCACCTCCTCAGTGAGGCAGGCCACTCCTGCTGCCTCCAGGCTTCTGTGTGCTTCAACCTGGCAAAGGTTTTGGATCCCTTGTCAGGGGACAGGGGATGTCCTAAAGGAGTTTCAGTCTGGTGACTTCATGCTGGCATGACTCCCTGGTAATGGCTCTGAGGAGTCTTTGAGTGAGGCTGTCTTTTACCTTGGTGCTCTGCAAACTTAGAGACAAGTAGCAAGAACCCTGCAAACCCTTCCCTACTCATAAGAGCTCATGTCCTATGGATAATGTGATCTCATAAAGAGACTAGACCTTAGACCTCCCACCTGTGACAAACTAGGCTCAATGGCCCTTTTCAATTTTTGTTCATGTATTTGTTCTTCTTGGACAACACTGGACAGATGAAGGAGAAGTGTGGAACAGGTCTTATCTAAGGCAGCTCTGGACACCGTGACATGGTGGTGGGCAAATGCCTCTCAGCAGAGGATAGCAACACACAGGAAAGCCCTGGGGAGCGGTGTTTCTCCCATGTTCTTGTCTTCCAAGTGTAAAGAGGAAAAACAGTGTTTGAAAGGAAAGGTTTGAAAAGACAGATTAGGCCTTTCTCTCCAGCTCCAGCTGCTGAGAGTGGTGATGAAGGCTGTGGGCGTCCTGAGAGGTAACAAAACTGGGGCACTGTAACTTCTGCTCTGCTATGAAGGAAGGCAAGCCGGTGGCTGGGCTCTGCTTTTCCCTAGCTTCTCAGAATATGATTTCATAAAAGAAAGGTGGGAATTATTACATATATGCCATATTCTTTAAGCAGATTTTCCCCAAATAACATCATTATAAAATGACTAGTTTCAGCTGGCGATTGTATGTCTAAGCTAGCCATTTCCACGTGCAATGTTTTTTTTTATTTGTATTTACTACATTTATCAGAGGAAACTTGTGTTAAACCTATTTTGTAGTGGACAAACAATAATTGTCCATGGCTACTTAGATTTTAGTATTTAATTAAAATATATTAAAGTAAAGCTGGCAAACATGAGACCTGATGAGCCAAGAAGAGAACATTACTATTTTGGAGCCGTTTACAATTCACCCATGTCTTCCCATGAAGCTGAGCAAAGGTCTTCTTCCAC
The DNA here is from genome assembly GCA_030674055.1 of Rhabdomys pumilio. Lineage (NCBI taxonomy): Eukaryota > Metazoa > Chordata > Mammalia > Rodentia > Muridae > Rhabdomys > Rhabdomys pumilio. The sequence goes on from JANHMN010000011.1 coordinate 19,370,369, forward strand.
TTGGTAGTGGCATACCTGAATTGCCAAAAGTCTTTCATGAAGGCAGCCTCTGTATAAAACTAGTGTCCAGGAGCTTCTGTATCTCATGGGTGCTCGAGAGCATCATAAACTACTCTGAACACCAGTGAAGGACAGAGCAAAAGACCTAGCCAGTGATGAGTCTGAAAAGTAATGAATGGGAAACCTGCTGGAAAAAAACCCTAAAGTGGGGCTGGGGGAGGTCGGAGGGAGGGATAGCACCAAATCTGGAACCTGCCAAGGGAGAAAACCAACCCCCCCTTATTGCCAAGCTGCTGCTCAGCATATGTATTCAAGGAGCTCCCTTGTTTCCAGCACAGCCACCAAATGAGTCCTAGCTAAATTCAAATCACCCTGATTACCTAGCATGAACATCAGGAAGGCCTGAATGCATTGGGTCTTATTTCTTCTGACACCGAAGTTTACCTAATCAAGGTTACAGCGGACACTTCAACCTCTTAATCAGCCTGCTCGTGGAGAGCGATGGGCTCCAGCAGCTTAAAAGAGATGTTAAAGACCACACCCGAGCTACCCAGAGATGAACTCCCAGGAGGCCTCACTTTCCTGACAGAGGGCAAGTAAGGTCTCTAGTTCAGCTGGGCATAGAGAGCTTGACAGCTTTTGCTGAGCCAAGGCAGGGATTGACAATTCAGCCAGCTGACAAGCTAAAACACAAATGAGAGAAAGAGAGAGAGAGAGAGAGAGAGAGAGAGAGAGAGAGAGAGAAAGAGAGAGAGAGAAAGAGAGAGAGAGAGAGAGAGAGAGAGAGAGAGAGAGAGAGAGAGAGAACCCAAAGGTTCACCAAGGACAAAAATCTGACTTTTACTGTATATCACATCAGCTCTGAACACTACCACAAGGCCTCTGTCAGCGGATCATGCTATACATAAGGATATCCTTTGCCTGGGAGACTCAGAAGCACAAGCCCCATAATCAAACCCCTAGCCTTTACACAGTCAGGATCAGGCCTAGCTGTGTAAGGTGTGCTGGGTTTTCTTCATGATGGTGGGGGACAATGTTTGGGGACAGTGTTTCTGGACAGTGGTGATCAAGTGAGCTTAAGCTTTGTGCCAAAGTAAGGATCAGAAGTTGAAGTGAGTCACACTGGGAATATAATTCAGGAATTGAATTATATTTCAATTAAGTATAATTGAAAGCAATGTGGCGATTTGTCTTATCCACTGTAAGCATGAATAAGCATGACTGTCACAAATCTATACCAACTCCCCTTCCCAAAATAACCAAACCAAACCAACCCAGAACAAACCAACCCACCTAAATCTATAGGCAACTGGGAAAAACTGGGGTTGGTGAAGTCGCCTTCCCCGAGGAAGTGCACAACCAACTGCTTGACCAGTGCCAGTCAGCCTGGAAAACACACACAGGTAGTTTTGTGCAGCCTGAACCGGTTATACTTAGGAATGTGTACATATATGTATGTGATATCAGTTAAAAAAGGCCATGAATTTAAAGTAGAGCAGCGAGGGAGGGGTAGATGCGAGAGTTTGGAGGGAGGGAAGCAGAAAATATTGTAATTATAATCTCAAAAATTAAGAACAGAAAGCACTGAGGATGCAGACAAAAGCTTATACATAATGATGTTCATTGAGGACTGTTTCTAACCGGGCTTTGGATAATTTAGATGTCTTACTGCACTATTAGCTAGTGTGTTGTCAACTTGACGCAAGCTAGAGTCACCAGGGAAGAGGAAACTCCAGGTGAGAAAGCTCTTCCATTACACTGGCCTGTAAACAAGCCCGTGGGGCACTTTGAGGGTCTAGCCCATTGTAGGCGGTGCCACTGGGCAGGTGGTCCTGAGCTATATAAGAAAGCCGAGAGCAAGCCAGTAAGTGCCACTCCTGTGCTTTACTTTCTGCCTTGATTTCCTGCTCCGATTTTTCTTCCTAATGGATTGTGATTGGAACTATAAGCTGAAATAAACTCTTTCCTCCCCAAGTTGCTTTTGGTCATAGGTGCTTTATCATAGCAATAGAAACCCTAAGACACTTCTGTTAGAGTTAATTTAGATATGATACATCCCATGATACAGCTTTATCGTGCTAAGAAACTATCTTATGGTATAAAACGAAGTGAAAATAGAATAAATGATATGACTCACTGTTTTTTAAAGAGCTCTAAAGCACAGGAAGGAAACATAACAATATATTAACTCTTATTATCTGTAGGTGGTACAGTTATAAGCTCTTTCCAAAAGATTTTTTACTTTTTCCTAGCTTTAAATTAAAAATACACTAGAAATACCTTTCCAATTTAAAAAGAGGGCCAAACATTAGACATATACATTCATTCAGTATCTACCATTGAGCTACTCTCTGTTTTTATCCTGTAGCTTTTCCACTATGACTTAATCATAGCTCTATCCCTAATTGACCAAACAGTTTGAGGGATACCATAATAAGGCAAGATAAAGAACTGCCACTTGCAGCCAGCTGTATCTTTTTGAGGTGGTTCTGTGTGTCACCCAGGTGAACTCTCATGCACATTGTGGTTCACAGGCAAGGGAAAGATTAGTGAGCACACCCATACTCCTGCAGAAGGCAGCTCTTCTAGGCTGGAGGCCCCCACGGAATTTGCATGTGTGTCCATAATTTTTCTCAGGCCTATTCTGTCTCTGCATTAGCAGACAATTTCCTTCTACAAGGTCCGTAGCAATGTCCTCTCTTTGAAGCACATGGAAGGCATGTGGAGCAGACACAACCCCTCCACTGGGATTCTTTCATGCAGGGCTCAGTCCTTGATTTATCTCCTTAAGGCATTTCCTGGTTCCAGGTCTGCTCCTGGAAGTAACTCGCGACCAAATGGTTTCTGCCTCTACTGGCCTGGGTTATCCTTCTCCGGGGAGTCACAAATGCAGCCTTTGCATCCGAAGTATTCTGCTCTGCTCTTCCCTTCCTCCCCACAACCCATTTCTTTTCAGGCTTTTCATAACCCCTGCAACAGTTGACCCTACTAGGACTTCACAGACCAGCCAAGTCCTATGGCAGTGGACTGTCACAGGAGTGAGCTGACCTCAAGCTGTAGATAACTGACTGCTGATTCCAGAAACATGTGCTGCCCTCAGAAGACAGCAGAAGGCAGAGACACACTGGCAGCTGCATGACGGACCAACCACAGGCCCGAGGAACATGAGAAAGGAGATCATCCCTAAACTCTCATAGGGTGCACCCTACCCAGCAGATTTGCATTGGGGAAGGGGTGTCCTCTGCTATGGATAGTCTTTATTTAGCTCCTTAAAAATGCTACAATTGAATTGCTTTTACATTTTCCCTATATCTCCTGGTACAATCTGGTGCTTTCCATAGTTGAGCATATACAAGCTGGATTTGTCTGCAACTGAAACATGAGGAAGAAACTCTAAGACACCTACCCCTCTCCCCCCAAAACTGTACCAAATTCCCAGAGGCACAAGCCAGCTCTGTCCAGCCTAGGTTTTTGATGCCTGCTGCTTGCATTTCCTGCCTCAGGCCGCTTTACACCCAGGTTCCACAGAGATTCGTTGGGAAGCAGGTTGGAAAGCAGTAGCTCACTGTTAGCACATGTCTCCAGCTCCTTACTCCACCCCCCCCACACACACACTCTTTTCCAGTTCATTCTTAACCATCTTTGGGCTATCTCTTTCCATGTGGCCTGTCTTTGGGGCTATCTCTGTCCGTGTATCTCAGTCTCCTGTACTCTGCCACCACTACACCCTTTACTATGGCTTTGTTATCATTTCAATGCATAAAACATAGGCTTTGCTACTTTGGAAATCAATATGTCAGTTTCTCAGAAAATTGGGAATGGATCTACCTCAAGACTCAGCCATACCACTCCTGGACATATACCCAAAAGATGTTTCACCATATCACAAGGACACTTGCTCAACTGTGTGCGTAGCAGCTCTATTTATAATAGCCAGAAACTAGGAACAATCTGGATGTCCCTCAACTAATGGATAGATTTTTTAAAAAGTGGTACATTTACACAGTGAAGTATTACTCAGTTTAAAAAAAAAAAACATGGAATCTGTAGGGAAATGGAGGAAACTAGAACAAAATCATCCTGAGTGAGGTAACCCAGACCTAGAAAGACACTCGTTGTATGTACTCACTGATAAGTCGATATTAGCCGTGAGGTAAAGGATAATTGCGCTACAGTGCACAGACTCAGAGAGGCTAAGTAGTAAGGGGGCTTAAGTGGGGAGCACCAGTATCTCCCTGGGAAGAGGAAACAGAATAGATATCATGGTGGACTGGGGGTGGGGAGGATGGCAACAGGAAGAATCGGGTGTAGCAGGGTTGGAAGGAGAGAATACTGGGAGAGACAACTGGATTAAGAGGCATTTTGAGGGTGAGGTAGGAACAGTGCCATGAAAACTCCAAGGAATCTATGAGGGTGACCCTAGCGAAGACTCCTAGTAATGGGGACACAGAGCCTGAACCAGCCGTCCTCTGTAACCAGGCACGCTCTCAAGAAGAGGGACACCAACCCAGACACAGAGCACATTTTGTCATGCCTGCAGAATGTGCTGGAACTGAAGCCTGGTATGATCACCATCAGAGAGGGAAGCTTCCTCCAGCAGCTGTTGGGGGAAGATGCAGAGACCCTCAGGCAAATACTGGGCAGGGCTCTGGGAGTCCTGAGGAAAATGGAAAGAATTGGAGGAGCCAGAGAGGTCAAGGATGTGACAAGAACATGGCCCAGAGAATCAGCTGACAGGACTCAAGTGGGCTCACACAGATCAGGGAGCATGATGTCCTCTGCATACACGTGATGGTTGAATAGCCTGGTTCTTCAGGACTCCTAACAGTGGGAGCAGGGGTGTCTCCCTTTGCCTGCCTTTGCGACCCCCTTTCCTCCTACGGGGTTTCCTCGTCCAGCCATGATGGGAGAACATGTGTCTGGTCCAACTGTAGCTTCTTATGGTGTGTTCAGTTGATGTCCCTAAAAGGAACAGTTGATGTCCCTAAAGGAAGCTGCTCTTTTCTGAGGGAGGGGGAAAGGGAGTGAATCTGGGGGAAAGCAGAGATGGAGGGAAGAGATTTAGGGGAGAGATTGAAAGGAAACTGCAGTTAGGACATATATATAAAAGAGAAGAATAAATTTAAAAAGGGAAAATATACAGGCTTTGATGCTAGACACCATCTAGCTTCAAATTTATGCTGGCTATGAATTCACAAAACACTCATTTAACCTTCCCTGGCCTCAGTTTGCCCTAAAGTGAAATGGGAATAACAACATTACTTCCAAGAACTGTGGGGATTAAGTCAATGTTTGTAAAGTTCCAGCAGTCCCTGGGGCAGACCTAGTAAGAACCCAGTAAATGCCAGCCATTATTATCATCCTTCATCTCTATTGATACAGTCGTGCATGCCCCAGCCTTCTCCATACCATCCTCCACTCAGCTGCCAAAGCCAATCGAAAAACAAACTTTAATTGTCCTTCTCCTTATAGTGACTATCAGCAAAATGTCTTTATTATTCTGTCTTATATTACATCCTAACTGCAGGTTCCCCTCCCTCCTCTCCTCCCAGTCACCCCACCACACATACCCCACAGCTTCCTCCTTCCCCCAACCCACTCCTCCTCCAATTCCCTTTAGAAAATGGCAGGCTTCTCAGGTATATCAACCAGACATGGCATATCAAGTTGTGTAAGACTAGGTACCTCCCCTATTATTATTAAGTCATTAAAACTTCTTAACTGGACCTATGGAATTCCTCTCTGATACCCTCAAAAGTTTTTAATCTTCCTGGGTTTTTAAAACTTAATTTGACCTCTGACCTTCTCTGCCTCACTCTCCCCTTGCCCTGGGCCCTTTGCTCTGCCTGGGCTGCCCATCATCTGAGTATTTAAAGCCAGAGTCTCCCGGTGTTCCAGCCTATGCTTGGAGTACAGCCTTGTAAAACCCACCCTGACCCCAAGGCAACAACACCACAGGTGACCATCTGCAAGCCCACAGCACTGGGCCCAGCTCTGCATCCAGCACCTACAGGTGCTGCTCATGCCAGTGTGCCTGCAGCACTCTGCCAGGCCACAGAAGGAGGATCTAATCCACCCTCTGCACCACAGCAGCACTTGGCAGCCCTTCCTTCCTTCCTAGCAATCAATGAATTGAAAAGAATTTCACTTATTCTTTGATATCGATATCAATTATAGCACCTCTTCAAAGTACTGACAAAAGTAATCATGATTGATTTCCCTTGTTTGAGTTTAACTAACGGGAGCTTCTCAAGAGAGACACTTTAGTACCCCATTAATCTTCTATTAATAATTTTGTTATGAGTCCCCAGAGTCAAAAGTTTTCGTTTTCACTCAGCATTAGAGTTGAAGATTCATCTATGGTATGGCCTATTCCTCCAGGTCAGGAAAGGCACTCACAGGAACCTAGCTATGATGGAATCACTGTCACTACCCGAGTCCCAGACCAGGCGAAGCAAGACAGTAAGGGAAAAATAAACACAAAGCTCCAGGCAGTGGCTGTTTCTGGGGCATGCTGGAAGGGGAGACAGCTGTGGGAAGCAGGACTGGACATCACGCTCAGCTTCTCAGATTGGAGGCTAGGGTGAACGGCTTGTTTTACTACCATGCTCCGAAACTCTCATGTTATATATATTGCTGTGTATTCATGTGTATAATTGTCTTATTATTACTACTAATACCTCCTTTGGGGGACAGAACAATGGTTATTGAGAGACTAAAAGATTCCTTCCCAACACCTTTATAAATTAAATATTAGAATATTACAGTAAGAAATGTGGAAATAGCATGCCCCTGTCTCACCCTACACTGAATATCTGCAATCAGCACCCCTGAAAACACGATGCAGGGTCATAGAAGACTGACCCATATCAGTGGGCTCCCTTACCATCTTGCCTTTGAGAGAACTCAGTCAACAGCAGGCGGGAGAGAAGAGCAAAATCATGATATCAAGTCCCTGTCCCCTTCCCACCAGGGAAGCACTGGTGGTATCTCTCCCCCCAACCCATGGCTGATCTCTGGAGCCCCTCTGATCCTCCTAAGCCCTGCCTAGAAAGACTCATTGCCCTAGCTGCTGTTTCAAAGCTTGTGGTTTCCCCCAAACCTCCCCACACCTTTATAAGCTGCCCCTTAAAGTCTTCTGAAACAACTCAGGCTGTGGCCACGTGTTTCTTGACAGCAAGTAGCAGAGAGGAGACCTGAAGCTGTGTATATGAGACCTCTCCACCCTCTTCTGCAAAGGTTGTCGTGGCTCTAAGGAAAGTGATAGCTAGCCACGGCAGTTACTGCTGGGGTTTTATGTTCCTTCACCGATTAATAGAAAACCGTTTGCTCTTCAGGACTGACGTTTCAAAGGGACTTAACTGAGAAGTGTGTGTGTGTGTGAAACGTGGAAGTGCAATAGAAATGACAAACCATCCACACAGGCAACAAAATAAGTCTACAGTGCCGTTTACAGTGTAATTTTTAGGCAAATGTAAACAAATAGTGACCCGCTGATCTTACTGGTCCTGTTTCCTGGCCCCTCCATCACCCTGGTTTCTCCCTGTACCTTCCTCTAAGTGGTAATCCCAGAAGAAAGGGCGAGGCACCAACAGTTCCCTCCCAGGTCCCAACAATGAAGGGCTTTAGGTGGTGACACTCTAGATAGCTCCAGCTTTCCGTGTTAAAAACAGCAGGAGGAAGCCTTTGAGCCTTCTCCTCTTCCTCTAGCTGTCCTTCTGGCCCTTTCTGCTTATTTTTATTTTTTTTTCCGTGATGAAGCATAAAGACAGTCCTGGCTTTAAGCCCAATTTATCTTTTGCTGGAGTCAGTAGAAGAGGTGCAAATATTAGCAAACAATAAGCCACAAATAAAGGCACTTTGGTTTGACTGGCATTAAAGAATAACCCATCCTAATTTCTTGTCATCTCTCCTGGCTGATGTGACATTTGCGTTCCTTGACAGAACACTCAGCATCTTGGCAGAATTGCTAATAAGAGAGTTGCTAGGAGGTACAGACTTGGTACCTTAGGAGCAGCAAACAGATGATGGTGACAAAGCTGGATCGCAGGGATGACGAAAAGGAGCAAGTTGCTGTGACAGAAACAACCCTCACTCACTACCTCAAGCATATGATCAGTTCCCAGCAAGTCCACGCTGGGGACAGTACCGGGACATCTGGTTACTCCTGGTATTCATTTTCAGCCCTATCTCTCAATTTTGAGGGATGTTCGCCAGCTGATCATATCTGAGTTTTTCCTTTCTGCTCCTTGTGCACACACGCAACTACAAGCAGATAGCAGACCAGGAGCACAATAAAGGTTAGATAAGCACACACGGCTGAGAAAGACACTATGACAGCAAGCAACGATTCCCATCTAGGGCCTGGCTCATGGTAGCCATTCAGTGAGAGAGTGAAAGGAAAGACTTTTACGGTATTTTCACAATCTATGATTTCTCAGAACGAGATGCCTAGAAGAGACTTGGGGTGTGGATGTTCAAACTCAACAGAAGCAAGATGAGAAAAAGCCTCAGCTCAAGTTAAGAAGGACCCTGCAAGAGTCACAGAGAACTGTTGTGAACTATTACAGTCTTGCACGATCTCTGGCCTCAGGGAATGCACCAAAAGTCTCATCAAGAGTCTTAGGAGACCACAAAGCAGTTCCCTTGGGAGTGAAGGTATAGACACGATACCAGGCAATGAGTTCTCTAGGGAGCCAGAGAAGGATGTGTCTGTTGTTTTGAGGGCCTGAATTTGATGGGGTGTATGTTTTCCATTGTCAAAGCAACCTAGAACTGAGGACAGGAAGGAGACTTAGAAACACAATCCTACATCTGATTTAATGGAACCATTCTTTCTACAGCATTCCTAATGGAGAACAATCCAGTGTCCAGTGACCTGACCAGAGACAGTGTGCTGCCAATGCACAGCTCTCTCGTGGGCACGTTCTTCACTTGAGTTCTAATCACTACCTCATACTAGGGGTGCAGTTGCCCCTTTATGCCAGCACCCCTGACCTCTGACATCGGGGACTGTTTCTCTTGCCTCCCATTGATGAATGCAGCTGCTTTGACTGCACCCTGCCTGGCATGTGAGACTGCAGTTTGTGGTGTCTCAGAACTGAACACAGTGGTCTGGACCGCACATCCTGCCCAGCAGATGCACTACTATTCATTTCTAATAATCACGACTGCTGTCAACTATCTTCTAAACAGGCTGGTCCCTTAGAATGCAAGATCCATCTGCCTCTCAGTGGTCTTTCCTGTTTTGTCTTCTGCTAGCTGGTTCAGGCCTGTGCTTGAACACAGTCACATCTGTACTGTCCTTTACAGTGGCCAGTTTGGATTACATAGAGAAATATCCAGGTGTCTCCTACTTTCCTCAGTATGCCTTTTCTTGCTCACCATGAATCCTCAATCTGCCTGGCATACGGAGGAACCAAATTTTGATAAATAATAAATAAAGGCCCGAATAAATGAATATCAAATGTTACCTACAAACCTGAGCACACCAGCCTGTAATAAACACTGCATCTCCAAACTAAAATCTATTCTTTCAACATCTCAGAGCATGACCCAGGACCAATAATCTCTTTTCATCAGAATCATCCACCTAATGTAGCTTCATTTCACTCCCAAAGCCAGGATAGGCAGAGGAGTAGCACACTGAGGTTCTGAGCTTTCCCACCACACTTCACCGCCTTTAGAACAATTCTACTGCGGATTCTGTTCCCGTGAGGGATGGTGTGTGAGCGCCCATCCAACACAATTAGGAAATGATTGGTGGGCAGGACTAGGTGGTAGAGTGCAGCTGGTGCTCACACTCCCAGTGAATATGGGTCCCTATGGAGGGAGGCGAGCGATCACAGCCCGTTCTCCCCACTGAGGGTAACAATTGCCTTCCTGCCTCCTACCCATGAGAAGCTGTGAGGAGCCTGTGTGTGCCGGGGCGGTGGTGTGTGTGTGTGTGTGTGTGTGTGTGTGTGTGTGTGTGTAACACAAGCTGCCATTCTGGGAAGCAGAGACCAGCATGCTGTATGCCCCCTCACAGACAACACTATCATCTCCCTTTGTTCTCCTGACCTTCTTCTCAGCCCCTCTCGGGTTTTATTTTATTTGCCCAGTAGAAATCTTTTCCTTTCTTAATTGCTTCCAATCCATTTTGTCCCAGTCTTTGCTTAACAAGTCAGAATGAAGGAAAGTGTGGTCTTCTAATAATTCTTGCGCTTTTATTTTACAGAAAGAATGAGCCTGTCTCGGGTGCAGGTATGTCATGAACACTGAAGGAAGAAAAACGTATCCCTCACGTCTCCTGGGAGTCTAATTTCTTCTGGCTTTAAAAAGAAATGTGAGTGTATCTTGAATTCCCACGAAGACCCTCAGGTAGACTGCTTCAGGGACTGTCTTGTTTCACACCTACTAACATACTTGGAAAAGGCACTTTTAAAACTGCTTAGCCCCAACAAGGCTCAAGTACCAAACCATATAGCACAATCATGGGTTATTTGGACCATTCCCTTGCTCTTAGTCAGATGGGAATGTTTCATCTGTAAAGACCTCCAGACTCTTGATTCACTACCTCACCCTCACGCCATCATACTTTAAAGCTCCTCGGGTATAATCCAAACTTATTTTACTGGAGCTTAGGACCCCAGTGGATATGTGGAGAAGGACAAAAGCTCCTTCTCCACATCTGCTGGTTTGCAACCTTCTACTCGGAGCTCTCCAGGCTGACCATTCCATTCAACATGTGTTCCAGCATGTGATATTGCTCCTCAAACTCCTTCCCCACCTGCCCATCAGCATCCTCTGATCCCTTACGCTTCCTGCCCTGGAGCTCTCTGGAAGCCACACTTGCCTCACTTGACACCTGCCTGGAGAACTTAATCAGCATATTCAAAAATATCCCAGGTCTCCTTGCAAAGATGAGCAGAATTTATAGCTCATCTGCCTAATTTACTAATTATCCCATAAAGCGAGAATTCTGAAAGCCCAGGGCACCTCGGTTTATCTTCCACAACCAACGTTTCATAGTCACCCACTCTGCTAAGAGACCAAGAACACTGAGTGTCACAGAAGAGTGAGTACTGATGCCTCAGTCCGGTGGGTCACGCCCCAGGCAAACTCTGCAACATCCCGGAGAGCCGCTCACATCCAGTGTCAGCCTAATCAATCCCTAAATACATATTTCAAATTCTGTACATACTTGCTCAGACTGTTCGTCGGGGCTCTTCTGGCTCTTACATTCTAACTAGTCAAAAACGTTCTTCCTTTATTCCCAACAACATAGACTGTGTCTATGGCACATCCTCTACCACCTACCTCTAGGGTAGCATTGAGTGGGTTCCCAATCTTTCTTTCATTATCTCCCTTTGATCTGGAGGGGCTATTTATACCCTTCAATGTCTCCAGCAGTGAAACCTAATATTGTACATGTGTCACGTGCATCTATTTGTGAGTGCGATTAATATATACAGAGTGAGACTCACTTGCTGCCCCTGATAACAAATCTTCGGCAATGTTACCCTGCTTCAACTGGGACTGACATTGACCCATTCATTACTTCCGGATTAGGTTATTTTCCTCCAGATCCAGGGGCCATTCATCTAGCCAGAAACTCTGAAGGTAGCCATTTTGTAAGCCAGAATGGGTTAGCCAGAAGCTTTTTATGAAAGTAAACGGCAGCTCCCCATTCTTCCAGGCCAGGCCAAGCTAGCTCTTACTGCAGGCTCCACACCAGCGCTCGTAGCCTGGGTGGGATTCTCACCTCTGTCCACAGTTAGCACTTCAGATGAATCAGATGAATCTCAGCATGAACACAGGGAATACAGTAAACAATGGCTGGTGATGTTCCAAGAACAGTTAGAAGCCAATCCAAGGGCCTCTGGCAGGCTCAGTGGCTGTCTCAGCTCACTGGCATCAGCTCCCCCTCCCTGCTGACAGTTCCCTTTCACCTTACCTTGGCACGCTGGCCAAATACGTCACGAGTTTCCGTAGGTCTTCCTGTCTTATTCTGTCATGATTGCTTCTGGCAGGGAAGGTCAGGATGGGTCCACCTCGCTTATCACGCCCCCCTGGAGGGAACGAGAGTGGGTAGTTTCAGAAAAGCATCAGGAAAGCCAACTCCAGGTGAAAAATAGGGTTATGGTAGGTCAAAAGAACAGGCAGCAAGTGCCTGGGAAACCAGTCACTGCTTCTTAGCTGGTAGGAGCTACATGAAGTATATGAAGTATATGAAGTGTATGACTTTGAGCAAGGGTCTTTAGATTTCTGCTGCCTTATCTAGAGACTATAAAAATGAAGGTGGGCACATTGCAGAGTTATTGTAAAGACTGCTGAGAGAGCAGGAGAAGGCACATTGAACAGCACATATGGGGTGATAAGAAGGTGGTTGTAGTCACTCTTGTTGAGAAAACAAGCTGGGCAAAGTGCTTCATCTTGGAAATTTAACCACCAGTCACTTCTCTTTGCAGACTCCAGGGATCTGGGATTATCCTCCAGGAGCTGATGACATGAGAGGCATCAGAGCATCCCTCAGGACCACATTGCCAGGAGGTTTTCAGACTCGGTAAGATAACACTGAGAGTTCTCTACACAGCCCAGAGGCCAGCTCTACCCACTGCCTGAGGTGCCACATGTCCCATCCAGTGGAGAGGCACATGGATCTCAGTAGAAGCATGTATGCTTAGGGTCTTACTAAAAACTACGTGTAAAAAAACAGTTGGGAGGACTGAGCCAGAATGGTGACCACTGTTTTTACTAGGACAGAATTCGAGGTGGCCATGGTTATGCCCTCTGTTTCCCACACTTTTCTCTCTGCTCTTATCATATAAGGTTAAAGTTCATTCATTAACAGACACTAAAATTACAAAGCAGACCAAGTTTCTCAGGGGGTGTTGGATGAGGCTGAAGCTGAGGGGTGGTAACTGCATCCCTGTAGCACACTGATTTTCGACTAGCCAAAGGCCACCCATCCCTGTATCATGATCACAGTGCTCACTTGCATCTCAAGAAGTCACCGACATTTTCGCTGTGCACACCCGAAGGGGATTTAATGGGAGAAAGATAGGGGGCACATGGCCATAGTACCATAGCAACCCTAGATATAAGCCTATGCTAGTTCACTATCTCCTACATGGCCCCTCCCATGTGTGAGCTCAAGAGAAATGCTTCCCTCTGATCACAGAGCACACAGGTGGTGTGGGTGTGTGTAGGCTCGGTAATCAGTGAATCCAGAGTACCACAGAGGAGGAGGAGGAGGCTGCAGAGGAAGGACACCAGGTACGTGACTCCATGAATAAAGTGTGCATTGCATACAGGCAAGGACTTAACTTTAGATTCCCCAGCACCCACATAAAATCTGGACATGATGGTGTGTATCTATGACCCTAGCATTTGGGAGACAGAGACAGGTAAATCCTCAGAATTTGATGGCCAGCTAGTGTAGCCAATCAGTGAGCTAGTTGAGATAAAAGCCCATGTTTTAAAAAAACAAGGTGGAAGCTGGGTGGTGGTGGCACACACCTTTAATCCCAGCACTTGGGAGGCAGAGTTAGGCCGATTTATGAGTTTGAGGTCAGCCTGGTCTACAGAGTGAGTTCCAGGACAGCCAAGGCTATACAGAGAAACCCTGTCTCAAAAAACCAAAAAAAAAAAAAAAAAAAAAAAGGAAAGTAATTGAGGAAACACTCAGTATTGACCTCTAGCCTCTGTACATGCATTCATAAGTACCAAGACATACATGTACTCTCAATACATGCATACACACACACACACACACACACACACACACACACACATGTGCCCACACTACACAAAGATGGTGGAGGAGGCTACAGGCAAGAGAGGATTAAACAAAATGAAGGCACCACCCCAGCAGGGTGGATTTGTGCAAATACAGAGTTGAGCTCCAGGTTTCCCAACTCTAGAGCTTTCATAGCCTCTGTCCTAGCTCTCTGTATTGATGACCACCTCCATCTCATCTGCCTTGGTAGAAAAAGGTCCTTCTCTTCTGACTATGATCCACAAGCCACATGAAGAAAGGAAACAGAAGGGGTTAGATGATAGGTTCTCAGAAGCTAGAAGGCTCTCAGACATCTTCTCTGCTAGCCTTGATCCCAGCACCCTAAGCATTTTTATTCTTGGAGGTAGGTGTGTGAGTGTGCGTGTGCGTGTGCGTGTCTCTGTCTGTCTCTGTCTGTCTGTCTGTCTGTCTGTCTGTCTGTCTGTCTGTCTGTCACAACTGTTAATTTTCTCCCTGACCTTCTGTGGATACCATATAAGAAGGGCTATGGGACCTATGCATAGACTAAGCATAGACCTAAGCAGAGACTTGCATAGGCAGAGGGTGAGCAGTGGCTTGGAGGGTTGGTTGGTAAGAGTTACAAAATAACACACGACTGAAAGTGAGGCTCTGAGTATGTAGGGAGCCTCCAAAGGTGGGAAATGGCCTCTTTTGTGTGGATCAAGTGGTCAGAAAAGGAGGCAGGATCAGACTTGTCTTCTTCACAATGGAAAGAATATTCAAGAATAAAGAGGAAGCATCAAGGAAGAGCAGCACTGTGCTGGAAATCTGGGGCAACGCACGGAATGAAGCCTTACCGTGGGTACAAGATGAGGGAGCTAGCACTCAGGTGATAGGGCATGCCAGTCTCTCTAAGGCAGGCTGCAGAACCCAGGAGGGAGAAGAAAATAAAGTCATGGAGAAGGATAGCTAAGCCTGACTCAGAGCAAAATAAGAGACCAACACCACCTTTCAAAGTCAAGGTAGGCTTTAGTTAATGAGGACAAGGCCACAGAACCGTTGCCAGTAGAAACCATCCCATAGGAATGGGGATAATAAGGGCTTCAATGATGGATGCTGAGAGACAGCATCTATTCCGGGCCCTATTCTGTGATGGCAGAAGAGAGCTGGTGAAGACTGTATGTAAGGAGGAGCTGGTGAGGGTGAGAACTGCTCGGCCACATCAGGCGATCCCAGAGAAGACAAATCCTTTGCCACCTATCCTCTGTCGACCAACAGGGGCAAGCAGGAAGGATCAAAAGCAGGAGAACAAGACTACAGACAATACATCAGAGGTCAAAATCACGGCTGGCCATAGTAGAAACAGGATTAGACTCTGGTGTCCAGAGGCTGAACATCCATTAAGGTGAATCACTGATAACCAAGATAGATACTGACATCAGAAGATCAGCAGAGATGAAGCATGAAGCTCCAAGGCTAAAGCTGGTGTGCGTTAGGAGAGAAGAAACACAGACATATGTAAGGCATCACAGATGCATGATCTTTAATAGAATTATTAACTTGCATAACAAGTTCTGTCCTTTACCTACCTGTGCAAGGCTTTGGTGGTAGGAGCTACAGGATAAGGATGAAGAGAATGGGAGGGGATTGTGTATTTTAGAAATGTCAATGGCTCTCCTTCTGTGCAGACAGGAAAGCAAGGCTGGGGAAGGAGGAAGGCCCAAAGTGAGAGACGTTGATGTTTCATTGACTAATGTAGGGGAGGACTCACACTCTCAGGATGCAGCAGGCTCCAGTTAGGGTAGCAGATGGAAGGAGCGTGGGAGGGAGACACATCTCAGGAAGCGTACCAAAAGTTGGATTCACATAACAATAGCTCTGCAGGATTTTAATGGATTCATATGAGTTTTTTCCCCAAAGGGGATGAGGAGGTTATTTTGTAGTTGGAAATGCCATGTTAGACTAGATAAAGTTGGTTGTTGTAAGATTTTACAGAGCCTTAAAATGTTAACATGCTTTGATGGATGGTCCAAACTGAGGGTGGGAGGACTTTAATATTCAGCAGTTCCCAAACTTCTTTCCTTGTTTTTTAAAGATCATCTTAGGGAACACACTTTGAAACTCTGGGGCCCAGAGTACAAAAGGTTATTCCCAGTAGCATGGAGCATTGCTGAGAACAGCGGGAAAAGATGACAAGGGTTCAAAACCAGAAAAGAATCACCAGAAGGTGGCCAAAGGCAGGGTGTAAGCATGTGAAGATCCTAGGTTCCCACACAGGAGAGATGGGTGGAAAGAAGAGATCAGGGTGCTGTGGATAGACCCCACAGCTGTGAGCCATGGAGCACGATAGATCAGGACCAGGACAACAGAGGCACACCAAGGGACAGAAACAGCCACTGTCACATACACACCACATGCCTGCATGCAGAAGTGGTTGGGCTGTCCTGGACTATTCCAGATGTCCGTTGTCATGGTAACATGCTTTGCTTTACCTGGTCAAAGCTGCGATGCTGGCAGAGGAGGGCGGGCACAACAAATGGTCCGTTTCTCTGCCTACCATGCTCCTGGCTTTGCTCTCAGAAGGAACTGCGACTGCCACACATTTAGGATTTCTCTGCTTGGTTCTATTTTCGTGTTATGTTTTCTGACTCAGCGTGTACAGAATAGGGAAATCAGTTTTTGTTTTCCTTCTTACATGCAGTCAGCCATTATCTCCTAATCACCTTCAGTGCCCTTCCCAGGCACAGAGGGCAATGTTCCCTAATCTCAGAAGCTCCTGACCAGGCAAGCATGGATGAGTCAGGCTTGGCTCATTCAGGAACATAGCAGTGAGTGGCACACTGCCAGTTCCTACCTTCCTGGCAAACTCCTCCATGAGTTCAATAAGGACAACTCCCTACCTCTTAGTTGGCTTTCCCAGGCCTGGCTGGTCCCCATTCACATCCAGTTGACCTACATAGGGAGACTAAGCCACTAACAATGAAACAAGGATTCCTATATCAGAACATACTATGTCTGTCTTTATAGTCCCTGAATGGATGCTGAACAAGATGGTGTCGGAAGAGATAGACTGGGTCTGAAAGAGCCTCTGGAGGAAGTGGACTATAACTTGGGAAGGAGAGGAGAGGCTCAAGCTGGTAGGTATGGGAAAGGCTGGGGAGGAAACTGTCTGACACAAGTCTTTCTACAATCCAGCAGGCACTCCAAATCCTAGTTTGCTTTGTCACATACATGCCTCAATGCTGGAATCACACCACAGGATCCTCTTGAAAGCTGTTCGGCTATGCCTCTACACCTTTAGTGACGAGGGACTCACTACTTATCACAAATAGGGCAAGGCAGTTTTTCGATCTCAGTTGTCTTAACCAACAACTGTGAGAAAATACCAGTCCACCCACTGCTACAGAATGCACACAGCATCTTACAACGGCTTCTGTGCACCTAGCACATGCCTGTCTCCCCTCCCATACCACACAGACTTGCTGGCCGCCCTTTTCTAATAAGGTGGAGATATCTCAAATATGGTTTCCCTTTCCACAGAGGACCTTTCCTCCTCTACTTTCCTTTTGTGACAGTTGTTGCAAATTGGCCAAGCCAGCAATGCCTGTGGAGTGAGTTACTATACTGTGGAAGCAAGCTCCCTTGTGGCACATGGCTCCATGGCCAGTCATTCAGACAAAAAACTATCTGGAAACAAAGGCTCTGTCTATGAGTGTTTGCAGGGTTACTCTCTGTACAGCTCTAACTGCCAAGTTCTGACCAAGAAGGAATCCAGTTCTGCCACCAAGTTTGTGACGTCATGGGGAACATACATTCTACCTAATAAAACATACATGGCTAGGTCTAAGAAAACTGTTTAAAAGAAGCTGTAGTTGGCCTGAAGGCTACAGATAGCAAATACCCAACTTAGATGCTGAGAGGCCCAGGTGCACAGGACTGGCTGGGAGTGACTTGAAGAAAAATATTTGGGGGTTCACAAAAATAAAATAAAATAAAATAAAATAAACCAAGAGCAAAACTTGAGAATACAAACACTTTTGTTTCCATTTGTTAAGAAAACAAATGAAGAGAAACCAAAAGCCAAAACAAACAAACAAAAAAACAAAACAAAACAATAACCACAACAAAGAAACAAATAACAACAACAAAACCCCTTCCTGTTTGTGATCCACTAAAAACAATAGGAAACCCTGGGGAACATGTGAGGTGAATTCCCTCTTCCTACTGGAACCTCTCCCAGAGCCCCAGTGACCCCGGCAGAGAGAACAAATCAAACTGCAGGGTTGTGAGCTGTGTGTAGACCTGCCTGTTGTTGCAAGCATCCTCCAGACTCTCCAGGTGAGGACAGGGTCCCCTTTCCTCTGTCTGTCACTGAAGGGAGGAAGCAGCCACGACAAGCCTAACTGTTAAGGCATCTCTTCTCACAGAGGACAGTGAGTGATCACACACACACACACACACACACACACACACACACACACACACACGCCCATGTGCATGTGAACACACACACACACACACACACCCTCATACACACACTCCTTCTTGAGGTCTACTACAAAGAAGCATACTCACCAGACACAAAGGCCACTTTCTCCTTTAGGATAGGAAGGACATCAGAAGCTTTCAAACCATCATTCCGAAAAGATCCTGTGGGACAACAAAATGGAAAGAGAATAAAGATGTCAGTTACATATCAGCTAGGCCACAAGGTCTCACCCTCAGCCTCCCAGACCCATCATCTCGGCTTGTGTAGATCTGCAGCTCAGCCTAACACATGGAGAGTTCCCATTGTGATGGGGTTAAAGCCTTCTCTTCTTTTGGTCCTTTTCAAGAGAGAAAAGTTCAAGTCACTCCTAGTGAATACAAAACCCCATGTCTCAATGACAACAGGCAGCCCTGTGGTTGTTGAGCAACTTAAAGACGGCAAGATGCTTCCAAGCATATTTATACTTCCAGTGCCTAGCAGAGAGTCACACACAGACAGCATGTAGTATGTACCGGCGAGTTAGTTCAGATGTTAAAGTAGTTCACAGAACCCCGAATGACATCTTCTTGCTGAAAAACTGTTAGATTTCATTTTCCAATGGGAAAAATACCCCAAATCTGTTAGCCAGAAGCCGAGTTGATGATGATAATCTATATACCCTCCCCGCAATGTTACCACCAGTCCTCAATCTTCTGAGAAAGTGCACTTTCTCTGTCTGGTTGTTTAAGTCTCGCTTTATGGTTGTAAAGTACTTTCCTGGGTCTAGCCAAGTTCCTATTAGAGAGGTGAAGGCAGAGACCAGAGTTCCCCAAAACTGGAAAGGAAAGATTCATCTAGAGAAACTGTAGTTCCAGAAGCGAAGACCAACCCATCTCAGTCTTAGCCAAGGGGAAGGGGGTGGGATCAGCTTCCACACATACATACAACCTCAGGCTAGACCACTGTAACCAAGGCAGTTAACTCCAGTGCCTTACAGAACTCTGAAAGGGAACCACCCACACTCACACCCTTGGAGCTGTAATTGGGGTCTCTGTTGTATATTACCATTAAGACATCACACAATGGATCTCATAAGGCAAGCAGTGTTACCAACTCAGTACAATAGAGCCAGGGACCATGAACACACCCACATGCTGTAAGGCCAAGTCTGAAATCTACAAAGAAGAGTTGTGTGCTGGGTAGCCTAGTCTCCCTCTCTCAGTCTCTCAACATCATATGAATTTTACCAACAGTCCACGAATTAGCTCACTGGCCCAGGAAAGGGTAAATTTCATGCCCTGTGCACACCCAACCAAGAAAGAGAAAGCGATGTGTCACCAAATGCCAGGACCCAAGGTTAGAGATCATAATCTAACCCCAATCACATTTCCAGTGTCTATTTCATTTCTTTCTTCTCTTTCATGTTCCCCTGATGTAGTGAACCTTTTATTCGGCAATTACATCTCTTCAGAAGTTGATGAACAACTATGATGTGGAGTAGTGGCTGCAGGTTCACTCAGCTGCAGTGAGGAAGGAAGAAAGACAAGGAAGAAGAATTCTGACTTCAAAGACATAGCCTTGCTTTCTAGCTCTGCCCTAGTTTTTTCAGATAGGCACGCTCAAACCTCATCTCCTACACCAAATACTATTACATCTCATGAAAGAGACTAATTAGGGACAATTATTATGAAATTCACAAGTAGTTCCTATTACTTGCTTTGCTTTGCTCTGTTTTCTTCCTCACACAGCAAGGAAACATTGTTAGCTTCTCAACCATCTTTAACTCTAGAACTGTTTATGGAAAATGACGTTACAGTATCAAAACAGCCAGTTTTTACATGTGAAATGCATTGTTCTCAGTTTTTAAATACTCTGCTTGCATGAGTATGCACACTTGATTTCTATAGAAAAACTAATATAAAAAAATAAATTTTATCCATCTTTTCCCATATTATTTACAAGTTCAAAGTAAGCCAGGCCTAGTGGTGCCAGGCCCATAAACACAGCTATTCAGGGAGTCAAGGCAGAAGGGTTGCAAGTTCAAAGCCAGCTTTGGCAACTTAGTAAAAGGATTGGGTATGTTATGTTCAACCCAGTCTCATCTGCAGAGAGGGATGCCCTAGTCTCATCTTTCCCCATCTCTTCCTTCTCAGGTTCTATAGGACGGTGAACATGTCCTCCACGCAGCTGGTGATCACAGGCTCTGGTAAATGTCAGTCTTGAGCTACCCTCTCCTAAGATTCTCAGGCTTCCACTTCCTTGGCCAGAGGCCTCCCAGTCAGTTCTGATGACTACTGGGCTATATGTTTGACTGTGTGCCCACCACAAAAACTCCCAAAGTACCCAGATTCACTAAATCCATTACTAGGAAGTAATCATTCCCAGCAGTAGCAACAAGACTTTTCACATTATAAAAGCATTTGCTTGGGGGGCTTTTAAAATAAAAGTTCCCTGAGTGGTTTAAATTAGTTTTTCATTTGCCAAAAATTGAATTACAAATAACTTTTCAACAATACATGCATTATGTAAAGTCAAGTACAGCTAAACTAACTAGCCTAGGGGCTCAGAAATTGGTGACCTTGTATATAAAACGTACTTGCACTGGCCGAAGAGCCTACGGATCAATTCCCCCAGGGAGCTTGTGAAACCAGCCGTTAGAATATATAATAAAGGGCAAGTTCATTGGCTGATAACTCAAACAGAACCAATGAAATTGGAACACATTCTCACTATGGTAGTGTTCACATCCAGGCACACATCCTGGTAGACTCCTGGTAAATGGTCAATAAATACTTGATGGAAGAATAAATGGCTAAATGCAAGTTAGCCCTTCCTAAAGATGAGCTACACAAGGACAGTGGCATCACCTGTCATACAAGCACTGTTGTCTTGGTAGATGATCTCTAAGGTGTCTCTCAGCTCTAAAGCCCTGAGCCTAAGTTCATTCTCCATACTTATCAACACACTCTTACACTTTACAATCTTAACAAGTTTTGAAAGGATGCATTGGAAGCAAATTCTTCATTCAGTCTCACTGTGCTTTGTAAAAACTAGAACAACTTGGCCTGGCTTGCTGGGCCATTCTTTCTTAAGATCAGGGCTGGGATATTTTCAGGTAGACCAGTTGCCAAAATGGAAGAAAATGACAGACCTTCTATAAGTACACATGTCTTGCAGGAGGCAGCTTGCATCCAACTGCTCTTTCTGACACAAAGTATATCCAATAGCATTATTAGACTGTGAACACTAGACCAATGGCAAGCTGGCCTTTTTTTTAAGAGAAGCCTGCTGGAACAGTAAATCCCTCACTACCTCTATAGAAAGCCTGAGAAGAAACAAAATCCCCTAACTCCTCCTTTGCCCTACAAGGGAAAACAAAACAAGTTAGCAGGAACCCTTATGGACCTGACCCAATGTGGGTGTTGTGCTTTCTCTTAAGGACAAAGGCATGCTTGGCTAGCTTTCAGTGCTAAGCCCACCGCATTCATGTCCTACTGCTGTCAGAATTACAAGCCTGCTGTTCTGTTAATTAGCAAAGCCGAAATGCTCTGCATCGATTAAGGAAGTAAAAATTGCCACCACCATCCTCCCAAGAGCCTCCAGTTCAGGTTTCCTCCCAGCCCTGTGTCTGTTCCTCATTGCTCTGCACCTCAAACAACATGTTCCCGTTGCTGCCTGGTTCTCCTCACATTTTCCTCCTCACTGGTTCTCAGATGTAAAGCACTAACGGTCCTCACTCTGGCGTCCAGCCTGCACTTCCAGTCCTAAGGAAGAGCAAGCTGGGCCTTGTGACATGGGCCTTGCCCATGGTTCTTGGGCCTGGGAAAGCAGTGGTTCCCTTAAGGAAACAGAGTACTTGGGCTGCATGCCAATCTCCTTCAGAAAGCAGTCCTGAGTGAAACAAACACAGAAACAAACAACTCAGTGAGCATTTGGTGAGTGTTCAAAGGTGTGGGCTGCCAGGAAACCAGTGCATGGCTCTCTGTTTCCTTTTGGTTTTCAGTCACACTTCCACAATTTGCACTTATTTAAGAGTGAGCATGTAAGCATTCCAACATTGCTTCAAGTGGGTCTGTGCCCTATCCCTCCACTAAAATGACGAACTTTCCAATACTTGGGTCCCTGCCTCTTCTCTCTATTCTATAACATTGTATTCTGTGCAGATGACATCATGTCTGTGATAACAACCCATTTTCCTATTGGCATACCTGTCTATCTCTGCTTGAAAGCCCCTGGAGAGCAAAATCCAGTTAGTTTTGGTATTACCACAGTCTAACACAAGACTTACCTAGTACATAATATATACATAATGACTCATTTAGAATGATCCCGAGAAGAGGGAAACATCAAAATCACACACAAACCAGTGTTGGCTAAATTAGTCCTTAGGGCACCCAGTAGCAAGACAAATTTATTTTGTGCAGCATGTAAATTGGTGACTTGGTGTCACTTTGAAAGAATTTCTAATAGCTAGCCCCATAGTCTTGCTCTTCAAAGTAATGGCTATCACCCACCACCTAGAACTTGCTAGAATCTCAGAATCCCAAGTCTCATTCAAGACCTATAGAATCAAACACTGCATTAGAAACAGAACTCAGGTGACTCTAATTACACATTGTAAGGAACCATAGTCTAATCAAGGTTTTTATTATCGGCTCTAAGCCTGCTCTGTCCCAACATGAGAAGATTCCTCCCTTGGTCCAGGGTTTCAGATATTCAGGTCTTAGCTGCAATCCATCATTTATGTTCCATGCTGTAATAAAGGTTATCCGGGAGATGTGTATTAGTAATTCATCTTCCAGGCCATTGAGACTGGACCATGTCTTGTTTTGGGAGTGCATAAATGTTTATAAACCATGGCTATCCAATGCTCAGAATGTGGTGCCTTAACCCATTCTCTCATCCAATAAATGTCTTAATTTCACAACAAAAGTAGTTTCTCATTTTCTGAGATCTGCATTCTTCAGTAATCATATTTGCAGACCAAAACACCTTCTTTGAGATGATCCCAGAAGACAGGAGAGCCAATTCCTGCCTCTCTATCCCAGCTGATTCCTGACTTACAAAGACTTGAACACCAAGCAATGCTGGACAGAAAACAGGAAAAGGAAAGGTGCTAACCCAAAGGAGCTCCATACCCAAGAGTACACGGTACTCTCTTCACGAAACTCCCAGTGAAGGAAAGACCTACATTCTGCCCTCTGGTAACTCACAGCCCAGAATACCCATTGCTCACTTTCTCCTAACACTGGGTATCTAGCAGACTGAATAAAAGACAAGATTCTGAGATTCTGATAAAGAACTCCATTATTCTCCCTTATTCTCCACCTAGTCACATGGTATTCATGCTATCCCGATGATGGGTGTTATCTATCCAGTATCCACATTGCCTGATGATGGGTATTGCCCATCACTGAGATGCTTGAACAGAAGCATGGATGGCATCCTGGACATTCATCTCTCCATCACACTTTTCAATTTGGACATTCAATCATGTTGACTCTACATCCTAAATCTCCCTTAAATCCATCATTTCTCAGTGGCTTCCCTGATCTCTCCATCAAGTTGAGCTGTCCCCAGTTGTTCCTTATCATTGTTGAATGGCATTTACGTGTTTTCCTTTCATATCTGTTAACTTATCCTGACATCTCCGGAGAAAAGCCCTTGTCATACTCATTGTTCCTCCCCCATTGTCACACACAGGAGACTCAGGAGATATCAAGCAAAACTGAACACACATGTTCAGTGATTTCAGTGGTGCGCTGGAGGTGGGTGTGCAGGACAGGCTCTCCCAGGAGAGTATATGGACCAGGTTTTGAATAAGGGAAGAGCAGAAGACAGACAGGAAGGGGCCTAAGCCTTGTACTATGGGTATGTAGCATTTACCTGCTGAAGAAGAAAATGGAGTGGAGGGTATAGGAGGCAGAGCAGGGAGCGCTGTGGTTTGATTCCCAGAAGTTGCTCCCCAGAGGAATCTGCACATGCCTTGGGAGGCAGAGAGTTGGGCTGGGCTGCATCGAGGAGGAGATCAGGGAGAGAAAGGAGTACCTGGGCTGCTCCTAGGGGAAAGCTGGGGCTTAGAACAGGGCTGTGCCCAGTAAGCTCTGACATCAACCTCCAGTCACTCCTGATCTGTGGTTGAGGCCAGAAGAGATTCAGACACAAGGCTGATGGTAGAAGTCTCTGCTGACCTTCCCCTGAGTTCAAAGAGAGCCCATTAGTACATTTGTTCTGAATTACCTGCAGGAGCGAGCCAGGCCAGGTGGTGGTTTGTGTAAGACCCTGTGAAGATGCTTTATAGGATTAAATCATAAATGGAACAGACTTACACGGTTCCTCCTGCATAATGAATAGACGGTTTAGGAGAAGACATTGTAATGGGGCCAGGGGTGACAGAGAACCTAACAGTGATAGAGGTAAGATCTCCAGCCTCCTCCTCCTCCTCCCAGTTCTCTTCTTTCCTAAGTTAACACAAGGAAGAAAAGGGAGGCAGTAGAAATGGAGGTAGCAACAAAAAGAGAGCTGAGGAGAACCACACGCATGCCCGTGCAGAAATGAAACAAGTGACTCTTTTTCTCTCCTTACAGATGTGAAAGAGCTATTGAGGAAATGGCCTGTTGGAAAACCCCAGCAAATATAAATATATTTCTTGGAGCTCTCCTTAAAACAGCTACCACCGAGGCAGGAAGTATGTGCTGAGAGACGCACATCTGGCAGCGAGGGAGAGGGCAGATTCAAGTCAATAAGAAAACAAGGCACAGCATGGAGCCCCACAAGCCTCTCCCCAGCCTGCATGAATGCATATGAGGAAGACACAGCCATCTTCCTCATCCTCACCACCCACAAATGTCAAGCATTCCTGGAGACACTACCCTGCAGATATGAAGGGAAACCATTCAGCAGAATTCTCCTCTCTGGTCATGAAACTCCTAAGCAAAGGTCATTCAGGGTCCTCTGCTGGAGTGCTTTCCGTGTCCACAGAAAGGAAAACAAAGGCCTCCTCTTCTGGCAGTTTGTAAATACTCAGTTTTCCTAAGCCAAGTAACCAGGCCTACACAATACGAAGCACTAACCAGGGTCTTGGAAGATAACCAGGGTATACAGAATTTATGAAACAGAGGCGGTACTTATCTCCTAACTCGGGTATATCCTGGAATGTGAGGAGCACTCTCTGCACACTGAAGTGCTCGTCCCTTGCCTCAGCACCTCCGACTTTCCACTACACCAGGCTGGTCTGGCTCCTCCAGTCTCACGCAGGTCATTCCTCACTGTCCACTGCCTCTTTTACTAGACCCTAGCAAGATTCCTGAGGGTAGGGCCATGTGCTTACCCAGGTAGCTTCAGGGCCTGGAGCACGGCTGGTGCTTAGCTGCCGGGACTGAGCCCTGCAAACCCACAGAGCCTTGGAACCTTCCACACCAAGGCACCAACTACTGTTCCTCTCCCTCCTGTGCACCCTTTCTGCTGATTCCTGCCTCCACCTTCATCTTTCTCCTCCTCTCATTATTCCATGTGGACTCTAATTGTAGCCGATTTCAAGATAAACTTTTAAAGTCAACATTAGATATAAAGGCCTGGCTAATGGGCTACTTTTGAAAAGCAAAAATGTGTAATACTCACCACGGCTAAATTAGCTCTATTAAAGATCACTAATAATTAGCACTTTAAATACGTGGGTAACACCTCCCTAAGCCCAGCTAATGAGCAAACTGTTTCTGTTTATTCTTCACAGGACTTAATATTATCTGGAGTTGAGACCTCAAGTGCAATTCACACAAGCTCAGTCTCCCTCCTGCCCCTGAGAATTTGGCATCCTTTAGTGTAACACAAACATCAGAATAGGACCACTTCAGAAGTGCCTCTGTCCACACGCCACTTTCTCCTATATTCTGATCATCAGGTTATGTAAAAGTGTTCATGCTACATGCTAGGAACGGAGAGGATTAAATACTTGTTATCTTTTTCGTATCACTGAACAATCTTCTTGCATGGGAGTTCCATAATAACACTGAACACGAGGCTACTGGTGCTGAACACAAGACACCTATTGAATACTGGCAATAATTTACTATTATATTTACAGAGACCTTAGAGGCCTGTGCTGTCATAGTTTAGACACGTAAAAGGATTGCTACTTCTTAGGATTCTCACTCTTGGTTACTCCTCCTCCTCCTCCTTAGTAAAATAACAGCTACTGACACTAAAAGCAAGCCTCAACTATGTCATAACAGGGGGTGCTTGATCAGACATCACAACCTGAAATGGCCCAGTGTCCACACCCTCTCTTCCTGTCCCTGTCCCGTGTCCTGAAACATGGACATGATGTACACAGTAGCAAACAAAACAAAAACAAATAGATGACAACAGCCCAGCAGCCATCTGGGCAGCTCAAGGCAAAAGATTCTCATGGGAATGTCACAGAGCAGTTCCAGTGCTCAGTCCAGGGCTTCTCCCTGCCCCACTTCCACTGTTTCAGGTTACTCCATGCTCCTGTATTATATCCCATGAGTGGAAGAAGTGTCACACATACCAGAATAGACTGGACACAAGAGTCAGAGTCACAGTAATAAGTAGGTTTAAAGGCAGAGCAGAAGCAGGTGAGAAGGAACAGACCCAAGCTTTCAGCAGTTAAAGGAACCTCTGCAAACAAAGCACCCTCCCTTTCCCAGGCAGACATGCTGCTGTCCTCGGTTCTGAAGTCGCGTATGATTGCCACTCAACATGGCTGCTGTCCAAGCTGTCCCAGAATATGTGAGCCAAAGGAGAAAGCAGCAGAGAAGAGAAATGGAACAGTGTGTCCTGAGGACAAACAAGTGTGGCGGAATGCTGTAAAAACATAGGCAAATGAGAATTGCTGATTAGTGCAGAGAATCAAAAGCCTTGAAAGGTATTACTTTCAGAGAATTGCAGAGATTAGGAAAGGCCTTTGCAACTCTTGCATGTGTGTGTGCGCACACATACACACACAATCACACACATGTGCACACACTCAGTTTCCAAGACAATGAAGTGATACAAACACTGTACATTACTTAACACACATCTGGATTTATAAGTCAACAAGTTAACCATGTCTGCAGAGGATGGGTTGGCCCTGAAACAATTCCTGCAGTTTTAAGCAAATTTTAAATCTCCAATGAAGATTTTTGTCTTAGGCACCTAAAGATGCCTGATTGAATTTAATATTTTTTAAAAAATGTATATATGTCAAACAAGGTTACCATTATTGTGGGAATAATATAAGGTTCCTAGTGGCAAGAAATTTTTGGTTTGGAGGGGGAGTCAGACATGTAATTTTGATATCATATAAGAAACACATTACAGAAGTATTGGGGGAAATATTCAGAAATTCACAAAAAGATAACCAGCCCAAACTGTAGCCTATAAAGGGACTCAGTGATGAAATTGCAGCAGGTGGAGCAGAAGCAAAGGATTGTGGGAATGTCGGCAGCAGAGCAAAGGCAAAT
The DNA here is from genome assembly GCA_030674055.1 of Rhabdomys pumilio. Lineage (NCBI taxonomy): Eukaryota > Metazoa > Chordata > Mammalia > Rodentia > Muridae > Rhabdomys > Rhabdomys pumilio. The sequence goes on from JANHMN010000011.1 coordinate 19,398,027, forward strand.
GACTGTGGAATGTCAACAAGTAGAGCAGAAGCAAAGGATTGTGGGAATGTCGGCAGCAGAGCAAAGGCAAATGACTGTGGAATGTCAACAAGTAGAGCAGAAGCAAAGGATTGTGAGAGCACCAACAAGTAGATCAAAGGCAAAGGATTGTGGGAGCGCCAGCAAGGTCCTTGACAGGATAGGACAAAAAGAAGACGCTGATGTCAGAGCAAGTTTTCTTATGGGCTGAACCTCCTCCAGAGTAACAAAGATTGGAACTCAACACAAGCTGGTGAGTGTCCAAGACAAGAAGAGAGGCCAAAAAGTGACACAATGTTAATGAATGGAGTAACTCACAAAACTAGAGCAAAAGTGGGCTCATCACCTTCCCACTACACATCTGTGATACTGCTCACAGGGTCCTATCCACACGGCTTCTCTGGAATTCTATGGCCACATTTCCGCGTGCTGGTCTTGCTTCTTTCTTATCTCCAGTCCTCCTCTGTCCCTATGAATCTGTGTTCCACACAGACATGCAGCCCAGCTGACATTTCTGAGAAGCATGCCTACTGACAATATACAATAAAAGCAGAATTGCTGTCTAGAGCGTTACCTGTAGGCAACTTCAGAGCCCCACAGGAGACCAGAACTGCCTACAGGGAAAAAGAATACGAAACCTCAGGGAGCCGTGGCCTCTAGGTCTTTGCCTTGGTTAGCTTTGAACTGTCAGGCAGTTGTAAAGAGGGGGTCATAGAGGAAAATGACAGCAGTTAAGTTGTTCTTCATATAGAACACACACTTCAGACCCTAACATCTGCCTGCTACCAGGAACATCAACTCGAAAGTTGCTCAGATAAACTGAATGATATCTGAAACGATCCCAATACTGTCCCCAGTAATCTATGCAGAGCACCTACATCTGGTCTACTTTGTTCTTTTCCAGCTTCCTGAGAAAAAAGGAAGTCCTTATCAGAACCAAGAGGTCATGAGATTTCTATGCTCACTGATGAATGCAGACATATGTCCTACACACAGACTACATGCTAAGTCCAGATCAGCGCAATGTTGTCAAGTTAGGATGTTTCACACAGCTTTTTACTACTGCAAGACCAGAAGTGAACTATTTTATTTATTTATTTATTATTTTTGTGAACTATATTTTAACCACAGATGATTGGTTACATAATCAGAGATCTATCCACCCAAAGCAGCTGCTAACTATAACACTAAGAATAACTACTTTGAATAAACCACAGTATATTGTTAAATGGGAAAAAACAGACTACAGAATAAGCAGTATAAGCTGATTCTATTTGCATAAATATGGATTTATGTCTATATAAAAACCACATACAGATAACATACACAGTGGCTATTTCTGAAATGTGCTATTATTGCTAATTTTATTAACGTTTTAAATGTTTTTCTATATTTAATTTTTATTTATTGTCAGAATTATAAAAAAAAGCAAATTTCTTCATTTGTGCATTAATCTTTCCTATACAGAATATTTAAACTTTCATATAATTTAAGGGTTTAATAATTAAGTTGTGGATATAATAACATCTGTGAATGACATTTTAAAGACAAACATTAAAGCTGAGGACAACTGTTACACATCTGTTCTCTTTGATACAATTTTGTGGCAAATAAAAATGTGCTGTTTGTCACAGATAAAGTTGTTCTACAGCTAATGGAGACAAAGTTTAAATAAGTAATAAAAATTTCACTTTTCATTAAATTTCAAAGATCTGCCATGGATGCAAATAGAGTTTGCACCAAGAGTTTGAAATGTTAAGGATTCAATAAAATCAACATGTTTCTGTTTGCGAGCCATTTATCACAGTGAATACCTGCTAAGTGAATCTCTAAGTGCAGCCTATGTATGAATGCGGGATTTTCAACTAGACTCTCAGCTAGAAGAACAAATACATGCAAACACTTAAACATGTTTAAAAATATATATAAATAATGGTTGAACTTGTCCTGCTAGATATTAAAAGGTATTTTATAAACCACAGTTATTAAAAGGTGGAACAAACAAAAGTAATGTTGACCATTTAACACGAACTTGCCTATATAAATGTTTAAGATTACGAACAAAATTAACCAAGAAAATGAGATGCCGGAGAACGGAGCTGTAAGAAGCAGGAGAAGAGAGCTGGGAATATTACTCACTGTTTGAACAGCGTGGAAAGAATGTGAGTATGCATTTCAGAAAAGGAGAAAACAGATAAGGAATGGTTGAAAAGAAAGTCAACCTAATTAATACTCAAAGAAATACAGTGTAAGCAATGAAAACAGTTTTACACCGTAAACATAAGATTTGGAGAAGGTAAGAATCCTCAGCCGCCCTGGGCACAGTTACCTCTCTGATTCTCTTCCTGCCGGGAGAAGCAAACTTGCCATACCTTTCCAGAAGTTAGTTTTGTATTGTGACTCAAAGTGGTGACACTGGGTATAACAAATACCTAGCGAATCCTCCTAGTGAATCCTCTTTTGGTGTCTACCAAGGATCCATGGAAGGAGAATGTTTAGATAACACAAACTAGATACCAATGGAATTGCAATACACAGTTTAAGTCCTTTTTAAATCTCACAGAAGTTACACACCCAGTCTGTACACTAAATGTTGGATGCAGATGATACAAGCACAGCACGTGTAGGCTTGAACTGGGTAAGAATGCTCAAGTCAACTACTTTTTAACTTCTGAGTTGGGGCTCTGATGGGATGCAGATCGCTATAACTGGATGACCGCTAGGCTGCGGGGTAAGGGGACAGCTAAATATCTTCCCTAGACTTGTCTATAGTTTTAAACTTTCCACCTTGAAAATATATCAAAGTGATTGCTTTTTAAAAATACACAAAGACTATATGAATAGTCAAGTTGTACACAACAGTATGTCTCTGTAATCTCAAAAGTCAGGAGGCTAAGTCAGGATGATTGCAAATTTGAGGACAGATTAAAAAAAAATACCTGTCTCAGAAAAGGAGAAGGTTAGGCAGAAAGTGAGAGAGAACAGGAGGAAGAGAAGTAGGAAGGGAGGAAGGCAAGAAAGGAACAGGCTGAAAATTCAAATTTTCCCCTCCTCTTTTCTACATGTTCCCAAAGGCACAAAACACAAATGCAAAACTAAACAAATGAGATCAGAACAAATAAAAACCTTCTTCACAACAAAGAAAAGGATGTTCTAAAGAATGAAGGAAGGTATTTCCAAATGACACATCTCACAGAAGGTTACAATCTGGTTGGATCTCAAAACACGAGCAGATATACTGATTTCAAAATGGGAGACAAGTTTAAATAACATTCCTCAAAAGATATACAAATGGCTAACGGGCATATTAAAAGTGACCAGCATTGCCACATATGAGGGAAATGCAAATCAAAATCGTAACTAAGTACTACCCTGCTCCAGTGTCAATGACTACACTCAGAAGAACTAACATATATGAACAAAAGTTTATACATGTTACAATTTGGGTCAATGGATTATAAAATTAAAAAAAATTAAAGACTAAAGATAACAAGTATTGATCAGGATACAGGGAAAAGGGAACACTTGTCCATTGCTGGTGGGAATATAGACCAGTCTAACCATCATGAGAAACAGTGTGGAAGTTCCTAGAACTTTTTAACATGAACTACCCTATGATCCTGGTTATAAACACAAAGGAAAGGAAATCAGTAATGTCAAAGAGATACCTGCATTCTCAGGTACATGGCAGCATTGTTCAACAATAACAAAGAAATGGAAGTAAACTGTGCCCATCAACTGATGAAAGGATAAATAAGACTAAGAACAGATTCACAATGGAATATTATTTGGCCATAAAAATAATGGAACCCAGCAATTTGAGACAACACAAACTATATCGAGATCGTCTGCCAGGTGAAATAAAGCAGGCACAGAAAGACAAGAACCATACGGACACATATGTTGATTTCCTGGAAGCCAAGTGGAATGACAATTAACCAAAGATGGGAGAGAGAATATGAAGTGAAGAAAGGATGAGAGGTAGTAAGGTACAGTTAGGTGGGGACAAACAAACCAGTATGCTATGTTCAACAGCAGCAGCAGATTACAGAGAATGGTGAACTGCTCACTTCGAGAAGCTAGAAAAAAGGCCCGGAGAGCTCTTGTCATTCAGAAATGGTGTTTAAAGAGAACATGTTTTGCTGATTTTAAACGTCATGCAATGAGGACATATGTTGGAACATCACGTTCATGTGTGAAGCTTTATGTATGAGTTACATTTCATTTTGAAATGTAATATAGTCCTCATGTTTGATCTCTTTGCCTTCTTAATCTTTGTCTGCTCTTCAACTTACTGGCATGTTCTATAAGCTGGTCTTTGTGATCTATTTCCATAAGTGGGGCTCCAAGAATCTATCAGCCCCTTTCCTAGAACAACTAAAATCCAGGGGACTTTTGGTAGTCTGTGCTCACCAGTGAGCTGAAGTACCACAAAGCAGAGAAGACAGGCTACCTCTTTCCAACCTGTGCTGCTGCCATGCCTCCAAATCTGTCTCATGGCAGGCTCCAGGGAAATGGACTTGGAAGAGGGTACAGGCAGCTGCCCCCCAACTGCATCTAGTGAAGAGCAATCTGTTTCCCCACCCAACATCACAGCATGCTCTCCATTCTAGCTTGGATGTTGCTAGAGTACACTCGCCCACGACATGGTAAGGGCTTGCTTCTCTGGGTGGCCACCTTCTCCTGGCACTTCCAGCCTGTGCCCCTCATGGAGCACATGGAGTGACAGGAAGGAGACCACACAAGGATCAAGGTTCAACTCCTACCAACTCAGCAACTCTGGGTTAGCTGCTCTCTGGTCTGATCTTCTCCAGGTAGAGATTTCAAAGCTGCCTAAATAAGGAACAAACCAACTCAAGGTAAAATATTTGCAAACTGCAGCTCCCTTACAAAAGTAACACATTAGCTTTATTATTTCTTATATTGTAGTGTTTCTGCAAAGCAATTACTGCTCTTATGCTTTTCTGACCTTAAATCATATCTTTAAGGGCTTATCTAAAGACTGTCCACTGCATCTCAGGAATGAGGAGGTCTGCCTCAGTAGCATGATTAATGAAACCTGAATCAACCTATACCCACCTGCATCACCCTGGCATCTCAGGTGTATGGAACTATTGACTAAAACTCTCATCTCTTAGCAGGTCTTAGTCTATAGGATACATGTGGGGTTAGATGCCAAGTAACTGTGTAACTGAGTTCCTATTCTCATTTGAAGAAGACAGAAAACATGGTTTTCAAAGTAGGAGGAAATCTGGGTCAAAATACTCAAAGGTACTTACTTTCCCCAGAAGTCCCATGTCTGGGATTATCTCAGCACATTAAATGGACCAAATCTGGGAAGACCCTCTTGACTGTCCATCTAGTCCAGCCCTTTCTCCTTCTATTCTGGCAACTGAATGCATCCTTCAACCTCTACACCACACTCAAGAGTGTACACCCCCATCTGGGAGGCATCCCTACCCTGCACCAAATGCCTTCCCAGGGCTCCTGGAGGAACGTTTCTCTTCTTATCGCCTCCTCCCACTCTCCGAATGCAGAAATAGCTGTATATCCAAGCCCGTGCCAGTGAGCTAAGTGCAGGCATCAGACATACTCCTCCTCACAGCACCAAACTGACAAAATACACCATTCCAGAGGACCCCATCAAGGATCGAAACAGCAGACTCTAGGTATCAGACACACAAAGTCCTCCAGAAGCTTCTAGTCTTTCTCTCATTTACAGAAAGAGAATGTGAGACTGGTGTTGGGAGGGAGCTCAGTCACATGTTGAGTTTCACACTGCAATTGTGGCTCAGCCTGCTCCACTTCATGCACTTGATTCACAGAGTTCCCCACCACTGCTGGGCGCACAGTGGGTTATAAGGACAGACTGATGGTTTCCTAGAGCACTGCTAGCTAGTTCTCACACCTGACATGTGTGGCTTTTACAACTCCAGTTATATGAAGTTTAATGTTCTGATCCTTAGTTATATTAGTCACATTAAAAGTGACCACTAGCTGCTGTATTGGAGACCACAGAAGACGACATAGCACCGTGGTTCTCTTAACAGTGCTGCTACAGATGGACAGACTCATCACAAAAGGCAGAGTTCCCTGAGGTCAGTCAGGGTCCAGCATAATAAATGAATGGGAACCAGCATAGGATGAATCCACCAGAGCTCAGTCATTGATGACTCAGAGCCATGAAGCACAGATTCAGCATGTGGGGAGGCACGAGATGGCTTCCTTTAAGCACAAGAACCTAGAGAAGAAGCAAGAGTCCTCTGTCTCATCCCCTCGTTTATTTTTTTTTTAAAAAAAAGGATTATTTTTAAATTTTGAAGGCTGATCAAATTTTCTGATTAGAACCAGAGTGCCGGCTGCTGACAGACGAGCCTGGGACTTCAGTAGTTTTGGCAGATGGCTAAAAGCCTAAGTGGGAAGGTAACTACTTAGGTTCCCTCTTGGGAAAACAAATCTTCACAAAGCAAGGAAACTTTGAATTTTTCAGGGAAAACATAAAACCTTGTGCCAACTTTTGTGTTCCGTAGTGTCTTTCTATCCAGTCAGTAAACTGAGTGGGTATAGCTGTAGCCATCATACTAAAGACAAGACACCCTGCCCAGTGGCTTCAGATTCCCACAGCCCAATGCAGAGAACAAGGAACATCACCCAAGGGACTAAGGACCCTTCAGCCAAGGAAAGAGCAGTTGGCAAGCAAGACTGCACTTGCTCTGCTCTATCTACGGTGTCTTAAATTACCAATAAAAATACGTTTTAGAAATTTCTAGATATAAAGACTTCAATCAACATAGCTTTTCAAATATATATAATCAACCACTAGTACCAATGGAGACATTTTTGTTATTTATAGAAGCCAGAAAAAGACCAGACCATATGAATATTCCCACATCCTGGAAGTTCTGATGATGCATGAGACAAAGCAAAGGTTCGATCTATGTCTTTCTGGCTCAGTAACGAGTGACTGACACCATCAATATGGAGAGCTAATAGGGCACAGAGAATTTTTTCTTTGAGATGATACCTTACTTCTGTAGACTAGGCTAATCTGGACTTCTTTGTATTCCAGGCTAGCCTCAAACTCACAGTGATCCTTTCATCTCAGCCTCCAGTACTAGAATCACATTTTCTCTTTTTGGCTCTGTATTTGTTCACAGTTTATCGTATAAAGCATTTCATACTGTGATTTCAATATTAAGACTTTTTCTTTCAGCTATAAAGGTTTTCCTTGCTCATAAATGTCATATCGCTATTTATCACCTGGAAGATTCATCAATGTCAAAATCAAAATCCTTAAAAACATCACCGTGCTCCTTAGTTTTACCATCTGCAAAATGTATGTGCTGGTAACCTCTTCAACCACTGTGACTATTAACTGGGATTGCGTGTGTACTTGTGCCTAATAGGTGGCAGGTGTTAGCAGGGCGCGGAGATGGAATGAATGAACGGATCGATGACGTGTCTGGACTGTGTGATTGATCTGTCACTTGGCTCAGCTGTGTAAACCTGGGAGCAGTCAGATTGCAGAAACCATTCAAATTGAAGACACAGTCATCCACATGCCGTCAGCTCTTGAAACGGCAGACAAAGAGCCAGGAGGAAATATGCTGCCTCCAGAGAGTAGCGTGCCTTGCAAATCCATCGACTGCACAGGTGAGAGCATTATAGCTCCGCTCTGAAACTCTATGATTCAGTGTGAAAATAGAAGACTGGCCCATGATCTAGTCTTTTCAGCCTTGGGACACTGGCATGGGAAATGTGTTCCTCAAAACCCATACACAGGCTTAGAAATACTCATTATCCAACTGGGTACTAGCTTCATCGGTACATCAGAGTCATAACTGAGGGACTGCTGGACTGGGTGAGAGTTCTGGGTGAGAAATAAAAATGCCAGGCTCCCATTGGGTCTTTTCCACATTCCTCTTTTCCCTGGCCTCTATTTCAACAACAGTAAAAATGAAGTCACACAGCCAGACAAGATGATGGCTGAGACTGTCTCTTACCAGCTGTTTCTTTCCCTAATTTTGCTTTGCTCTAGAAGAGATAAATCCTGTAAGAAGTTAGTGGAGGTGGCATCCCAGTGGAGAATGAGACCCTCGGGGTGAAACCACACTGGGGAAATGCCACATTTAATGGGTTGTAAAATGCACCATTAGCTTTTGTATCATTAAGAAAGAAAAAAGTCTACTGCTTATTAAACTACTCCGAACCATAAACTATAAGACACATGATTCCAGGGGTGTCAGGAGAGGAAGAACAGTCTAAAAATCAATAAAATAGAGGAGCCAGCATTTACCAGAACTTGCTAGATTCTTAGTCACTGAGCTAAGTGTCTCACTCATGCTCTTTCATTTAAACCTAAAAGAACCCTGTGCAGTTAAATGGAAGCTCATGGAAGACCAGCATGCTACAGCAGAGAGGAGGAGACACCAGAAGCTTAGAAAACTTGCTTACAGTTACCTGACTATTAGGAATAAAAGGAAGAAATGAACTTATGCCCATTCTGCTCCAAATTCTACCATCTTAAGCCTTTGCCTTTGGAAAAAGTCTGGGATGTCTCACAGAGTCTTGGGACAGGACTCAAGCACAACCATGATATGCCAGAGGAACAAACAAGGATGAAATACTTGGAACCAAAAAACTCCATAGAGATGTTATGAGCACATTGTTTATGGATAAGCAAACTAAAGACCAGAAGGGTTGTGGGGCTTGCCCAAGGTTACTGCTGCTGCTTAGTGCAAAACCTAAGATTCCTCAATTTTGTCTAGTAATAAGGTTAAATCTGCAAGTCTAAAACTTTCTGAGTGTTTCCTTCTGTCTTCCTGAGTTCTAGACAATTTCCTGTCTTTATGGGGTTTCAGTGGCATCCAGTGGCATCTGTTAACAACTACCTTTAGGCCCAAGGTATTGGACCTTCTTAGAGTGGTGTAGACAGAAGAACTGGCCTGGCTCAAATGTTCCCAACTCTAAGCCCATCATCAGACACACCTTGTGGACACAGACAACAGGAGGCATGCAGGGCCAGCTTTACAGAGATAGTGTGTAGCACAGAGACAGTCAGTCCCTATGGCACACAGAGTAGATGACTGATGGCACCCAGCATGGCTCTGAAGTCTGAAACAATTTAGGGCATTTCCCCTTTTCTCCTCTTCCTTGGTTTTTGCATTCTCCAATTTGAAGTTGTATTCTTTGGTCTGGAGCCTGAGCACACAAACCCCCTGCATTCTTGCTTTCTCCAGCTTCTTTTACAACAGAGTCCTCCTCAAGCAGGGAACCAAAGCCCCGTCACCACTGCTCAAAAGCTCCTCTCCTAGCAATAGTCCAGCCCCACCCCCTGTGTAAGGTTTATAAAATCGAGCTCTGTGAAGACATCCCTTTCATTTTATCATCCATCCCACCTGTCTTAAAGTGAAGGCCACCCCCTTCCCAAGGCACAACAGCCCTACAGAATCACAGTATCTCAAGCTCAAAGTCAAGACCATTTATGTTCAACCTTCCAGCTGTTAAGGTTTGAGTAAAGGGCAAACCTCTTCCTACCATTTTAGGAAATGTTGTGTGTCTAGTTATTATGAGTTAGAAGACAATGCATGATAATTATGGTGCAGGCCTCTAGAAGAAAGGGCAAGCCCTCTGACGGGGAAGTGGAAAGTTCTGAGGACACTGAATGGCCAGGATGTGGGCTGACTTGAAAGCTGTATTATCCATGTTATAGGCACCTAACTGGGGAGAAGCATGTGCCCAGCCTCATAGTTCACTGTCTTTGGAAAGCTCAGCTGGGGCAACAGCAGGCTTTGCAAATCAAGCATCACAAAAACTCAATTTTTAGCTTCTAGCTTCCCAACCCCTCCTGGCTGTGACTCTGTTCTGGCTTCTTTTGTTGGACTTATAGATGCCTTCTAGCCATTTACTGAAGGTTCTTAGCTAGGTACATGTTCCCTGGTGCTTACATGCATGCGTTTCATTCCTTTCCATTCTCTCAGGAATATATATGATTTCCCCCATTTAACGGATGAAAATCTAGGATTAGAGAGATCAAATAGCTTACCCCAGGTCACTGAGCTAGAAAAGGATGAAGTGAGGTTCTAAAGCAGGTCCATTCCACTCTAGTATATTCATGAAGCCTTTTATGTATGGATCTGCATCATCCAGTACCCAAATCACTCTGGTCAGGACACATCTACAGATAATCTCTTCAGGACTGGAACCTAACTGTGATTGCTACAGTTTAAAACGTAATATTTGATGTGCCTGGAATGAGCCCCAGATCCAGGGTCTTTGTGGAATCACAGAGTAACAAGATTGAGTGAGTTTCTGCTGAGTCCTGAAGTTATCACTTTACAGTATGCATCGGCCCCTGAAACCCAGCCAGTTGCCCACCCCTTACCATGCCCCTCTCCTGGCAACAGAAAGAAAGGTATCTTAGACCTGTGTCCCTAGTTACTTCAACAGGAATGAAGTGATGGTCCACTAGTGTGCAGATTATCTGAATCTGACAGTCTTTCACTCCTGTGAACTCTGATGGCACCCCGAGTAGAAGACTGTACAATGACCACTTTGGACAGAAGTGCTGGACAGAAGAAAGCTTGCCTTTGTAAAGGACATTGAATCCTCAGAATCTCAGTGCTGACTGTTCACCCCTTTCTCAGTCCAGTTCCCCACCTGACATTCTGCTAAACCCCTTGAAAGTCAGATCTTGTTCTGAGGTAGAAAGTTGGTTTTCATCATATAGGAAAGTGACTAAAACATCCCACAAAAAAAAAAAATTGTCTGAAGCATTTCAGACAACTGGCTGAATTAAAATTAAAATGGTCCGTGTAAACACCTACCCCGCATTGACTACATGAAAATTATAAGCACAACAGTGAATATCGTTACTGACTTCAAGTGTTGATTTCAAACAGCCAGTGTACCAAGTAAAACTCTCCAATCCTGGAAAATTGTGGAACAAGATATATTCAGTGACCATAACCCAGCCTAAATGAGCTCTCAGCCTAAGTGTGAGAATGAGGTTGTTGTACTTCTCAGCATGCCACATTACCCAGAATGCCCTAGAGCTAATCACAACAATTCTTTCTGGTGACCTTGGATGAATTATATCCATGGTAGCAGCTAATTCTACTAGTGCCTGGCCACTTGCTCATCAAGCCTACTTCCCTCTCGGAAGCACACAACTCTGTTGTACTTTCCAACTTGAAAAAACAAACAAACAAACAAAAAACCTTTGGTTGTAAAAATCTTTGGTTGTGGCCGGGCGGTGGTGGCACACGCCTTTGATCTCAGCACTTGAGAGGCAGAGGCAGGCAGATTTCTGATTTGGAGGCCAGCCTGGTCTATAGAGTGAATTCCAAGACAGCCAGGGCTACATAGAGAAACCCTGTCTTGAAAAAAACCAACCAACAAACAAACAAACAAGAAAACCTTTGGTTGTAAAAATCTTTGGTTGTAAGAGCCGGAGACTGTTTTAGTTGATACAATGTGAACATTGTGTGTATATTGTATCTAGGAACATCCCTTGAAGTCATTCCTTGCCAGAGCTTCCATGTTTAGTCTGTCCTCTAGCACAAGAAGTAAAGGTTCCAGAGAGCTCAGAAGACACAGAAGCATAGCAAAGCCACTGATCAGTAACAGTTTGGGGCCTTTCTTGTGCCTAGTAGGGATCTGAGATGGGCCACAGAGTAACTCATAAGCTTCCAATACATCACTGCTAACCTACAGTTTTCTAGCTGCCAGGCTGTACTGAGCAGTAAGCAGAGAGCACTGCCGTTATTGGCATAATTCTTGGTAGACTATCTAATGGTGGAGTCTATGAACTGCTTTTTAGTTCTGTTTCAAAATTATACATCGTATATTACTCTATTCTATAAATATAATCTCATTAAAAGTAACAAGGGTGTGTCAGTAATCTGGATGCCAAAACTTCAGAACTCAGAGAGAGTCCAAATGAGCACAGGAGAGGAAAAGCCTGGAAAGGACGTGGTAGCAAAGGATGGTAGTTAGTTACTTTACACCCTCCTAAGAGTTCATCCAGAACCACGCCCCAACAGACACTTGGGAAAGCCCGAGATACATTCTAGGGAATGATCAAAACATTAAATACTATGATGGTTCTGTTTCCCAAACATAAGTCCTCGCCTTAGCCTCTCCTAGACTGGCTGCAGCTACGTCATCAACTATCAAGGAGTGTTTCTATCCAGATGGCCCCCAAAGAAAAACTCATCTGCTAGCCTCTCCTTAGCTCCTCCACTGCACTGAGGGGAATAATCAACTGTTTCACTCTTCTCCTATGCTGGGAACAGAGAGGAAAGAATCTCACTAAATCCTGTCACACAGATAGTATTTCCTGAGATATCTCCATCACACCGACATGGAGACTGAGGCTCACAAGAAATAATTTACCCAACACCACACAGCTCAGGTAAGTAGGAAGAGCATTGATGCTCTTCATCGGTGTGAAGCTCCATACCTGACTGGAATTCTCCCTGAAGGAAGCAGCGACTACACTAGTGATGTTCAGAGCCTGCGCATGCTTGCCGCAGAGAGACAATTTGATTGTCAGAGTTTTTCCCCAGCTGCTTCATAAACAGGTTGGTATCTTGAAAGTTGCTATGACACAACTATTTACACAATAGAGACCAGCAACTGCTACAAACACAACCATCAGGGTTTTTTCTTCCTCTTCAGAAACATCACTGCCGAGGCTTTCTATCTGGTCCCACTCTGTGGTAGTAGAGGCTCTCTATCTGGCTGAAATTTCAAGAATAGTAAAAGGCCAATGCTTCTTGGCTGGAGACTTCATCAGTACAAAATAAAGGTCAATGCTAGGCAGACAAGAAGGACGAGGTAGAAGCATGCCCCCTTTCACACAATACATACTTCTGACAGCTCCCTATGGAGCTCACCAATAGCTAATGAGAGATAGCTAGGAGGACCACGCTGAGTTTAGACAGAAGGCAGCTCAGCTGGGAAGTTGGGGTGAAGACTACAGTGGAAAGACTTGTTTGTAAAGTGAGGATGGGGAAGGTATCATAAACCACTTAAGGTAAGTTAAAACCTAGGGATTTAAAAATGACATTTACTCATTTTTGTGTTTGTATATGTGTTTGCACATGCATGCCACAACATGCTTATGAAGGTCAGGAGACAACTCTTCTGCCATCTGGGTTCTCAGGATCCAACTTGGGTCTCCAGGCTTGGCAGTACGCACGCACCCTTACCCACTGAACCATCCCACTAGCCCCATTTGTTTCTATAATGAGCAAGCATTCTACCTTCACTCAACACTTTAATGTAGAGGCACAGATAATCCAGAACAGAAAATAACAGTCACATGATGTGTTTCAAAGCCAACGATGAATATTTGGAATATTTTTCTTTGATCGGTGGCAAAAGATTTACTTTCTTGAATCAAAGTGCCTCTTAATTAGATGGGCATGAGCTGAGCTGACAGGCAGCCAGCTGGTACAGGAGCTTATGGGGTACGTGAGGGGCAGTCAGTCTGAATTTACTCTTTCTTTTTAAGTAAATAATCCACCTATGCAGAATAATCCTGGGTGAAAATAAAGACTTTATTGTTTCAGCTTGTAGCCCAGAGCTGTTCCCAAAGCTGAATGATTGATCAATAGATCCAGTGGAAATGACTTAAACATATAGACTCTGATGTCTGCATTTAGATTTACATTCCTAAGTCTAGGGAAGTGCATGTTTGCCAGAACTGAACCAAAATACTCACAAAAACATATGAGCAAACAAAACTATCATGATAATTAAGACAATTAAAGACGCTAAGAAATCTCAGTACATTTGACCCATGTGTAGTTAGGAAAAGGGAAAACTTAGGACAGAGGATGTGCCGAGGAGTCCAGGCTGAAAGCACCTTTAATAGATCTAGCAGGACTCTGAGGAAGGCAGGCAGGCTAATTGCCAAACACTGGCTCTTTTTGAAAGGCAAATCCTCTCTGTTATCAGAATCCTCATCTGCCACACTGAAGGACTCACTGCTGCACTGCTGGGCTCCCCAGATACACCACCACCTCGTTGCCCAGTTACTATTATTCCTTGCTACTAGTATTTTCTCCTTCTCATTCTTCTGTGGGAGCCCCTAAGCCAATGCCTATGAAGAAACACTAGCTGCCACCTGGCTCCCTCAAGTTCCCTTCTCTAGCAGCAGCAGCAGCAGCGGTAGCGGCAGCTGTAGCAACTATATACGGTCACCAAGTACAGTGGTTCCTTGAGGGAGAGGCACCATCAGTCAAAAAGTAAGACACTGGTTTGAGCCTGTCTCAGCCCCAAACTGACTACAAGAACAAAGTTCCAGTTTCCCTGGGTCTTAATTTCCAGCCCTGCCAATGAATATAAAGGAATCAGATCTATCTTGGCCCAAAGCTCTGCTAAAGAGCTCAGGAGAAAGGGTTAATGAGAAATCTGCCATTCAGTTCAGTATAACAAGCCAGCCTGTCACTGTCCCTGGGCACTTTCCCGCCCTGGTCAGGAAGAATGTTGGCACCTCCAAACTAACTGCTGCATGGAGCTTCAGCTAATTGGAAGCTGGATGACAGATGACACCAGGTTTCTGGGAAAGGAAATGATCTCTCCAGACCCAGCCTGCTGCAGCCAGAAGGAAGGAGGAAAGGGACTTCCCCAGAGGGGCCCAATCAAAGCTCCAAGGGGCAGGGAATAAAACATTAATGCAACTCAAGCCACAACCAGAACGTGTCAGGGAGTAAAGAAACCAAGCAAAGCTGAGACTGGAGAGGTCTGCTGGTCCTGCCTGCCAGCTGGCACAATACCCTGGAAATGAAATGCAGCCAGCCAGCCAGCCAGCAGCAGCAGGACAGCATTGGAGGACCATGGTGGAACCAGGAGCCACAGAAACTCTGGAAGTTTCTCAGAATTAAGGCAGCAACTCTATGTTCTTTACCAGAAGGCAAGAGATGTGAGCAGTGGAGAACATGTAATAAAAGTAAAACTACCAGGGAGGACTTGGTTATATCTGTCAATGAACTAACCAGAGACAGGACAAATGCCATGGGATGGGGAGGAGGCATTAGCAAAACCACATTGTCCAAGCTCTGGCTAAAGGATCCCAGAGAGATCCACTATTTTTCACATTGTTCACCTAGAGGGAAGATTCCAGATCTCCACAATGAGGACTTTTCCCTAATTTAAAATTTCAAAATCATTTCATGTCACTGAAAACATGCCAAACACACTTCCCACACATCTAGCACCAAAGCTGCTGTGTTTTCTCCTGAATGTGAAGGAAGGAAGGAGATGGGGTTGGGTGTGAGTGATGAGATGTGACAGGAAACACTTGCTCCATCCCTGCACCTGGCCTGCCTGGCCCCATCACTGGGCCCCAGCTGGCTGCAGCTTGCCCACTGCAAGAGCCTGGTTTCCAGCTGGTCCACATCGCAGCTACAGAGCCAAGACTCACTGCTATATATGAGTCCTCAAGTTTCAGCAAAGACCCTCCAACCCCAGAGCAGGAGTTCGCTGATAGCAAATCCCCAAATACAGTTATGGATGTACTTTATTTCAAATACATTTGCACATCCTCAGACATTCTCTAGAAGCCCACCATCCCAAATCCTGTTGCTTTCTCGTGTACAGTCTGCCATCAGAATGGGGGCTTTCAGGATGGGTGGCGCCTCAGAGTACAGAGCCCACACCCACCCACCTGCTCAAATCCCAGCAGAGCCTCTCAGTTCAGCAAGACCTTATAATGGTTTGTGACGAGAACACCACCTGAAATTCCTGTTTTTGATTTTTGTCCAAAAGGATTTTTTTTTTCAGAAATGGAAAAGCTCTAAAAACTGGCAGTGTCTATTTTAAAAAAAGAAAACATATCCACGGCTCCAGTTCTCCGAGGGAAGTGCCAGGACTCTGAAGTGACCAGGCGCTCAGCCAGATGGAGTCAAGGAGAGCCATTGTTCTCTCTGGGAAAGAATAGCCAGCACCAAGAACTGCCTCTGCCACCCTCTGAGTCCAAATTCTGCTGACACTTCCCGGACCTCCAAAGTCTGTATTAGAAAGGGTCACATTCGGCTGAGAGACACAGAGAGCAGTAGTGCAGTGGGCTAACTTATTTGTCATAAGCGTGGAGCTGACACTCCCTGCATCAGGGCTGGCTATTTTCTTAACCTGCTATCCTTGGCCTTTATCTCTTGGCAACAAGATGGCTGCGACACCTCCTGGGATCTTATCCCCATTCCAGAAGAAAAAATAGTGAACAGTAAACAACTTTTTCTCTTTCTTTGGGTGACTTTGTCTTTGTTTAGGAAGAGAGGACCTTCCCTTTAATTCATAGATATCTATATATCTATCCTGTGTATCGCATAGTCTTCCTGAGTATACAATGGTGGTATATCTTATCCCAATGAAGCTTATCCCTTCATTCTTTACTCTGTATAGTAAGGGGTGAATTTTTTTTTTTTTTTGATTTTTCGAGACAGGGTTTCTCTGTAGTCCTGGCTGTCCTGGAACTCACTCTGTAGACCAGGCTGGCCTCGAACTCAGAAATCCGCCTGCCTCTGCTTCCCAAGTGCTGGGATTAAAGGCATGCGCCACCACCGCCCGCTGTAAGGGGAGAAATAAACATTAAGTACACAGCTGATGTGCCAATACACAGATGCATCAATTAGAAGGACCAAGGACCTTTATGCCCTAAGAGAGGTATGTTCAGTGGCTCTTGATCTTCTTCTCTGAAAAAAGTATATCCTAGACTCCTATAAACCCCTCAGGCTCCCACACGTGTTCCCGTCCATTTAATGTTCAGATACACTTACATGCATCCGTTCATGAATTCTGCACCCCGGTTCTATAAAGCAAGTGATGTGGACTAATCCGTACCTCTACCCCAAAACCCTGATTCCATGTGAAGGTATCTAAAGGCAATGTGTTTGCAAGGTAGATTGACTCGTGACAGTGAAGCTCACATGAATGGACCAGCGCCTGTCCTGCCATGTGAGATCATGAGAAGGTTCTCTGCAGGAAGAACAAGTCCTTAACAGACACAGAATCTTGAACTTTCCTGGGCAAACAGAGACATAAATGGTTATTTATGCCACCAGTCTGTATTTACTGTAGCTATACTCTATCTGTAGGGCTAAACTAGACCACCATTGTACATAGACAAAGTGGCAGAGAGGCAGAATGACCTGCCAGGTGTCTACAGGAAGTGGTCAGACATGGTTCAGACCCAGTCTGCCCACTGCTCTTTCCACTGCACCTCTCCTCAGCCTTTGGTTATTATCTACCTCCTGCTGCTGCTGCTGCTGCTGCTGCTGCTGCTGCTACTGCACCTCCTACACTTATGGTGTTCCTTTCCCTTGTCTGCAGAAGGAAATGACTGGTCATGAGGAAATCGAATGCCATGCAAGATCGAAAAGATCAAGAGCCTCCAAATCTCACCAGCATCCGTACACCTTGCTAGGATGTTCTTCTACAGAGGAGGAACTAAAACAGCCAACCCAAGAATAAACCTGTCTTCCAGGAACCATCCTTATGCTTTTGCCTCACTCCACTCACATCTAGAGCTCCCCCTAGAACTACAGCTATCTGCAAGGCATGCTGCAGCACAGATTCATACGGTTCAGGACAGCCAGACGCTCCTACAGTAGAGCACGCAGGGAACTCCATGGTAGTGGCTCAGTTCTGATTCCACATACGATTTTGCAAGGGATGTCTCATTCAATATTGTCTTTCCAACATCTGACATGTTGCCTGGCACAGTGTAAAGTTCTCAATAAAAAACTCTCAAGCAGGTAGATATGAAACACTAATCCTTCCTGTTACCCGTACATTTCTTATATTTAACTTCCTTTTCTTTTCCAGAGGTGCTGGAGACTGATCCCAGGGCCTGCTAAGCAAGCAGGCTGCTACTGAACTACCTCCCCAGCAGTGGCCACATATCTCTCCCCACCCACTCTTCAGAGTAGGAAGAATCATTTAGAGCAGATCCAGAAAGGTCTTAGAACAAAGATGTTCAAGGATTCAGAGTTCCAGGCATGGAATGTAGTCTTTCTTTATTTCTAGAAGGTACGGGGGAAGGCAAGGAGCCTGGATCATGAGAGTGAAGTTCTCATCACTACGTTTAATTCCTTTATGAAAGAGAAGCCAGAGATCTTGCCTGTCCGTTCTGCCTTGCAAGATCACACAGAAGAAAGACACTGTTTGTGAAAACTGGCCTTCATTAGACACAGCATCTGCAAGTACCTTGAATTTATTCTTCCCAACAAATAAGAATCCTAGCAGGCAGGATTTGTATTGCAAATAAAGCAGAGAAGTGGGAAGTCAGCTGAGGCTCACCCTGGGAGAACCAAGGATGAACAGCAGAATGTACTGTGGTGTTGTACCCTGAGGTCCCCACTCAGAGGATCAGTGCAACAGTCACCCATGATCTATACCCCCAGCTTCATAGACTCCCATCACTCTATTCTATTAGGACTGTAAGAGCTTTAGTAAGCCTCTTAGGTATGCTCCATGCCTTTTCTTGACCCCTGGTGCACAATCATGACTTTCTCTTAACACTAACATAATCACGTGGATTATGGCATCAGGAAGGCCCCACGGCCTTCTCCAGGGCTCTGATAACAGTCCTTCAGTCCTGCTCATATAGTTCACAGCTGCTGCCGATACAGGAAAAGGATGCAGTAGTCATGGGTACCTTAGAACAGTGGTTTCTAAACTTCCACAGGCACTAGCCTATTTGGAAATCTGATGGAAGCCAAAGACTTTTGTCCTAGTAAATTAAACATATACCCAGAGCCACCATATTCCCATGTAATTATAGAAGTTGGATAGAACCTCCCAAAAACCCCTCAGGGAGCTATATACACTCATGCAAGAACTACTGGTCCAGGGGAGGTCATGCATTTGTATTTCAGAGATGTGCTCTCCCTGAAAGAAGGCTCCAGTAGCTCAGCCAGGGAACTCCCAGCTTGCCCTCTCCCCAGGGAAGCATTAGAACAGTGAGAACACACATTGTCTCTTGATCCCTTCCATCTTCAAGGTTTTAATGAGAAGAAAGCAGAGTACTTACTGTGAGGCAAGCTGTGGAAAGCCAGGGGCTTGGCATAGATTTTCTGAAAATCTTATCATCATAATAAACTTGTTAAGTAGATATTATCCCTCTTTCAGATGACGACTATCAGGCTGAAGGAAGTTAAGGAGCTTGGCAACGGTAACAACTACAGAGTGTGGAATCAAACTTAAAGGCCTACACCTGCTCTTTCCAGCATCACATTCTAGAAACTTCCTGAGGTGAACTCCCCTTGAGGAGTGAGGCAAGGTATGCCTTGCTCTCCAAAATCAACCTTTCTCCTCTCACATAGCACAAAGTCTAAAGTCTAACCAAAGAGAGAAGCGAGGCTTCACTGGTGTGTGTCTGCTGCTCTGGGTCTGTAGAAATGTAGTACTGCTTTTTATAAGTTACACAATGCTTGCAGAACTGAGTCTGGGTGCAGAGAGTGACCCTGAATCAGTGTGAGCCTGGAGGTTGCTGTAGGTGGCACTGATGGGAAACACCGGAGAAGAGCGGGAGGAGAGGGTGGAATAAGAGACTGTACTCTCTGAAAAGACAATGAAGATAATTAGATGGGAAGAACTCTTAGATGAACTGCACTGTGAGAAAAACAGATACGAACGCTTCTGATAATATTTTTCGTCTGTGCAGGGCTGGAATGGGAGCAAAGAACAAGTCCTGCTTTATCTGATCCCTGAGAAGGCAATGAATTAGACTGTCTTCCTAACATGTCATAGAGATACTGGTTCTGAGCTGGACGATTTATACCATCAAACACATGGAAAAGGCTAACCGTTAAAAATCTACAAGATCCCATATTGTTCAAAGACAGCAGAACAATGTAAGGCAAACTTAGTGAGAGAAAATTATTGTGAATCTATGCAAAGAGTAAGCCACATGCCACAAGGATATATGTTTTTCCCTTTGAGATAGTCTTACTATGACAGGTGGCAGTATTTTAGTAATAAGAAATGACCCTTGAGCAGGCTGTGGTGGTGCATGTCTGTGTTCTCAGAGCTCAGCAAACAGAGGCATGAGAATTACAAACTGAAGGCCAACTCAGCTATAGAGCAAGACCCTGTATCAAAAAGCAGACATTATAATTTTAAAAATTAATAACAAATGCCCAACAACTAAAAGGGTGGTGAAATGAATGAAGGCGGCACTGTGTCCTCTGTCCCCTGCACAAAGAGAGTAAGGAAGCGTTCACTGTTAGCTGTGTACGGAGTCTAAGCCAGGATGACTACATTAAATCCTGACCCTGCCTTTCAAGGACTGCAGGAGCTTCAGAAAGTTACTTCAGCCACGTGAACTCCTAATCTTAGCACTTGAGAGAGGCTGAGACAGGAGGAGGATGGAGTTCAAGACCTGCATAGGCTACATAGTAAGACCCCGTCTCTATAAAAGGAAATTGACCTCCTTAAGCCTCCATCTCTGAACCTATGAGGAGATGTGATGGCAGAGCCTGCCTTCTAGTCTTCTTAGCACAGGGCTTGACATATTCTCAGCAAGGAGAGTAAGGCAGCATCTGGCATTAGCGGCTGTCACCGTCAAGGTGCCTCCACATGATGAAATACGATTGAGCAGATGAAAACTAATTCCTACAAACGAAAGTCTAATGACTATGTCTACAATGTGCTTTGCTTCAGAATATTACTAAGTAGGTGTGATTTATTTTTGTCACGCAAACATTTATGTAGTTTATATATTTCACGTGTGTACGTATTTAGGTACTAAGAAATGAAATGAAGACTTATAAATAAATAACGAAAGAAAATAGAAAATTATTTTTGCCTTCAGAAATAAAGAAAAGGCCTACACACACACACACACACACACACACACACACACACACACACACACACACACACTGTGAAGAATGTGCCACTGAGGAATTTCTTTGATGTCAGCTTATTTAAAAAATGATTGTCTATCACTGCTGGCCCCTCTTTCACCCCACCCTCCCCCCTTGATTCCATCTGAATGCTTAGAAAGGAAAGGACAGCAGCCTCCCTTACTCTCAGCACTATGGACAAGAATGACAGTAAGTTCTGTTTGGGAAAGCACCTCATAGGCCCCCTTCAAAACCACCTCTGCCCATGCTGTGACTCCAAGATAGACTGGACTGCAGCTCACATTTCAGTCTGAGATGAAGTGTCTCAGGAGGCCAGGAATAAATGTGGATCAAGGACCCTGCCTCCAGCCACACTCTCCAGGTGGAGCAACACATACACACGCTGGTCCCCCTGAGGAGCAGACTCGGGAGATCTCAGTTAAGACAGGCGGAGCATGGCAAACACCTACTCTGAATAGACAGATAGGGAAACAATTCCAAGTTCTACAGAGAAAGTCCACAGTGAAAGAAATGTCCCTAGTCCCCTCCCTTTCTGCTCCAAGGAGCTCATCCTTCTCTTGAGGCAAAAGAGCAGTTTTGACAAGAACTAAAATAGTCACGAATGCACTGGTGTCTGGGTAAGCTAGATGTGAGGGTCTGAAATTCTATTTCGCCCACTGGTTGGCAGCCATTAGCAGGCTTCGGGAAGCTGCCCCTTTGTGTAGAAATATGGACAAGGTACCCTATGCTCAGCCTCTAAACTCAGCTCCCCATTGTTACCCAAACAATAGAGTCAATAGGTAAATCTGAGTCGAGGCCAAGATGGGCTCTTGCGGAGCCAGTTCTGTACTCAGGAATCACACATGCAGAGTCAGTGATTCAGTGAGACTCTGGGTTCTCTGCCTCTTCAGGACAGGTTAGTCAAAGTGAGTGACTCCCCATGGACCATGGGAGGGGGTCCCATCTTCCTATCCTAGCCATGTCAAGAGAAGGCTCCAAATACAAATGGGCTTTATTGGAGCTTTCCAATAGGCTAGCTCCTCAGATGCCCCGCCCCCACCACTGAGAAATCAGTCTATCTATCTTTGGTCCTTCCAGCACTGAATCCCATCAGGTTAGGGCAGGCAGCTTCCCAAGGAACAGATCACAGAGGAAGCCTTGAGTAGGGTAAGCTCTTCCATGAGAGAAAGAATGAGGCCTTGGGATGTCTGGAAAACTCTCTTTTCCAGGGTAAGCCCAAGAAGAAGAGAAGTTCCTTATCACAGCTACAAATGCCACCACATCTGAATGTGTGCAGTGTCAGCTCTCAAGTCTTAGCCTTCTCTCCAAGCCTTCTACTCTGCTAGCACTAGTCCAGCATTTCAAGCACACCCCGAAGTCATTCGGGGCCACCGACATGTTGCAGCAATGTGCAACTGTATGTACACACATGCTCTCCCACTTAGCACTTCCCCACCCTCCTCCCGACCATCACTACCATCTCCTAAAATGCAAGTCAGTCAGCTCAGAGTCCTCCAGCATGTGTCCTTCACAGGCATATTTCCCATCTTCGCAGCATACGACCTCTCCTCCCACGATGCTGCAGATAAGAGCCTGCCCAGGGAAGGAATGGGGCCAGGCTGAAATCTGAGAAGCCACACTGAGCCACACGCCAGCTCCGTGCCCTTGGGTTCAGCTGCATAGAGAGATACATTTCCAAATCTAACACAGATGCTAGCTTCCCTGTTCTCAGAGTGCAGGCTGTCTGTGCGTTCAGTAACATGGAGATGAACTTGTAACTCCAGGCAACAACCACCTCCTTCATGCATGTCGTTCACTTCTGCACTCACCTGGGAGAAAATTTTAATCTTGTGGGGAATAAATAAGACTGTATAATTCTTATGAATGCTGTATTTCATCCCATGAAGCAGGAAATAGTATAGGCTCCCGGCTTGCTTATCCTCACAAGGCTGGTAGAGGAGGCAGAGCCAGGACTAACAGGGCTGCCCGACTCAAAAGCCACTAACTAGCCTATACCCTTCCCTTCCCCTGAAGCATCTTTCCTCTTCTCCAGACCCGTGGCTCACTTACTATTCAGATCAGGTCATGAGAAGAGACTTGGGGACCAGTAAGGCTCATATTGATCTCTGCTTTTTTATTACACTCCTAGTCCTGAGGACTTCACCAAGTAATTGACTTCTTTTGATCTCCCCTTCTCTCTGTCTGCCTCATTCCTACCTCTTGGCTTCTAGGCAGCCTCCACTCCCAAATCTCCTTCTTCCTCTCTCTATACCACAGCCCTCCCAATCCCTCAGTCCACGGCTGTTGAACAACCAGATTTAGAGACACAGATGCAAAATCTAATTGGCACATCCTTTTGGAGTACAGAATCTCCTGTCAGAATCCTCCATAATTCTAGCATTTTGATCCTTTTATAAGTTAAAAGTGATGTTATAAAGAGTTCTAAATAAGTAAGACGATGCTTATAATAAAATGCCAAGCTAAAAGACAGAATATAAAAATAGATACACTCTGTGAGCTTAACTATGTAAAGATGGCATAAAAATATTGGGAAAGTGAAAAAGAGGAAATAAAAAATCAAGAGGAAAATATATCAAAGGTTAAATGTTATCAAAACAAGTCGGACTGTGGAAGGCTGCAATTTTTCACTTAGTTTTATTTCTTTTAGAAATGCAGGAAACTGCAGTTTAAAGAAATTCCAGGATGAATGTTAAAATGGACTCTCTTTGTAGAGAGAAGTTTGTGGGAGTAAGCTTAGGAACACAGAGCTGTAGCTGTTTATTTAAATTAGGAGAAATATTAAATAAGCATATCACTCAGGGTCCAGGCAGAAAAACAAAGATTACTCCAGGAATTAAAAACAGGAAGTCCAATTTAGAAACTCGTTGCCCATGTGATAGGATAGAGGGGTACCAGCAACTGAGGTCACATGGTAGAAGTTACAACTAGAAGATCACAGACTTGTTTCTTCACACAGGAAACAAGATCTGGGAAGACAGGTAGAGAGACCTGGCTCCCCCTTCACCCTATCTTCAACATCACACCGCTGCCTTCCATCCACTAAACTCAACCATGAGTCAATGGCCAAGGAACCCTGAAGGTGCAGCCTATGGGGGTTGACACCCAGAAAAGCAGGCCAAGAGAAGTTGGGAGATAGCTCTGAAGATAAAGCAGTTTTGGGGTCAAAGGTTGAGTCAGTTATCAAATAGATTCTAGGTTAAGTCCATAAAGAAGTATATATGTTGGCAATCTTTTGAGAAAAGGATATCTATATATATATATATATATATATATATATATATATATATATATATATGTATATATATATATATACATATATATACACACACACACACACACACACATATATATATATACACACACACATATATATATATATTTCTGAGAAAAGGATATATATATACACACACACATATATATATGTGAATCTCATATGTATATATATGAGATTCAAGGCAAATGAAATAGCTAGTTCACAGCCAACTTGATACCTGTGTATTCATCTACATGGTGCTATCAATAACATAAGCTGAGCATTTCATAAGTATTTATTTTCTGACAGTCTGGAAGCTGGAACTCCAAAATCAAGGTACAATCTAGCTTGGTTTGTTCAGAGCCTCTCCCTGACCTGTAAACAGTTGTCTTCTTGCTGTATCCACATACCCACTTCTCAGTGAGTCTGCTTTCTTCTTTTGTTAATAAAGACACCAATTATATTATATTACAGTGTCCACTCTAACAGCCTGATTTCAACTTAATCACCTCTTAAAGGTTGTATCTACAAATATAGCCATGACTTTAGCATATTGATTTTAAAAGAGGCACAATTTAACCATGACAACCAATGCTCTGTTCTGATGACAAAAGACTCCTTGGTGCCCACCTGTAATCATACAGGCCCCTTGCTCTGAGATACAGTTTCATCTGGTATGATACATTAAAGCTAAATTGTTCACTGGTTCTCCTAGAGAAAAGTCTACCTCATGTTCCTGTTCTCTATCTAGGTAGAACTTTGTGATTCACATGTCTAAGTAAATTTAGCAGAAGGGATATTCTGGGACTTTGAGGCTTTATATTCTTTGTCTAAGAGCCTAAAAGCACTCTAGAGAAAGCCAACCCACTGTAGAAAAGCTTGGCCACACTGAGGCTACAATGACGGGAAAGGCCTAGGCAAGTTATAAAGAGAGATCATACAGAGAGATGGTCAGCTAGCCAGCTGCTTCTATCCAAGTACCAGATAAACTACAGAAAAACACATAATGAATATTCTGGCCCCAATAGGCACAATGCAAAAGGTCTCTCCAGGATGAATGCGGCTTATGGTATTATGAAATATGTAGCCATCTTTGTCCCCACTTACAGACATACAGATTCTGAAACCCATGGAATGATCCTTTAGACAGCTCTGGAAGAGGGGGCAGATTACCAGAAAGACAACAGCATGATTAAACAGTTGGGACTTTTAGCTCAACCAACCCTGGATAGCAGTAGGGAGGGTAGCTGAAACTTAAATTGATCATCAATAGTCAATGAGTCAATCAATTGTGCTCACATACTAAAGCTTACATAAAATCCCAGACTATAGGATGATCCATCCAGGATGCTGCTCCTAGGAGAAGTGGAGGTTCCTGAGCAGCATCTCCTTCTGTTCTTGGTGTCCTGACCTATCTTCCCCGTAATTGCCAACTTATTTGCTAAATCCTTTGTAATAATCAAGTGCAGAAGTTTCTCTAAGTTCCATGAGCTCCTCTTGTGGACAGATCTAAGGAGGTCACAAGGACCAATCAACAGCCAAGCAGTCAGTCAGAAACATAAATTCCAACTTGGGGCTTCCACGTGGCCTTTGAAGGATGCACTTCTGGATCTAAGTCTTTAAGTCATGTGACCTAATGCTGTCTCCTGGTCAAAGAGTATCAGAATTGAATAGAATTATGCTGTTCCCTGGAGATCAAAATTAATTGGATGTTGGTGGAGGCAAATACCCACATATATTGATGACTTGAGGTAAAATATCCTATGCCAAGTGGTTTATCCCTACTATAGCAAGTAACCTGTAGCCCCACACATGATTCCATGTATGTGCTCCCACACCTTCAGCTCTTGAAAGCCCCAGACCTTGGAAACAGAGGCGCCATTCACTCTTCTGTCTAATTCTCAATGCACAGAATCACAAGCCTAATAAAGCGGGGCCCTACCATGTCCTGGGCCCACAGAAGACAAGCAGACTGTGGCTGGTGTTGACCAGCCTCAGACACAATCTGGCCACTTCCCAATTTCAAGTTGGATTGTGTTCCTACTTGCAGCATTGGTGAAGCAGAACCAGGAGGTAGATGAGGTCTTAAAATGTCATTGTTCAGACACATAGTTCCTTAGAGAGAAGGTCAGAATCCCTGAAGGGATTAGAGGAGATGTGGGGAGGCCAACCACAGAAATCTCCCTGCATGTTTCAGCTTCCCCTTCCCTTTCTTCACCCTATATCTTTATCCCTTTCCATACTGCTCAGAAGTTCACCTCTGCAGAAACTGAGTGTGATTTTGTTTTATTTTCATTTTTATTGATTATTTTATGTATTTACATTTCAAATGTTATTCCCCTTCCTGGTTTCCTCTACCACAGCCCCCCGGCTTCTGTGAGGGTGCTCCCTGACCAAGCCACCCACTCCCACCTCACCACTCAGGCATTCCCCTATACTGGGGCATCTAGCCTTCACAGGACCAAGGGCCTCCCCTCCCATTGATGGCAGATAAGGCCATCCTCTGCTCATATGCAGCTGGAGCCATGGGTCCCTCCATGTGTACTCTTTGGTGGTTTAGTCTTTGGGAGATCTGGAGGAGGAAGTCTGGTTGGTTGATATTGTTGTTTTTCCTATGGTGTTGCAAACCCTTCAGCTCCTTTAGTCCTTCCTCTAACTCCTCCACTGGGATCCCCATGCTCAGTGCAATGGTTGGCTGTGAGCATTCACATCTGTATTGGTCAGGCTCTGGCAGATCCTCTCAAGAGACAGCTATATCAAGCTCCTGTCAGCAAGCACTTCTTGGCATCCGCAATAGTGTCTGGGTTTGGTGACTGTATATGAGATGGATCTCCAGGTGGGGCAGTCTCTGGATGGCCTTTCCTTCAGTCTCTGATCCACTTTTTATCCCTGTATTTCCTTTAGACAGGAGTTTAATCAGTCTTCTATCCTATGTTTTCTCTGTGCCTATACACAGACAATAGGAAAAAGAAAGTAGTCTGGCAAAAGTACTCTATAAAGCTCTGTTTAAAAGTGTATGCATAGGTGAATGAGTGACTGTGTGTGTGTGTGTGTGTGTGTGTGTGTGTGTGTGTGTGTGTGTTCCTGCTTAAATGTTACTTGCTTGGGTATCTGACTTTGAGCACCAAGAACAAGGTGGTTACTGAGACCTCCATGACCCCTTCCAAACTCCTGAAATCCATATTATGCTCTGAGGACACAAGCTGACACCACCTGCAGTAACGATGTTTTCAAACATCAACATTATGAGTACTTGGTTAGTATTTTGCACTCTCTCCACTCCATGCCAGGATTAACTGTCATGCTTAGTTTTCCTTGGGACTAGAGATATACAGAAGAAAACCAGGATAACTTCCGGCCTGGGAGTCCTCAGGAGTTAGATGTCAAGGCTCCCCATGGTTCTGCACATCTTATAAACAGAGACGATGGCAGCTTTTGTTCCAGATTATCTTTTAAAGAATTTTCACTGAGAAAGTGAGCAGCAGCCTTGAAAGATAGAGATACCGTGTCCCTCTGAGTCAGAAGGCAGGTTTATCTGCTGACAAAGAGAATAAACGATGACATTACCTCTGAGATGGAGGCAGGCAGATCTGTGTATAGCCTTTTAGGAGATAGAAATCTCCTAAGGTTGGTTTACTCTGAGGACATCACTGACTGCACATGCAGCGTGCACTTGGGCCCCTGGGGGTGAGGGTAAAAGGAAAGAAACAATAGGCTGGAATTCACATTGCTTGCTTGCCACGAGCAAGATGCTTTGTCAGTAATCCAGGATCTCAAATCTGCTAGCATCCATGAAGCTGGCAAGCTAACTTCTCAGCCTGCACCTCTGCAAGATCTCAGACCTGACACTTCACAGCACTGGACACCAGGAGATGGAGACTGCATACTGCCACTCCAGCACCCGCGCTCTCTCACTCTCCCGGTCCAAAGTGCTTCCTTCTCTTGATTGTAAGCCTGCCTGTGCTGCCACAGTCCAGGAGCAGCGGAAGGTAAACGTAATTAAAGGACTACGTTGAGTGTTAGACACCAATTTCTGTCAGAACCAGCCGTGCTGAGGGGATAATGACACAGTAACTATAGTAGCTTTGGCTCTGAGGGGAAATCTTTTCAGAAACGTCTTTTTCCTGCAATGCTTTTCTCCTCTACCACCTTTGCTCTCACAGCCATCTTCTTGCTGCCTGGAACATTCTACATCCTTTAACCCTGTTTCTACTACAGAGCCTGAGTTGGTCAGGGGACATTTTGTACCATGCAGATTTCTGCCCCTTTCCTACTGAATTCAGTAGGAAAGTCTCCAAGAGGGAAGTCTGGCAATTTGTGTTTTAACATGGCCTAGGTGATCCTCCAGTATGCTAACATTTGTTCTAAACCCTGTGGGCTGAACCCTAGCTACATGTGAAACCACAGTGTACGGTTCCTACCTAGACAGTCTCCCTAAGGACAGAAAGGAAATAAAAAAAAGACCCTCTGGGGTGAGGCCCAGGCATGGGTTTGTGGTTGTTACTGTTGTTTACCTGGCTATTGATAACGTTTTGTTTCATTTTGAAAAGTTTGAAGAATCCGTTCCAGCTGTAGGTTCCCTCTGTACCTAGAGCTGAGGACCTGTAGTTTATGCATACTACCAGGAAAGGCATCCCTCGAGGGGTTTTCCCCAACGTTCCCCTACTCCAGCATCCTGTACATTTTCAACAAATTCATATAGCTTGCCACACGTAAGTGAGGTCCAGAGTTTGTGTTCTTGGAACCCATGTAAAAAGTCAGGCAGGTGTGGCAGCCTGGCTCTGATCTCAGCTAAGAACAAGCTGGCTCAGCAGACCAGCTCAAAGGGAGACCCTGCCTCAATATATTACACGTATAGATCAAAGTAGATACCAGCTGTCAAACTTAAGTACACACATGCACTGAGTCATGCATATGTACTCATGCATGCAAAAATATATACACATGCATGTACTACACACACACACACACACACACACACACACACACACGTTTTGTACAAAAGAATTCCTCTGACTTTACAGTTTTCTAATGATGACTTTCATACAAATCTGCTGCCGTGCTGCAGAGTGAACGGCCTGTTCACTTTTAGTCCACACTAGCAGAGCAGTAATTCATTTATAGCTCATTGATCTTGTCAGTCCATGTGTGCCTTCCCAAAGACATCCTCAGAAACAACGGACTTTCTCCCAGCTTGGTAATTACTCTGTCATTCAGACTCCCCGTCATAGCCCCCAGCACCAAATCCTCAGGAAAGCAGCAGGCAGGATGAAGACATCCCCGTACAGCAGATGCTTAGTGACTGGCGGAGTCTAAAGCTTCTGAAGATCTGTGGCCTGACTCTCTTCTTGTCAGGTTGTGTGATCAGGACACCATGTAATTCTTAGCCCTGCCACCTCCTGTTCCTTAGAGTGAGACTTGGGTATCTGGGCATCTCCAAATATATGATACTTGCTCCTTGCTAGAAGTGCTCTGTAGGCTGCTAGGGAAGAAAAGTTAAAGTGTTCCTACCTAGCTGTGGACCCTGGATGCTACGACACTGACCCGACAGGTGCTGTAATAGTGGTATAACTGCTGGGGAGATACTAACAGCTTCCTGATTGATTAGATCAGAGGACTGGTCCATGAGAGGAAAAACACTCCCACTACCATAAAGCTGGACAAGAGACTTATGGCTAAGGATGTCTCGGGCTCTAGGGGTTCAATGTACTGCTGATGTCTTGAGAAATGGATGTGTAGTAAAACTGCCTTCTACATATTTATGTTTATACCTATAGGCTAATGCTGTGCTCCTATGTGTCAGAGAAGCATTCAGTGGCAATCATTAATTCCAAGACTCACAACTGGTCAAAGTGCTAAAAACTGATGACTGTTGTGTAGTCAGCCACACATGGGACGTGTATACCATCTCCTCCCCCAAGGCCCAGGGAACACTGCAGAAAGGGGAAGAAAGACTATAGGAACCAGAAGAAAGGAGTGCTATGAAGTGTTGTCATCTGACATTTCCACTAGGCCACCCCAGTCATGAACACAGAGCAGCTGTACCTACCTGCATGTGTCTGTAAGACACAAATTATACAAGTAGGAGGGAGACTGTGGGAACTCAGCAGGGGTGGGAGAGGAGAGAGACAGAATAGTGAGAGGTGAGTATAATCACAATCCATTGTACACATGTCTGAAATTGTCCAAAATATGAAAAATAATATGTGTCTCTTTCAAAAGTCAGAGAGCTAGATGTGGCGGCACACACTAATCTCGGCATTCTAGCTTGCACTCTAAGACTGGGCGCTCATCCCTATGCTCTGGAAGCAGAGATCTTGTCTCTTTTTTTTCATTAATTAATAAATTTATTTATTCACTTTACATCCCAATCACAGCCCCTTTCCCTTCTCTCCTCCCAGGTCCACCTCCTCGTAACCATCCTCCCTCTATCACCTCCTCTCCTTCTCCTAAGAGAATGGGGAGCCTCCCCCCACATGGGTATCAACTTTCCCTGGCACATCAAGTTGCAGCAGGACTAAGCACATCCTCCCCAACCGAGGCCACACAAGGCAGCCCAGCTAAGAGAAAGGGAGCCAAGGGCAGGTAGCAGAGCCAGAGAGACAGCCTCCACTCTGATTGTTAGGGGACCCACATGAAGACCAAGCTGCACATCTGCTATAAATGTGGAGGGGGCCTAGGTCCAGCCCCTGCATGACTTTGGTTGGTGGTTCAGTTTCTGTGAGTCCCAGTGGGCCCAGGTTAGCTGACTCTGTAGGTCTTCTTGTGGTGTCCTTGACAGGAGATATGGTTCAGTGATGAAAAGGTCTTTCTGTTCTTACAGAAGACCCGAGTTCAGTTCCTGGTGTCCAGATGGTACACACCATCTTAACTCCAGTTCCAGGGAATCTGATGCCTTCTAACTTCCACAGCACAAGGTACATATGTGGAGCATATACACATATATAGGCAAAACACTCATACACATCAATTTTTTTTTTTTTTTGGTTTTTCGAGACAGGGTTTCTCTGTGTATCTCTGGTTGTCCTGGAACTTACTCTATAGACCAGGCTGGCCTTAAACTCAAAAATCCACTTGCCTTTGCCTCCCAAGTGCTGGGATTAAAGGTGTGCGCCACCACTGCCCAGCACATCAATTTTTTAATTTAAATAAAGATCCTATAATCTACACCTTCCAGATCCTAATTTCTATATACTTCAGAAAGATACCCCTGACCCCAGGAAAGTGAGCTCTGAACAATGCTGCCACACCATCAAGATCAACCCTTAAATCAGCAGCCATTTCCATTTAGCATCATTCCCCTTTGCCCTTCCCCTGCTAGAAGCATCTCCATGCTGACGCCATCTCTGTCAAATCCTCCACAGAGAGGACCAGATGTTCATGCTCAGAGGACTGATAGCCTTGAGGTGAAAATGTCTTACATCAACACAATAAGTGACTGTGGACTGTCTTAAGATGGACAGAATCCCCGAGGGACCTGTGAAACAGATTCCACTCCTGGTGAAAAAGGAATGGTTTTATAAACCTTAGCTCTGGCCGAATGAACAGAAAGGACATGGGAAGTTGAGAGATCTTGGCATCTATTTGCAATAGACTTGGGTTAAACAGTATAGACTCATATTGTGTAAGACAAGGTCTCTTTTCCGTAGCTCATGAAAGGGCAACTGTACATTGAGGCCTTTAAAAATAGCCTGTATTACTCATTACTAATCAGTCCTTACTATAGCCCTGCGGAGCTGGACACTGGTTTTGCAGCAGGAACACAGAAAGGAAGTGATGAGGCTTAGTTTATTCTGGTGATATACCAAAATAATGAAGTGTAGGTAATTTGTAAAAACTGAGATTTCTTTGGCTTACAGTCCTAGAGGCTGGGGAGTCCAAGCATGCCACCGATACCTACTGAGGGCCTTCATACTATACATCATGACATGCAGGACAAGATTATGTGTACAGGTCTCTCTTCTTTTGCTCATAAGACCACTAATCCCATTACAGAGTCCCCATCTCCATGACGACATCTACCATAATTAACTTCTCCAAGCACTACTTCCAAATAGGTTCAGTGTAAGAATGTGGGAGTTAGATTTCTAAGACATGAGCTTTGAAGAGTACATTCAAACCATGGCAAGAAACAGGATTCAATGTGGAAACTCAGGGTCCAAAATCCAAGTACCTAACCACTTGGGGATGTCTCAAAAGGCCAATGACAGCAAAAACCCAGGAACGCTGCACCTTTCAAAGGCAACTTTCAGAGGCATCACTACCTCGGCCCAGAGGACACACCCTTCCTGTCTAGGACACTCCCTGATTGCACATATCATCTTTCTCCAATGAAACAGCCATATTGTCAATAGCTTGTCCTCAAGATAGGTAACTTGATTGTAGGTCACTACTAAGCATGACTCTAATGTCACAAGACTGCCTTTCCTGACCTGGCTCAGAGGGCCATTTCCTTGGCTCAGGAGCAGATCCATCTCCCAACATCTCCCAGCTCCTGCCTGCTATGTTGAATCTGCTGTATTGTTCAGAACAGATGTGCCATGAGCAGGATGAAAAGGGTGATGTCATGAGTGGGCAGGGGAGGTGCACTGGAGTGCTGGTGTGACAGGGCACTGGGGGCTGGTACTAAGCTCCTGGCCTGCCCTGGGCTTCTGCAGAACCTCTTCTCCCCATCCCTGGCCCACCTCGTGGGTTTATGGGGCAGCACTTCAAAGCAAGGACTGCTGGTACTCTGTACGCTCCAGGCCTGCTAGGATCTGAAAAGTACAAATACTGGAGCAAGTGGTAGACACCCAAGAGCCAGCACCAGACAGGCCTGCCAGGGAGGGCAGTCCCCATCCCCCTACCTCAAACATCCTCTCCTCCATTCCCTAGCTCTCCAACCCTCCCCATCCCTGCCTGGGCAATCTTAGCAAACAGGGCCCAGAAGGCTACAAAAGAGCTCTGGTTAGAATCAGAAAACAGAGATAGCGGCTCGCTATATACCACTTAAATATCTCCTCAAAGTTCATCTTCAAAATCTTCCCCTTCTAGCTCTGTATCTCAAACACATTTATAAACTAAAGTTCCCAAGAAAAAGAGCTACACTTGATTTAGAAATTCTAGAAAGCTGATTGGTTAGGACTTCAGTGGTTATAGAGAGCTGGAATATTGCAGTTGTGGAATCTAGTTTTCCTGAGCAGTCTTTAGTCTCCCAATAGCCGTCCATTGCTCACCCACCTGTGTGTCTGACCTAACATCCTTTGACTCTCCCATGGATCCTTTGGGGATATATTAACAGGTCACACCAACTTCCTCCAACCTAAAGGCTAAGAATGTCCTCATAGCATCTAAAAATCAACGTCAGAGTTTATTCCACTTTACCTGAAGCTTCCACCAATGTATTTGAAGAGTCCCTTTATTTTTATGAAGTTCTTTTTTTATGAGACCATAAAAGTGCCACAAAACTGTTAGCAGGTTAGAACATTTGAAGTGCCCTGAATCTGTACCCAGAGGCCGTGATCATTCATATTTGGTTCAATAACAAACTGTCATTTATTCCCACAGAGGTGAGAGCTGCTCTTGTATTGATATACCATTACTATATAATTTCTGTATACATACATATATATATATATATATATATATATATATATATATATATATATATATTCATTCAACAACCATTCAATGTGGACCTACTATGTGTTGGATGTTATGGATCCATAAATTGAAGGGAAATACATAATTCTGGATGTCAAGGTATCTCTGGGGCAAACAAACAAACAAAACCAGAGCATAGATGTGAGGTGGTGGCAGAGCTGAGTGTGCAGCTGAGCATAGGTGGGTCTGGAAGGCTTTCAAGAGGAGTTGAAACTGCCTGTGTCTTCATGAGTACACAGGCTTCCTCGCAATAGTGGGGAGAGACCACAGGTAAGCGGATGTGGCACATTTGCCTTCCTTGGGGCTGGAACAAGAGGGGCAGATGGGGAGCCTGGCAGAGCTCTGCTAAGAAATTTATTCCCAGAATCACTGAAGAATTCAATCCCAAGCAATGACATGCAATTTGTATTTCCAAAGCAACTATAACCCTTAATGGTTGGATAGATCCAGCATTCTCGTAAGCTCTTCATCCTCATCAATCCATCCAATCCCTACAGCAACTTATGAGCCTGCATGATAATTATCTTCCCTTTAAGGATGATGACATCAGGAACAGACAGGCTCACCGGTCTGAAGTCACAACAGCTGGTAGAGTCAGATTAAAATCCACATCCAATTGACTGCTGTGGCCACATGCTCACACTGGGATTTTTCCAGCCCCATGTATCCTTCCCCTTTTCCATTTGAAAACTCAATCCATCCTAAGATCAAAATGCATCGCTCCGCACTCCCTCTATATCCACAGTACATACACAGTGTGACTATGGTGCTCAGCATACATTCTGACTTGTTTGCATTGCTCTTAACCTAAAGGCTGGCAAGTTCATAAAGGCATACCCATGTTTAAGTACCCATCCCTCTTCTACCACAGTCCCCAGAAGAAAGAAGATTTATCAGTAGGTGGTTGTCCATTGTCATGACCGCCCTACATACTACACAACAGAAACAACTGGAGGAAGGAAAGGTTTGTTTTGGCCTATTTGTTATTTCATGCTTTCTGAAGATTTCATTCATGGCGGTGAGAAAGGCATGCTACAGCATGGTTCATTGTGATAGGAGGGTGTGGCAGAGCCTGTTGACATCATGGCAAACCATGAGGCAGAGAGAGCACAGCAGGAACTAGGGGCTGGGTATAATTCTCAATGGCCTGCCCCTAACAACCTACTTTTTCCAGCCAGGGCCCATTATCCTAAAGGTTCTACAGTCAAAAGAACTCCACAAGCTGGGGAACAAGCCTTCAGAATGTGAGTTTATGGGGAGACGTTTCAGATTCAAACCACAACAAAGATGTCTATTAACATATATAAAACTAATGAGAAGTTTAAAATCAAGATGCTCCGTGTACTAGTTGTCTGGGACTATCAGGATTAAGTGCCACAGCCCGAGCATCCTAAAGAACCAAGATCAGGCAAGGTACGATTCCTCTGAGAACTCTCTCTCTGGCTTACAGGCAGCTGTCCATGGTTTGCCTCCTTAGGGTGTGCTCTATCCTGTGTAAGCTCTTGACATCTGCCCCAAGAACCTCATTCTCACATAATCCCCTCTTGAAAGGACTTATCAGTAAGTATAGTCACACACCGAGGTAATAGGAGTTACAACTTCCAACATTACGAATTTTAGGGCCCAATTCAACCCATCACACCCTTTATACACAAATACTTAATACCCTGAACTTTTCTGTCTCTATTCTCTTCTCTCTCTCTCTCTCTCTCTCTCTCTCTCTCTCTCTCTCTCTGTCTCTCTAATGTGTGTGTTTTATATGCAATACTAAACTTTTTAATGAGGAAGAACAGCTGTGAAGATGCTGTGTTGGTCAGAATGGATGAACAGCCCAAAGAATTCAAGCAAAGAGCACATATTTCAAGACTGGAGGCTGATCACAAGGCAGCTAAAGAGGCATAGACGAGTCCAGAGAGAACAAAACACAGAGATCCTGCAATGCCCAAGTTCTTAAATGTTTCCATCAAAGAGACCCTGAGCCTGGAACCAGGGATGCCCTCTACTTGAGTGTATACCTCCGCTCGAGTGGACCTCTCACCAGCAAAATACAGCAAAGGTAATAATAACATGCAATTGGTTATACTACCTGAGACTGTGGCTTCTTCTTGTTTGCCCTCTTAAGCTTCCACACTAGATTGGTCCTCAGAGCAGGGAGCATAGGTCCTTAATCTAATGTTTCTTGGTGGACTGCCAACAACTATCTTAGAGTTTTAGAAGTCAGTCTGCCTTCAGTCTTTACATGAGACTCCTTCCCTAGATGCCACTGTCACTGAAGATTAATGAGGCCATGAGGCAGAGGGGCCATATGCTGCCTCTGGATTCTTGACCCCTAGAACTGTGAGTCAAAAGAGATGTGTTGTTTGGAATTCTTTGTTGTACAATAACAGACAGCTACTATGGTTCCCCTAAAACCCCTCCCCATACCCCATATAGTTGCTACCCTGTTGTTTTGAATTCCAACGAACAAATATTTTCCAGCATCCGTATGGATATTGCATTCTCTCAAGATAATTTTGTCTTGCATAAACTTTCATTAGATTGCTGTTGCTTGGTGCAGGACAGAATCACTACAAAGCCAGTAAAAAAAAAAAAACACCCAACCTTGGATAAAGCAAGATCTAAAACACTCACACTCACTCACTCTGGATAAAGCAAAATCTAAAACACTCACACTCACTCACTCTGGGTTTCTCTTTTTCCTTCTTCCCGCACTCATGTCCACTGTAGGCAGTGCTTAAATGACAAATTTGTCCATATCATCGGCCTAGCTGCCTCCATTTCTAAGTTCAGTTCTTTCCAAAATGTTCATTCATCTCCTCTCAACTTTATCATCCCTACTTAGTTCCATTTTAGGAACTAAAAACAAAAAATCCTAATCATGTCTGATAACCATGAGAGTGGTGCCAGTGACTCACACCTGCATCAGGATAC
>JANHMN010000011.1:19434756-19459084 GCA_030674055.1 Rhabdomys pumilio
ACACCTGCATCAGGATACAGGGATAACCATGAGAGTGGTGCCAGTGATTCACACCTGCATCAGGGTACAGGGATAACCATGAGAGTGGTGTCAGTGACTCACACCCGCATCAGGATACAGGGAGCCTGTGCATTGTGAAGTAAATTAGAGCCAGTAAAGGACCAGAGCCAGCAGCTCTAAAGTCCTCAAAAGCACACCGAAATCCACATCAGAGCCTCTGCTAATGTCTCTCCCCACACCTCCTCACCTTCTGATTTCATCTAACCTGCTCTGATCAATAGCAGCTTCCCAGATAAGAATAAAACAGGGCTCCTCTTTGCTGTGTTTTCTGCTATGCATATTATTAAAATAACTGTCCCTCCTTTCTTCTTCTCAAATATATATGTGGTGAGTCAGATTTTTTTTTTGGTCTAGCCTGGGTAACCACCATAGGTAAATCTAAATTTTTAGACAAGCCCAGTATGGGCACAAGATGTGGCAGTGGCTCTCTAGACATACCACCCATTGTACGAAAAACGCCAAGGAGTCAACAGTTTTATCCAACTACACAAGAAGGCCCTGCCCTTGTCTTGTAGCTATAAAATGTGGCTGGCCTTCCCCTAAGTAGGACACATAAAGAAGTCTCACTCCCCCAAATTGAGGAACCATCAGTTCCCCAAGTCCCACGGAAAGGAAAAAGAACATAGGAAAGTCCATTAAAGTCCCTACCCTCAGTAGTGGAATCCACCCAGGCATTTTTGTCTAACTCTAATATAAATGGACCCCTCTTCCTATGCTCAGGGAAGTCAGGTAGTCTTTACTAAGTGCTCTGAACCCTTGGGGCCAAATGGACCACCTCACCCCTGGAGTCTGACAGGAAATCAATCTGCTGCCTGCTTTGTTTTATAGAGCTGTAGATGCCCATCAGGTAGAAGGTTGGATCGGATGATGTACAAGGTCTCTCCTGTGGATCACACTCTAACTCCTTTTGAGCCAGAATTCATGGGTGCCCTTTTGGCATAAGACAAGGAAATAACTGAGAAAATAAAGAGCATTTACAAAATTCCATTGAAAATAGAGGACAGCCATGAGATGAACAACCCAGAGATCACAGAACTGGACTACATTTTACATCTGAAAAAAAAAACATGAGACCAGACTAGAAAAGTGACTTGCACACAAGGTGATTGAGCTGTGGGTTCAGATTGGGCTGTCAACATGACACTTGGCCTCCATGCCTGTCTTACTGCATAGCTTGACTCTGTTTGGCTTGATTGGTATGCCCTGACTTAGCACCAGGGGCTGGTTTACCTTTGAGGGAATTTGGCCCCATTAATAACCCAAAGAGTCAAAATTCCTAAGTGTCCAGCAGACAGCTGATAAAGACAAGAGCCACAGTCACAGAGGGGTGGCAGAGAGAAGATAACCCAGGATTTTCTAGGCTGTTGTAAGTGTATCACAGTGGTGATCTGAGCATACCAATGAGGCCACTGCGTACCACTGCAGGCCTGGCCTAGCGTGATCTTTGATGGCCCCTTCAGTCTATTCTGTCTTACCCAGGGACTAGGAAGAAACCCAGACCAAGCTACTGCTCCAGGATGTAGAGACAGCCCAAAGGGGTTGATTATTTATTTTTATTTATTTATTTATTTATTTATTTAATTTTAACAGCATGGGTCTCAAAGATTGAAAGGAACCATCCAAGATCAAAAAAGGTTGGCCAGGAGACTTTCAGACATCTTCACATGAGGTAGGAAATAAAAATAAGTGGGAAGAAGGAAAGAAGAAAGGAAGGAAGGAAGGAAGGAAGGAAGGAAGGAAGGAAGGAAGGAAGGAAGCCAGGCAAGATCTAATAAATAATACAAGGCAGCCATGGAAGAGGAAAAGATTAAGAAATCTGGAATTTTTAGGTCTTAAGAAAGACACAACATTCTGAGAATAAACTAAAGTTTCATTTTAGACATGTTATCAAGACATTCACCTAGGACCACACAGCAGACATTTAGTGAAGACAATGGAAGAGGATGGCCACATGTGGCACTCCGTATGTCCTGTGTGCACCTTACATTCCTAGTTCTCTGTGAGCACAGGGTAGAGAGCTTGGTGTGCTGTGTGCTATCACCCCATGTGCCTCACCGCACAGAGCACAGGGCAGTGCCGAGTGCAGAACCAACACAGTGCTGGCTGCACATGCAGGCTGGCTCCGCTCTCCCTGCAGGGCCCACAAATCACCTCACCTCTTTCATTAGTTTTCATGACATTAGAAGTCAAGCTGGCATAGTGCCATGGGCCACTGGTCCTGCCAGCTGTCCCTTCTTGAGAGAATCACACAAAATCCTCCCACAGCCTCACTGGGCAGAAGCCGCCTCTTGGTGGTTTAAATTCAGCTACTGTTTTCTCAGTTCTGGTGATAGTGACTAACAGATAGCACCCAGACCCTCTCCAAGCGTCTCTCTGTGCCAAGGACTGTGAGTGCCGAAACAAAGAAAGGTAAAACCACAGGGCCAGGAGAAGCTGAGCACCTCCAGTCTGTAGCACCCTGGGGATGAGACTCTAGCCATGTTTCCATCATGAGCAAATGGCCAACTCGGGTTCCCATCTAGGAGCCTGGGTGTGAAACCCCATCCTCCAATTTTCCAGACTACCTTCTGCATTGGGAGTAAGAGGGCCTACACCTTTCTTTCAAGGTACCTGGAGAGAGCAAGGCAGACAAGGTGAAAACTAGATACACATGTTCAAACCTCCTAAGTTGCCATCACTTGGGTACACCTTTAAAACAAGGACTACCTCTTTCCCTACATTCACCAGAGGGTCCTGTGAGCTTCAACACTATAACGTATCGTAAGACCTCAGATGGAGGTCCCTGTATGGCTCATATCTCTTCTCTGTGGGATTGTGAAACAAAAGCAGAAAGCCTGACCTAAGGAACAGAACTCAGCAGAGTCTTCCAACCCTGCCCACAACCGCCCCACAGAACTACAGCTGGAATCACCCACACACCTGAACCACACACCCACCCACAACCGACTACAAAGGGCCCTCCTTCTCTAGCCAGGGTCTGCTGCAGATCAGACAGCAGAGGGGAGCTGATGGAGGCTCCGCTCCAGGCCAATTGCATGAGGGCTGAGGAGAATCCTTCGCTTATACTCTTGTCCAGAGAGACAGCTGCAACTCTGGACTTCTGGGCATGCTGCCCAGTAGCCTGTCATCCTGGAGATGGAGGAGGGGCCCCGCTGGCTCCAAGAAAAGAACCTGGCTTGAGGGTTTCTGGTGTGTGTAGTGGAGATCCCAGGCCTAAGGGGAGAATGGTAGTGAGTGACTGCCAAGCCAGGAAGCCTTGTATTTAGAAAATAAAAAGGCTGTGCTCTTTAACATCCCTGCTACAGAGAGCCTGCAGGAATGTCACGGGCTCCCAGAGATGACAAATGGCAGAGCACTCCGCACTTCACCATAACAATAAAAAGCTCTTATATTTTCTTATTTCATAATTTCTTCCAAATTCCCTGATGGGAGTTTCTGAGGATTTGCCCTAGTCTCTCTGGTTGGCCATGACACGTGGAATCCAAGGCCAAAATACTAACAAAGTAAATCAGATATCATGTAGCAGTTGACCCTCTCTCCCACTTCATCCCTTAAAACATTCCACATCCAGAGAGAGAGAGAGAGAGAGAGAGAGAGAGAGAGAGAGTCTCTACTGACAGTCACATCTGCCTATGTCCACACCATTCCCTTCCAGTCCGCGACACACAGATTCCTCCTCCAGATTCACACGGCTGCTGAGGTTCTGTTCTTTCAACACTTCTCTTTTAAATTCACTTCCTCTTTACCAAATTGACTTTAAGTATCATGAAGGCAATCCATGTTCACCATAGGTTCTTTGCAAAATAGACACAAGAAATAATACGACCTCACATGTTAACACTATCCTACCCCTTTGTCTTAGTCAGGGTTTCTATTCCTGCACAAACATCATGACCAAGAAGCAAGTTGGGGAGGAATCAGCTTACACTTCCACATTGCTGTTCATCATCAAAGGAAGTCAGGACTGGAACTCAAGCAGGTCAGGAAGCAGAAGCTGATGCAGAGGCCATGGAGGGATGTTACTTACTGGCTTGCTTCCCCTGTCTTGCTCAGCTTGCTTTCTTATAGAACCCAAGACCACCAGCCCAGGGATGGCACCACCCACAATGGGCCCTCCCCCCTTGATCACTAGTTGAAAAAATGCCTTACAGCTGGATCCCATGGAGGCATTTTCTCAAGAGAGGCTCCTTTCTCTGAATAACTGCAGCTTGTGTCAAGTTGATACACAAAACCAGTCAGTACACCCTTGGATATTGGTTATAATTTTCCTCCACATATTTCTGAATTCTATTCTACTTGTACATTTTCCCTATGTTTTTCCACCCAGTCTGGGTTAGACAGTCTGGTTTCTCATGTCCATCACTAATTATGCGCTATGCTCCGCCTCCCTAGCCCCGCCTCCCTAGCCCCGCCTCCCTAGCCCCACCTCCCTATATAGAATGGCAATGGATGCTGATTGCAGCAACTTTGCTCACATCTATTACATTTTTTTTCCAATGGACTCTTTCATTGAGATCAATAATCAGGTCAGTGAATAGGAAATAGGATTCAACTTATAAAAAATTCACACAACACATAGCTTTTAAAAACACAGCTATTACATCCCAGGAGGCAGTTCATCTGAAGAATTCAATGGACTAGCACATCACTTCCTATAGAGTGCTCCAATGCACAGGAAACAGAGTCACGTCATAAACAGGGCTAAGAACAATCACAAGCTACCGTTTACAGTATGCCTACTATGCTTCAGGAACTCAGCTACACTGAACTAAAGTAGCTTATCTCAGCAAGCTTGCTGTACTGGCTGGTTTTGTGCGTCAACCTGACACAAGTTACCGACATCACAGGAAAAGGAGCCTCAGTTGAGGAAATGCCTCCATGTGTAGGGTATTATTCTCAATTTGTGATCAATGGTGGATGGACCAGCCCATTGTGGGTGGTG
This sequence comes from Rhabdomys pumilio, assembly GCA_030674055.1. Lineage (NCBI taxonomy): Eukaryota > Metazoa > Chordata > Mammalia > Rodentia > Muridae > Rhabdomys > Rhabdomys pumilio. Next base: position 19,439,759 of record JANHMN010000011.1, read on the forward strand.
CCATCCCTGGGCTAGTAGTCCTGGGTTCTAGAAGAAGGCAGGTTAAGCAAGCCAGGGGGAGCAAGGCAATAAGCAGCACTCCTCCATGGCCTCTGCATCACCCTCTCCCCCTGTTTGAGTTCCTGTCCTGACTTCCTCCAATGAGAGTTTGTGATTTGGAAGTGTAAGCCAAATAAACCCTCCCCCGGTCCCTAACTTGCAGCAACAAAACCCTAAGACATTTGCTGAATGAAATTCTGATCTCAGCAATACATATAGAAATCTAGGCTCAGATAAGTTAAAAGATGCCCAAGACCTAAGAAGTTGAAGACCCTGCTCTTTGCATCCAAACCCTACATCTTTGTTCTAAGCAGTGACAAGATTTCCTCTGTTGTTTCTTGCTGTCTCATGTATTCTTTGAACAAAATTTCTTCTCATCTACAGCAGACCACCTAACTAGCTGGTTTTCCTCACCCTCTTCTAGCTCATTGCAAGAAGCTTGGATAAGTGAAAGGGAACCCATTCGAATCTTTCCTGCTTGCAGCAATCATGAAGAAATAAGATGAGCACTCTTGTGAGGCTATGTGTCCTATTTAGTCAGCCTACCATTGTGTGGTGAAAGGAAATAGCTCAAGGGGGGGTAGGGTGTGCTTGTCTCAGGAAAATTGCATAAAGAACCTTGAATTCCTGGTATCCTTGGAGTTGATTTTAATAACCACCAAATTTTTTAATGAATCCTCCAACTAAGCACAAAAATAGAAATACCCATTTTATGGATGAGAAAACTAAAATTTTAAAAATAATAAAATAATTTAAAAAAAAATAAAAGTAAAATAAATCCAGCCAGTGTGGCCAGTCTTAACTAATGAGGAACTGTCAGAGTGTAAGTCTGCCCAATCCTGTGCCTTTTCACCTCACCAAGCTGCCATTTCATAGTCTTCAAAATCCCACAGGAATAGCACGAGGTTTGAGAGCTTTCAGAACACCCATCCAGAAAGCATGATAATTTTATTCAGGGACACTGATGGAAGTGCTTTCAGCTGCTGAGCTGCCTGCCCAGGAATCCAAATCCTGAGTGAATGAATATCCACAGACAGGAACTTCTCAGAGACCAGGTAGTGGGAAAGACAGTGAGCTTGAGCGAAACACATCCTCCAGGGTGGAGCTGGTTTATGAAAATGGCCACCTGGTGTCCTTCTGTCTGTACACAGCTGAACCACATGGCTTCACCTCCCCACATCAAGGGGTGGGGAGCCACTTTCCTGCCTTCTGATCTGAACTGCCTCACAGTTTGCTTTGACCAGCAGGGTATAGCAGAAGAAACCCTATGTGACCCCAAACCAGCTAGGAAGTCTGCTCCAGAAGACAAGGAATTCTGTTCAAGGGATACATGGGACAGCCAGAAGTGGTGCACAGAAAATCTTGTCACTGCTTAGGACAAAGGCATAACATTGACCCGAATGTCAAGAGGTCTGGAAGCTTCTATTCTCACTCTCTCAAAACTCGTCTTCAGTCTTGTAAAAGAACCCAAGTATTCTGCAGGGTAGCCTCAAAGACAAACAGAAAGACATCCGATAACAGCCAACATTAACTTCTTGATATATGAGTGAACTTATATTTAATCATCCAGACTCAGTCAAACTGACTAATGACCGTAGCTATATGAGACTCCAGGGGAGATCAGCAGAAGGACTTCCTAGCAGGGCCCAATAAAAGTTCAACAGCTGTTTAAAGCCACTGAGCTTGGGTTGTTTTGTTACACAGCAATAGGTAACTAAGACATCCTTCTCTGTACTTCCTCTCACCCATGCTTCTCAACAAAGCTCCTCTACCTGTACAGTTAAGAAGTCTCCACTAGTCACTCCTGGGCATCATGTATCTTAGAAACTCCTTACTGAAAACCACTTTTATTCTGTATAAATATAATTAAAATATATGTAAGTATATATTTTATATCATATTTATATATTATAATATATTATATTTATATAAATATATAAAATAGAAATATATATTTATGCAGTATGCTCATGAGCATAGGATATTTACAGATGTGTATACTGAGGGCTCTATCCATAATAAATATTATAAGTTTACTCGCTATTATAAATACCAATAATCCAAACCCCTCAAAAAGAGAAACAGCAAGATTTGAAGCGTGAGTCTGGTACCACAGAACATGGGGATGGTGGGTGGAAGGAGTTTGAGGTCCACTTTTCCAGATTGCTCTAAAGAGGATTACTCCAACAGATAAACACATTATTTCTGAGAACAGGAGTGGTATAACGAATGTGGGACTGTGGTAAAGATTGTAAAGTGTAGCTCAGGCAAGACAGCTGGCACTGCTCATGCCCTGAGACTCTACAGGCTCCAAAAACCCCATCACCAGAGCCAAACAGGAAACAGTTTTGACTGCATAAAGCAAAACCAAGCCCAAGTGTTTCACAAGGGCTCATAAAAATGGGAGCGGTTTAGAGGCTGCTTTTATTGATCTACATCTCCTCAGTGAGCTCTCAAGAGGAAAATGTCTTCTCTCGTATAGCGAGCTGTTGGTCATAGTCAAGAGCTCCCTGTTCCTTTGAAAACGGTTCCAAACCCATTAAACTGATGCACAGCCTCTAACAGATCTGATGGAAACATCAGATTCAGGGTTCCTCTCCCGGCACTGCCGAATATTCACCCACCACGTGACTCTAGGCAAGATACGTATGGAGATGATATAGTCATTATAGAAACTTAAGTTGACATAACAAGTGTTCAATTGTATTTCTGATATTCACTGAGTAGAAACTACATGCAAAGCCCACTAAAGCAATTCAACACCCTCTGTGACACCAAGGAAAGAGAGCTCCCTTCGTGGTGATATATGCCTAGAATTCCAGAGTGTGGGGGCTGGAGACAGGAGGATTCAAGATCATTCTCACAACATAGCAAGTTCAAGATAAGTCTGGTCTGCATGAGGCTCTGTCTCAAAACATGATAAGAGCAGGGAACAGTTTGTTTCAAGGGAAATAGTAAGGGACCCAGATGAATTTTCAGGGCCCAATGCCTCTGTGTCCGTGGAATATATGCGGTCATGGATTCATTCATCCTCAGACTGGAGATATTGTGGGAGGGTGTTTTGCATATATACCAAATATGTAAAATCCCTTTTTGTTGTCATTATTTCCTAAACGATACAATGTAACAACTATCTACATAGCATTTATATTGTATTAGGTAGGCAACCTAGTGATAATTTAAAATATATAGAAAGATAGATGATGGTTATATGAAAATATTGTGTTATTTTATATAAGAGACCAGAACATCATGGATTTTGGAGCCTTGGAACCAATCCCCTCAGGCCCTGAAGGAAACTTTATGTGCACGTACCAATCAGGTAGCTAAGAAAGACTGCCAAGGTATTTCCTAGGAAATAAACTCTGAACTGCTCTTGGCTCAGTTTTAACCAAGCCAACAATCTTCTCCGCCCTGCATTTCCTATCCAATAATGGACATTTGCCTCTGAGATACCAGTCCCAAAACTGTTTTTCTCTCTCTAGTTTCTTTAGTCCAGATTTTTTTCTACTTCAGCAAAGCATGGAGCCCAAATTCTGGTACGTGAATCCCAAGAACAGTCCCTACGACTCCCCTACTAACTACTCACTGCTGAGAATAACCTCCCAACACAAACACACAAACACACACAAACATATACATCACATGCCATAGCTTCCAGCATGTCTCATGCCTAGAAATAGTATTAACAATGATGCAACTTCAGTCATTCTGAGTCCTCTCCCATCAGAGTTTCACTGGAACCTGATCCAAACCACAAGTGTGTGACAGCAGTTGCCATCTTCTCCAAGGCTGCACCCTTCCTACACTCTTCAACACGATTTTCGGGACAGAAACTAAAACCAGGGCAAGCGACATGAGGCAGGGCTGGTGAGATGGCTCTGCAGTTAAGAACATCTACTTCTCTTACAGAAGACCTGAGCTTGGTCCCCAGCACTCATGTTGAGCTGCTCACAACTGCTTATAATTACAGCTAGAGGGAATCCAACCCCTCTGGGCTCCATGGGCACCTGCACTTATGAGCACATCCTGACACACACACACACACACACACACACACACACACACTCACTCACTCACTTAGAAACAAAGATAAATCTACAGTGTAACAATAACAATGAAATGATGTGGCAAGAAGCACAGAATCAGCTAGGACACAGATAGAGAGGGGAGCCAGAGCCCTTTGCTATGAGCGGGTTCTTCTTCATCTGGGAAAGATGACAGAACCACTAGGCTTCTCCCAAGAGGGTTCTCCCTGATTCTGTTTCTAGTCCTCTCCACAAGTCTCATTGCTATTCTGGAGGTTTGCCTGACATCTAGTTACCAGCACCAGAAGTCAGTATTCCTCTCTTCCCTCAACTTTCCTACATTCTTTCTAACTCATGTTTTCAGAACAAAGGAGAGCACCAGTGGCCAATGACAAATTGAAGCCCATTGCTTCAAACGTGTCTTCAGTTTGATTGACTTAGAGGGGTAGAAATCAAGAAGAAACCAGTTTGTCTTCCTATCTAATGCTTCATTTAAAAGTCTCTAAGCCTTGGTTCTCCAGCATCTTCTCCAAAGTTGGTTCTACCTGCAGTTCTCAAGGTAGGTAACAATGTCCTCAGGCAAGCAGACACTCCCTGCAGTGGCTTTGCCCAGCTCTATTAGCATCAGCCCTCTGGATACTGACAGGTCTTCTGCAGAGAACCACATAAATCACATGAATGTGACTTTCTAATCCAAATCCACTGGACCACTCAGCCTTCTAGACAATGGAGGATACCAGCTCTTTAATGACCCGCCACCTGAGGGCATGGGTGCCCTCTAAACTAGCAGCATCCAACAGAACATCCCAGGAAGGTGGAAGTACACACACTTGTTCTGTCCAATTAGAAACTATGTTAGGTAGAGAAAATAAATGCATTTTGAACACTTGAAATGTAGCTAATGTAAATGAACAGCTCAACTTTAAACTGTATTGTATCGTCACAAATGTATTCATTTATTTTGAAGCATATGTATATGCATGTGTCTAAGATTGGGTTTGTGCACATAAGTACAGAGCCCACCAAGGTCCAAGAGGATGTGTGATACCTTGGAGCTAGAGTTACAATTGGTTGTTAGCCCCTTCCTCTGACAGCACCCCCACTACCCCTGTGGATGCTGAGGACCGAACATGGGTCCTGTACAAGAACAGTATTTGCTCCTAGCCTCTGAGCCATCTCTGTGGCTCCTACCTCACAGACTTTACTGTTAGCAGACATATGTGGAATGGAACAGCTACAGTGTCCCAACCACACTTAGCTACAGTAGTAACTAGTCTATGTCTATTTGCTACATTCAGTTCTGCAGGTCAAAGAGGATCATGGGAAATTACATGTTTCATCTCACCTGTCATCTTTACCTGCCCAGATATCTGTTTGGAAAGCCCCCAAATTTATATGCCCCCCAAAAGTCTGTTTTCCTCTCACATTAACTCAGAGGAGTGGTATCTATTTAAATGTTGGGTTTCTTGGCAAAACTGGTTTCCAGAAGAATCTCTTGCCCTTGTTATCTGCTGAATAAATCCTTGAAGAGAGGGGTTTCCATTGAAGGAGGTCCTGAAAGGAGAGTTTGAAACTCTGGAGACATATTTCTATCCTTATTAAAAATTACATTTGTTTTCTCTTTTTAAAAGCCCTGGACATTTAAAAAATGTAAATAAACACAAGCCTTGTTTACGTTGGTATTATTTAGGGCTCTTTAGTCATCCTGTTAAAGCAGGTCCATAGTAATTAAACAAGCATCCATCAGGCACTTAGCAACCGCCTTCTTCCGGTCACTGCTGAAGGCACAGCATTATCTTGCTGGGAGATGGACTCATCTGTTCAATATTTATTGAGCTCAAACTAGACAGTTAAAGTCCCTAGCTTCATAAAACTTGTATTCCAGTAGTGGGAGGCTTACACTGCCCTTGTGTACAAACAGCAATATTACTTCAGGTGATGTAAGTTCTATAAAGGACAGCAAAGCAGGTTCAAGAAAGATGACAGGATGGCAGTGTTCTACCTTAGCATATCAGGATGGGAACTTTAAGGTTTCAAATACACTAGGGCCTGAATCGTAGAATAGAGTTGAATGAAGAGGAGAGAGGTCACATGTAAGGGCCCTGAAGTGAGTACAGCCACGGCATGCTTTAGGGGCAGAAGACTGGTAAGGTCTGCAGGAAGAAGCAGAGGGTATATCTAAAGAAGAAACAGCTCAGATCATCCCAGAGTTCACAGGCCACAGAAGGCACGAAAGCGTTGTTGTTAGTCCAGTGGGAAGACACAGGAGTGTGGGGAGATTAAATATGAGAGATCTGTGACTATAAATATATCACCATGCACAGGAAGAATGAGCAAAAGCCAGTCTTTATCAAGTATTGTGGTTCTCTGCTAATAAAGAAGTCTGCAGTCAAACATGGATCAGGAAGAATGCCCCCTCTTAGGATGATGGCATCTCATGCCATAATGGTTGATGCAAACGTGAGAGAGCCCGAGATCTAGGGTGGAATGTGCCTTGTTGGAGAGTACGGAGGCCAGGTGGGTGTGAGCCATGGCAGACCAGAGTCCCGAGACACCAACTCTGAGAATGGAATAGATTTTTCTGACCACTACTTCTTAAATTTGTCTCTTAAAAGTACTAATTCCTAGGGCCCAAGCCAGACCAATTACATCAAAATTCCTGAGGGTAGGAAGGCAAGCTCTGCCAAGAACTTGCTAAGTGTTATTGCCGTACAGCCAGGGCTAAGAGCCAGACTGCAGGTGATAATTTCAAGGGACCAGGTGGGTTTTAGACAAGAAGGAACAATTATTTATTTTCTATAACAACATGGTTCTCTAAAGATTATATTTTATAACACATTTTAAGGTATAATGTATTCAGGTGACAATGACTAATTAATTACTTGCTTTAGTACTAACGCTGGGTAAATTGGTACGAGCAGATCTACAAGCTTCCATTCCTCCTTAGCTCTACATGCTCATGTTATCACAATTCCAGAAGCTACAAAGGAAGGAAGCATCAGCCATGCAGAGCTGGCAGACTGCACTGCCCAGCCAACTTTAGAGATGTAGAAAGAGGCAGAGAAAGGCTAGGATGAGAACAAGGTCAGTAGCCAAGGCATGGCTGGGTCCAAAGCTCCTCCCAGCCTACCAAGGAGATTCCCCTTCAGACTTGGCATTTTCAAAACATGAAGTAGACAGTGAAAGACTGAACATTTTGTTTCGGAAGAGATAATAAAAGAACATCAGGGGTGTATAAAGGGATAGGGGACTTAAGCCAAGCCAACACTGGTTTTGGCACACAAGGCTTTATTTTTCAAGTTAACTCCAGTTAACGACCCCTGTATTTATTGCTCCCTCTGAGCTGATATTTCCATAGGTTTCTGCACACGACCAGTTTTCTCAACATCACAGCAGTGTTCTTTCTACAGGGTATCAATGTTGTTTAAGCCATCCATTTTGAAATGTAGATACACATCTTTCTCTAGCTTCTAGAAGATGGAAGAATTAGGAGAGACACAAGAGATGAGGGTCACTCCCATGCCACAGGAAGCACTGCAGGCCAGAATCAGCTCCCACGACCAATCAGCACTCACAGGCTTCTTGAGTTTATGCAGGACTGAGATACTGAGACATGCTGGTTAAAGGTATGCTAGGCAGTGTGGCCCCGTGAGTGCCACTTGCATTTAAATGGCCACCTTTGAACCCTGTGCCCAAGCTTAGGGCAACAGTAATAGTCAACAATGTGACTCTTCTCCAGTGCTTGATAAAGTCTTTCATTTATTCTCCTCCGGATAAGACAGCACAGATGTACATTGAGATTTTACTGCCCAATTCGTGTGCAACCACAGTTCTGCAAACTGATTCTGAACATTTAAGAGCATGAGCTATGCAGAAAATTCAAAGACATGCTTCCTGCTCTTTGGCATGACCACAAGAAAAGCAGAATTTGAGCTAGACTCTGAGCTATGAAGGCAGAGACAGTCCTCAGCAGGGATGGGCCTCACAGCTGAGTGAGACAGTAACTGACTCAGGAGGGCTTGGGCATACAGAAGGGGAGCGGCTTCACTGGCATCAAGGAACTGGTGGCCAGAGAGTGAGATTACAGGAAGGAACGTTGGGAGGAGGAAGACTGGGCTCGGAAGGTGGCCCAGAGCAAGCTCGCAGAGGAAAATATGAGCTCTGTGTGGGGCCGCTTAGTCCAGGAGCTGTCGTTTCTTTTGAGGAACCAACTTTATTTGAACAATATGCCTTCTTCAACCAAAAAATCCTCTGAAACTATTCCAGGTTAGACTCAGAACTCTATCATTGTCTGGAATAGGGAAAGAGGGTTTCCAGACAGAAGCTGGTTTTCCAAGCTGTGAAATTTGACTTTGTTGTCCTTTAAAACACTGGGACATTACTCTCTCATGAGAAACTTTAGTTTTTTCTTAACCTCTTCAAAGGGCTCTACTATTCCACACTATCTAGTTTTTCTACAGTCAGTGTTGATCAATGGATTTGTTCCCTCAATCCTGAGTCATGGCTCAAAAAGAGTTGTATCTTATTCCAATATTTATTCTAATTTTTGCATTATTTATTTTTACTTCATTGCAAAGCTCCCAACCTGTAACTGATGTTCTAAAACAAATTGTTCTCCTATGTTTCTTCTGGGGTTCCTCCAACTAATGAATGGTCATAAGGAGTATCAGTGAACACATATTTTTATTCTATCACCAGACTGAGGCTATGAGGATGTAATTAATATATGTGGTGCATGAGGCCATTGTTCTCCAAACTACTTTCACATTACTGCAAGGTGGTGTGTCAAACAGATACTTTACTTCCTCTCTGTAAGATGTTAACATGCTGCATACATAATGTCTTAGTCAGGGTTCTATTGCTGTAAAGAAATACCATAATTATGCCAACTCTTATAAAAAAATAATTTAACCGGGGCTGGCTTATGGTTTCGAAAGTTTATTCCATTATCATCATGGCAGACAGCACGATAGCAAGTAGGCAGACATGGAAGCTGAGAGTTCTACATCTGGATCCTCAGGCAACAGAAAGACAGTGAGCCTTGGCTCTGGCTCAGGCTTCTAAAACCTCAAAGCCCACCCCACAGTGACATACTTCCTCCAATAAGGCCACACCAACCACAACGAAGCTACAGTTATTAATCCTTTCAAATAGTGCCACTCCCTGGTGACCAAGCATTCCAATCTATTAGCCTATGGAGGGGCATTTTTGTTCAAACCACCACACATGCCAAGTCCCTTCTATTTTCAAAACTTCTGCACACTCAAAGCTGGCTCTCATGGCACTATCATGACTCCATGGTTCCTTCCTGCTATGGAAGTGACCCAGACATCCCCCAGCAACTACCTGCCCTCTGCAGATTTTTCCATTAATAAGGTGTGTGACAGCTTCCCTCTTGAAAGGTCTATAAGAATGTCTTATAGTCAAGGGGCTGATGCTAAAAACCTCTGGCCAACAATTTTAAATACTCACACAAGGATGCAAGTAAGTCAGAGCACTTCCTCCCCAGCTCCCTTCCCCTCCCCACCCTCAAATTTCATCTTCAAAGGTCATGTTATCTGTTAGTAAGCATTATTAATACAGATGTGAGTACTTGGGACGACATTCCCCCTCTATTATAGTGAGCCTACAGCAATGGCTGAGTGTACTTTCAGAGTGTATGCCTGCAGTCATTTTTCATGAGCCTCCTCTCACTGAGCAGGAAGATGCTTCAGATAGAAATGGATGTGACAGTGTTGGAAGCCATGTCTGTTCTTCACCCTCAGTGAGGAAGGCCTCTGTCTGCATGAGGGAGGTTCTATTTGCTAAGAGGAAAAAAGACCCATCTACAACAGTGCCCTCCCACGTTCCCAACAGTCTACCCGTTGCAGGAAAAGCTGACTGTAGTATTCAGAGGACATGACCCTCTCACCTCAGGACCAAGAGTGAGCATTTGACTAGCCTCAGAGCAAAGGTTCATGATCATTCAAAATTTATATGGATGCATTATGGCAGTATGGTATCTGAACTAAAGTAGGCTATTCAGACTTAGAGAGATTTAAACTTTTGCCTTTTAATGAGATAGCACTTTGTGATTCTCAATGTAAATGGCCACAAAAGGCTGAGTTCCTAGTTCCTTCCAACTTCCACACCTTCACACTGGCTCTCTCTTGCCTCTCCTGACCCCTGTAGCAGTGAGTGGGTAATCCCCAGATGCTCCAACAAGCATCTGCATGTGAAGACTTTCAGTCCCAGTTAAGAGGACTGGGATTCATCTTTCAACCTGTGGAGCAAACTGCAACCAGCAACAACCCACAAGGAAGCAGCTCACTGTTTCCTACCCACAAACCCCTTTAGGAAATTGGCTGGCCATCAGAAACATAAGGAGTGATGTGGTATATAGGAACTTTGAGGGCTGAGCAGAAGAAGCAAACTGAGCCTAGATCAGTAAACACACGCCCTATTTCTGAATAAGGTGGTACTCTCAAGTCCCAGGTAGACATGAATTTCAAGGGACATTTATAAAACTTAGTTCCCTTCCATGTCCAAAGTATATCAAATCTAACTTCTCACTTTCCCTGGTTTTATTTGGTTTTGTCTCTAATACCTGCTCTACTTCCATCCTGTCACTGACCACTGAGGAACCTGGAATGTTCCTAAGGCACCTGCTTCTATCCCTCTCCCACTGAACACTTAGATTTCATTTTTAGATGGGTTTATGAACACAGGTCAAGAAGGAAATCATGTTTAATAGTCCACTGACAGTTCATTATCTCAAGTGTTCACATCTTTCTATTCAACCAGAAAGAGCCTATGTGCTCCTCATACCCCGAACAGGACAAGGGTCCTGCTCTCTGGGGACTTTAGAAAAAATGAGTCAGTGCACACACACCTATTAGAACAGAGAAGGGAAAAATGACTAAATAATTTTAACAGTGAAGGAACTCAGAAAGATAAAAAGGACTATACGCTGGAGAAGCTGAGCCCAAGAGAGGTTTAGATCTGGGCTGGCAGTGCTGAGTTCAGAGGACAGGTCAGCTTAGGATACAGGGTAAAACTTTTAGGCAGCTCTTTAGGGACTCTACGAGAACAGACAGTTAGCTTTGCTGCAAAGTGGCCCTGGTCACAGTTAAAGGTGTACACACAATTGTTTGTGGGTGAACGACTTTCTCATCCTGTAGGGCCTTCAGTCCAGCCAGAAGGACCCATTAAGGAAACCTAAGCAATTGGGAATTAGACTAAGTGGCATTCAGAGAAGCCAGATCTGGTTGGGTGTGAATGATGGACGGCAGGGAGAACGGGGGTCTGGCAGGGAAGCCTTGGCAGAGGGCCCAGCCATGATACAGGCTCCAGGGCCAGAGCTTTGTTTCTCCTCTGTCAGTGGCCTTGTGAAAGCTGAGTGAATCCCCATCCACTGCCATAACCTCCCGCCAGACTCTGCAATCAATATGGCTCTCCGATGTAGCTGGCGCAGGGGCCCCTGGCTGGCTGCCCTCCAAGCCCTCCTTCCCATTACCATGATGAGTAGCAGAGGGCATGTCAGGGAGAATTTTCAGTGGATTCCAGGAATGAAGAAACCCCTCTGCACAACCCTTCCCCCCCAAAAAGCAAATGAGTAACTCAGAAGTGCTTTGAACACCTCTAAGGGACAATGGCCCCTTCAAAAAGGACAGACTGGCCATCTCAGTTCAGAACCTGATTCTCCCCATATTGCACTAGCAGTCCAGATGTAATCAAGAGTTATTTGGTGTGGGCATGGCACCATACCAGATAAAACTATTTATGGCTGCCCTGTTAGACCAGGTGCTTCCTGAAATAGATGGGCTGACTCTCCTTCTGGTACCTTCAATCACTAGCCACAAGCCACTGAGGCTTGGCTCATTCCTATCTCCTCATTCGTTCTTTTCATTCAACCACAAATACCCTTGCCTGGAACTTTAAGGGGCCAAGAGAGGGGCCACAGTGACACAAAGGAAACAGAAACAAATCTAGAGATTGACAGGCACATCTCTTTTGGAAGTTCACAAACACACCTCTTAGCATGGGCTATCGCCGGAAGAAGGTGAGCAGAGAGGAAGATGAAGGATAGCTGACTTCTGTCTCCTCTCTCCTTAAAAATGTTTTGTGCATTTTCACAAGGGCCCAGGCCCCAGAAATACAGCCCTACAGTCTGATGCTTCTGCAGGGGAAAGGTCAAAATGGGGTTCTTCTGACCATGCTAAGGTCAAGTGGAGCTGTGGTCCCCACTTTCCCTCCTGTGCGGTGAACGTTCATGATTCACAGAAGCAGAGACACAGGACAGCAGCCACAGGAAGACCACCTCCTCCATGCTGGTCTCACTATAGCCATCAATGTAGGTTAAAAGACAAAGCAACTCCTTCCTCTGTACCACACAGGAGGTACAAACAGATGATCTAATGAGACCAAAGTGAAGCTTCCTCTCTTTGACTTCTTAATGGTATTTACATATTGACTCTGACTCACACTTCTGATCTGGAAAGGCTTGATTAACATAACTCCTCATCTCCACCCATTCTTTCGGGATCCGTGGCTCTTGCCCAAAGGACATTTTGACTATTTCCACATTACCTTAAATCCCAGCACTGATTAAAGTTTCATGACAAACGCATTCATAGACTCCACGGGAAATTCTTGCTGTCTCTGGATAAGAGTTAGTAGTGAAGTGGGAACTGAGTGAAGGCCTTGTCTAACATGGAGCAAGGTTTGGAGTCCAGGACCTTATCATACAGCTACCTGTGTGACCCAGACATTAGCATCCTCAGTACCCAGATTCCCCATTCATAGAAGGAGGCTGCAGAACTAGCACCAGGTCCCGTTGTCCCCCTGCCCTGCTTTGATGTCTCATGACTATAAATAAATATTTTAAGATATTTCCAGGGGGACAAACCTCACAATTTATTTAGTTATAAGAAGATTGGATTAATGATATCTAGTATCTGTTAGCTCTGTAGGTTTGTGATTCTATTACACACAATATTTTTTTAAATGTGCAGTGATGCAATATTAAATAAAAATTAAAACAAACAGAATGACAGTTCTTTTTAATACTTATTTTTAAAGAATAGAAGTTAAGGAGTCTCGAATTCTCCAGATATTCAGTATATACATCACTAATATATTATTATTACTTTTAATTTAGGGGTTTTTTTCTGAAATGAATAGATGAGATCAGAGCTATACAACATCTGGGTTGTTGAAGACTCATAATAATTAGGATTACATTCTTTAATGATTAAAATAAAGTATGGTGGCACTGCTATCTTAACATGAAGTCATAACTGTGTCACTTTGTATTTAATTACATTCATGTGTATGTGAATATATGTGGACAACTTACCGGAGTCACACCATGTGGGCCCTATAGATCCCACTCAGGTACTTACTCTTGGTGACACGCACCCCTACAAACAGCCATCTCACCAGCCATCACTGGTATAATTCTTGTTGTTAAGCATGGGATGAATTCAGCATTCCAATGTATAGATGGCTTTATATTTAAAAAACATTTCTTCCCCTACAGTATACCACTCTGGGGTTTGAGTACAGGCTCTGGGATAGCACAGAAATATCTCAGTGGTTTGAATGAGAATACTCCTCAGAGGCTCACACATTTGTATGTGTGATCCCAAATTGATGAATTGTTTAGAAGGATGCAGCCTTGTCTGAGGAAGTATGTCACTGAGAGTGAGCTTTGAGGTCTCAAAAGCCCATGCAGGGCCCAGTGTCTGTCTGTCTCTGTCTCTCTATCCCTCTGACTCTCTCTTTTTTCTGTGTGTGTGTCTGTCTGTCTGTCTGTCTCCCTACCCCTTTTCTCTTTGTGTGTGTGTGTGTGTGTGTGTGTGTGTGTGTGTGTGTGTGTGTCTGTCTGTCTGTCTGTCTGTCTGTCTGTCTGTCTGTCTCTGTTTCTGTCTCCCCATCCCATCCCCATTACCATCTGTGGATCAGGATGTAAAGTTCCCAGCTACCTCCCCAGCACCGTGTCTGCCTGCCTGCCGCCACGCTCCCCATCATGATAACAGACTAACCCTCTGAAACTGTAAGTCAGCCCCCAGTTAAATGCTTGCTTTTATAAGAGTTGCCTTGCTCATGCATAGATCCTCCTATCTTGGCATTTCAAATAGCTGGAAATGTAGACACAAACAGGCATGCAGAAAATCCATCTTCCAATAGAGGGCAACGTGTCGATTGTCTGGTCTGTTGATGGGTGTTCAGACCATGATTTTATTTAGTTATTTTACTTAGAGAAGTCATGGACCGATGGATTTCCTATCTGGGAACTTTCTGAGCCTCTGACCCTACCCCGGCCTTTCTTAGTCATCTCTGCCTGTACCAAGAGACTAGTCCGTTAGTTAGTATAACCAAACTCAAAGTGGTCGAAGTCACTAGATGCATCCTACAGACCGACATTTACAGTCTTCTTATTTGTGACAATGATGACACCGCAGTGCTATGGGAGAGTGATGGGAGAGTGATGGCCAAAAAGTGTCCTTAAGTCTACTGGTAATTAAATGATAAAAAAATTCTCTCAACAATACAAAATAAAACTGATTACTGATTCAAATGTGAAAGTGAAAACAAAAATATTTCTATTAAAGTAATTCAGGACAAAGCCTTCTTAAACAGGGCAGAATGAACTATCTAGAAAAGCAAAGGATGGTAAATTAGATTACCCTGAGATAAGCAGCATCATATTTATCTAAATATACTATAAAGAGGAACAGGAGAAATTATTTATAATAAATACAATCCACAAAAGACTCGTATGCACAACATATAATGAACACCTACATATAACAAAGAGTAAGAAAAAGCCATGAGGAGTTTTCCCAAATGGCCAGTAAATATAAAGGCTCTTGACCTCATTAGTACCAGGGAAATAAAAAGGAAAGAAAGCTACCCACGTGTAACTTCAATTTTTTAAAGTTTTATTTTTAATAATGGTTCTTAAATGCTTTAACCTTCCTTGTAGCCCACCACCCACCAGTGGTAGTGGAAAAGAAAGGATACAGGGCAAGTGGACCTGATTAGGAAGGTTCTTTGGAGCAACTCCTGTCTGTGTTGTCTGGAAATTGGCAGTTCGGTTCACAGGTGAGCAGTGGCAGCTCGATCCACTCACAAACACTTCAGATACACCAGCAGGCCAGTTCTGCAGAGTCAACTTAGCAACAGCAGTGACACAACCTAGCAGAGACAGTCAAGCCCCAGCCTCGGCTCGAGTCAGCAGGAGAGACCAACAGGAACCCCAGGAGAAGATCTAGGCTGTGCCCCTCGCGGCGAAGCAAAGATGAGCAAAGACTCAAGACCCACAAGCATTGCACAGCTAGCTGTACCAGCAAGCCAGGCTCCATCCACCTCACTCTGTGGAGTCCTAGTTATAATCTCCAAACATCACATGTCCTCAGCATATTCATCCAATCAGCCTGAGTCCTTGGAAGTGGCAACAAACTGCAGCACACCATCACTAGTTTTTTGGTGCATTTCTCTCCGTGGAGTCCCAGCAAATGGACCCCAACTACGCAATGCAAGGCGGACCAATACATGCCTGTCGTTAGCAATGAATCCTTCATCATGTGTCCTTTCACGTGCTTGCTTTAGGAGACCATCCTCTCTCCCATGTCTGCTTCAGTGAAACGTTCTTTCACGAGTCTGCCTTTGCCTTTTGTCTGCCCCAGCAAAACACCATCCAAACGACTTTCCAAAGAACCCTTAAGTTTCCACTTCATATCATCTTTTCTGTTTAAGAATGGTCTTTTTTAACATTAATTATATTTAATAGGCATAATTATAAGAACCATCATATTTTAATAAATGCCTTATGTATAATATAGTCAAACAGTAGTCTAACAAAATAACCTTAAATTTTTATCAATATATGCTGAACAAAAAATCCTAAATATCTATCAATATATAATAATTTAAGCAAAAAACTTAAATTTTTATTAATATAATAATTAAACAAAAATTAATTTTATTAATATATAATTAAAGAAAAATTTAATTTTTTATTTATATATAATAATTAAACAAAAACCTTAAATATCTATTAATATAGAATTAGTATATAATTAAAAAAAACAAATTTTTGTCAATAAATAATGATTAAGCAAAACAACTTAAAACCCTAGATGATAATAACCATAACACATCACGTGATCAAAACAACCTACCCTATTGATTGAGACAATGGTTTTCTTGTATATATTTGTTTCCTGATGAATTGAGGTGAAAAATTTCTGTCTTGAATCCCAAGGAAAAAAATGGTTAACCTGAAAAAAGCTAATTATAGCATTTATTACCCAGTCTCTGGTTTATCTAGTCTCTGTATTGTTTGTTGTTTGGGACCTAAGGCGGGAAATGGTTAGTCTGCGAAAAGTTAGCTCTAGTGTTTATTACCTAGTCTCTGTATTTATCTAGTCTCTGTATTGTCTAGCTCTAACATTTATTACCCAGTCTCTGGGTTTATCTAGTCTCTGTATTATCTATCCAATCTATATATGGTCTGTCTCTTTGTGATCGATCATTCTGACTAGCCCCTTTAAAGTTGATTTGTATGTATTTTTAAAGAAATCTGTAATTGAGACAGTCTATGAATTATTTGGGCTATTTGTTTTGTGAAGACATCCATGTCTCACGTGATAAGAGGTTTTCCTTGGTTAGATCTGACTTTTATAAGTTTTGTTGGGCCAATCTAATCTTTTTAAGTGTTTTTGGAAACCATATTTTCTCTTTCCCTGTAGATACATAAGTATAACCACATCCCCATCTTAACACTATTGCAGGTTTCCATCCGAATGTCAACACATCCTTACAGTGTATTGGTTGGCCTAGTTCCTAAGGTTTTTTTTGATAACCCAGAGTTTCTCAGCTGCTGTTCCTTTTTCAACAACATTAATGAAATTGAGAGTTAAAAATGTATTAATAACCCCTGGTGGTTTTCACCCACGTACGATACTAACACATATGTAGAAGAGCCAGAGAAAATGGAAAGCAATAGTCAGTGCTATGACAGGTAACACCAGGAAGTCTCCTACCTGCTGAGGAAACTGTGAGAGCCACACCCTGTTGGAGGTCCTCTCCAGGACCTACCAAAGTCCGTGTTTTTGTACTCTGTGACTTGGTAGTTTCTCTTGCATATTCCTAAAGTTGGATGCATATGTACATCAACAGAATTCTGCAAAAACACTTGACACAGCACAACGTACAAGTAACATGACATATTTATACAACGGGATAATACGTGTATGGATTTATCTCACATACACAAGGTTGAACCACACAACAAAACAGCACAGAGGGAGTCGTGTGTACTCTAAGATTCCTCTCCTGTGAAATCTCAGATCAAGCAAATATCACCACAGAAATGGCTCTGGAGAAGAGGTAGCATACAGAGGGGACACTGGGGGACAGTGTCCTTGAGTACATAGTACTGTTCTGTGCATACTGGCTGTCAAGTGTCCTAAGTGTGAGCAATTTCACCAGACTTCACAGATTTCTGTACTTTTCTGTATATTATATATTCACCAGTAAAAAGTTTATAATATACAGAAAATATAAGCATGCAATAAATTTAAAAAAATAAGTGTCTGTGGGGGAAGTCCCTCGAAACTGTCTTGCAGATTCAAACTTACTACATGAAATAAAGTTGACAGCTTCTGCTTATTTCCAGGTTTCTTTTTTACAATGAAATCTTGCCTTTTGATTTATTTATGACATATGACCCTCTTTCAAAAAGAATTTGAAGCCACAGTCTTATTTATCGAACACAAATACATTAGAAGCTTTTTAGTTTTTACTGGAAGCTTTGGGGACATCAAATTTGTTCAATTTTGCTTAGTTTACTTTTACTCTTCCTCCATGTTAATATTGAGACTTTGAGTACCATTTTTCTTGGCTAACACCCTCTAATAAAGATTAACAACCCTAATATTTATATAACTAGAAGAGAAATTAAGCTAAGCAGAATACAGTCCACCTAGACAAAATCTGTGGATAGCTTTAGCCAGTGACTACAGTTCAGGTCTAACAGCCTTGTGCTCCGCGGGGAGAGAGGGGAGACTGAGAGTAATTATCTCAATAATGCAAGCCAAGAAAGACAGCCACACTATTCAGGAAAAGGGGGGGCCACGGAGACTATGTCTGTCCCCTCATGAAATGGAGCTCAGCTGGTCAGAACCAACTGGTGTTTCCCACTCTGATGTGTTTACTGGCTTTCAGCCCTTCTGGAAGGCTTTTCAGGGGCCAGGCCATTCTCCCACATGAGTATAATGTCTCCTTGCTTACCAAGTCTCCTAGATACTAGGATCATATGAGCCTCGTGCTAATCCTAAAAAGGAAATACAGACGGTTGTCATTCTTGCTTATTATGATTACGGCAGGGATGGTAGGAACACTGAAGTACATATGAGAGACAGAGGCCACATGGCTGGAAAGTTGCTCAAAGCACAAGACCAGAGCACATTCTACACAATGCTTCATCCCCTGTGCTATGAGGTTCCCCAGCTTTCTCAGTCCCTGATAAGAACACAATCTCTAAACTTGAAGAAAATTAGGCTAGTATTATTAGATATTGTATATCAGTCAAGCTGCAAACTGGGCCACAGTTCAAGGATAGGCATCTCCCCTGGGACCACATATCACTGAAGCACACAGAAAGGCGTGGGCGCAGGTAAGGACTGGGTCTGATTAAGTGGGCTGGTGAGGCAATGGCTTGAAGGCCTCAGTCAAACTCTACTTTGGAAAGGGTTCATCAGCAATCATGGAAACCCTTTCCAACTAGGCAGGCTCTCCCACAGACTGGGAACTGAGACCTGTGGACACAGAGACAGTGTTCTTAAATCTGCTCAGGACACAGTGGGCTTGAGTCTGGGTAGAGGAAGCATGCTGCCCATACTTCTGAGCCCAGCATAAGTGGCTCTGAACTGTAGTTCTACTTTTCATTTCACTGTGCCACAGAACAAAGTTACTTCTCTATTCCAAGTGTCAGTTTCTCTGGTTACAATGTAACAATGATGAACCAGATGTGATGGTACAAACTATAATTGCAGCAGTCAGGAGAGAGGCAGGAAGATTTTGAGTTCAAAGTCAGCCTGGGTTACTCAGTGAGTAGTCTGTCTGTCTGTCTGTCTGCCTGCCTGCCTGCCTGCCTGCCTGCCTGCCTGCCTGCCTGCCTGGCTGGCTGTTAATCATCTCTGTCTCTGCCTGTCTGTTTTTCTCCTCTCCCTCTCCCTCTCCCTCTCCCTCTCCCTCTCCCTCTCCCTCT
>JANHMN010000011.1:19459094-19474685 GCA_030674055.1 Rhabdomys pumilio
TCCCTCTCCCTCTCCCTCTCCCTCTCCCTCTCCCTCTCCCTCTCCCTTTCCCTTTCCCTCTGTCTGTCTCTCTCTCCCCTCCCTCCCCTCTCTCTTTCACACTCACACAAAGATAATATCTGCCCATCAAAGTCATTGTAAAAATAATAAAACATTGTGACATACAGTAGGTAACAAATTTTAGTCCTTTCTCTAGTCTTACCATGAAGTTTCCTCTGAGTGTTTAAAAAGTATATATGAGATTAATATTCTGTGTCTTCCATGTCAGATAGAATGCAATAAGAGCAAATGTCATTTAAATTCATTCCTTATATTAATATAAGCTAATAATGTATGGATATACAATAACCTCAGGTGGTCTAATGTAAGAACCTGCCCCTCCCCATTTCTTGCCATCTCACTCAGAATTAATCTAATTAACTCAATGCATGCTCCCCTTTCCTGGAATAGAGACTGTGATAATCTTCTCCTTAATTGCAGTAATTGATTAACATGACTAATACCTGTCGCCTACATCAGAACCCACCTCTCCAGGGCTGATGTTCCTAAATACTGCCTGAAAGAAAACCCAAGAGCTCATTTCATATGTTCCCTGGTCAGACAAGTCACATAGAGGAGGGTTTGAGTAGTTTGTTTTGACTACATTATATGTTTATCAGGAAGTGATGGTACAACACAGGTGTCGAGGTCAAAGAATGCCTTTCGGGAGATGGTTCTCCTTCCACCATTTGGGTGCTGGGATCCAGCTCAGGCCACAAGGCTTGGCAGCTCTCTACCCTTTGAGCCATCTCACCAGCCTGGTTAGAAACTCTTCATCCAGCTTCCAAGACCTTTCCTATCAAAAAGCCGACAGTCTTTTCAAAGCCTATAGATGTTCATCCATAACACTGTTCTGAAGAAGCTCCTAACCCCAAGAGTAGCCCCTACACCCAGAACCTGACCTGCCTTCCAGTACCTCTTCTTGTAATGGCCTGTTCTGTGAACACAAGAAAGAGACTTGCACTGAAGCCATACAAGTTCATGAGTCATTTCTATCATTGTTGTCCTTCCACTATTAACTAAACCCATCTAGCCCAGTAGAAATGACTACTTCCCTGTATGTTGCTTCCATACCAGACTGCAGTGTCTTCTCGTGTGTGTGTGTGTGTGTGTGTGTGTGTGTGTGTGTGTGTGTGTGTTGCCTTGTAGAACAGTAAGAGATGGGTAAATCTCACTCCCTCTCCACAATGGATGCCCAGCAATATAAAAGGAAACCATTATGCTTGTATGAACGTTTTATTAAATCAAGCATTCAATACAAAGTATCTGTTGAGAACAAACCATGTACCTCATGGTGCTACAGATGCTAAGACAGGAAGCTAAATGGCACGCTATTCATATCTAAGAGTCTTGCACTAGTCACCCAGAACTTCGAGATGTGGTCTAGCTTCCAGAAGAGCCTCCTTCCTCCGCACCTACATGCATCCTTGATTATCCTCTTAAAATATGAAAGACAAAATTGATGGGTAAGTCTGGACATCACACTCATATCCATCACCTAGTTTTTAATCTTTGTTGAGTAAAGTGTTAACAGGAAGGGATGCTGGGTAGAGTGTACATCAGGCTTCCCCATCTGTTTCTTTGAACTTCCCATGGATCTAATCATTCCAGGTTTTAAAATAAGATTTTAAATAGATAGATGAGATTTCAGTGACAGTTCAAAGTCTAATAAAAGACCTAACCTTGGGTGAGTCTACCCACTCCAATACTTCTGGAAATATACACAGAAAAAAATATCCTGAAAGCAGAAACTTCCAGGCAAACACTCTACTGTCCCACAGAGAACTTGTCATGTATGATCCATACATCTGAATATGTGTAGGGTCTGCTCCTTATTCCAATTCTGGAGTAGCTGGAGGCTTGGTGCATATTGCCTATACTCCCTATAACCTGAGGGTTATATATATATAACCTGAGGGTCTGCCCAGGTCGGGAGTTAAACCAACAGGACTCAGAATCCAACATACCTGACTCTAAAACAGAGGCCACCACTTCCTAGCTGTAGTACCTGGGCACATAATTTGTCCTTCTCCATCTCCTGCAAAAGGGAGCTGGTGACAGGTACTACTATCAATGTGTCAACAAATAAATTAGTTATTAAGCACATGAGAAAGACTAACATCCACCAAAAATACTTATGGCCCCAAAACTTCATGCAGGAAAAGGTTGGGGTTTTCAAGATACACTCTTATTTGCTTTTCAGTCGCAAGTCATCTGTCTTTGTCTATCTTCTGCATCTCTCCAGCCTGCCTAGACATCTCTGATATCCAGTTACTTTAGCCCTCAAATGAAACAGTGAATGATCAGTTTGAATTGTTATGTTTTTTGCTTTTATTACAATCTGTCATCAGCTAATACTTTAGGGAAAAAAAAACCTAAATGAACTGCCAGAGGAGTGTAATTTTAAAAACAACATATAAGCTCTAATTTCTTAATTTTTAGACTCAACAAACACGTTATTTTACAAACTGGTGCAAAGTTTCTAAATACAGCCTTTCCATTTCTGTCTTCCTCACCACTAGCTGGTAGCAAGCATTTGGCAGAACTAGGCAGTGGACAGGGAGCTCTGCTCAGCACCTCCTTCCTCCAAGCTCCAGACAGCCAGGGAAACTTTAACAACCGAGTTTTAAGCCTCTGCACTTTGCATCCTGACTTTAATCCCTCACTTAGATTCAAACTCTCCAAGTGCTAGGGCCATGTCCACTGGGCCTTGAATATGACCAGACACCTCATGAGAGCTTAATTATCTGCTGACAACCTGAAGATTTAAACAGACATATTATTTACTTTTACCTTTTCACAGTTTGGACAACTTAATGAGTGCATTTGTAAAGACCTGCCCCAGGAGGACATTCTGTCCCTTGGTATCCCTCCTTGTTTGTCTGAGTCTTGTCTCTCTTTGTTCCACTACTGGATTCATCTCCATTTAACTGAAATGTACAGATATGGTCACTGCTTTTTTTTTTCTACTGAGGGAAAAGACAGAATAAAATACAGAAAGTGCCATTCATCAGAAAAGTCAACTTCTGGCTCTCTAGATAAACACAGGAGCAAACAAAGAGCATCTGTTCATTTACAGGGATACCGTCAGGCTAACCTCTCAGTGTCACTCCAACTCTGGCACATGATGGCTGCTCAGTAAGCATCTACGCGAAGGGTCACAGTGTACCAGCAAGTCACAATGGCTGCAAGCCACATTGTCACTGTGTCACTGGGAATGTATGCACAAATGTAACTAAAACAGGACAGTGGATTGCACTTGACCAGGAAGTCAGCTCTAAAGAGGTTGCCTACTCTGGTCAGACAGTAAAATCAGCCAAAAAAAAATTTTTTTTTAAATACTCATGTGTTCCTCAGTCTCAGAAATTGTTCCACGTGACTAGTCTAAGGACTGTCCTGGGTATCAGTATTTTTCATGTTCCACAGGAAATTTCAGTGTGCAGCACGATGAAAAAATACTGACTTAGAACCCATTCTTCCATACAGAACTCAGGAGAAGGTCCTTAGATGTATGCTCAGTAGACAAATGACTGGGTTGGTAGATCAGAAGTTGGGGCAAGCATGAAGCTGGTCCTAACTCCTGTCTTCATACACCCCTCCCCTAGAGGGTCTCCTCCCAAGGGTTAGCCTCAAGCTCCAGCCAGGATGTACCCCTCTTTGTCTTCTTGCAGGTCTGAAACAGAGGAGGCTGTTCTGAAACACTGTGCCCTAAGAAAGCATGGATTTGCCTTATCCTCACCTTTTTCAAACAAGAAACTTTGGGGCTTTCTGGAATACATACCTGGAAGGCCCCTGAGCCTCACTGGCCTCTGCTCACACAGGATGCAAACACTTCATCTCATTTATTTCTTATTAATCTAATGGTTGTTCATCGATTGTTTTTCTAAGTCCAAGATCATGTCTGAGACTGCAGACTTCCAAGGCAAAGAGGCCAGAAACAGGGGATGAGAGATGCCAGCTGTGTACTGAGGGCAGATACAGGTAACAAACACACAGACTCATGGAGTATCTACTACCCCCCCCCAAACCCCCCCCCCATATCAAGGAGCAAGAAAGGGTTGACTGAACACATGAGCTACACTAGCAGTGTGTTCTTGGGGCTGCCCGAGCTTCTGATCTATAGAGACCTCCTGTAGTGCTGTTGTTTTTGGCTGTCAGAGACCCCACTCCAATGCTTGCATGACCTGGAGGAGCCCCTAAATTTGTCATTCTCCCTCTGCATCCTGGCCTTCCCACTCCTTGAGTCGCATGCTGAGCTAATTCAGATGTTGAGTGGGGATATCTAGAAGGAGATGAATACAGGGTAGTTGGGGAATCAGCTGTGAAATTCAACACATTTTTTAAAGGTGGGAAGAAAAAATGTATTAGATGCTGGGAAAGCACCCCAGCCAGGCAGTCCTCGGGTCTCCCCTTCCCCTTCCTACCCACCTAATAGCTTTCCTTGTTCACATGTTTTGCCCTACAACAGAAAATATTCCTTTATTTGCTCAGGATATCTGCCCTGCTCTAAGACCAGTTTGAAGCCACAGACTTCCTTGCTGAACTTGGAGCTTTTTAGTCATCACTAGAAGCTTTGAGAACACCAGAACTGCTAAATTTTGCTTGTTTCATTCCCTCCAGCCTGCCTGCCTGCATATTGATGATGCTCCATCACCAGCACTAACGGGCATTTTCTGGGATAACGTTGCCTCCACACCCAAAGGGAAAAGGACCCTTGTTTCTTAGTGGGTTCCTTCCTACAGTTCTTATGTTTCATAAGCTAAATTTTGGGCTCTACTGAGACCACCCCTCTTGCATGCATCAAGGTCAAGATTTAAACCCAGGGTACTATGACATCATTACTCACAGAGGCTTCTTCCCATCCTTACCTAAGAGTAAAATCCAACTGACTCCCTTTCCAATGCAGGACTCAGGAAGCCCCGATTGACTAGCTCCTCCCACGGGACTCCATCAACTGTGTGGCTTGCCTGAACCACCAGCTTGTAGAAAAGAGAAAAACATCGTCACCATCCAAATGCAGGCAGACGTGAGCACACAGATGCCTCCTCTCAGTGTGTCACCTGCTAGGCGACTGGTGGAAAGGAGAAGGGTGGCATCCAGCCCAAAGAGGTACCCTGTGACCCATCTGAGATACCCCCTTCCCAGAAGCACCTCTCAACTGTAGGATTCTGAAAAGAATGACTCATCCATTCACCATCAAATAGGTATCATTAAATACCTAGTTCGTACCCAGTACTGAGACTTATACCAGGGTCTGGGGCAGCACAGTGAACAAAGCAGCCACAGTTCCGATCTCCATAAAGCCAGCTGCTTTAGAAGAGCAAGTCGGGGGCTCCAGGGCCTCTGTGTGGTAACAGAACCTCCTGACACACTACCTTAAATTTAGAGCTGAAGCACTTTTGTGGGAGGAGAAGGAGGAATATAGGAAACCAAACTGGTTGCTATGCAACCGTGATGATTTATTCTTAGCTAGAGCAGGAGGAGCAGCATGGAGCAGGGAAAGCAGCATGGCGCAGGAGTGGGTGGGGGGTGGGACCGGGTATGGGGGAGGCTGGAGGAGGACAGAGTGGGAGGCAAAGTGGGGTGCACAGCAGTGTCGGGGGGGGGCTGCACCTGCAGGCCTCACCCCAAGAGGCTCGCACAAATGCATGTACCACAGCATCTGCTCTCTGGAGGCAGTTAGGAGATTATGAGGACAGCCCCAGGAACCACAGAAAAGCCCTTGTTTGGAAGCTTGAAATCAACCTTCAGATATAAGTAGACCCGTACCGATACCAAAAAGGGACAAATATATAAGATTGAACATAAGAGCCCACCACCAGCGGATAGAGCTCCCATGCTTAGAGACCCTTGGCCAGTAAAGTATTTTCTAAGCTCCTCTAGGTTCACCGTCATCTGCAGGAGCATGGGGAGGGATAGGAGGTGATGACACCTTGCTGAAGGAAGACATGTGCCAGTGGTATGCAGGGGGCAGCTCAGTGATGACAGATATATCCTTGTGACCTGGGGCTGTGTGCAAGACCTGGCTCAGCACTGGGCCTGTTCTGGGAAGACTGTGGCAAGTTAACGCCACACCTCAGGGCCTCAGGCGCCTGACCTCTAAATGGAGAGACTCACACCAAACAATCGTTCACATACAACACTTCTGTCTTTGACACTGCACATAACACAGGGTTTGGGTGAGGGCTGAGCTGAGTATATTGTGGAATTCTTAGGAAGGGCTGCCTGGAAGAGGCAGGGCTGAGACCATGGGGGCAGGGAAACTGCAAAGCATCAGGGAGACTGGGAAACTTGCTCAAAGCTGTGCGGCAGAACTGAAGACTAAACCCTGAGCTGCAGAGCCTCCACTAGCCCATGCTGCTTCTCTGAGACACTGAGTAGATAAGAAAAGGAGGTGTGAGCAGAGACTGGGGGAAAGGACGTGTACAGAGATGCTGAACAGCCGAAAACAGGCAGGGTTCATAAAGAAAGAGTGCTGAGTGAGGACCAGCTATGACCTAACCGAGAGTGTGGTGAACAGAAAGCATTGGGCCCCAGTGGTCAGCAGTCAACATCTGGCATGTGCTAGGTGCTACAGAAGGCAGTGGTATATGAAACAGGCTTTGATTTGAATTAATTTATGACGGGGAAGATAAAATGTGAAGATTAATAATTAGTAAGGCACTACAAAGAAAGTGTCAAACAAGGTATAAAAAAATCGTAATACTGTTTAAAGGGTGAATGGGTACTTCCACACATGGTGCCATAGGGGACTGGACCTGGACTTAGTGGATGCAAGCCGAGGATGGACATGGGAACAAAGGTACGCCATTTGGGAAGTGGAAAGCTTCACCTAGAAGACAAAAGGCAGCAGAGGCTGGTGGACCCCTCTGCTCAGAGGTGGGTTGCTCTGAAGCACCTCAGAAAAGCTACACTGACAGAATGGACAGCTTCAGCTGCAGCTGGGGACCCCAGGCTTCAGCCAGAGGCTGCAGAAATCCACTGACTGTTGAGCCAGGAAGATAAATGCTTATAACGTCCTGGGGATGGGGGGCAGCAGAGGGAAATAGTGAGTCTCAGTGCCCAGGAAGGCACATGTGACAAGGGATGAAGACTACCTGCAGTAGCAGGTAGCACAGAGGTTTGGGGGGGGGGACACCCAGGTTCCCAGGCGTTCCTAGAACAAAAAGACAATTCTCGTTATCTAGGGAGAATAAGTTCACCAGCTCTCAAGAGAATTAGATGCATATTCAGAACTAGAAAAGCCCAGGAAAAATAATAACAGAGGAGAAGGTGGTAATGAGGTAGACTAACCCCACTTCACAACTCTGCTGAAGGTTCCTCCAGGACGCTGCTTGCAAAACAAACCATAATTCAGCTTAAATGGGTGGGTGGTGCTTCTTAGCACACTGCCACAGGGGACTCTCGGGACACAAATTAGATCTCAAGTCACTCCATGTGAAATAGCTCTGACTCTCAGGACAAGAAAGCCAAAGCTGCAAGAACGGGAGATGGTTGGTCGTCACACAGGGAGATACAAGCCCTCCCTGCTCTCTAAGCCCCCAGGGAAGGTGGGACAGCTGCCTTGTGGCCTGAGAACTGTATGTTCTCTTAAGAGATGTCACAAGAAGACAGCTCAGATAATCAGAGGCAAATTATTTCCACTGAGTGATGCTTATGAGTCCAGCCTAGGAAGAGTCCACTTAGTAGTCCAAGCAATAGTTCCTGCTGTGCTAGAGTGTGGACCATCGTGAGGAGTCTGTCCAGCATCTTGGCAAACTGCAAATGATGAGATTCAGAAAGACTAGGGTGAAGGGCATAGCTGTGCTACCTGGCTGAGTGTGGGAAAGCCTCAACCTCTGATAAGCAGACCTAGCATAGTACAGGACATAGCTGTGCCAGAAAAATTTAGTCACCCTGAGAGAGCCTTCAGTGCTCTTCACGTCTCCTGTAGTAATATTCTGAGACAGCACAAAAAAATAAGTGATTTTCCCCTTCTGCCTGTCACATATTGATCATAATCCACCTGATGTGCGCGGGGGTTGGGGGGAGAGCTTACATCTCTCTGTGTGACAACCAACCATCTCCTGTTCTTGCAGCTTTGGCTCACTTGTCCCGAGACTCAGGGCTATTTCACATGGAGTGATAAGCAGGTGAATCATGGGCACCTGAAACTAAATTTCCTCCTCAAAGTCTGAAGGAAGTGGAGAATTCATCTATAAACACAGCCTGGGGCTCCATGTGCCACCTTTACCTGCCGGGCAGTGACGTTTATTATTTTACTGTTAGAGGTTTGTTTCCTTAGCTCAGCATGCTTCCCTTACATTACAAACTCTTCAGTGAGGAATAGCACATTAAGCTGTTACCAATCATGAGGAAGGAGTATCAGGTGTCTGCAGGAGCAAACATTTTAATGCACGTGGGGGGGGGCATTCTAGAGCTGGAGTCACTGGCTTTATCTGGGTATGCTCCTGAAGTATGAAGCCAGAGGGGCAAGGGGTTCTAGAAGACAAATTTCATTTGGGTCAGCCTTGACCACCAGATGAGAGGGTGTCATGGAAGAGATAACCCTGCTGGCTGCAAAGTTCATGAGACAATGTGGGACCCAAAGTACCACAGAAGGATCATCTCCTTCATGCATGAGGTAAAATAACAGAGACCAAGGAATACCAGGAGAGACTATGTCCAGAAGCATATTAAGGTGGTGTAGAAACATACACACATGTACCACACACACACACACACACACACACACACACACACACACACACACAGCCTACATATGCATCCCCTGTCCTGTCT
Source organism: Rhabdomys pumilio (assembly GCA_030674055.1). Lineage (NCBI taxonomy): Eukaryota > Metazoa > Chordata > Mammalia > Rodentia > Muridae > Rhabdomys > Rhabdomys pumilio. The sequence continues at coordinate 19,467,915 of JANHMN010000011.1, forward strand.
TTCTCCTGAAATTCCCTTCAAAATTGATCATAGTCTCTTGATATCCAAACCCAAGACTTGGTTCCATCCTCACTCAGCTCTGATGCCTGTGTTCCCTGCAAACTCTTGCATGAGGGGGGCCCTGGCTTCCTCTGAATGCCTCAACCCCTCTTGCATTCCTCATTATTATGCACTAAAGTAATGTCTCTCCTTCCACAGCACCCTCCTCATCTTTCCCAGGGCAGAGGGACACTGCCCAGCAGCCCTTGGCCAAGCAGAGAGGAGTGGCTGTTACACGGCCTGAAGTGAGGCTGGTGCATAACGATCTGCAGATGGAATAAAGGAAGCTGAGGCACCAGAAGGCCATCCCTGAAGAGACTCTGGATGACTGTACCACAGGAAGCCCCACAAGGCACAACACTTGATTCTGTTTCTGAAGGAGCATCACTTACTCAACACATCCACCCTGACTGACACAAAGCACCCACGCGGCATGCTTCTGCAGAGAACAACTCAGAGTGTGCTTCTGGCCCTCACTACTCTGCTCCTCAGCATCCAGAGAGATACAGGGCTCACAAAGGGGAAAGAGTGTTCTGAGCTCCACGGCTGGGGGCTGGCTCCTTAGTCAAAGGAGAGCTAATCTGTGCCACAAAGGGACTCTGTTGTGACCCAATGCTGTAGACCTTCCTGCATTCCTCTGAACCTACATACCAATTATCTTCACAAAGGCCTCTTTCTGTCCCCTCACATCTGTATGACAGGTTCCATGACAAACATAGAGATGGGCAATATGGGAGAACACCATGGTCCCTCTGGTTAGCAACCTCCCTCCACCCAGCAGGAAGGTAAATGCCATGCTCCCCACAGCAGCTTTCCAAAGCCTGAGCCACAGCCAGGAGTCACGCATCAGGCCGCGGACTCTTCCTTGCATCCAGCACCAGACCCTGCAATCCATCCGGTTCATGCTGGTAACTGAGAAAGGCTTATGGAACTTCTCAGAAGTGGGGACATGAGGATGTGCATGGCAGATGGAGGCAGAAGAGGCAAGGAGGGGAAGAACTTGGGGGAATCCTTTCAGACCTCAACAGCTGTCTCAGATCCTGCCTCCGCTATCCTTTCCATCTTTGGTACTGTCACTAAGTGTTGATTGAGATTTATTCTTTGACATGATTCTCTATCTCTGTCCACTGCGTGCCAAATATGTGAATTTGTCAGATATTCTGAGCACCAAAGCCCAAGCAAAAAAACGTTGCTAAGGCAACAGAGTGTTCTTTGGTACAAACACTCATAGTGGGGGAGGGGCAGAGCTCAGACTCTCCCTCCTCTACCCAGGTTCCTTCCTTTAGTCAGATCTGGGGGACTTCAAAAGTGGAAGAGTCATGAATGAAAAGAGCAGCTATGCTGCTATCTAATAAGCAATCCAGCAGACAGAACATGGAGTTCTAGTTAAAGGTCTAGCCTTTGCCAACCCCCGAAGGTCACAGTTAGAGACAGAAAGAAGGCTTCAGGAGGGTAGCAGGAATTGTAGAGGGTCTCATGAAACCACATGACAGATCCTAGGAACCTTGAGGTGCAAGTATATATTGGTGATGGGTGGGGATATCAACACCTTACACTCAGGCCAGAGATATTCTTGCTTCTCTTGTTCCCCATAATTCCTTCCAGATCTATAAAAGCACAGACACAGAACCGAGCATCCACACCCTGTGCTGTTCAGGGACAACTGAGCCCTTCACCGTTGCCCCTCACAGACCCTGGTATGCTCAGAAGCCTCCAGCCATGTGCCTGTATCCAACCCATACCCAGAATATTGTTGCCAGCCATTTTCTTTCTCTGGACCTTACTCTCTCCTCAAGAGGGGAACATCCCTCTTCCTCATATCTGCAAATGTTTCTGGAAATGGTGGAAAAAAACCACAAACTTCACAAATTTGCCTGAGAAGGCTCTTTGGAGACTCTTCTGAGAAGTTAGCAAACCCCTGCACCAGGACTGTGTTTCAGGGTACCCCCGCCCCCAGCCATCTCAGCTCTCCTGAGAGCAAGAGGAGAAAACCATCCAGAACAGAATCTTACAGACATTTCCCTTCCTTCCACAGGCTACCTACCATTCTTCCCACAAAGGAAGAGGCTCCGGCCCCTCGCCTTTTCTCACCCCATTACTCTGTGCTCACTGTCACGCTGTGAGGCCATCAGGAATGAACTTGCCTTTCCTCCTCCACCTGCAGCCAGGAGGACCCTGGCCCCACCCCACTCGGTATAAATCATTCAATCTCACTCTACATTGCATCATTAACAGATTTATTGGTGGTCCCACAACATGGGGACCACGGCTCACACATATAAATATTCCTCTAGGGTTATTTTATTCATTATCCAGCAAAACCAAGTGACAGGAGTCTCTGTTGTCACATCCCCTGAGAAGAGGTCCCGCCTACCCCAACTCTTTCATTTTGCCTTCTCTCCCAAACATACTATTCCTGCTGAGTTCTGAGCATCCTCTCCACGGGCCCAGTCTCTCAGAGCTGCTGCGTCTACCACCACTTCCCCCACTCATTCGGGACAGCTCAATACTTCTGTCCTATCTCTGAACCATTAAGCCACGTTCCCATCCCCAACTTCTGGGTTCCACAAGTGGTACAAAGAAGGCAGAGCTTTAAAGAGCAAGATCACCATCTTGCAACAGATACTCTGGACAATTATACCCAGAGCCATCTCTTCCCAGGTCATATACACCAAGCATCTCTGTCCTATGTCAGGACTCCAGGACCTCACAACTGCTCTGACCATCTATCCAGCACATCTGGACCTCTAATAACCACAAGGCTGCCTGACAATGAATGGGTATTGCCTTTCTCGAGAAGAAAAATCTACAGAACAATACTCTACCCTCTTCTGAGAAGTTATCCCAGACTCCAAACCCATCCCTGCTTCACCTTCCTGGCTCCTTGTGCTTGCTTGTACCATGATAAGAGTGTGGGCTATGCTGCCTGGTTAGGTGGTGGATCTGATCCCAACTCCACTCACACTCAGTGACCTTAGCAACTGGTTAAAATCATTCAGCATTTGCTATTTACCCAGTCTTATTCTAAGACATTGTGGGGTCCCAGACCAGTAGCATCAATGTTACTTGGAAACTTGTGAGAAGTACAGATTCTTGGGGCCACCTGGACCCGCTGAACCTCGGATGCTCCCTGTGTTTCTGATGTATGTTCAGTCTCTAGACCCCATGGATTAGCTCTTGTGAATGCACATTCTCACGGAACACACACACACACACACACACACACACACACACACACACACACACTTACAAATACATACAACTTGAAGGCTAGATGTTCATGATACCCAGACTTTTGTCCCCAACACCACATGCTAAAAAGTTGACTGAAAAACCAACCAACCAAACAAACAAACAAACACCTATCAGCTCTCCACCCTAGCTATACATTAAAACCAGCTTGAATGCTTTAGGAAGAACCCCAAAGTCTGGAGCTCTCCCCAGATTCATTCTATCAGAACCTCCAGAGTGGGCAAACCATCATAAAACAATGTGTTATTAACTTAGTAAGGCATTCAGGTACCTGAAAGGGGGAACCAATAAGACAGGATCAGAGCAGGCATCTTTACCAAGTATGCCAACTCCTCCTCCTTTCCCATGGCTAGCTCATGGGGGTGCTAATATGACTCCGGTAATGTAGACATGGTGTGTGAAAATGCTGGGTGCATGGCCAGTGCTCAGTCCAGCTCACTTCCCTCCTTGGACCAACTGGGGCCCATGCTGACCAGCAAAGCAGCAGGGCTGAATATGTTCATGACCCCTGTCCTAGCACATCATCAAGGGTCCTCTCACCACAGAAAACCTTCATATCTACATAACTTGGAGAGTTCTTTTCAGCAACTATCCTGAATCCCTACTGTTCTGAGTTGCTATAGCCTAGGTCCCTGGGAACCTCACAAGACAGCTCCTAGCATAGACCCCTGACATCTGATAGCCAGAGTTCTTTTAAAAGCATCTCAATAAAACAAATTAACCAAGGCCACTAGAGTTGCACCAGGAACACTCTGTCCCACTTCTGACCCTTCTCAAGCCCTCTTTGCCTGCGGCTCCTGATGAGCAAGTGCCCTGGCCTCGGGGTGAAAGCTTTCAGCATCATGAAGAGTCATTCACTATTCAATCTTCCTCCCCTAGAACATATGAACTTGGCAGAACATCAAGTTCATCTACCAGCTCAGCTCCTTCCCCATCAGGCACAGGAAGAAGTCTGCCATTGCAAGGCATGTCCTTCAGGGGCTCCCTCGACATCACTGAGCTGCAGGCTGCCCTGTGGCCACTTGAACTGAACATGGATGTGCAGGCTTCCTCACAGCTGTCCCTTGAGCTCAGTGGTTAGCGCGACATGGACTAAAGGTGTTTTGGTCATCTCCCAAGTACATCCTTCACTGTTTGTTTGAAATTAAACAGGGGCAGGGCTAGAATGGCTGGTTGGGGTGCAGAGCAGGTCAATGTGGTGATGGCTCAATCAGTAACGTATCAATCAGCTGTGCACAGTGTGAGGATATGAGTTCAGATCCTGCAGAACCTGTGCAAAAGCCAGACGTGGAGGCACACGAAACCCCAGCCTATGGCTGTGGGGGCAGCAGATTACCAGGGCTTGCTGGCTGGGTAGCGATCCTTAAAGCAGGTAGCCGTGGCATCATATTGGGTGTGGTGGAATTGGTGGAAAGACATCAAGTAGGAGAGAAGCTGGGGAGGGGACTGGGCTTCAAAGAAAAGAATGTAAACACCACAGTGGCATGAACCAGGACAGTTCTTCAAGAGGGTGGGGCTGCCAGAAGAAACATCATTTTTAAAGGCCAAGGCTTCGTCGAGTCTCCAGCACTCCAAACTCTCATGGGAAACTATGGAATGTGAGACAAGAACAAAAGTCCCTTCCCAAGAGCCATGGAAGAGCAGGAGAAACGCAAGTGCAGTTGTAACACAGCGCCTTCCAGGCCCTGATTCTTACCAGACACTGTGGTCACCTATCTGCACCCACCGCCCCTCACCTTGTTTCCCTAAGTCCTACTATCTGCCAAGAGCCATGCTCAGCGTGAGCAGAAGAGTAAGAGACGTTCTCTTTGTGTCTGAACTTTCATTCAAGACTAACAGGCTCAAGCCAGGCAGGAAGCAAAGGATGAAGGCTGTCCTATGACTCTCACCAGAGTCTGCTCCTATCCTAGGCCTGTGCTCTCACTGTTCTCAGGACAAGCACAGGACCAAAGCTAAATAGCAATAGTGTGCCCATCAATACATATCAGCCTGGAGCTCCAAATGGGTAGATAGAAGCTCTGGGGACAGGGGGAGATGGAGAATCCAGTGACACTCATCAACTGCATTAATGAAGCAAATAGATACAGGTTATCCAAATGATGGGCAATCTATATATAGCCCAGAATAATGGATATTGTTTGTTAGGCGACAGTGAGGTTTAGCTCAAGAGTTGCCACTTAAGGATTCACTATTCAGAAGAAGTGAATAAATATGCCCTCCCTGCAGACAAAACCAAAGAGTGGAGGGAAACAGCCACGCAAAAGGGGGAAGACAGCACAGGACTTCAGACTGAGAACAGCCTGAATGAAGAAGACACAGAGGAAGTTAGAGCTAGGGGATTAGCTAGCATTAGCCCCTATGTGGGAGATTGGGAACTAAGGCCTGGGGAGGCAAAGACATCATCTTATCTCACAGAGCTGTGGAGCAGAACCGGAGCTAGCCACGGGTGTCTAACAGAAGACTGCTCACTTGGACACCAGGTCCAAGTACTTTATTCAGAAAACAGAGCCTTCTTCCTGAACACAAGATACTGATGAGGCTACACCCTAGCCCTGCAAGCTTCCTGGCAGTAACAGCTCCTGTAATCACCAGTGTCACATGTTTTGTACCCTGATATAGCTGTCACCAAGAGGCCTGGGGCCACATATCAAAAATGATTGAGAAGTTACTGCCCAATTATTTGAAGTCACATCATGGTCTTCACTAGCAGTGCCTTGCATAATTCCCAACAGGCAAGCTGCTACCAGCTTCTCCAAGGTCAACTATAACCAGGTCTTGTATTTAGGCAAACATTTTTATTTCCCAAAACTCTTTGATATCTTGTACCTTAATTTATGTTTGACAAACCCTATGGGGCAATGATGAAGGAGAAATCCAGATGTCTATTGAATATCCTTTATTGAACTTAGCCCTATAGAGAGAGAGGGGGATGGTGGTACGAAAAGATAGTAATAGCAGGAGTCTCCTGACTTCCAGACCTAGGGTCTTTTTAGAACAAGTTGAGCAAGAAGAATAAGCTGAAATTCACAACAGGCTTCAGAGGCAAGAGTCATAAGGATGTTGTCTGCCAATCTTCAAAGATCCAGGGATCTGAGGCAAATCACTCGCTTACACATCAGCAGTACTTCCTTTAATTATCAAGCATGCTCTGCATGTAAGAAAAAAGGACACAGTAAGATAGCAGTTTGGGTGAAATCCCTCATATTTACATGCTAACATAGCCATGATCCAGGCCAAGACTTACACCATTTACAGGCACCCAGAATGCCCCCTCATTCCCTTTCCAGTCAAGACTGACTATCAGGCTGGGCATGGTGGCTCCTGCCTTTAATCTCAGGCAGAAACAGACAGATCTTTATGAGTTCAAGGTCACTCTGAGCTACATATCAAGTTCCAGGCAAGTCAAGGCTATATAGTGAGACTCTGTTTCAAAATAGATAGATAGATAGATAGATAGATAGATAGATAGATAGATAGATA
>JANHMN010000011.1:19477340-19513223 GCA_030674055.1 Rhabdomys pumilio
TCCAGCACCATCCAAGGATGCAGTGAGACTGCTCCAGCACCATCCAATACCCATCATTTGAGGACAGCTTGCATATCACGATACTCCCCTTTACCAGATCAACTTCTCCAGATGTTTCTTAGATCCAAATCTATGATTCTCAAAGATCTGTAGTTTTATCCCATCCTGGGGGATGCTGTACCTCTTGTTGCTTAGTTTAAATTTTTGTTGTACTTTTCTATTTCCCCATATGTTATCTCAGAAGGGACAGTTTCTCTCTGGATTGAACAGAAGTAAAGCTACTCATCCAAGGTGCAAATTAATGAAATTAGATTGGGCTAAGACTTGACTCTGCAATCAAAAGTTCCACCTCAGTCTGCTAACCTTGTCAGGATCTAGCGAAAGCTCTCAGTAGGGAAGCCATCTTTCCTAGGCACAAACAACTGAGAACGCATACAATAATAAGTAGAAGAGAGTACCGAAGAGCCAGTTACAGATATTACATGAGCTGGAAGCATCTACAACATTGTAGCCTTCTAGTTTTCCCTGCTCAAGAACTGGATCTTACCTGAAATAAAACAAATCAAAGAATGAAAGATCAAAGTAGAAGACAGACTGTTAGAGAAGAGAGAGAAAACCAGCAGAGGAGAGCAGGTTGGGCGGTTAGAAGGTATAAGTATGGCCATGACTATCACCATGAAACTCATGATTATGTGTGATGTGCACTGATAAAATAGAACAAAATTCATTAAGAGAAGAAGAAGAAGACCTGATTTATTCTGTTGATAATGTGGCTGTAGGTAGACTGAATAATTTGAGAGAATTCATAGCCTGACTCATCGGGAAGAAATGTTTTAGAGCAAGGGTTCAGCCTGGGTCATCGGTGCCTCCTTAGCACCACCATAATTAAGCCCTTAATAAATATTAATTGAGGAAATAGATAAATGGAAAAAAAGGAAGTAATCATTGAGTAGTTTAAAGCATATGGTACATATCAAATGCAAAATTCCTCAGAGACACAAAATAATGGAGTTTTAGCCTATAAAACTGTGAAATGGAGTAATAAAATAAATGAGGCATAAGAGGAAAGAATTAAGGAGACACAGGCACAACCAAAAAGTATGACACAAACTCATCACCAAAAGATGATAGGACAGTGATAGCCACTGTCCTCGACTATCTGAAGAACCCATGAAGTGATGAAATTGTATGTCTGTGACTCCAGGGAGTTGAATTAAGTTCAATGTGTCTAAATTAAACAGAGCCAGATTTCAATCACATAAAATAATTTACTAATAATTAGATTGCCCAATAACAAAATGAATTGTTTCATTGGGTTACGGGTACCTTGTTGCTGAAGCCATAAATTTCCACTACTCAGGAATCATTTACAGGCAATTCTGCCTACATGGAAAATTGGACTGAATGGACTTTACTATCTCATTTACAACTTTCTGCTAATCTTAGAACTCGGTGGTCCAAAGTGGACAGAGTCAAGAAAGCAGAGATCCTGGAAGAGAGTGTATGGGTGATAGTGGGAAAGGCAAAAGTATATATTTGAGGACAGGGCCTAGAAACCTCACTAAGAGGAAGATGACTAGAGAAGTCACCAAGTACCACCGTGTTAGAGACACTTACATAGAGGCATTATTCTCAGAATTACCTTCTTTGATTAAATTGAGGCTTTCCTAAATTCCCTAGTCATCCTTACCTGGATCAAACTGAAGTGGGTGAAACCTTATCAGCTATATAAGGTAATACAACATGGAAAAGCCAAGGGAACCAACAAATAGACTCCACAGCTCTGCAATCAATTTGAAATTTATAAATGTTGGTCTCTGGGCTGCCTCCGTAAAAGCATCCATCCTGGCAGCCATGGACCCTTGTGATTAGCTAACCAGGGGTCATTATTTGATGAGTCCTACATTGTAGTTGAGCCAGATGGACAACAGCGCCTTCTTTCACTTGGCTTGAATAATGGCCAAGTCCAAGTCAATTTATTATGACTTCAAGGGCATTGTGCCCATATGTTCACAATCTATGCAAATAATTGAGGGTGGGCTGTGCCGGGCACTCTTGGACAATCCTACGGAAGTGGGCTGGGAGCTTTGTTTGGCCATTTGCCATAGGACAATGATTCCTTTATCTGTGAACACATGGATTTGATGAAACTGTCACTTGGGGAGCACAGTGCAACAAGCGTGGGCCTTTCCATCTCCATGAGAAATTTTACATAAGTTATAGCAATATAGTAGCCTTTACCTCCCGTGTGACATCATGAAAAGTTCTTGCAGGCGTACATTTTACTGTACCTTTGAGAAGAATCTGGCTTCGTGACTCAAATTAAGAGAGGGAAGTTATGATTGTATGGTATCCCCATCATGAATTTAAAATGAGACATCAAATCACAACAAAGGAGCAGAGAGCAGGAAACTCTGAGGCCCACACGACCTACTTGTCTTCCAGTGGGCAGGGGCAGCCTGGAACACTTGCTAAGATGTAGGAAGTAATATAATGGAATAGCTGATGTAGCAAAATCTTACCAACAAGGAAACAGATGGAGTAATGGATTATTTCTTAATATAATTTTAAGAAAAGCATAAAGCCACCTTGCTGAAAAAAATCTTCCCCATTGATGTCTTTTTAAGCTCAATTCTTTTCACTCACAACTCACTTTTTAAGAGGGGCAGGCATGGTGGTACCTGCCTGTACCCCAGCACTTGGGGGGCAGAGTCAGGAGGTGCACAAGTTCAAGGCTAGCCAGAGAAGAAAAGGGGGAGAACAAATGAGAGGAGCGGGGATTAGAGAGAAGAGGATGGGAAAGAGGAAGAAGGAACTAAGACGAACAGACTCATCAGCTTTGACGCCTGAGAAAAACACTGCATTTTCTCCCATTTCTTAGCCAGAAATTGCGAAACAATTGTTCTCCTGTTGCAACACTTCTATAGTAAATATCAAAGGAAGCTATGAATACAGGAGAGAGGCTGACACGGAGTGCACAGTGTCAGAGGGACTGCGTGGTTGGAAGCTTTGAAGTCATCTGATTTTCTGATTCTCGGCCACAGTTGTCTTAGGGGCTCAAGACCCAAAAGAAGATGGCACCTCTGACATGTTGGATCACCATTGCCCAAAGTTAAAAACCAGATCAGGGCAGCCCATCTCTAATTAGCCAGAGGGGTGACAGCCTAATAGTGAGTCATCCGGGCTCCTAACATCACATCCCTCCTCCTAAGGACTCCAGGACAATCAAGGGCAACGAGTGGAGGATATTTACTCTGAGTCATTTTGCTTTTTGTGGGCAGTCATGTTAAAAGTGTTTCTAGAAAGGAGGAAATTAAGGTATTTGTGTTTCCTCTGCCCTCCTTCCAGCCTCCTTTGCAAACCCAGGAATAACAAAGAATTGGTCTGTAACAACATTTGCGTCTCTGCTGGGAACACCACACACAGCCTTCTGCCCCCAGGTCACAGCTCCTTCACCTCTGCCTGAAGGCCGTATCTACTGATATGCCAGCACTAACCTTGTGTCTCTCCTTTCCCTCACACAACCTTATTTCTATGCTATTAGCATCTCTGTGTCATGACATATACACCTATCTGTTTTTCTGATTTGAAATTGACAACATGAAATAACAGAGTGGATCAAGAGACTTAGAGGCTAAGGTCTTAGATTCAAGGCCCATTGCCACCTGGGCAGCCCTGGCAAATCCCCTTACCTAGTGGAGCGCTCATTTCTTCATCTGTGAAAATGTCTGCCAGTCTTTCAAGCAGTGGAATAGATATGCTATTACAGTCTGCATAGCTATCAGAGACAACACTCCCCTCTGATGGTGTCCTTCCCAGCACCCTGAGGTCTGGAGCTACCCATCTCGTCTCATAGAAACCCACAATGCCAGACTACAGAGGCCTATCTATCTCATGAGGCTACCACATATTTTAAATCTTATAAACTATGACAGCTTTTTGACACTGTAATGCACCCTCTTCTTGTGGTTGATTGGTTGATACAGAGACCATGTGTCTTCGGTATGTCCTTCATCTGCTCTGACTATGCACCTCCTCAGACCAGAACAATTCTGCTAAAACATCAGCGAATACCTTACATAAACACAAATCTTCTCCCAAGCTTCACCATGTACACCCAGAAACCAAGCTTCTATGCCTATCAGTATAAAGACACCTATCAAAAAAAGACACCTAAATTTTGGACTTGTGCACCCCCAGATGTGATGAGACAGGGAGAGCAGATGAATAGCTCAGCCTGAAGAAGCTCTGAGCAGAGTGACACCAAACCTCTCCCAGTTCTTGCAGACAAAGCCTTCCCTTCCAGTGGCCTGGCATCATCCTTCTCTGTAGCCATAGCCTACACCTCTGCCACGGCTGCTGAACTCCCCAGCATCTCTGACCTCACCATTCAGGGAACAAAAGGAGCAGAATCCCTCAGTGGGATTGGTTTTCAGAGTCTATCTAAAATCTCTGATTGCCCAACAGAGAGCACCAGGGAGACCAAAGGAGGAGGGTGCTGTGCAACGTCTGAAGTCACTAATTGCCCATCCTCCTTGCAGCAGTATGCTACTGGAGTCCTGTCTTCTACCCCAAGTGGGAGCTAACAGGTCTGCCTGTGATTAACAGCACTTACACTGATGCCACCCTGCTCTGCATCTGCAACAGCTGACACCTCTAAGAAGCTCCTTTGTTTAACAACAGAGCAAATTCAATAATTAATGGCCTTATAGAGGATTCTGATCCACGGCCTCTTCCGATGGGGCTCCAAAGGCATTCCCAAACTAAAAAAAAAATGTCTCAAGTAGAAATAAATAAATCACCATTTCTCACACTTTATCATACAGTCAGGTGCCACAGGTCTTCTCTAAGAGTCTGATAGAGTGGGGAAGAAGTAGCCAGGTGCTCATGGGTGGCCTGAGCAATATTTTACAAACATGAAAGAGAAATAAATATCAGAGTGCCATGGAGTTGGCAGTGATTTCCCCAGAAAAGCTTGAAATATCTTCTCTGCCGCTACTCAGGTTCTATTATATCTTAAGCAACTGGCTCAGGCACGATTGACCATTCCACAGTAAAAAAAAAAAAAAAAAAAAAAAAAAAAAGCATTCATCTATTTAACATTATTTACTGAGCTTCGAGCTTCTACTATGTACTAAACAGCATGTTAAGGTTTAGAAAGAGAATTAAAAAAAAAAACAATTAAATCTCTTATCTGGTGATTCCATATCCTGATCTACTCAACAGAAGTAATGAGTATATAGAATGGAGATATATATATATATATATATATATATATATATATATATAAAATATAAAATAAAAAAATAAAATAAAATATAAAATAGAATTTTCCTAGACTTCTTGCTGCTCTCCATTTCACAAGGTAATTCTAAATTTTTGAAGCATCATTAAGGAAGGTAAAAAGCAGTTCTATTCAGAAAAGGTGTGTGTGTGTGTGTGTGTGTGTGTGTGTGTGTGTGTGTGTGTGTGCGTGTGTGTGTTAAATTAATGGTCATCTAATTGAGTAGAAAGAAAACCCATGTGTATTCATTTCCTTTACAGGAAAATTTCCTTCATTTTCCTTTACAGGTTCTAACTTCCTTCAAACACAAAGATTTCTGTCTATGCTCTGGAATCTATTGGCACGTGCAACACAGCACTGGGCACTTGGCTGGTTCTAGTATAGATGTGGTTAAATTCGGTGATTCTGTTGGAAATGGCTGTTCTTCTTCCATGCTAACATGGTTAATCACACTCTAGCTTTAGAAAATGGGAAGTTTACAGCAGGGCCTGCCTGAGAGTGAGTGCTTGCAACCCCAGCAGAGGCTATGACAAGAGGTTTGTGAGTTTGAGGCCAGCCTGCGCTATACAGCAAGTTCCAGGGAGTAAACTTTGATTCAAACTTTCTTTCAAAAAAGAAAGAAATGGAAGGAATAAGGGGAAAAGGAGGTAGAAAGAAACATAGAAGAAAAACAATGTAGTTAACCCCTATGCCAAATCCTCAAACACACTGGGTACCAGTTGAACCCTAATAGCCCTGGGCTTGTGAAGAACTGTAAGATTTTACTTCATCTGTGAAGACTGATCTAAGCCACCTATGTGTCTCAAGAAGAAAGTCAGAATGAAACTGAAAGCAAGCCTGACTTGGGGGTGGCAAGATCATCGGGCAGCATGTTCATCAAAAGACCCCAGACCCAGGATCCAGAGCCATAGGTGCTGTGATAGATACAGATACAACAAAAACTGGAATGCCAGAGGCCCTTGAGCATCCTCTCCTCCTCGCATAACCAACTTTTGGCTTAGCCTCATGAAACGCACCATCTGCTGTAGCCAGCTTTGACCTGGCAAGCAGAGCTAAGAGGCCAGTGAGCAGGAGCTGGTCTGTCTGCGGAGACAGGAGCCAATGTCCTTTACTGCTCCTGGTGAGGTCATCAGAACGTCTGATGCCTTCCCAATCCTCATGACCATCTTTGAAACCCTCACCGACACCACTTCTCAGCACATCATTACCAGTGGCAGCCCAGGGATGGCATTCAGACATCTGTGTTCACCTACAATTACTTGAATCACCGACATGAACTTGAATCATGGAGTCCGGATACCCTCAAAGGATACCTCAGCATTTCACACTTGAAAACCAGGGGCTTCGTCCTAAAGTCCATTCCCACCCACTCCTCAACTCCTAGAACCTTCAAAACTCAGCAGTAAAGGACCACAAATTAATTTGCTTTTTGTATCCCAGACACGTTAGCCTTTGGCTCTGTCTAGCATTTTGGTGTGACCTGGCCCCTGCTTCAGCTGGTAAAGCAGGAAGGATTCCTACTTCCTTGTCCACCTGTGTGATCCAGAACAAATCCCAAAGAAGTCAGCAATGGCACCTAGTCATGGAAAGCATCGAGCTGACTTTATTTCCCTCAAAAATAAATATCTTTCTGAGATTCAGAGAAATAAGAGAAACCTTATTTGTGAGTTTTACATTTGCTGCAATGATTCACAGTATAATTTGTTCCAATTAAATATTTATTTTAGTATCTTCTTGGGTCTGGAAACTTCTGCCCATTCATCAGTGGGTGTTTGTATGTGGAGATACTGGAAACAGCCTCATTTCTAATTCAAAGTGCGAGTTTCCCTCTGACTTCCTTTGAACGATGAACTGTGACATATCTGTAGGATCCCTTTAACCCCACCCACCCCCAGGTCTTGCCAGGGAGTCCATCTCCATTCCCTGCTGCCTCTCACCCTATATTGTGATGTCACATAAGCATTGTTAGTAATTTAGCCTGCTCAGACTCCACTCCCTGTGTTTTAGCTTAGATGTTAAATGTCCCCCAAAGGCCATTGGATCCTGGGATAGCATTATTTAAATGCAGGGTTTTGCACAAGGTCTTTGGGTCATAGGGGCCATGTCTTTACAGGGACTTCCCTAATCTCCCCATCTCTCTTTGCTTCCTGGCTCATGATACTAGCGGTCTGCACTGCAATGCACACCTGCCATGACGAATTGCCCTTAGGACAAGCCCAAAACTACAGGGCTACCCAGTCTTAACACTTGACTCTCCAGAACTATGAGTCTCTTCCTAAGTAATTATGGGCTGGACGCATCTAGTGTGGTGGAAGGGAATTGGAATCCAGAGCTTTGAGCTCAAGTTTTAGTATCATTACTTCACGGATAGACAGTGTCCAGCTAGCCACTGATCTGATCACTTCCCACTCATAAAATAAGGATGTACTGTTGAAAAAAATCAAATAAGGTAATAAATATGCTTTATAAACAGCAAAGAATCAGAGCTTTCTCCCAGTATTGTGAAACTTTTCAGTAAGAAGCTGTATTTTCAGAGTTAAGGAAAAACTGGGTATTTAATATTCAAATGATTCTGTTATAAAGTGTGAGAAATGGACATTGTTTACTGTTATTAGAGCTCCATGGCTATTTATTTAGAGCCGAGCCATTTACATCAGCTGCCATTACACATGCAGAAGCTATAGTAACACCTAGGGTCTATGTCAGGGCAGAGGCTTCCTGTGAGGGTGTGTGTGCTCGGCACCTGTAACATGTTCGTTTCCCTCCCTCCCACAGAGATGGTGTCATCCTCACTCAGTTGCTAAAGTTTCCCTGGATCCTAAGAATAGCTAGCCCTGCTTACTTCACAGGAGCACAGTTAAAGCCAACTCCACGCCCTCAGCCCCACCAAGGGTCTCTTTTAAGTGGCTGCCAGAAGCACCTGCCACCTGTGGTCCCTCACCCCATACCCTGGCTGGGAGGCCTACCACTCAGCCTCCTTAAATCTGGTTCTGACACAGATGGACAGTTCTGCGGTGGGAACTTTCCCTGTGGGAAGACCCCTCCTCTGCTGGCACAGCTGCCATGGTGCTGCTCTCAGGTAAGCTTCCAGAGCATCCCTGAGAGGAGTCAGTGGGTCTCTGAGGAGAGAATGAGTGGCTTCCTAAGGCATCTTGAAATCTAAAGGGACTTTATCTTTTATATTAATTGAGTGTCATTTTTTTTTAAAATGTTAAAGTCCTAGCGCTGAAAGAGACTACAGCAAAGCAAAAGGACTTCTGAGAAGTAATTACAAAAGCCTGTAAGTTAATAATGGTTGTGCACCACGTACTACTGGGGCTAATTCCATTATCCCAGAAGCTAAAAACTGATGTTCGTTATCTTGGTGAATGCCAGGCCACAGCTTCTGAAACCGCACCCTTGGCCCCCACGCTATGCTAAGTGCCTCTCTCCTCCAGGAAGCCATCCCAGAATTCCTCCCACCAAGTGAGTCATGCCGTTCACTCTAGACACCACCCGCCCCCACTCCCTCCCACCGTCCCCCATACTGCCTACTGTTCCTCTACTTCTTCCGGAAGAGTCTTAAATTAACACCTGGGTGAGTTATTTTAGCATTCATTAAAAGACCAGCTACCTTGTACTGAATAAGGAGTAAATGAAAACATAAGGGTTCCAAGCCCTGCCAGCGTCAGAGGGGTCTGGGCAGGGAGCCTTTCCAGGGACTCTTAAAGTCACATTATAAAACAGACAAACAAACATGAAACAAAATCCTCATACTATTAGCATATATTGGTTGTGCGAGATGATGTGTTTCATTATGATGTTTTCATTGTCGGGCATGTGTGTTACACGCTCTGCTCGTGGTTCTCTCCGTTACCTTCTTGTCCCCCTGCCCCGCAGCTCCCTCCCTCTTCTCAATGTCCCTCCACTTTTGGACCACACAGCTGCACTTCCGATCTAGATTTAACATATGAGGGAAAGTATGCAGTATTTCTCTTTTTAAGTCTGTCTTAGTGCACTTTCCTAAGTTCCAGTTCTATCCATTTCCCTGCAATGATAACACGTTTGTTCTTCTTTATGGCTGAACAAAAATCCACGGAGGGGTTGGGGAAATGGCTCAGTTGGTAAAGCGCTCATCAAGCAAGCATGAGGATCTAAGTTTAGATGCCCAGCACCTACGTAAAAGCCAGGCATGGTGGAACACATCTGTAATTTTAGCACTGGGGAGGTGGAGGCAGGAGGATTCCTGGAGCTTGTTGACAGCTACTCTTGGCAAATTGATAAGCTCCAAGTTCAGCAAGATGCTGTCCCCAAAAATAAAGAGCCATAGAAAAACTACATGACTAGCCTGCGACCTTTAAAGTTCTCTCTCTCTCTCTCTCTCTCTCTCTCTTTCTCTCTCTCTCTCTCTCTCTCTCTCTCTCTCTCTCCCCACCCATTGAAACCACTCCCTTTCTTCTCTCCCCAGAAATGACTTGATAGATGCTTTGCTTATTTATATATCTAACTTTTTATTCTTCCACCCTCCATATGCTCAGGGGAAAATGTTTTTCTTCTACACAGAAGAAGCCCCTATAATAGCCCTAGCTCATGACAGCAGGACCACAGAAAGCCCCTCGTCCATACACTGACCAGTCTTCTCTAACTCTGGACTATGCAGATCAGAATGAAGCCCAAGATGTCTGAAATCTGACCTTCCATCTGTCACCTGATCTCCCATCTGTCACTCCCCCCCCCAATTCTGCAGAGGACTGAAGATGGGGGGCAGAGCAAAAGGACTCAAGGGGTTCCCTTGGTGATGAGCAGATGTTAATGTGAACTCCAGAAAGGATAGAGGTGACTTAGCTTTAAAACAGAAAGAAGCCTAGGGTCACAGTTCCAGATGTGTTAATGGCTAGGAGAGACCCCAGCACAACTCTGAACAGCTCACCATCTGATTCTACCTCCAGTACCAAGGGCCCAGCTATTCTCACCAGAGCCCCCAGGTGCTGGAATGGAGAGGGAACAGGGCTTAGGTTAAGAAAAGCCAGCCTAGAACCCTACTATGCATGGCATGATATAAGCCAAATGACTTGAGCATGGCACTAGACAGTTTGCCTCCATTTCTTGATTTGCAAAACATTAGCTACACCAGTGTAGGGGCTGATATAAAAATGTTCCTATAAGATCCTGGCACATAAAAAAAAAATCTATATCCTAAATTAAAAAAAAAAAAAAAAAAAAAAAACAAGTTACAATACAATCATTATCACTGCACCATATTCCTAGGTTGGTTTTTTTTTCTTATTATTATTGAAAGGTCTAGATGTTTTTAATCTTCATTTTTTGTTTATTCCTTGAAATTTTCATAGATGTATAAAATGCATCTTGATCATAACCCCCCCCTACTATGCCCTCCAACTCTCTCCAGGACCATTCCCCATCAAATCTCCCTCCAATTTTACTTCCTTCATTTATCTTACTTCTAACCCACTGAGTCCAATTAATATTTCTCTATGCACACGGGCATGAACAACCTTCCAATGGCCACACTCCCAACAGCCATCATGGGTTGGAGTCCATGGTTTCTGTCCATGCTTGTCATGAAGTCTTTCCTGTTGGGTAAGCCTCAAATCCAATCCAGAGAGAGGTTGGTTTCCGCCATAAGCACGCTTTCCACTATTTCTTGTCAGTTCAAGAGTGATTTCTCTGTGTCCTGCAACCCAAGTGTATGGTGTCTTTAGCAATCCAGTCTTCCTATCTAGTTATGCTGGACAGCCAAGAGCAATGCCAGTAGACTATACTGCTTTAGATGCCTCTGGGGCCTCTCTGACTAATATCTCATAGAGATATAACCTGTGCCTGACAGTGAGATTCTCAGTTAATCACTGTCCTGGTTTGGGCCTCTGTTTTTATGATAAAATGCCAACCAAAACCAACTTGATGGAAGAAAAGATTTATCTGGCATATGCTTCCACAATACAGTACCACACCCAGATAAATAGATTTTTATCTTGGAACACGCACCCCTAACTTTGCTGACAACCTATTCTTCCTCACTGAGAAATGTTCCTGGACTTGGATCTGCTCCTAGAAACCAATTTAAATTTATGAAGCTTCTGGTACTTATGATAAAGTGGAAGTAAATCTAACTGAAGCAAAGACCTACATTCCCATGACAACTTGCTCACACTCCCCCCAACTCATATGTTGCCCTGGCTCTACTTCCTTGAAGAAACCCTCAATTATTCAGAAGTACCAGGACAGAACTTAAAAAGCAGAGGAAGAAAAAAAAACCATTAAATCAAAGAACACACCCTCTACAGCCAAGGTCAACACCCAGGAGGGGCACTGGGGCTTCCACAGTGGCGGAAAGACTCCACCCATTTAGCACTTTGAACAGAAGCTCTTTCCCAACTGGAAGCACAGAGCTGCTAAGCTGGCATATACCCAAAACAGAGAGGTGGGTAAAAATAAAGTTATCACTGCTCCCATGAGAAGGCCAGGAAGAGAACATATTGAAACAATCACGGCCTGCTGCCCTGCTAACACCCAGGCGTCTAAGTGACCTCAGCCAGGAGACATTGAGAAACATCTTACTCACTAGAATCTCCCAATGGCAGCCCAATAGGAGTACACCTAGTCTCCATGTGGGACAGAAAGCCCATCAGTCAATGTTCTCAGCTTTCTCTTTCATTCCCATCTTTCCTCACACACACTCGTAATGTATACAGACATATCTCTTTCACATGAACATTATTTCCAAGACGCTCCTCTCTTCTGTCCTCTTGCCTTCAATGGTCCATTTTCCTCTCATCCTTAAGACCATCTATGTCCAAGTCCACAGACAATATTTTCCTCTCTGCTTCTGTGGTACCTTCTAACCACACATCTCTCCCCTTCATCATACTTTCCATGAAGGCCAAGACTCTGCCTGTCTTGCTTATGCTCATAAAAGAGCTTGTGTGGGTATTCCTGTCCAATAAGCATTTATTGAGCAAGTTACACTACCTCACAAGGATACCAAATAAGTATCCACAACAGAGGCCAGAGAGCTCTGGCTTGGGCTTCAGACCTTTTTCCTCCAGCGGTAGCTCAGCCCCTCAAATGTCTCACACTTGTGCATTCCCAGTGCCTGCTCTTGCTCTCAAGCATCCTGCCAACCACACCTACCGACCTCTGGTTGGAGCTGCCTCCCATTGGTAAAGAATGTATAAAGCAGCTTCCGGGAGGCCACTAATCCATGGTGTCCAACCCAGGGCACAGGCTCCAAGGCTCTCAGATTCCAACTTTGTAAGTACCTGGCATCCTGAGTCTATAAGAGTCTTCACTAGACTCTATCAAGTCCAGATAGCAGCCTAGTTCATCTTCCCCACTCTGTGTTCACAAGCTCAGCACCATCTGCTCCTAAAGACAGCAGCTCCCTCAGCCTATGCATAGTGATCCTCTCCTCAGTGCTCAGGTGTCAGCCCAGAATACTGGCTAGAGAAGAACATATGTGCAAGAGAGCTCATGATCTCCCCAAACCCATTTGCCCTTCCCTTCATTCAATTCATCATACAAACAGGTACAATGGGCACTTGCCTTTCAGATGAATGGCCAGAAGAAGTGATCAGCTGGAGATAAAGCCAACCAGGCATGTGAGTTTTCAGCTGGAGTGGCCAATGGCCACTCTATCCAATTATGGTGGCAGGGGAGGTTTAGAATTGCCCAAAGGCATTTTAAGATTAACTGGTGTGTGTGTGTGTGTGTGTGTGTGTGTGTGTGTGTGTGTGTGTCTTTCATCTGCAGATCTGAGGAAGCCTGGGTGGGGCTGGTAGCATGGTCTGCCCAGAGCTTAAAGCAGGGTAGTAAAAACTATATGCTACAGATGACCATAATATATCTCTGACATAAATTCTCTCAATGGAATGTTTCAGACCTGGACTGTCTCCACTTTTTCTGAAGTGATGCTACTATCACGTTTACTACCTGTGATGGTTTATATATGCTCTGCCCAGGGAGTGGCACTATTAGAAGGTGTGGCCTTGTTGGAGTAGGAGTGTCATGAAGATATAGAACTCTCAGCAATACCTGCCTAGATGCTGCCCTGCTCCCACCTTGATGACAATAGACTGAACCTTTGAACCTGTAAGACATTCCTAATTAAATATTGTCCTTTATAAGACTTGCAATGGTCATGGTGTCTCTTCACAGCAGTAAAACCCTAACTAAGACACTACCTAAAGAGGGGGCCCTTTCTCTTACTGTCCTTTGAACATTTGACCCAGGATCTACTCTCTACCTATCAGCAATGAACTCCAAGAACTCTACTACCTCAGCCCTTCCCTCCGAGGATTAAGGTTGACATTCACTGCCACCCTTGGATTCTTCAGGCCTGACGTGATCAATAAGAATAGATTTCAGCAGATACTGCCCAAAGCCTGAAGATTTATCATCTCTAGAGCTTTCTAATGCCTGCCAACTAGTGTGTCCATTATTCACAGCTGGCCATGGAAGTCCTTAATTTATTTGATGGAGAAAGAACTGCAGCAAGGCAGGAAGCACCTTGAACTTGGCTGACTGAGCCAGCAAGGGAACTGCCTCTTCAGAGGAAACCCAGTTCAGTTGCCCAGCAAGCAGCCTCAAGGTGAGGAGGCAGGGCTTTAGAAGGTACACTGATGGCCCACCCCAACTGGAAACAACCAAGTTCACAGAAAGCCTAACACAAAAGTTTTGTCCCCAGTGCCAAGGGACAAAATTCAAGGCAAACAGAGCTGGCTTTTTGCTCTATCTGCCTAGACATGGTCTCAATGCCTGGTCCTATGTGTTTTCTTCAGGACTTTGCAGAACCCACTTACCCTTTCAGGACCCAGGCCTTCTCTTGACCATACAGTCATTATCTTGTGTTCCAAAATGTAGATATTAGACAAAAAGACTAAGAGTTAGTAGCTAGTGTTTTAAGCAATAAACATGAATAAGCTAAACCAATGCTATCTGTTTATCATTAAGGAGGGCAGCTGAGGCAGACTGAGTGTTACATTTAAAACACAGAGCTGTGTTAGAATCACGAGTCAACCCAGCCATGTTGACTCAAAGCCTCCTCATGCTTAGCCATTTAACATACTGTCAAAAAAAAAAAAAGAAACTCACTCTACAAAATAACCACTGGGCTGCCAGTCAGGAGAAAGTCATCAACTGTCTTACCCACTGTAAATCCTGTGAACCACAATAGTGACATCAATGTCATGGAGGTAACCATCTGCTTTCTGATTAGATTTAAGGCCCATTCCACAGAAGTAAACACATGTAGAGTTCTGTAAATATGGCCAATAACTCATTTGATTATTATAGGTTTGTCCTTGGTTTTTAAATGATAAAGCCATATTGAAGCCTACTATTTTATAAGATATATTGCTATAAATGTATATAGATATAAGAGTTTAATTGGAGTTATCCCAGAAACCATCAGTTGCCAAATAAAAAGTTCAGGGCCAGTAGGGGATACTTCTCTAGTCATTGGTCATAGTTCTCTTAGAGCCCCCCAAAACTATACAAGCTAAGGTCCCCAGAACTTGATGCTAAGACCCTATTGCTAAAGATAGCACAAATACTGTCATGGGACCTGAAAAAATAAAGCCAGTGCTGACCAAGAGGCTTCCTCCCTACTAGACAGCTCTCATAGTACTGGATGGTGCTATAAAGGCTGCCAGCCAGGAGGAAGTCTCTCTGTCTACCAGCACTCTCTCTCTCTCTCTCTCTCTCTCTCTCTCTCTCTCTCTCTCTCTCTCTCTGTGTGTGTGTGTGTGTGTGTGTGTGTGTGTGTGTATGTTTGTACATTTGTTGTTTTTTTCCAAGATTTATTTTTATTTTTTTTGCCTAGGAATTTTTGTCTGTGTGTAGGTATAAGCACCACATGTGTGCCTTGTGCCTGTGGAAACCAAAAGAGTCAGATCCCCTGATATTAGAGTTATAGACAGTTGTGAATCGTGATTTTGGTGCTGGAGATCAAACCTGGGTCCTGTGGAAGAACAGCAAGTGTTCTTACCCACTGAGTTATCTCTCCAAGCCAACGACTATGTTTCTTAACTGTTGACTGAAGGTGAGTCCAGTGTGCTAGACAGAACTGACCCCATTCAGTGACTATTCACACCCTTCATTCTTGCTCACAGACCTTAGATTTTGTTTAGAAATCAAGTATCATGTGCTTTAGGAAGACAACTCCCAGCCTCACATGTAGTGATTACAATAAACTCAGAAACTGTATCCCTTCCTGCTGATTTATTTAGGAATTGCTGGTGAAACGATGGCCTCGAAATCATGGGAAAAAAGTCTAAAGGACATCTAGGAAATATTAATCTTAAAGGGATCTAAGTGTGAAGAAGCAGGATCTTTATGACGTCAATTCTGTATACAACGTGGAATGATGAGGGCCAGCGTGGTACTATAAGCGTGGTATAATGAACAAATGGCAGGAATTGGGTCCCAGGCTCTCCATTTCTTTTAATGACAGGAGAAGAGATCAGGACCAATCCTTTCCATTGGGAACAACTGTTTCTTATGCTTGTTTTAAATCTTCTTGAAAGCATTAAAAAAAAAATCCAATAGGGCAATAAAGAATCATTAGGTCAAAACCCAGGAGAAGCTGAAAATCCAAAGAGACCCAGAACACAAAGTGACTTTTACATGAAGAGCATTTGTCAATAGGCAAGAAACAGGAACAAAACTAAGCCATGCTTTGAAAAATCAGAAAAGATGAAGAGAACAGAATTTAAAGTTCAGAAGCTGCCCAGGGAGAAGGCATTCTCACAAAAATAACTATTCCAAGCTAAGCTTCTTCCCAGGGAAACAGCATCGTCTTCAAAGTAAAAGTATCCTGGAAATAAGACAGCTCTCTGGGAAACCTGAAACTCAAGTTGCCTACAATGGCTCCAAGGCAACCATGCACTCAGCTTAGGTTTAGGTAGAACTAGACTGGTGGTGCCATCAGAAGCCTGACAAAGAAAGAAAAATTGTTCCAGGAAAAACGTCGCCATTCTAGGTTTCAAGGAACTGGGGTCTTGAAATCGACTTCCTAAAAGCCTTAGCAACCCAACGCCAACAGGATAGCAACCGTTACTCAGCCAACAGCTAGGGGGCCAAAGAAGTGAGCCCCAGAACAAAGCAACCTTTGTCTGCGAACATCTGCCTATTTGTAAGAAACAGTGATAATTATGGAATTTTCTCCCCACAAAAGCTTTCTCAAACATAGTGAACATGATGTAATAAAAAAGTAACCTAACACAAAAGAAAAACCACACCATGAGCAAAGACCATCAAAAATAACAGACTACAGAAAAGACCCACATCTGTGGTGGCTACTTCATACCACAAACCTAGATATCAAACCATTATTCCATACAAGGAAAGTATATTTAATTTTTATTTGTCAGTTTTACCTAAGTTAATATGGAAAAACAAAGTGAAACATATACAAAACTTCATAGCCTACAATTAGCAAACAGAAACAAAAAAACGTGCATTCTATGTTCAAAAAAAATTAAAGACAAGTTTAAAAGGTTTTCATGAAACTGGAAGGTAATTTGGAAAGCAGTTAAGTATTCTAGCACCAAAACATACAATAATTGATACTGATAAGTCAATGCACACATTTAATTGCAGATTAGACACAGCTAAGTAGGTAGTTAATAAGCCAGAAGATAGATTGGAGAAAATTATCTAGAATGTATCATAAACATAAAATTATAAAAAAAGGCAGAAGTATCAATAAAGAATACATAAGATACAATAAGAAATCCCAATATTAATCAATGAGAGAGGAGGAAATGGAGCAACGGTATGGAATTTTCTAAAACTGATGACTGCAGCATCTCATGGTGCGGTGAGTCTGAGGAACACAGCAGACGACATCAGAAAGAATCTGATAATAGGAGTTGCTGCTCAACGGCCCAACTCCCGACATTCTCAAGAGACGAGACAGCGGAGGAGAAGACATCCATTTATTGTTTAAGGCAGTTTGAGTTTGGACTCAGTTACATGTAGCCAACAGCATCGTGAATGATATCCCTGGGGAAATAGAGTATCCGTCATTTGTGGGATGGCGTGTACCACACATAGATGGTGTGTTGGTTCTGAGTGAGTACACCAGGGACGTGGTTCCTTTGGTAAAAAGCTGGCTTTGTAAGCATTAGGGATTAAATCTGATGTCAAAAGCTGGGCACAATGGCATATACTTGTAATCCCAGCACCTGACAGGCAGAGACTGGTAGTGGGTCCTTGTTATCACTAGCCAGATAACAGCCTACTCAGCAAGTTCTGGGCCATGTGACAGACTCAAAAGCAGAAGGTGGCCTCTGGCTTCCACATGCATACACACAAAAGGGGGGGTCTAACTAATGTCTTCCTGACACTTAATATTATTACAACTCTTTACCCACTAGTATGAGGTAGGAAGGGTGGGAAAAGAGATGCAGTTGTGATAAAATCTCTACAGAACCAAGCAGAGTGCCCAGGGGGAGCTCATCCTGGGCCACAGAAGCAGAGTATGAAACCATGGGAGAAATATCTGAGCCTTTTGTTTGTCTTTGTTCTGAGAGTTCCCTATAAGGTTAGCACCGGACTACAATTTTCCCAAGAAAATTAGTGCCTCCGTGTACTCAGGGCTCCCAGTCTCCTACATATTCCAGGTGTTCAAGACACACTTAAACAGGGATGAGAGCGAGCTCACAAAATTATCATGTCCATGCCTACTTTCCTAACTTTGATCTTTCCAAGTCCAGAAAGCTTCCAAAAGCAAAGACACAAAGAGGACACTTGCCCCTGATATCCAAACACAGAAAGGACCACCTTGCTTCCCACTCCTGCTGTGCATATGCTACTCCAGGCCTGGTCCAGACTCCTGCAGGCACAGCAGCATCCATTCGGGGTGCTCTCCCTGTGGCAGAGGAGTCAACACCAGGACTCTCCTTTGTTTATGTTCACTAGGCAGCAATGGAGCGGGGGGGGGGGGGGGGGGGGGGGGGGGGAAGACTCAGAAAAAGAAGGTCTAGTAAAGTTGTGGTGGGCCAGAGACTGGTGGAAGAAATATCTCTATAATTTCAACCGCTTTCCAACCACACTGTCTCTAGCTGGAGCCCCCTGGGTGAAAGGTTTGTATATTACTGGGATGAGAGTTTGTAACCTTAATTATGTCTAGAGCATTTGGATTTGCTCATCTTGAAACTTCCAGCAAGGGGAAAAAAATGTGGTTTCCATTACAGTGTCACCAAGGGACTTGTACAAGGTTCGGATCATTAAAATGAAAACATTGATGAGTAAGCCATGCCACTTTGTCTCTTACATCCTTCCTCCACCCCTGGCCCTGTGCTTTATTTTGAGACAGGCTCAAAATAGTTTATAAAATATGGAGCTCATTACCCCATCTAACAGATTTCATTTTGCATGAATGTAGATTAAAAGCCCCATGCCAATTCGTCCTTCTGGGTTTCTGGGGTTGATATTCCACTGCCCTTGCCTGAGCCGGGTTCTTGGGGACATAATTCTATTGTAGCAGCAGAGAGGCAGGAGGCCCCACTTCTAACTCACTCTGCTGCATGATTACTGCCAGGAAGGATGAAGTACAATTCTGCCATTAGGGGTTCTTAAGTTTGCTGGGATCCTTAAAAGTTTGAATCTAAAGTAGAATGAAATCCATGACTGATGAGTGGGATAGAGCCTGAGCTGGCTATGGTGGCACATATCAATAATCCCATCATTTAGGAATATGAGACAGAAGCAGTTCTGAGTTCAAGGTCAGCCTGGGCTATAGGGAGACTGTCTCAAAAAATGTAGCTTAGTGTAGACTACTTGTCTAGCACATACAGTCCCCAGATTCTCACCTCAACCCTGAAAGGGATGAAGGGAGTGGAGGTGGTAGGATGGGGTTGCAAACAGAGGAATATAATGAAATAAGACCTCGACTTGGGGTTTCTGACATCACTTCTTCCCCAGCTAATAACTAACTATGGTTTTGTCAAATTAAACCATCTCTTCAGGACTGAGTTTCCTTATCCCTTAGATTAAGAGGTCTCTTCTATCTACATTGTCCTTTTGCTAGGAAACAAATGTTTATGTAAAGAGTAAAGAGAACAGGCCTTTCTCTCATCACTGACTTCGCTCGCCTTGAAGGCTCTCGTTTCAACCTAGCCATGCCCCAGCCTCCTTTCCTTAAGAGCATCACTTTACACCTTACAATCCGAGTCCTTTTCCTTCACTCTATTCAAATCCTTGAAGGTCCAAGTGCTCAAGACAGAGCATACGGTAACAGATGCACACATAGTCACCTGACGTACCAGTCTTCAACACGCCACGTGCAGGTGCCACCTCCTCCCCAGCTCTCCTGCTTTGTACAGAGCAGGGAGAGGAGACTGGACTCTTGATGACAACAATTCTCCCTGAACTGGCCCAAATTAGTTCAGTGACAATGGATACAGGTGATCACACACAGAGAGACACACAGACAGACACACTCACACACACACATACATACACACACACTCATTCACACACAAACATTCACACACACATACACTCTCTCTCTGTCACACTCTCTCTCTCTCTCTCTGTCACACACACACACACTCACACTCACACACACACTCACACACACACTCACACACACACTCACACACACACATACACACTCTCTCTGTCTCTCTCAGTCACACACACACTCACACTCACACACACACATACTCTCTCTCTGTCAGTCTCTCTCTCTCTCTCTCTGTCACACACACACACACACACACACACACACACACACACACACTTTCCAGCCCTGGGTCCTCTCTGTCCCTCTAGCTAACTCATCTATATAATGGCATCCTCTATAATCACAGTTGACTGTAGGTCTGAAATGAAGCCGATCAGGTCCCATCTAAGGTCACACATTACCTCATATCTCTGGTCTTAGCCCATGACATTGCGTAAAATGTTTACTTTTCCTTTTTCTACTTAAATAATTTCCTAAGTCCTCCGTTCTTCCTCCCAACATTGAGTGCCCCATCCTCCCTGTGCACCTTCTGACCCGGCAGCCCCTGCCTTTCAGGCCACTTCTGAACCTTGTAGCACTTACTCCAGGCTGCTATTATAAATTCAACTGTTGCTTGACTGGTGCACTGTCTGCTCACTCTCTAGAGGCAAACTCTACGAAGACTTCATGCTTTATTCATGCTGTATCCCCAGCTAGCAGCACGAGGCCTTGACTGCCTAGATTCACCTCAGCACTTACAAGTCGATTTGTAAATCCACTCCTGTCCACCACCGTTTCCTATCTCCCGTCACTGCCCCGGCCCTAACCTTAAATACTTTCAGACCTCCCCTCTTAAACAAAACCACCACTTGACCCTAATGTCCCACCAACCTCTGGTCTATTTTTACCTTGTATTTTCTGACATATTTCTCAAACAAACAGTACGTGCTGGCTGCTGCCTCATCCTCGCCACTTCCTCCCACTGCAATCTGGTTGCTCATCGCCAAGGCACTGAAACGATGGTGCAAGCAGGCATCAATGCCTTCTGTCACCACACCCTTCAACGCTGCCCCACCCCCTGCACATGACAATCCCTAACTAACCCCCTCATTCCCCCCAAGTCTTGGCTTGTTCTTCCGACTCTTAAGAAATAACTTCTCATGTCTCTGGTTTCCACAATCTGTCTAGCCTGTGCTACCTCCCCTGGACTATTATCAGCGACACTATCTCTTCTAGGCATCTGACTCAAATCATGCGTCTTCTACTTCAATGATTCCCTAGGACCACAGACATACTGCTGTTGCTGGAGCAATGGTTCTCAGCCCTCTAATACTGCAACCTTTTAATAGCCTAAGCCTGGCCTTTCTATCACCTTAAGTATGAAGAACCCAGAATCCTTGTAAACTCTTGTCCTGTTCTTATGCATCCAAATTCACATTTTTAAAATCTCACCATCACCAGGCTCTGGTGGTCAAGAATTCCCTGTAACTTCCCTCACAAACATATTCTGGATCTGCCCTTTAATACAGTTCCTCATACTGAGATGATGCCCTCCCACCATAAATTCTGTTGTTACTTTATAACTGTAATTTTGCTACTATTAATTATCATGATGTAAATATATGTTTTCCAATGGTCTTAGGTGACCCCTGTGAAAGGGTCACTCAACCCTTAAAGGAGTCACATCTTTGAACTTCCCTCTCCTTCAGGCCTCACTGTGCCTTGGTCCATTTCACTGACTGGAGTGTCTGACTTCACCAAAGTTCTGTTTGGTATTCTGGGAAGATATACTCCTCCAGGTGAATAGTTTTTTCTTTCTTCCTATGGAGTCCTAACTTTACTTATCAATTTTGTTGTCAAGTATCTTCTGTACATCCAAATTTTCCCTTAGACCAATAAGCACCCCAGGTCATGCTTCTTGGGATCTCCAGCTCCTAAGTCTACTCCCTGACACATGAGTATAGTTCAATACACTTTAATGGCATGCTATTACCCGACTCCCTTTGTTTGTAACCTGGCGTAAGCAGAGAGTGACCTCAAGTTCTCCCCCCAGTGCCAGCTCTCACCACATAAAAGCTCCACCTCCTCTGACCTCTTCCCTCATAACGAAATCACTGTATTGTCTAGTCTGCTGACATTGCCCTTCCTGTCTCTAGACACAAAGATTCATGAAGGCAAGTGCACTGTCTTCTCAAACACAGCATAGCACACAGTAGGTCCTTAGAGGATATTTGTTAGATGAATGATCATGCCTTCCTTCATTCGTCCCACTTATTTCTCCCTCCTAGGAATTCATAGCGCTCACTTGGGGATTCAACATGAAACAGCATACCCTGATATCATATGGAAGCATTGTAGGTGTTTCTGCTGTGTGTTTTGTAGATGTTGTAGGTATTGTCTTCACATAGCCATGACTCACTAGAGTTAGAAGAGCATCTACTTACAGGTAACCCACAATTGGATGGACTGGCTATAAAAAATTCAGAGAGCTTACAGTTACTTTGTTCACATGTTTTGTTAATTTTTTTTATCTCTATGGATGTTTGGCCTGCCTGCATGTCTGTGCATCACACATGTGCTTGGCACTCATGGAGACCAGAAGAAAATATCTGTTTGTAAGCCACCATGTGGGTACTGGGAATTGAATCTGACTCCTCTTAAGTACAGTCAGTGCTCTTAACCACTGGGCTATCTCTCCAGCCCCTAGCTTTTGGTTCTTTGGGATTCTTTCAGGAGATGATGAATTGCAACATCCCAGACTGCAGGAATCTGATCTCCTGCCCTGCAAGGCCCCTGCAACGCTTGTAGATATTACTAGCACTTCAACCATTAACACAGAATCTACCACTTTCACCATTTCATAAACTACCTCCATCCACAAAGTGAAAAGCCAGCCAGCAATTCAGTTGGCTTTCTGACCATTGAGGAAAACACTTATGGCCTTCAGCAACCATTCAGTAAACCTCAATAGAAGAACAGGCCCTGGGAGGCCATGCTACCCCAGGGGAGCCTTGCTACTTTCTTTTCCTCATATCATAGTAACCTCTGCCCTGCTGCTTGGAAACTCCATACCAGTACTCCAAACAGAAGCTATCAGTGTCCTTCCCCCAGGACTTGGCCTAGATACATCTTACCTGGTGATCTCACACCACAGACAACACAGTCAGTGATATCCTCTCTATCTGCCAATAGGGGAGGTAGCTAGACACCGTTTCACATGTATGCTGAAGATGGAGAAGTGGGACTGTGTGTGTAGCAGTTAGCATAGGAGCTAAGCCATCCTATGTGGAAAGGTCCTGGGTCTTGGCTTTTCTCTTAGCAGTTGTATGATTTCAGCAAAGTAACTACTTCAACAACTCCACTCCCTATCTATAAAATGGGAACCGATGGGATCTGCCCAGAGAAGGGTACCGCAGACCAAATGACATACGATACTGGCAATTTTCAAATCCTTTCTGTTCTCTTTTAAACTCCTAACCAAGGCTGTGATAATCCTTGTTCCTAGAGTGTTCAGATACTCTTTTAATCAACATAAATTTACTAGATTTCCCATTAGAATGCAACTTTGACCTAGGTGTCTAGGGGAAAATTCAAAAGGATGATGGGGACAAAGGCTTGCCCTCTACTCACAATGGGTAAAAATGACCCCTTGAAGCAATTAAGTTCCACAACGGCTACAGAAATCCCAAAGGAAAAGCACCCATACTGAGTATTTGCTGGCATTAGGCCCTGGCACACATCTTAACTCCTTCACTGCACAGAGCAATACCATGAGGAATACATCATTACTACCCACAGGCACACACTGAACTACTGATCCCCCTAGACTTTGCACCTGAAGAGAACTAGGTATAGCCAATTAGGGTCACTTTTTCTGGAGGACATAGGAGTCAAGTGTCTGAGAAAGAGAGGAATATGGGTCATCATCCATAACAGAGGCTTTGGGCATTTTGAAAGGAAACAAAGGGGAAAGGTCTGAGAAGGCTCTAGGAAAGGCAAGACACAATAGGGGATTATTCTGTGACGATGTTTCAAATTGCTTATCAGATAAGAAGCCTAGTTCCTCTAATAGGCATATACGGGTGACTTTAGAAGCTAAGTTAAAGTAACTTGTTCTGATATGAATATTCAGCTCAAGTGGAAAGATTACAACCAAACCTCCTCCTCTCATTAGAAAAACTCCAGCACAGCTGGATCACCCAACATACTTTTCATACACATGTTGCATGCTGCTCTCTTCTTTCTCTCAGTGACTCTCCAAGGGAAGTAATATGTCATAGAAATGTATCCAAAGAAGCCACATGTCATACCAAGTGCACACACACACTAACCATGAACCATGAACAGCTGGAGCCCGTGGCAGACCAGTCTAAGCAGAGAGACACCAAGCACAATCCAGGCAGGGGCCAAAGATACACAGAAAACTAGGCTGTCAGGAAGCCAAAGACAAAACATCTGTCAATGACAGGAGCCTGGGACAAGAGTAGTAAGGACAAGACTGCCCAAAGAGCCTTCACAACCTAGGCTAGGAGGGCTATCTGCCTCTTGAACCTGCACTGACTTGGGTAGAATTGGTCCGTGGGTTAGAATGGTTGAGAGTTCTGAAGCATGAGACAACAGACAACATCAGTCAGGGAGATGGAAACTTCAGTGAAAAATCTCAAGTAGATTCCTGGCCAGAGCGAAGCCTCACTCTATGAAAGCTGTGGACGAGAACTCCCCTCCTCTCCCATCTCTCCTACAGTATGAAAGGGCGCATCCTTTCTCTGATGTTAGCAGAAGGTGGTAGTACCCACCTAATGACGGTAGAACTGACCTTGAACAAATAAGGAAATATTTTTAATACACAGTGTGACAAACTGTCATCCCTAGGTGGGAAACCTAAGGCAGCCAGAACTGAGAGCTGTAAACTCAAAGCAAGCTGGGGCCAATCAACCTTCTGGAGTGTGGGGCAAATGTTTCCCCAGGAATATGAAGGAGAGTCAGGTTTAGTTAGGTAATGATACAAAATGTCTATAGTTTCTAAATAAAGTTGCACAGATCATACCCTAAAGATTACATCCTTTTACATTGTTTCTGGTTTATCCTCTCGTTACTCTGTATTCGCTATTCTAGCAGTGATGGATTATCTCAGTTCCTTTGTTATTTTGCCCCAGAGCCATTTTGCCCTTGCTCTCTGGCATCACATTAAAAGATGGCAACAAGCAGCCCCCAGCCTTGGCTCCATCAGGATCACCTGCAGAGACGCCAGTGCCAGACCCTGCCAGGGGTTCTAATCCAGCTGCTTGGGTCGAGACTGGTAGGGAATTGGAACGCTGTGCTGTTCCATGAGTCCCAGATGATTCCAGTTGGTTTCTGGTGCAAAATCCCAAGTGCTTTACGGTATTCATCAGAAAGCAGACAATGTCCCAAGAAGAAATCAAACAGCCTAAAATGTATGTTGTGAATTAGGCCTATCATTTAAACGTTTCCAAACACCACCTTTACCATATCCAAAATTCTTCTGCACTATATTTTCTTTCATATGATTTTAATTTGACTCCATTTTATACATGAAGTTATTTTAAAAAGAAAATAATAGATTGGGGGTAGAAGCCTGATGGCATAAACAGGCTGGAGGAGAGCTAGAAAAATGACTCAGTCAGTAAAGTGTTTGATTGCAAGCATAAGACCCTGAGTTTGATCCCCAGCATGGATACACAAAAAGCAAAGCAAGGTAGCACATGCTGAGAATTCCAGCACATGCTGAGAACTCCAACACTGGGGCTGTAGATGCTAGGTGCCTACCTGGAGCTCACTGGCCAACCATCCTATCCTACCCAGAGAGCCCCAGACTGAATACAAGACTTCATTTTAAAAACAAAAACCAAACCCCACAAAATACTCACAAGGAACACAACCAAGGTTGACCTTTGACCTCTACATGCAAACACAGTGACAGAGACAGAGAGAGAGACAGAGAGAGAGGAGTAAGAAAGAGAGGAGACAGAGACAAAGAGACAAAGAGAGACTGGGAGAGAGGGGGAGAGTTGAAGAGAGACAGAGAGAGACAGGGACAGAGAGCACACAGAGAGAAAGACAGAGAGAAAAGAAAGAAAAGGTCTGGCTCTAAAGAGAAAGGAGAATTCTAAGATAGAGTAGGAAAAAGAGGGAGAAGAGGGCACAATGACCTAGGCTGGGGATGAAATTGGACAGAAATTTGGAGATGGACTGAAGAGTAGACGAGGCAGCAGAGAACTGGGCTGCAGGTATCATGAGGTTGTACCAGTATACTAGGAAAGAGAAAACAGACACGAGGGGCTGGGCAGGCAGGGAGGATAGACCAGCAGACATCTGAGGCTGCATGTTATAACAGGAAAGACGGGAAGGCACAGGGAAAGCCAGAGTGAAGACGAGGTGCTAGTAATGAGGGACAGGTAGGGTTAAGAGGGCCACACAGGTGGGGTGAGATGAGGCATGGCAGCGTGGCAGAATCAAACACTGGGCAGAGCAGATCATCCTCCAGGCTGAGAAGCTCAAGCAATATCTGTAAGTTACCAAAGATCGTCTCATGGGCTGTGGACATTTCCACATGCTGGTAAACCCTCACCAGACCTGTCAGGTCCCTGCAGATGCACCAGACCTCAATACGGGCAAGGCTGCTTCTTCATTTCTAATCTGCATGAGCTTTTTCCCTTTTTCTCCATCATGGCAACTATCTCCTTAGCCAATGTCTGCAAGCCCAGATCATAGGCAGTAGAGTGGATAAGCACCCAGCACACACACAGTAAAGACTGCATTTGTTATTAATGAGAATAAATCATGAAAATGTAATGTATGAACAATCTGGTACACCCTTATCGCTAAATCCTTGTGTACAGTTCGGTCATGCTCTCAGAAACAACAGACTTAGTTTTCAAGCCTGATGAGTAGCTGAACAGAGATGAAACAACGTGTCTGTAGTAAGAGAGCATACACCGTTATTTTTCTGTAAAGTTTATTTCTGCTCTATAGCTCATCCTGATGTTTCTTCATCAGAATGTGTATCAAGCACAGATTCATTTCTCCTCTTGTCACATCCAAATGGACAGGCACACGACTGTCCATTATTTCAATTCCCAGAGATCAACCCTTCATTCCCTGCCTCTTTTTATCCCTTAGTCCCTCCTTGCTTTTTTGAGGCCTGTGACTTTCAAGATAACATAAGGCATAGCAATGGCAAAGGAAAGATAGAATCCTAAAACAGAGGGAGAGAGCTACATTCTGTTTCCTTGGAGACCTGAGGGAAATCTCTTCACCACTCTGGAAGGCAGGCTCTTCTTTCTCTCATTCATTCCCTCATTCATTCACTTATTCATCTGACAAATATCTGCTGAGCATTTCCCGTGAGCTAGCTCAATCTGCACAACATTCCATTTCCTGTGCAATGACGGCTAACATTACTATAGTTGCTATATGCAGAATCCTGTTTGAATGTGGATGTATGTATATCATGTGGGCGTTTATAATACTGTGTCACCTAGTAACTAAAGCTGAGTGACAGGAGCAATGTCCAACTCACAACAGCCCTGACTGATATCAGATACCCTAAACAGTCTAGAACCTCATGTTAAGGAAGCCCCTATAGACACTGTTTACAAGACTGACCATAAGCCTATACACACCTAATGCGCATGCATGAACACACATTTCTGGCAGCCAATTTTTGCTATCTAGGGATCCATCAATCCACAAATTCATCATGTGAAATGCTTTTACATGAACTAATACATTTCCTGCAAACTGTATGGTATAGGTATAACTAATATTCCCATTTTTTGAACCAAGACTAATGAGCCAAAGACAAATTATTCAAGGACCCTTAGAAAGTAATGTAGTACTTGGAACAGGTCGGCAGCTCATGGATTCCAGCATTTAATGAAATTTGAAAATAAATATAGCTTATATTTTGGCATCTACTTTCTCCTTTAAATTAGTATGATACGCTAATCTAAACATGACCTCTGTTCACAAGACTATAAACTGTTTCTAGGCCTCTGTTCACAAGGCTATAAACTGTTTCTAGGCCTCTGACAGTTCTTCAGTAGCTTACTCAGCTCTGGGCTGTTGCATGCCACCTGTTCTGTCTTTCCCAGGATGTCTGCAGGAAAGTGGGAACTAGTGTCTTTGTTGATGAGCCCTAACAGTCAAGAGGCATTTTATTCACAAAAGGCACTGGGATCTATAGCCTCTCACTTGACCCCTACAGCGACCCCTCAAATGAGCGTCATTACTGTAGCCATCTCTTTTTACAATGGAAGGAAAGGAGACACAGAGATGTTGAGATCGTACAGAAAAGGGGTGGCTGACTTACCCTCCCCCACCTATAAGCTCCACCATTACAAAGCCCTGGCTCCTTCTCCATCCTCATCTTCATCTCAAGTCTGGCTTCCCAGAGGTGTTTCTGAGTGCTAGTGAAAGCCTGCTTCTTGAGTATGCTGGCTTGGGTTCCTCCATCTTTGATTTCTCCCTCCGATAAAGCCCTGGTGCATCTGCACTGGGCAGCTCTGCTTGCACTTGGTATCCACCTCTGGGTATACCTGAGGCTACCCCTGATGAGAGGGATACAGTTTGGGGTGGGCAGCAGAGCTTTTCCAGGACCATATTTTTTTTTATCAAAGATTTTGTCTCACTCTTGCCAAAACTTCTTAAAGGAGCCAGAGCTCTCGAGTGCACAGTTAACATTTCAGAAACCAGTTACTACATGAAGTTCCTAGTAGTCTTTCTTGAAAGTGGAGGGTCTGGACTTGTATGATAGTACCAGGATATTTGATTGCAGTAATAAATGTGGCTGACACGTATTACAGTCAGAGTAACTTGACTAGTCGAGCTGGCTCTCCTTTCCCTTTTCCTAACCACAAATTCTCACAGACTCTACGTACAGACAGTCCACAAAGGGAGCTGTCCCCAGGACAAGCGCTGTAGCTGTATGGTGCTGAGAGCCTGGAGGAACGTGGCATTTATTGAGTACCTAGTGTGCACTAGCTATGATGGTATGTTTTACATAAAGGAATTAATCAACAACAATGGCAGATAGGCCCCGGAATGTCCATTTCGCAGATGGGCAAACAAGCTCAGATGAACACACAAATCCACCTAGCTGGACTGAGATAGGTGTCTGCATGGGTCTGCCCCAGCTTACAGCTGCAGAGACCAGTCTCCTCTCTGCATCACTTCCCAGATGCTCTGTAGAGAGCCTGGCAAGACAGTTTAAGTTGCCTGACACAGAGCCTGGTGAAAAACTCAGCAAGAAATGTGGCTGTGCTGTACAGCTGTCCCCAAATGATTCTGTGCTCCCCATCCCCAGCTGGTTCACACATGTCCCCAGAAAAACAGCCCTTCTTTTATCTGCTATAGGTTTGCTGCTTGCTGTTGCTCCATGCCCTCTTCTTAATTTCCCCGACTCCCATCTCTGTTGTACCTTTATCTATGTCTCTCTCAGGCACATGCACATATATATATACACCCATACACAGAAAGACACACAACCAGATACGCACTCAGGATACCTCGATCCAGAAGCCGAAGCAAGCGGAGATACCAAAGATACCACTGGTCCCAGAAGCGGTCCGTCATCCCACCCTGAACTCATCCTTCACAGCCAGTCTCCAGGGCACAGCCTCATCCCACCACCACCACCAACCGACTCAAGGAGGCCAGATTCTCGGATGTTGGGCTCACACGCAGCCTGCTCTAAGCAAATGCCTGCCTACAAAGACAGCCACCAGTCCTCCCACACAGAGGCTGACTGTGCTGGGAGCCCGTTTCACAGCAACAAAGGAACAAGTGCAGAACACGCCGTGTGCAGACTGAGCCTGCATGAACCCCAGGGGAGGCTGGAGGTGCGGGGGAGGGAGTCAGGGAGGGCTCTTGCACAGTAGCAAGGTTTGAGGTAGCCTTGGGAATGAAAATCCACAGAGAAGGCCACGTTTAAAATTTCATTCTAGTATCTCCTACCATACTGGTTTCCTGTGCCTCCCACACAGAGGCCAGTGGCTCTCCCCATAGGACGATGAATGGGAAGCCAGATGCTCCCCCATTCTGGACTCTGGAACTAGTCCAAAAAGTCCAGGAGTCTGACTGCCTCGTTGTGGGGACCTCAGCTACTACCCATGCAAGTCTGCTAGACCCTCACAACTAAAAAAGGGCTGGCAGGTCCTTTCTTCCTACTTCCCCTCACAGATTCTATTAAAGAGAGACTGGGCACTGAGGTGCTACGTTCAAGTTCAAATCCTGGTGCCAACTTAACATGTCTTGGCCTTCTGCTTCAGCTTTGTCTTCTATGAACTGGAAAGACCAGCATTTGCTTCACAGAGGAACTGTGAGCCTCAACACGAAGGAAGGAAGCTCTTGGCGTCACTGGTAAGTGACGCACACAAAAGGTTCTCTTTGCCCTTAGAAGCTCGGTTCCCTACACTTCTGACCCTTCTACCCTATGCCTCTGATCCAGCACCTCCTGTCAGGGCCCTTTCTCTCCACACCCATTCTCAGGGCCAAACCCTAAATCTTCCAATGACTGACTCAAATCCCCAGAATCTGGGCAGCCTTTCCCCATCTTCCTTCCTTTATATGCCGTCTCCAATCTACATTCTCCTTTGTACACAATTCTTCTACCTTACCGGAACATAAACTACATGGAGTTCAGACCTGCTCCTTAATCATCTTTGGGTCCTTCAAGATACCTAATATAGCGCCTTATCTCAGAAGCATCCAAGTGATTTTTTACTTCCATATTTAATTCAAGTGATTGTTGACTGACTGAATGAACAAGCAAGAGCTTCTAGGTAACCCACACCATTCCATGTGGAAGACAGGAGAAGCATTGACTATATAGAAGTTTGAGTATAGCCCATCAGCCTCTAGATACTGTTTCAGGCTTGCAGAAGGTTTAAGTGTAGGGGCAGAGTGCTCTATTCTTGCATCCCTTGGGGCTGCTTGGTCAGGTGAAGGCTGTCCCTCAGGTCACAGGGGATCCTAATATCACAGAAATGCAAGCAGAGAGGACTCCAGGTGTAGAGCATTCAACAGCCAAGTACACATCCCTCACAGCTGCTGTTCAGCATATCGATGGCAGTTTCGACTCCCGGCCTACTGATCTCCTCAGGCAGATGGAGTCAAGGGGGCTCCTCCAGCATCTGCCATTTCTGGGACTCTAAAAAGAAATAGTTTGCATGTTTCTAAAGGACTCAGACTAGGCAAGAGGAATGTCCAGGAGGGCGGGAACTAGCAGAGAGAGGGAGAAAGTAGGTGGAGCCACAATCTCCACCCCTTGTCCTGCCCAGCATCCTTATTACCTCTTAAAGGGCAGCTGTGGGACACAGCAGAGTCCTCACCACCCAAGAAGATACCTCTCGGGCTCTGTTAGTGCAATTTTGTTACTACCTTAAATGGACAAGAATCTTGTGAGTCGTTAACGCAAGAATGCAAAGCCCTCTCCTCTCTCCGGAGAGAAATGGCCTTAGTCCTCCCCTCTTGTGAGTTAGAAGAATCTACTGCTCACTCAAATGCAGCCAGTGCTTCTATGCTCACAAAGCACTTTCACTTCTGTCAGCTCCTTTGGGCCCTAACAACTCTGCAAGCTGTGTTGGAGAAGAATCACCTTCCCTGTCTAAAGAAGACCAAAGTCATCTTCCAAGAAGTGAACAATTTGATATAAATCAAACGATACAGAGGTGAACTGGCTCCCCTGTCAAGTTTTCTGGACCTTGGCATTCTCTAGAGAATGTAGTACCTTTCCTAGCGAGGTAGAAGCCTTCACCATGGGGCTATGCTAACAGCAGTGTTTAAGAAGCAGGGCAGTGCGAGCATGCCACAGACACAGGATGTTTGATGACTGGCAAACAGCCTTCGATATGTCACATTGGTCCTGGGCTCACAGTTGGTCAGAGAGTGCATCTCCAAGTAAGAATGCCAAAGTCACTTTTCCTAATGCAACTTACATGAAACTTGAAATGTGAGACTCCTACCACAGTAGAAGACCTGGACAGAGAGGGGCTGTGAGAGGAACATCACCTGGGGAGCAGACAGGCAAGCCTCAGGCCCTTATAAGCACATGTATAAACTACAGCTCTCTATTGGTGCTGATGGTGGGCCTAAAGAAGGAGGCCAACTCAAGCTTCTCCCTTACTTGGTGTCATTCTCCACAGAAAAGAGAACAACATGGGTACACACACCTCCACACACACAATTAACCCCAGAACACAGCATCACCCATTGGGTCAAACCCAGGAGGAAGCTGTTCAGCCTGGAGTTTTACTCTTGGTTGCCTTCAGTCCTTTAAGCGGGGCCCCTTGGTGCTCCCCAGCTCACCGCTGCTCATTTCTGCTAATCCCACAGAGCCTCATAAGATTTCCTTTCAAACAGCCATGCTAGAAGTTGAATAAAATGTTCTGAGAGATCGCTAGGCTTGACATTCAGCTGTGGTGCAATTAGGAAGGACAGAATGTTACCAGGACAGGACCTTATTAGGTAGGTTTTTGTTGTTGTTTTGCCTTAAACAATGACGGCACAGTGGCTCTTTCTTTCGTTGTAGCCAAATCGAGGGCAGCCATTCCTGTCAGTGTGGCTCTTTCAGCCCCCTCTGCTGAAATCAGTGACTGCAGGCCAATAGCACCCATCCACTGCAGAGGGCTGCTGCCTGTCTGAATCCTCTGCAGCTACTTACTGTCGTAATGGCGATGTGTTCCCTTTTCTTCAGTGTTCCTTCTTCCTTTCTTGGCACTGTTCTTTCTCCATCTTTTCACCCACCCAAAAGAAAAACACTGTGTTCTCAATCAGATAAAGCCAGCATAAGTGGATGGAGCAGAAGGCAAGCAGCAGTGAGGGAGGAGAGAACCAATCAGGTCCCAGATATTTTCCACTCAGCTCCCAGGACAACGGGGACCTCTGATCTCTCAGCGGGACTGTCCACATTCCTCAGATCTGAGCAGCTAACTGGCAAGTGAAGGCCACACTTGAGGTAGCACAGTTGCTGGTGTCTGTGGACCAGAATGAAGACTACTCAATAGACACAGTGTTCTCCTCCTACCCTTCTCCAGGAAGTAGGATCAGCCAGGCTACCATTTTGCCCTGCAAGCTGTACTTCAGCTCCAACGGGAACCAAACACCCTGGCAGACACCATTCTCAGTCACCTTTCATAGCACTTCTGTCCCCTCAGCAATTACTGCCCAACTGGTAAGTGGAAGTCAGAAACCACATCTCAGAAACACCATCCAGAGAATGGCATGGACACTTGCCAGCTTCTTCTGGGAGAGCCGGGTGTCCCCAGGTGAACACGCTCCTTGGGTCCTCACATGAGGACAATATCTGAGAGGTGTATCACCCAGACTCTGAAATTCAAGTCCACCTCTCCCGAGAGGCCTCTCCAGCTAATCTCACCTGTTCTCATCTCAGAGTTCTCAAAGTTTAATGGGCAGAAGATTCACCTTGGAGGGGTGGCAGTCTGTGCAGATGCTGCATTCCCAGAGGCCTGCATCTTTAACCAGCTTCCCTGGGTGATTCTTTGATGATGACCTGTCTGCTCTGCCACAGCTCTCCTCTCTTACCTTCAGCACTGACTCCATTTAAAATTTTGGTTGAACTCTACAAATTACCCTGCCTGGTACATACCCTAGGAGTCCAGAACAGAGGAACTCTGAGTTTTTGCTCCAGGAAGGCTCTCCTAGAAGGTAAAGAGAGATCTAGCAGGGGACCACACAGGAAGGGCTAGGCAAAATGGCCCTTAGACACACACAATTGATCCTCAGCTCCCTCGGACTTCAGAAAGCATTCTTTCTGCCAGAGGTCCACTGCAGATCTGTACAATGGCTTTAACTGTCACCTCAAATGTCTACCAGGCAGTGAGGGAGAAAGACAGGGGCTGATTAGCCTGCAATGACCCTGCTTTTATGTAGCTTTCCTGTTGCTCACCTATGACTTCAGGGAGATCTTATCTCTCTCCCCTAACCTAGAAAGATATCACAGAACTTCTTACGGCACTATCTTAAAACCACACTGTCAAGTAGAAGAAACCTACCCCCCACCCTTCCCTGTCCTCCTCTGAGGACTTCTGCTTCTCCAAGCAAGCCACTAGAAGCTCCACTCTGCACTGAACCTCCACCTTCAGAGCACCAACAGCCCAACCGACCAACAGAGCTGTTTCTCAGCCTTATAAAACCCCTCTATTCTGTGTCCAGGTCCCTGTGGACTAGGTCCCATGCACGGGAGTATGATAAACTGATCCCCTCTTCAGTGTGTGTAATACGAGATTAATACTAGGCCCTTAAGAAATAGTTACACTTTGGGAAAGGGTGACACCCTAGGGCAGTAGAAGACCAACGGAAGTCCAGACATCAGAGTCAACCTGTAGTGAAACATCAGGTCTCTTCACAAATCTCTTCACCTGTCTCCCAACCCTCCAAACTCAAATGTCCACCTGGCTGACAATCTTTCCCAAAGTACCTCAAATTAAAGAGGAAGGCTAAGAAACCAGGGGAAACAGTGCAAAACCCAATTCAGGGGGCCATGTCTACCCGGAAGTCATGACCTGAGCTTCCCTCACAGCATGGCTCCTCCATCTCATTCCCCGAGAGCAGTCTCTTCATCCACAGGAACTGCTGTGACTCCATGATGGAAGGGTATCTCAAGTCAAAGGGCTGCCAGCCTCTCAGCAGGTTTGTTTCCTTTTACTGCTCCTTTCAACTCTCTATGTCACATGCTCAACATCAGAGAGTCACGAAGATGAGGTTATTAGTCACTGCCACAGATACAAGCTTACACAGTCCCTGCAAGGGGCCTCTCCCTTCTCTCAACCCATACCCTTCTACATCTCCTCCAAATCTTAGTGAAGTCCTAACCTACCAATTCAGCCCAGCAAAAACAAAGCACCACACTATTAACACTGGGGTTGATATCTGTGAGCATAAAGTGCAAAGGAATTTAAAAGGGCTCGCTACACCCCCAAGGAAATGCTAAACTTTTGGTAGCATATTATCTAACGCCAACAGTTTTTAAAAAAAATTCCTCTTGGGAATTTTTTCATTTAAAAAAATGGATAACAACTTACTATTAAGCCTGATAAACCCCTACTATTTATATACATGCCCATCCAAGGTAATTCAACAGCTACATACTAGCCAATTTGAATTAGAAATTCCTTGGTTCTTAGTTTCTTTATTTTCCTTGCTCTTTAAAATTTAACTTTACATGTGTGTGCATGTAGGTGTGGATGTGTGCGTGTGTGCGTGCATGTGTGTGTGTGTGTGTGTGTGTGTGTGTGTCTGTCTGTCTGTCTGTCTGTCTGTCTGTCTGAGAGGACAACTTGAAGGAGTCAGTTCTATACCACATGTGTACTGCGATCAATATTTAGGAAGTCAGTCTTGGAAGTAAGCACCTACACCCACTGAGCCATCTCACTAGCCTCTTAGTTCCTATTTCCAAAAACAAAAGAATCAGACAAAGGTGTAACTCTGACTTACAATTCCTTATTGAGTAGGCTGAGGCAGGAGGAACACAAGGTCAAGGCCAGCCTGAGCTACAGAATGAAACTGTTTCAAAACATTAAAAAAGTAGTAATAATGATGTAATAATATAATAATAATTTGCAGTAGTTATTTTTCAGCAGATTAATTATGTTGACATTTCTTAAAATAATTAGCCATGTAGACAGCTATCACACCACAGAGGTCTTCAGATAATGAACATCCATGAACTGGTGTCCCTGAAGGTCCATCAATCCTAGCCTTGTCATACACAAATAAAGCCTAGTCAAAGGCATCATGAAACACAACCCACATACCCCCAAGAAGGAAAGCTTTAATAGACTTGGGTATCCAAACATGAGGTACATGCTTTTCCTTTTTCCCTACTCTCTGGATGAGCACACACATCACATGGGAGTCAGGGCTGAAGAGCAGCTTCGAGAGTCCACTCTTCACCGTGTATCTTCCTACGCTTTTTTAACTTTTACCATTGTACTATATTGCCTGGCTTTTTAAAGATGTTTTAAAATAACACAGTCAAGAATAACTATAACTGCTCTTGGAGTCTCCCACCATGGTATGAGCGTGTAAGCCACACAGAGGGGAACCATGCTACATAGTAATTCCCTGGAGACCTAACCATGCTACATAGTAATTCCCTGGAGACCTAACC
>JANHMN010000011.1:19513233-19605137 GCA_030674055.1 Rhabdomys pumilio
CCTGGAGACCTAACCATGCTACATAGTAATTCCCTGGAGACCTAACCCCATCTACAAACAACATCCTGTAGCCGAACTTTGGCTACTTTGTGGGTTCTTCTTTCTTCCACCCTTTTCTTCCACCCTTTCAACTCCCTAACACTAGATGGGGGTTGGGGGTAGAAGGGAACGGGGACAAATGTTGTTAGACTACTTCCTGCTGATCAGGAGCAGCGAGTTCCTTGGGGGAAGTTTGGTCTTCACTGTCATGATATTTAATTTCTTGTTGTTTCTTCTTTGTACCAGACAACTAAACAAACCAAAACCAACCAACAACACACTCCACACCCTGGGATGTAGCATTTAGCATTTTTACACCCTCAGAGTCTCCAGAATTGCAAATGTCACACAATCACAGAAACTATCTGCAGCTGGCAAAACCATGCCCCTCCTGAGCACAAGACAAACCACAGGTACTGTGGACAATCTGAAGCAGCCCCATATCCCACACCCGAGATTCAAACAAAAGCACATTCCTATTTCTGAGTTTTTAAAAGAAACCAAAATTCTCACTGCAATGTCCAGCATGCCTCTTTGGAGGTTCCTGCCACCCCAACTCCCCAACAGAACCTAAGGAATCTGTCTACATCAGAGCTGCCTGGTCACCTGTGATAATCATAAGGAAGGATAAAGTGTCTAAACCACTATCGTTTGGGGGATTTGTTACAGTATCATGGATAAGTCAGACGGGGTGATGAGTGCATGAAGCACACGCAACGTCACAGACAAGGTAGGATCATGAAAAAGCCTCGCAAAACGGCTGTGCCTCGTTTCATCCAGGAGACAAAGAGCACGGCTAGTCTATTTATCTACCTGTCTACTGATCCGAGAATTAGAATCCTGGAGACAGGGTTGTCACAGAGGGTGTCTAATTAACATGCTTGCTTGAATTTTAAAAAGAAGGCAGCCGGTCTCTGACAGGAAGTGAATACATCTGATTTGGCTGCTTGCTTTCATGAGACTTGTGTTTTCCAATTCATGTAAATCTACAGCTCCCAGTTTTTGAAGAGTATATATTTAAAGCCCATATACAATATTCAACAGGCTAGAAAATACATTATTTGCAACTTTTTAAACTTTATGCTAAAAAAAAAAAAAAAACGTTAAATGTGTGGAAGAGTACACAGTTTTCAATATTTCTTCAGGATATACAGAAGCACAAAAACCCAAAGCCCACTCAAAGGTGCCATACCACATGATGGGAGAGCATGAGGCTCCAGGGAAAGAAGTAGGAAGGAGGCTTTCCGTGTCTTAGCATGCCAAGATCCTCAGGACGAATCGTTGAAGGACAGGAGCTGCAGCTCAGAGGTATGGAATCTGCCTTGCATGCATGAGACCTTAGATTTAATCTCCAGCACTTATATGCCCATCCTGAAAATTTTAATTAACTTGAAGATACAAAATGGAGAACAGTATGCAGGAATACTTTAGCCAAAATTGTTGGGACCAGAAGTGATTCTGGCTTTAGTTTTTTTAGGTCTTTCAGTATCTACATATAATTTACTAGGTGATCATCGCTAAGCTAAAGCTTCAAAATATTCCAAAATTCAAAACTTTAGGAGCACCATAGTTTGGTTTCAGGTTTTAGCTTGTTCAGCTTAGAGTTAATATTAAATTGATAAGACATTGGTGACATATAGATTTATATTGTTTGTATTCACAAGACAAAACACTGGGAGTATTCTCAGGGATCTAATATTAATGGTTACCTTGGAAAAGTGCCTAGGTAGATAGGCAGAGGGTTATATAAAAATACTTAAAATATATTGAATTTTTAACATTGTAATGCATTATATTTGCATACATTTTAACTTCTCAAAGGAAAAAGTGTAGGTAAATTTTAACCACATGAACAGTGCCAAAAAGCACCCGGGAGACAATGCTTGCCACATTTGCATCAACACATAACTCAAAGGATTAATATTTTTAACTTATAAGAAACTGCTTAAAACATTAGAAGAAAATATAAAATATATAGAAAGTATATATATAAAGAAAGTATAAAATATAAAGTATAGAAACAAGTAAATATATAAACAGATAATTAACAAGCAAGAAAATACAAATGTCTGAGGAAAACTATAACAAAAAAAAACTATAACTGAGAAAACCTAATGTCAAAATAATACCAACAGGCCACATTTTACTAATCACCTTGGCAAAACAAACCAAAAGTCACAGTCATGCTGGAGAGTAAACTGCTCTAAGATT
Organism: Rhabdomys pumilio; assembly: GCA_030674055.1. Taxonomy (NCBI): domain Eukaryota; kingdom Metazoa; phylum Chordata; class Mammalia; order Rodentia; family Muridae; genus Rhabdomys; species Rhabdomys pumilio. Next base: position 19,515,484 of record JANHMN010000011.1, read on the forward strand.
TTTAGATATCAACTTGGCAGAATGTATCAACATTTCTAGCATGCATGGCCTCCAGGCCAGCGATTCTATCTCTAAGAGCCCCACCTACTGCAAAGTCAGTCCCTATACACACACTACAGGATCAGTCCCTATACACACTACAGGATCAGTCCCTATACACACTACAGGATCAGTCCCTATACACACACTACAGGATCAGTCTCTATACACACACTACAGGATCAGTCTCTATACACACACTACAGGATCAGTCCCTATACACACACTACAGGATCAGTCCCTATACACACATACACACACTACAGGATCAGTCCCTATACACACACTACAGGATCAGTCCCTATACACACACTACAGGATCAGTCCCTATACACACACTACAGGATCAGTCCCTATACACACAGTGCAGGATCAGTCCCTATACACACTACAGGATCAGTCCCTATACACACACTACAGGATCAGTCCCTATACACACACTACAAGATCAGTCCCTATATACACACTATAAGACCAGTCCCTATACACACACTACAAGATCTGTCCCTATACACACACTGCAAGATCAGTTCCTGTACACAACACAACAGCCAGTTAGTAAACCAAAAAGGTCAAAAAGGGAGAGTAATCCAAATTACTAACAGTAAACAATTAGTTAAGATAAACTATGATAGCCTATATTATATTTAGAAACCTTTAACAAGGACAAGCAATTTGATGTGTTGGGACATGAAAAGATGTCTATGCTCTGTTCTGTGTAGAAGAATATAGTTTACAAAATAAATGGCAATATCTATATTATTCTACTTTGTGAACACACACACACACACACACACACACACACACACACACACACACACAAGTATATATTTCAGTGTGCATCAAGAGAGTTCTGATAGAAAACTCACCAAACTGGTAAGCGAAGTTACCCCTAAGGACTAGGGGATTCGCTGGGATCTTTCTATGCTTTTATAACTTCGGAGCATAACCATGTGTTACTTGGGTAATTTTCACAGCCTTTCAGGCTGACAAAAATAGAAATCCAGATCTTTTTTTCCCTCGGGGGGCCAGGCAACAGTTTCCTTCTCCACTTCACACTCACAGGATACAGAATGTGAGATGGTTTCAGACAGCTCCCAACTTGGAATTACCACCAGGCTTATCCACCTAAGAGGCTGTTAGATGGTGTTCCGCTGGTATGTCAGACATTCGCCTTTCACCCCCTGCTTTGCTCCACGGCCTCCACTCGCCACAAGAATCCAGATGAGCGTTCTGTGAGCTTCAGCAGGAACCACAGCTCCTCTCAGACTATTCATTTCTCTGCCGCTTACAAATCTTAAGAGACTTTGGTCAGTGAGAGCAACATTGTTGCTTCTCAAGTCCCAGTCCTACCCAAGAAGTAACTAGAGCAATGGTTCTTAACCTCGTTAATGCTGCAATCCTTTAATATAGTTCCTCATGTTGAGGTGACCCTCCCCAACCAAATTATGTCATTGTTACTTTATAACTGTAATTTTGCTACTGTTATGAACTGTAATGTAAATATCTGATATGCAGGCCATCTGACATATGACCCCTGTGACAGGGTCATTGAACTCCCAAAGGAGTTCAACCCATAGGTTGAGAACCACCGCGCTAGAGCTTTAGAATAATTCTGAGGCCCCATGGATGACAATGAGGAAAGAGCAGCATGGCCCCTTTGTGGCATCTGCCAGAAATGAGGTGCTGAGAGTCGTAACGTGCGCTCTCTAGTGGAGCATCTCTGCCTTATGCTACAGGCTTTGACTAACCCACACTCCTATTCACAGTGCAATACTCTGTGTATGAGGAGTATACCCAGAGGAGTATGCCTGCAAGAGGTAGCAGGCGGCACAGGCTGAAGGAAGATGATTGTTGATCATGACGGTGTCTCCCATAGTGTATCTATCAGCAGACCCTGTGAAGGCAAGGAGTTCAGGGCAAGTTAAGGGGCTCTCGGGGTAGATGTAGCTCCAAATAGGTGCAGATGGATAACTCCAAACATAGGATTCAATGCTGGCCTGAGCTAAGTGCTGAGCCTGAATTCCATCTGTCATGGTTTACTGTTATTTATCTCAAAGACTCAACAACTGTACCCACGTAAGAACAAGCCTTTCACAATTTTGAAATTTCTAAGTACCCTGTTGAGAACTCACTCATCTTCTCTATCTTTATAACCAAAAACAGAGAGAAAGAAAAAACTCAAAGCCAAAAATCCCCAGACCTTCATGTGTTGTAACTAAAAACACTCAGTAAACAAAGCCAGCCCTTGGGCTCCCTTGGGGAATAATTGTCTAAGAATGCTTCTTTTCTTTCAGCTGGTGAAAGAAAAAGGCACAGACGTGCTAAGGCTGTGCGGAGCGCATCTTGAAAGCATTAATTTTTCCGAACACCAATGTGCGACTCATGTGCTTTTCCACAGCAACGGACAGTGAGCAGAAAGCTGAAGACACCGGCTTTGCTGCTGGCGTGCACAGCTTCTGAGGAAGTGGTTACTGTAAGCCCTGGGTACAGGATTGAAATTTATAAGGCATGGGGGCAAGATATGGCCATCATGACTTACCACAGGACCCTAAAGACTTCGAGTTGGACCATCAGTTCTGAAGGGGTAGAGAAAAGGCAGAATCAATACTTCCTTCCATCTCTATTCCTGGCCAATCGCTCAGGGCAAAGTTGTCAATCAACTCATCTAGACGCATCTTCACCCATTCCTTAAGATGTGCAGCTCCAGCAATCATTCCAAGTAACTACAGCTAGGAGAGGTTGCCCCTCTCCTGAATAGTGGCCCCTAAAACATTTCCATTTCTCCTCCTCCCCACCCAGAGATAGGAGCCACTCTTGTAGCTCTAGGTCTGTTCACAAGGGACAAGACAAAGCAAAGCCATCCAGCCATCCACTGACTCAAGGAAAGAAAAGACTCAACAATAAACATGCCAGAAGCTTGGTCAGTGTGAACCAGATATCTTGTGTTGGCTGCTACCACCAAAACCTAGGCATATTTAATTGCATGCTAAGACTCCCATGGGGAAATACAGAGAGGGGTTGGGGGGTGACAGACAGACAGACAGACAGACAGACACAGAGAAGAGAGAGAGAGAGAGAGAGAGAGAGACAGAGACAGAGACAGAGACAGAGACAGAGAGACAGAGAGAGACAAAGAGACAGCGAGACAAAGAGACAGAGAGACAGACAGACAAAGAGACAGAGAGACAGACAGACAAAAAGACAGAGAGAGACATAGACAGAGAGTCAGAGACTGACTTATGCTTTATCACTACCTAGACTCTGTAGCCAACCACCCTCGTATGCCAATGCTACCACCCATAGTCATGTGATATCGGTCAAATCACTCTCTGTTTCTGTGCCTCTGTTTTTGCACAAACTAAGAAGGATGTTAGTAACACTTAACTAAGTTAATAAATACAATAATATACCCCACACAGCAGGTACCACACATGAGTACAAGACAGTGATGATCACACTGATAATGCCAGCCTTTACTTTCCATGCTAAGCTGTCTCCTGTCTTTGGACCACTACATATGTTTTTCACAGGCTTTGGAAGGTTGTTCCCGCTCTACCTTCATTTAACTCTCCAGGACCACAGGAAACCTTCTGTGGTCCACTCTGTTGGGCCACCCAATGGCCGTCCACAGGACCAAATGATATTCTCCCTATGTCCTTCTGTCCAACCAACTCCTGTTCATTGTCCTAGGTCCAATTTCTGGCTGAGAAAGATTTTTGAAAGAATAAATAGAGAATGAATGAAGAGCACCTCTCACTCGTTCAGCAAGCAAACTATGTAGCCACTTACTCTGAATCACATCCTGAACCATGACTGAGAATACAGGAAGGAACAGAACACCCTCGCTGCTAAACACAAGCTCTTGGCTGCATCAACAGTCTGCCTTGCAGCAGCAACTCTAGATGAAAGGGGGTTGTCAGGCGTGGAACAGCTAGACAGGGGCAAGCTGATCCTGGGTCACTCAACATGCCTTGGAACATCCTTGGGGCACCAGGGCTGGGGATATGGGAAGAGGCAGGAAGCATCTAGCTTTGGAGCTTAATTTTCAGTATCAACCTTGAGCTGACAATGTTGCTTCTTACATTCTTCCCCGGGCTTCCATCTGTCCTGCCCATCATACAGATGGGGTCCTACTCCTATGACATAAAGCAGTTCCTGGACTACTCAACCACTCAGAGTGACCAATCCCTGTGCTGGAGCTTCTGTAAGACCCTGAAGTAGTGCAAATATAGCCACAGTCTAAGGTCCTTGCCCTGTAGAGTCCCAGGCAGTGACTATGCACTTACTCTAACCCTTTAACAACAGCCAGACCATGAAGAGAATGTACCTAAAACTGGGAGTAAGGGGGCAATTACTCACCCCAGAGATAAACACAAGATATAAATATGCAATTAAAGAGTTTATTTTAGGGGGGAGGGAAGGATAAAAGGAGGAGTGGAATGGCCCAGACCAAAGCAAGAGGTCAAGCAGATACAATCTTTCAGAGAGAGGAATGCAGGTTTGTCTAGGGTGGGTTTGTTTAACTTGAACTAAGCAGCTGAAACCTTGACTCTGTTTGCCATCCCTACATTTGAGGGCGGGGGTGAGGGCGTTGAAAAGGTGGCCTTTTCCTTATAAGGGCAGTTTATCAAGTACAGGCCCAGCTTATCCAAGAGAAACTCGGGCTGGTTCTGCAGACTGTTCATCAGACTGTGAAATCCTCAGAAAGTGAAGCTCTTTGATCCCACCCACTGCTGCCTGCCATCACACCAGGGGCTTCCCACAATGCATTGCTCAAGAAGACCATTGCAAAGGGACAACAATCCACAGCTTCTGTCACTTCTTCTGTTTTGCAGGGCTCACCTGTTTTTTAGGTTTAGGTTTGTTTGCTGGTTGTTTGGTTTTTGGTTTCTTTTTATTTATTTTGTTTAAACTGAGTAAGAAGAAATAGCAAGAAATTTCGTTTTGTCCCTTTGGGTTTTGCTTTGTTTTAAATCTTGTGTCTTCTGGTCTTCTCCTTTGAATCAGAACAGACATCCACCACTCCACCCCAAATAAGACCACCTGTGGAATCCTGAATAGCCAAACTCTGCCTGGAACATTTCCTAGGCTCAGTCAAGGAAAAAAACAACTTACTTCTAGTAACAGGAAAACTAAAGTAACTTTTCCCTTGGCAATTGCATCATAGCTGCCCAGAAGTTATGTTTTCTATCTTAGTTGTCCTAAAAATAAAGGAACACTGTATCTTTTCTTTAATGAAAGTCCAGGTGTGGCAACTTTCATAAGGGCAGTAGTACCCCAGTCTAGGAAGCATGGGAACTATGGCGCACATCACCCTGCTGGTATAAATCACCTACTACCCCAGGGCTCAGATTCTACCTTCAGATGAGTTTGAAGACCATCTGTAACACTGTAACAAGTTCCAACAGTGGACAAAAGTGAGCTTGGAACTACCCATCATTCCCCCTCCTCTTCTAGGTAATGTAGAGTAACCCAGCAAGGCCTGTGGCTGAAAGAACACCCTATTACCTCTTTCAGATGGTGGGAGCATCTGAGGATGACTGTATGTTATTGTACAAACATAGGAATGTCAGTCTGGCAGGATTGTCTGTGTGAATAGACCCAATATACCTGTGTATAGTGTCAACATTTTGCCAGCCATATCTCAGCCATCAGTTTCCTTTGGAGACAGCTAGACAAAGAGTACACAAGTAAGAACAGTCGAGAATAGACAGCTATTTCTTTCTGGTATCTCTGGGACTGAGTGCATTCTTACATGGAAGTACATAAACACAGTGCTCATTGAATAGTTATCAGGACCTACTTTGAATGACACTCACCCTGAGGCAATGTGTGCTGCTGCTCTGACTTCACTCCATGACAGGCCCATGACAGTGGACAGGAGAATGTTGAAGGACATGTATCTGAATCTCTGCTAAGCCTTTAGCAAATATCCTCCAAGATATTCTTGTCGATAAGATGGTAAAAATTGAGTAAGGGTACAGTTGAGAGGAATCACTGCAAACGAAGTATAAGACCCAAGGGCTTTTACTAAGAGAAAGACTTTGTGTGGAACAGGGCTCTCTGGTGGTGGCCGTAGATACCACAGTGCTGCCTCTCAACAGCTTGCTTAGCCTCTTTAAAAATACTGTTTCCTCAGATAAAGAGGCCAAAGATTATGCTTATAATATGGACAGATGATATAAACCTGGTATAGTGGATTCGATAACAAATGACCAAGAGGAAGATATAAGACTCTCGGCAAATTTGAACACCTGAACAAAATTAACAGGGGCAAACTTTATGTCTGGAGATCTACCTTTAAAAAGAAATGTACACATCACTCTGAAAACCATTCTTATCTTTTGTATCTACCTTACTGAAACCCTGTGCATAAGTCTGATGCCAGCTAACAAATGTTCTCAGAAGCAGGTCGGCTTCTAGAACGCAATGTTAGACTTGCCAAAGCAATTGTGGAATATTTACACTACGAAAACTATAACCACACAGGGTATTTTCAGAGCATGTTGCATGAAGTTGAAAGATATACAACATGCTCTGAAAGTAAAGCATGATATGGTAACCTCAGACTGGTAGGCATAAGCCATATGCAAATGCAATGCATATACATATGCAAATGCACAGTTATGCCCACAGGTTTCCCAGTCACAAGAGACCTATTCCCAGATAGAGCCTCAGTAGGCATTCGCTGCAAGAGAACTATGGCTTTGTTAGTAATATCTGAAATTCTGAATGTAGGTTAATTGTATAATTACAATTTTTCCAAGTCTTGCTTTTATCCAAAGGGGGAAACTTTAAAAATATAGACGATTATACAAATTCGTTGGCTTTCCATTATTCAAAGTTCAGCACTATGGAAAGTTAGCAAATGTGCTAACTCGAGGTACAGAGAGTATCCCCAAAGTCTGGACAGCCTGTAAATACCATGGTGTCATTACACTGATGACACCTGGAGAGCCGAGCTGGGTCCAATCCCAGCAACACAATTAGGCGGGAACACCAACAGTACCACAGCAGGAAACAGATGGCTACAAGGAATTCTGGAAAGCTTGACATAGTCATGATTGACAGAACTGTCACTGTTTAACCTCAAGACAAGACTGCAGGTACAACCAGGTCCCTTCAAATATTTGAAGGGTTATGTAGATAAGCACAGTAAATTTTTTTAAGGCTTTTAACTTATCATGGAAATTTCCAGAGGCAAATGCTAGAACAAATAGAGAACAAATAGATAAAAATAATATTTTCCTTTAAAATGTCTCCTTTAAAATGTTTTTCTATATTTTCTTTATATATAGATACACATGTATCTCTTGATACATATATTAATGATAGGGAACTCTTGATACTTGATACTTGATACTAAGTATCAAGAATTCCCTATCATTGTATTAGAGTAAGAAAATGTAAAAAAAAAAAAAAAGCATGTTGGCTTTGTTCCAAATAAATTCATACATTTTTAAGATCTCTAACATTTCCAATATTCTGTGATCCATTCAGGAACAGAATTGGTTTTCAATGTATGTACCCACTCAGTTCCAAATCCCTCTAGTGGTATTCTCTGCCACCAGGTGGCAGCAAGATGCCTTGGACGCTGAGCTCTATATGTTAGGTGTGGTCAAAAGTAAATTAACAGTTTCCAACAGATAAGAAAGGGGTGTGGGAGAATACAAGTAGGTCTCAAAGTAGCTTCCTTCAAAAGAACAAGTAAGCATAACTTTAAAAACGTTTCTATTATTATACAACAATACTTTTTTCTTTTTTCTTTCTTTCTTTCTTTCTTTTTTTTTTTTTTTTTTTTTTTTGAGACAGTCTTTGTAAGCCTAGGTTGACCTAGAATTTACTTTATAACCAGGCTGCCCTCAGACTCATGGAGAACATCCTGCCTCAGCCTTCCAAGGGCTAGAATTACAGCGAACATCGTCATGCCTGGGTTTTACATGTGCTTCTTGATCTCTGAATTCCTCTTGATTAAAAAAAAAAAATCCTTGCTTCCTCTGCAGCTGCACATCACGTCCATTACCATAATCTTTCAGCCAGACCTAAAGAAAAGAACCTTCAGGACGGTCAGAGACACACTCTGGCCATTTCCTGCTTCCAACTTCCCGGCCCAGCATCTACACAGCTGAAGCTACAGAATAAGCAGGAAACGTTCAGAATACAGTGGACCTCACCCTGACAGCACAAAAGTATCATTATCATTTTCTAAGTACATGAGAATTCTCCCCTACCCCAGTCCCAAAGAAAGGCATAAAGCTCCCTGCTTCACCCTGCTCTAGCCTTGGCTCTCTGCTCTGATGTCGTTTAAACTCTGCACACAAGCAATAGCCCTTTTCCAAGTCCCAACCAGAGAAAGAAAAATCTGGTACTCACAAGGTATTTTGAACAGGGGCTTGTAAGTGGACACAAATAAATAATATTTGTTGAACCAGCATTTAAAGCAGTTACATTACGGTTAATCACGGTCTTGAGTCAAGATGCTATTGACTGTTCTAGTCTCAGGTCAAACAGTCCTTCTGCCAGGAGCCCTTGAAATATTAAGAGCATGTTCAGTTCCTCTGCAAAGTGCCAAGCATACAGTCTGTACCTCCCCATGTCACACTTCTGCACCTGCCCTGTCACCACCCTACCACACACATCATATCCCTGTTACAATGCAGCCCCCATGAAGGCCTGAACTGCATTCCAAATACAATCGTATATTGTCATTTCATGTGTATAAGTATTTTCATGTGTATAAGTATTTCATCTGCCTGTATGTCTGTGTACTATGTGCATACTGAGTGCCCACAGAGCCCAGAATGGATGGGACATCAGATCCTCTGTAACTGGAATTACAGAGAGTTGTAAGTCACCGTGTGGGTGCTAGGGATCAAATCTAGGTCCTCTGGAAGAGTAGCCAGTGCTCTTAAACACTGAGTCATCTCTCCAGCCCCAGTGAGACTATTTTTTATAGAGAAGTGTTATCAATAAATCATCAATATGGTGCCAAGTCCAGGCAGCCATTCCACTGAGAGTAACATCCATTTCACAAGCATTTCCTGAGTGTCTGTAGAGCTCAGTATGGCACAGGGGAGGTCAAACCTGCATCCTGTTCTCAGAGAGCTCATACTGAGAAAGAAAATGAAGGCAAGAACACAAATATCCATGCATCAAAGTATGCCCAAGAGCAAAGTCAGGCATGGTGGTTACATATGTGTAATTTCAGTATTTGGAAAGCAGAGCCAAGGGGATCACGGGTTGAAGATCAAATTCAGATACATAGAATTTGAAGTTGGTCATTTGAGACTCAGTCTCAAAACAACAACAGTAACAACAAATGTGTGTGTTAGAGAACAGAAAAGCAGAAATTACTGATAGATATGTGCAAGTGGTTAACGTATGGGATAGGTAATGGTGGTCATAGCTACAAGGTCCCTGAATTGATCTTCTAATTTAGTGGCAGTATGTACCATGCCAAGTGATTTACACAGATAATCACATTTGTTCCTCAAAACAATCCTAAGTAAAAATCTTCCCAGCGTGTTAAAAAGCTCAGCAAAGCCAGGAAAATTACCAGACATCACAAGCCTCTACCTGGTCAGGATGGATGTGTAAGCAGCCAGTCTGATGAACAGGGAAGGCACACCACAGTGCTTGAAAATCTAGGATGCTGGTTTAAAGCACTGCTACCACACATAATGAGAACACACCAAGACTCAAGCTTGTACTTACAAAGATCTATCAGACAACGATGGAGAAACCAGACAGAGAAGTCAGGCTTGAAGCCTACTGCAATTGTCTCATTGCTGTGTCACGAACCTCCTCGTGAACAGAGAACATGGCAGCAGGACTAGAAAGAGGATTTGGAACTGAAGAATTCCAGAGAAAGGGTAGAGATGATCAAGGGTGATCCCAAAGTGTGCTCCTGAGTGTCACGTCATGTAAGATTGTTGTGCAAAGAGGAGGGATGAGGGGACATACAGATATATCATATCCTCAGGAGCTTCAAGCCAGCTCTTTCCCATTCTCACCTCTCCCTAAGCATTCTTTCTATCTGCAGGAGCCTTCTCACCATCCCTAGCTGTCTCCAAACACTCACAAAAGCAGAGAAGCAGTAATGGGGCAGAGCTCATTACACCAGTGAATATTCCGTGTCTACACTCCCCTGGCCAGCACAGCCAGCATAGACAATGCCTAGTCAGAGACCAAGGAAGGATTCTCCTTCACCGACTTCCTAACCTTGGATTAGAAGCTCAGTTTTTCTGGATCTCAGTTTTGTTTTCTTTTGTTTATCTGTAAAATCTGAGTTTGGACCAGAATAAAAAGTTGCAAGCCAGAGATACATAAGTCAAATTCATCCATAAATAGACTGTTGCATCAGCATAATATACTTTAACTGAATTAGCATCCATACTTGAAAACCTGGCCACTTCACAAAGAAAGAGTATATCTACAGCGCTTCCAGAAGCACCTACAGTAGGATGGGGCCCACATTCCTACATGTCCTGCATCAACTGAAACCAACTGGTACCTACTGTTCCTCTCAGGTGAGGCACCACCCGTTAGTTTACCATAGAGTCCCCCACCCCACCCCTCACCTCCTAAGGATGGTCACTCATCATTTACACCTCTCTCTCTGTCTCTCTCTGTCTCTCTCTGTCTCTCTTTGTCTCTCTCTCTGTCTGTGTCTGTCTCTCTCTCTGTCTCTCTCTCTCTCTCTCTATGTCTCTGTGTCTCTCTATTTTTGTTTTGTTGTTTTTGTTTTGTTTTCGAGACAATGTCCTGGAACTCACCCTGTAGACCAGACTGGCCTTGAACTCAGAGATCTGCCTCTGCCTGCCTCTGCCTCCCGAGTACTAGGATTTAAGGCATGCATGTACTACCACCATCATGGGCCATTTTAATCAGTACACTTATGGTCTGTCCCCAGTAGGCAACTGTGTTCAGAGTCCCTGGAGAAGATCATTTAAAACACCAACAATGCAAGGCTCAGAAATGGAGGGGCAAGAACTAAGTATAGAGGATTAAACAGTGAATTCTCCACAGCAGGGCATGTCGGCTGCTCAGAGGATCTGCAGGCTTCTGCTGCAACCCATAAAGATTCGCTCACAAGTGTGTCAGGCCTGCCCACTCCCCCACCCATACACCCCACCAAGGAGGCACAAGGCCAGATGACATCAACCTTGGACACAGTCAGAGAAACCCCATCATGAGGCAATTTGTTTCCCCAGCCACTCTAATTTAACAATTAGCTTAACAACCCCGGGCAGGCACTTGCTGCAGGAGCAGGAAGTGATTCTGAGCAGTGTCGGCTTCAGCCTGGAAAGGGACTCCACCCCTTCCCCAACCCCACTGCCCTTGCTTCCCAAGGTCCTCATCTCCGCTCACACGCAGTCTAGATATCTCCAAAGATATCTACACTAATTACCCTTGAGACTCCGGTTAGCTTTCCTGTGCCACTGAAGCCACCCTAAGTCTGTCCTGCAGAATTTTGACCTAACCCAAGAAGCATGTTGGGCCAGAATGCTCAAATGCTCACTTCTGTGGCTCTTTGAGGGTAGAGGTGCTAAAGAGAACCCTGCATGTAGATGATGCTACAGAGAGAGAGGTACACCTCAGGACTGGCAGCTTGGGACATCCTGGGTACATATCCTACCAGAGGACAAGCCTCAGAACTGAGCTCACCCTGACCCAGACAGCACATTTAGCACCCCTCTGCACAATCAGAGGACATCTGGGGAAATGTACAACACTCCTTCCCTCAGCTTGTCCTGCTCCTAACCTCAAGATCTTTCTCAAGCTGCACCCTAAACCCAAATGTCAAGTTTCAGAGAGAGACAGATGGAGATTTGCAAAGCAGAAATCAAAAAAAGAAAAGTTGATAATGTCATAAGTCCACAGTAACCTGGAGGCTATTTTAAAATACAGAATTCTAGGATAGATGGGGTTAGGCCAAGGCCTAAAATAGCAGACCCTCAAAGAGGAAAGCATCCCCATGTGACTAGGTAGACATTTCAAAGAGACTGAGGAGGAAGAAATGACATGTAAAAATGGAACAACAACCCAGGAAATTAACCAGGCCAAAGATAAAACTAAGGGTGCCCAATGCCATACAGGGATCTTTTTATTCTATCAAAGGGAGATGGTGAGGCTGAGCCAGTTGGTGACGCTCTGGTACAAGGCATATCTCTAGAGAATAAAGAATCCTTCTCAACTTGCCCTCCACGTTAGACAAGAGAGAAGCTGGTGTTGAGCCTGTAACCAGTGTGGAACCTGACTGACAAGTGAGCTGTAAATAAGTCACCAGGACCATATGCCATCTGTCTGAGTCCTGAAGGAATTCAAGGGTGAAATTGCAGAGCTGATGCCCAAAATGTGTAACCTCTGATGACAAAGTCACTCATGCTTGCCCCTGGCAGTGTGCCCATAGAGCTCATTCATAAGAAAGGAAGGGAGTGAAGCCTCATCCTCATAGCAGAGAAGTACAGGTAGGCGGAGAAGATACTCAGAGGAGACCTACTAAGCATGTGAGCACATGTACCACTTAGAACTCACGTTCTCAGCCTTCCTCACACTGCTGCGACCCATGAATGCTGTTCCTCAATGTGCTGACCCCCAAACATAAAATTATTTCCGTTGCTACTTCATAACTGTAATTTTGTTGCTGTTACGAATCGTTCCGTAAACATCCCTGTTTTCTGATGGCCTCAGGTGACCCCTGTGAAAGGTTCTTGTGACTCCAAGGGGTCAAGACCCACAGGTTCAGAACCACAGACTTAGAGAAACAATAGCACGGTGCCTATGAGAGCAAATGTGTAATATACAACACGAGTCCTTGAAAAAGTAAACAGACATCTGTGGGAGTCATTCGCATGTACTTTTAGAAAACTGTCGACAAAATGCTATAATAAAAACTTTTTTAAGTTTAATATTTATGATTTTTTTTAAGATAATTGACTTTCAAATTCTGGCAATTGAGACCAGAAGCAGCAAGAGATAATAAATGGGGGATAAAAAGGAGATGAAAGAAAAGAAATTATATATTTAAAAGGCATTATGAGCCATATTAATCCATTCTGATCTACTATATAGACCACATTTGACCTCAGGTTAAAAGGGTTGGGGGAAATGCTGTCCCTAATTAGTGATCAAACAAGGTAGCTGCCATGAGAACGAACCCTGAGACATGTCGCCGACAAAGAGTGGGATCTGCAGGTCGCTCTCTTCCAGGCTGGAGGAATGACAGGACAGTCATTTTGTCCTCTGAGAGCTGATAGAAGAGGCAGCTGGGTTTCAGTGTGACGGCCTCCCCACCACATCACAGTTCCTAAAGTCTCCTCTCCAGATGGCTCCGTTCCCTCAGCTTGTGACCATGAGCCATAGAGCCTACATATGCATGGAGAATGGGAGCCAATCCCACAGTAAAAGCTTCTTGAAAACTGTCAGGGAGACTGTCCATCAGTAAGGCCCACCATGGGCAGCCCTTCTTCCTTCACTGACATTACCCATCTAGTTCATGGGACTCTGATTTTCTGCATCAAGATGTTCCCAGGAAACTTAATATGATGTATTAACCAAGGATTCTAACACAGCAAAAAGTGAACGTCCCCATTTCTTTATATTAAGTTGTTATTGCTTCTCTCTTAGGCATGCAGCAGAGAGTTGAGGCCTCACATATATCATTCTTTGTCTCTAAGTTCCCTAGATGCCTGTCCCAACTACCTATTCAACTTACACTGCTTCTAAGATGGGTGACTGTCACACGGTAGACGCTATGCAACGATCTCTTAGCCTCAGCTCCCCTCTCTGCTCATCCAGGTCATTCCTTCAACACTAGAGGCTACATACCTCCTTCCTATAGCTACCCCATAGCATCATGGAACCTTGATATCTCTCTGTCTTTTAGGTTTGAGGTCAATGCCCTGTTGAACAAGACAGAAGCAAAAGAGTTCTGTGGTATATCTCCTGCTAAAAAGAAGTCTGACATGATATAGTACCAGTGTGCAGAGGCTCAACATTGTCAGTTGTCACAGGGGTATAGTTAAGTTTATTTCCTTGAAAGAAATGTTCTGGAAGCCCACTGAGGGGGTCCTCATAGAGATCCTTGCTGCAGTAACTAGTGCAAAACTAGCAGACAATAAATATGACTTAGTACTAACATCTTCTCTTAAGCAGGGATATGTTCCTTTCTTGCTTTATCTCAGTCTAAATGCAGCCTTTAAAGGGCTTCTGTTTCTAAAGTGTAACTGGCACTTGTCACTTGTCTTTTCATTACCTTCTTGTGCAGTATTTGTTTAGACCCTTTCACACATCATTTTGCAAGTTATGAAGTCTCTTCAATGGAGCCTCATGGTGAATGTTCCTGAGTGAAGTGTGCCTCCCAACAGGTAGTAAGCCTGCAGTACTACCTAGGACTGTGCCATTAATTGCTCTCAGGAGGCTCCGCAAATGACATTTTCTTGGATTACCCACCCTAAAACTAGACTGTTGTGGAGCGGCAGATTGATCCTTGGCTAAGACTTGAATTAACCAAGTTCCTAAGGCTGTTTTGTGAGCCAGAAGTTGTACTTATTGAGTGTCAACAACAACAAAATGCGGCGTCCACACGGCCCTACGGTGCTCGGGCCAGCATGCGCAGTGTAGGCTGATGCCGCAAGGTAGTCAAGCAAGACATCACCAGAAAGTTGACCTCTAAGTACGAATCAAGGCAAAAGAAGTCCACACAATTCGCAGCTCAGTGGTAGCAAACCACAGATGTAATTACTCTGACAATAAAGCTAGGCTTGCCAGAGAGCCTGGAGCCTGAGGCAGGGCCTGAACAGACACTACCAGCTTCTGTTTCCCTAACTTTCCTTTCAGAAGTGCCCCTGCCAATCAGTTCACAATGCTCCCCAAGTCTGGGCTCAGTGCACTTAATTAGGTTTTACATTACTAAATCACAGTCACATTTCGGTACTGCATCCCTGACATTACACCCAGGTCACACTAATGGAGTTCTGCCCCTCCCTTCTAACATTTATAGACTGTCCCCTGGCCCCACAGCAGCTGACAGTGGATCATATCTATGTAGGAGATATGGATGGACCTAATTCAAGCCTCAAATATAGCTTGTTTCTATTACTTCTCAGTGTGGGAGCCAGAGGGGGGGGCTAACCTGCATCAAAGCTCTCTGAGTACCACCCCAATGCCAGGAGACTCATCTTCTACTTTAGCTCATAGTTATTTACTATGTAGGAGTTCATAAGCATAAACGGGGAAGCCCTTCAGCTGTGAAGCCCCGGGAACTCTCTTTGCTGACAAGAGGCTACTTTTCAAATATTTGTTAAAAAGAGGGTGATGCAACTAAGAGCAAGGAGAGGGATGGAGAGAGACAGATGAGAGAGGTAGAAAGAACAGATTCAGAAGCAGATCGGAATGAGCCCATCCAGCAAGCAGGGTGCGCTGAGCTGCTGTCTTCACGGGGACTTGCAGAGAGAAGCTGCGTGTTCCCGGGTTGTATTTAGAAAATTGATAGTCATTACTTTAAATGGAACAGCTCCTCTGCCGTGACATTTATCCTGGCCAATACCTTCTTTCTCTCTCCCTGATGTCTTAACCCGAGGAAGAACATTCTACTTTAGTCAAGAGAAAGACATTTGGAACCTGATACAGGAAAAATAAGTTTAATATGCGATAAGCCTCAGACTCATAAGGAAGGAAGACATCTTCAAGTGGTCTCTCAGGCATGAATAGACAGACACCTTGCTATTTGGAAGAGCCCTGCCTTCTTATACAGACACAGCATTGATGTCCGTCCCCAGCTGTCTCCTAGGTAATAAGTTGCAAGACAATACTCTTGAAAACAGCCCAAGCTTTGGAACCAGACAGCCTTAGACTCTGACAGCTTCTGGCAAGTCACCTACCCTCTCTGAGCCTGTTTTCTCAGCTATAAATGGAGTAACTACTACTTTTAGAGCAGTTGGGAGGACTAAAGATGACATTTGGAAAGTGCTTAGTCAATGGCTGCTTTTCTTTGGGGTGACTTTCCAGAAGCTTGGCATCTACAATGGACAATGCAATTAGAAGTTGCCCATTAGGTTTTACCTGACTGGACACAGTTCAAACACTCCAGCACATCCAAGCAAGTGAGAACACCACAGTCCACCTCTACTCCATCCAGCCAAGCACAAGGCCACCCTCTTGGTCCCCTTTCATGGAAATGCAGCCTTCCTAGTCTTCAGTATGAAATTATACACAGTAATAAAAACATTTCTATGACAGACATTTGCACCCCCAAGAAAACGTGAGAAGTGGAGCAAAGAAATACAAGGTATTCCACATTGCAAAACCCACTGAAATAGAGAGGCCAGGCAAGATCTGGGTAAGACCAAGGTCAAGTTTATTAGTTGCTTCTGTATAAGCAGGTAGGCATTGAATGTTAAGGGAAGACTTTCCTCCACCTACTATAAGAGGACAGACAGCCTCTATGTGACTGCACAGAAAACACAGAGCACTTAAACCAGCAGTGTGAAACGCATTCTGTGAAGACAAGTCATGGGATGGCTCCAGAGGCATCAAGAACAGAGTAAAGTCACAAAAGTCCTCCTCCCAACATGAAGCGGGATAGTGAGGCATCACTCTATGGCTGACAGCAGGCTGTGGGTAACACAAAATGGCCATTCAAGCAACGTGTCCAGCAGGAGCAGAGTCCTGGAGTCTATGCTGACCACAGCATGTTCTCAAGCCAATAGAGACAGAACTCCAGGAGGTTCTCAAGGGACCTGAGATTAACTAAGCACCCACATGCTTCCTGGGGCTCTTACTAGGCGTCATAGAGCTTCATGCTCAGAGGAGGAAACTTGGGGACCCCAAGAGTCTGCCATGGTACTCAGTGCTGAGATGCACACACATGCATGTGGAAGGTTGAGAGCACTCCATCACTGCTACAGCCTTCATCCCTGTTCTACATACAGCGTGCCCAGCTATTCTTGCTGCTGTCACAGGACAGGAGTTGGCTGCTACCGCTCCCTCATCACGGTTCCTGCCTGTCTCCACTATATATAGTGGTCTGAGTCTATAGCATAGGAGAGCAAATCCCCCAGACTACAGGGACAAATCCATCCCCACCTCATCACCTGCTTCTCCCTATTTTATCTTGTGGTACATAAGCTGTTGTCACTCCTTTTGGAAGCAGCATGGTATCTAAATTCAGGTCTGCTAGACTAGTCTCTAGTCTCTCCTCCACTCTCTAAACTCATCCCTTTAAGCCAAAATCAACATCAGCATTCCTACAAACCTGTCCCCAACTCCCCCAAGTAAAGTTCAAATCCTCCTTCTCCCTAAGATTTAACTGCATTGGTGATATTCTTCATAGAATATACCCTAAATCCATGCCACAATCCACTCAACCCTAGTAAGGAAATTAATTTTCCTAAACCAGAGCTGTATAGGACAGCTCTGCCCCTCAGCCAACAAAACAAAACAAAACAAAACAAAGGCTGCTCTTGCATACTCTGTACCGTCATATTATTGGGTGTATATTCCACCTGGCATATGCTGTCATATTATTGGGTGTATATTCCACCTGGCATATACTGTCATATTATTGGGTGTATATTCCACTTCCACCTTTGACACCTGGCAATCTGAGCATCCCGCTTTCCTCAAGCATGTGTAGTTCCCTCCCACAAGTGGGAGGGGAACACCAGTGTTTCTCACCATTCCCTGTTACATGTTAGCACTGCACAAAAGGGCACATGACCTCAGCAGTAGGCGACCCCCAGTTTCCAGACAGTTTATCTTCCTTCCGTATTTCTTCTTCCCCTCCTATTAGGTTTCCATGAATCTATTTCCCCAGCAGGTGCAGCAGAAAGAACATGGACTATGGAAGAAGACATATGACCACTTGGTTCAATCTCACTTAGATCTGTCGCTTCCTAATTCTGTGGTTTTAGGTACATTCCTAGTTTCTCTGATTCTACTCATGTTAAAAATAGAGACCATGGGAGCTAGCAAGACAGCTTGGTGATCAAGAGTGCTTGTTGCTCTTCCAAAGGACCAGAGTTCAGTTCCCGGTACCCTGTAACTATGGCTCCAGGGGATTCATGCCCTCTTTTGGCCTCCATAGACACTGCATTCATATATACAAACCCACACAGAGACATACATATACCCATCATGTAAAATAAAATCAATGTTTTCAGAGGCATGGCCTGGAGGCCCTTTCCCATCACCCCCCAGCATCACTAACTCACAGGGTACAGAACCAGGGCTCTCTAGGTAACTCTCAGAGTTACCTCACAGTTAGCAGAAAAGCCTCCCAGAGACCGATGTGCACTAGGGACTGTCATCCGTGTCCTGGGCATCAATGAGCCAACAAACCTTTCAGTCATGATCTCACAGAGCAGCGTGGGTGCTTCTGTGCTGCTCACAAGCTGGCACGAAAGTCAAGTTACACACGGTAAAGACTGGCAGAGCCCGTTCAAATGAATGGTTCTTTCTTGCTGCTTCCTGTCAATACATGTGAGTTCTGCGTCTCTTAGCCGTGTCTAACATAGCTCATGAGGCACATGTGTTCCTTTTGCTTCTATGTTGTTTCTGCTATGTTTCTTGTTTTCTAAGCTGAAGAACTGAATGGCCTCTGACAATGGAACAAATAGATTGTACTCTATTTATACTCATAGTCCGTGTATATGCCGTTCCTTCAGAGGCCAAAAGAGAACATGAATCTCCTGGAGCTACAGTTACACGGTGCTGGGAACTGAACGCTGGTCCTTTGGAAGAGCAACAAGTGATTCTGATCACATTGCTGTCTCTCCAGCTCCTGTGATCTCTATTTTTAAGACAAAGAAAGAGATCCAGAGAGTTCTACAGACAGAGGGAAGACCTTTAGAAAGGAAACCATGTTTGTCCTTAGTCAACTTCTAGACAATCTTAGAACTGGCATCTGATGGATTATCAAAATTTTACTCTTCTGCCCTCTTTGAAGAAGATATTTTTTAAAAAATAGCCACCCTGGGATAAAAGAGGCAAGACCTATGGAAATGATGCCATTTTCCTCCCGTGTGCATCACAGTCTAGGCCCTATAGCCAGGCCCAAAAATTAGCCTCTTTAAGGTCACTACTAACCTGCTGAGCTTACAACACACGCCTCAGGAGTCAGGTGCAGAGCTTCAGGGAGGGACTGTGGTTAGGAACATATGTGCAGCACCTTTAAGCTTCACATCAGATAGTTAACTATCATAATCCTCCAATTCTGAGATCCAGAAAGATGGGGGTGGGGGAACAGGGGTAATTTGAGGAGATGAAAGTCACGTGTTCTCTCCCTCCTTTCACCTTAGTTTAGAAAAAAGCAGCCCCTCGTTTTTCTAATCTCCAAAGCCTAAGAAACAGAATAATAAAATAGAAAAGGTAAACATTCAGCATAAATACATAGAAAAATCTATTTGTTCTATTTTTAAAGGCCATTCAAATTCCTCTGCTTGGAAAAAAAAAAAACAGAAGCAGAAACAACATAGATAGAAGCAAAAGGATGGCTTGAAGGTCATGAGATGTGTGACACATGGCTAAGAGAGCACGCATTGGAAGGAAGCATGAGCCTGCACGTACTGAAGGGAAGTAAAGCAGAAGCAAATAACCCAGCACGCGCCCCACATTCGTGATGGTCACGCATTCAGACTTCACGGGTCCTCTGCCCAAATTATACACATGAAACTCAACGCTGATCTCTCTGGAAAAGCAAGCATGTGCTGATCAGGCACATCCTACTAACTGTGTCTTCCTATGCACCTGTCAGCTCTGGTTGCCATGACTACATCATCATAAGCATTTCAGGCTGCCATGGCATGGAGATAGACAGGACACATGACTCTTGTATGTAATGCAGAAGTCAGGAATGCGGTCCTTTCTCTCACCTGCATCCTACTAAAAGTACATAAACTTACCCCATATCTGAGAGGAATCTCAAGTTATTTGTTTGTTCTGGTTTCTTTTCTGTATGTTTGATATTGAATCAAGAAGCCACGTGATCTGAGCATGCTAATCTGGCACTGAGATTTCAGTCCCATAATCTGGTTAGGGTGAACATTTAGATACCACAGTGGCATCAAGATAATTTTCCCTTTGCAACAAGGACAAGTTGGGAGCTGTAGGAAAGAGAAGTCAAGGTCAAGACATGAAGAAACCCTGGAAAGAGCCAATTCCATGGCTGAGGTCACAGGAGGACCTTTCTTCTGAGAGACAGGATATGAATGGCCTCTTTCTAGTTCTGCCACCAACAAAGGGGGGTGATCACTTGGCCCCTCGGGAACTGTTTTCTTATCTGAAGGACTGAAGTAGATAACGCTCCTTCTGGTTCCTTCTGGAGCTCCCAGTTGAGGATTTAAAATCTGCTTCCAGCCTGTTCATCACAGCTAACACAGCATCCTAAGGACATGGTGCTGTGTTTGGTTCCTGCTTGTGGAGAGGACAGAGACCTCCTGGCTCCTACATTAGCAAGGGGGAAGAAATTGAAAGGGAGGTTGGGAAAAATCATTTCCTCTAAAAGCCTCCTATTCTCTCATTTGATATCACTTATTTTCTCCTGCATCTCTCTCTGCCTCTCTTAGGTACATCTCCATCCTCTCCAGCCCAGAGACTTGCCTGTAGCGACCATACTAAGGTTTTGGTGCAGTGATGGCTCAGCCACTGGAAGGCTTTGGAACAACACATGAGGACAAAAGTGGAAAGTCTTACAACCAAGACCAGAGAAACCTCTCAGTAAAGTGCTGATCGTGCAAGCAAGAGGATCTAAGTTCGATACTCAGTACTCATGGGCATGAAGTCACACCGTTGTAATCCTGGCACTAGGGAGCCAGAGATAGACGGATCCCTGAGGTTCTCTTGCTAGCTAGCCTATCCTACTTGGTGAGTCTCAGGTGCCAGCCAGTAAGAGGTTGTCTCAAAAACAAATAAACAAACAAACAAACAAACAAACAAAAAACAAGTGGAATAGCACCTGAAAAACAATTCCCAGGCTAACCTTTGTTGCATGTGCACTCTCAAGCACATGTGTGTCTCTAGCACACACACACACACACACACACACACACACACACACCTTCTATCTCACTGCAACCTCCCTCTAGGCCCCTTCCTGGATTTGCACATCAGCCCTTGAACACATCCAGATTGATCTCGTCCACTGCTTGCATGCAGTTGCTGTCAAAGCTCTATTGACAGCCAGGCAGTCACCGCCATCATTGCTACATCATATGCTCTTGCTGTGCTTTATTCTTCTCAGTAAATCTCTGAAAACAAAGTCCCTGACTCTTACTCCAGCCCCTTATTCCTTCTGTCAGCTCTTGTATTAATCCAGTCCAAATCACTTTTTTTTTCCTGAGTTGAAAAGACCCAATTTCCCAGCGTAGCTGCCACCAGCTACAGCCATGAGCACATGAAAGATACAGCAAGCTGCTCAATGCTCACAGTGAGCATTCAAGGTAGGGGAGACGATAGAGCTCTCCCACAAAGAAGGATCCGGTATTTCTGAGTCTCACAAAGAAGGTGAAGAACGGTCAAAATTTTCTCTCTATCTTTCAGCCTTGAACACTTTGATACTAGAAACCGTGTGTCTGATGGCCAAGTGTTATTTGGTTGGAAGAGCCAAGCAAAGCTGAGTCTTCCCCTGAGACAGAAACAAAGCAGTGAATTCTAGAACCCGAAGCAGAAGCACTTACCATGCACATACCACACTCTTCCATCAAGCCCATCCAGATGACCACCTCCTGTACTAGCTAGATACCATCCTGGGACACTTTCTCAGAACCTTTAGGATTCATCCCACCCATGGACAGACAACGTGCGCAGTGAGGAGCTGGAGAGAGAACCAGGCTGCTTTAGACTTCTCTGGAGAAGAGAGACAGTGAAGCGAGACACAGAGGAAAAAAAAAACACCGAGCAGAAAACAGAATCCACCTATGAGAGAGCTAAAAATCCTGAATGTATCCGTAAGCACCAAGACCACATGCCCTGCCTCTGAAAAACTGCCAGAGAGGAATCACACTTTCTCATTAAAATAACAACAACAAAAAAAAACAGTCTTGAAAACATATATACAAGGAACATTATATAGAATGAGCAGGTTATATTTAGAAATATATATGTATATGTATATATAATATGCATATATAGGAATGTATATGTATGTATATTACATGGATGAATGCAACAAGAATTAATGAAAAAAGGGACTATGAGTTTGAAATAGAGCAAGAAGGGGTATGGGGGTGGGTAGAGGAAGAAGGGGGAGGGGAAAAGCCTATAATTATATTATAACCTCAAGAATAAAATTAAAAGGAACCATTTAAACTCCTACTTGATCTTTAAGCCTGAATCAGAAACCCCTTCTGAGTTTGTCTGTATCTCTGTTTGCTTAGCACGTAGAGATGGCCCAACTGCAGGATGTGTCAGGGTGAGCTGTAACTCCCTGCTTCCACAGATGCTGAGCCCTCTGGAATATGGCCTCAGTGGGGCTAAAATCATGCTGTGCGTATGCCCGCTATCCTTAACGCAGAAATGCTGGTCAAAATGAACTGAAGTCTAGAACTTCCAAAAGTGTCTTCTGTGGCCTGCTAATGGCACTAGCCTAAAAAGCATTGTCTCATTTGCTTCCCACTAGCTCTCTTGATAACCAAGTTAACCAGAAAACTTGTATCTATGTAAGCAGACAGTATAAGCCTGTCTTTTATTGGAGGTTTGGATGTCCATCAATCTCTTTTATACTGGGCCTCTTGACAGGGCGGCCCAACCCTTTCCAACCCTCAGTAACCAAAGGCTATGCACACATATGGCACACCCTAGAAAAATGCTTGTTGAATTGTCTTGATGGCTGATGGCGTCTATGGTCCAAGCTCCCTGGAGAAGTTGACCATCTGCCAATATAGCTACAGTGTGTTTGAATTATGTTAAATAGCTGACAAAGTTCAAATGAGGAAGAAAATTACCAATCCCTCCTGGAAGTGGGCTGAGAGAAGGGCTTTCTTGCTTCCAGTGTGTCCTGACATCTTGTTAAAAACTGACATCTGCTTGCCTCCAGCTTGCTTCTCCCAATGTTTGCCAACTGGCCAAGAATGTTTTTGTCCTTACCAACCATCTTCCCTCATTGCACCCACAGCACTGTCTTCCTAGGCTGGCGATTTTACAGGCACCATCATGTAAGCACCGTGTGAGCACCAAGGGCAAACACTCCCCCACTAAAATGGTCTTTTAAACTGACCCAGAGTTCCTAGACTCTGCAAAAGTATCAACAGCACCCAGGCCCCAGCCTAGGCCTGTCACTTTCTCCTTCTGCTTTTCTACTGTCCTCTTAAATTATAGACCTGGTACCACAGAAGACAATGAACACTTGTTCCCAGGGCCCAAGTCCTTTTGGAAAGGACTATTTTCCCACATATGGCTGTTGGGCCACTCCATACTCCCCTCTTCCTTAGAGAATTGTGCGGATTCTCTCTCGGCCTCTCCAAGCTCTGCTAGAATGTCTCTCTGACTCTTCTTTTTCCCCCTACCCCTAACTCTGAGAATTCTGAGTTGAACCCTTAAGTCCCTGCAGCTTTCTCCCATACTCACATTCCTGAAGGGCTGCTGGGGCATTCAGAAACATCTTACACTCCAGTGTGACTCTTTCTTTTTCCTTCATGCCCAACAATGCTCTAAGGTGACTGCATTCCTGGTCATCAGACACCCCTAAGCATATATTTCACCCTTGTTCTTCACTGTATGCATCTGTCCTAGGGATGAAAGTGTTTTCTAGTAACTGCTTTTGAATTCTATTACTGAAAATTCAGTGTTTGCCCTTTTCAAATTAGTTTCCCTTCCCAAATCTCCTTTCTCCCACTGTGTCTCTATACCACCATTTTATTAAGGCATTAAAGAAGAAGATGACGGTGAGGAGGAGGAGGAGAAAGAAGATGGAGGGAAAGAGGGAGAGGGAGAGAGAGAGAGAGAGAGAGAGAGAGAGAGAGAGAGAGAGCGCTCAGGTAAGAGCCCTTGGCTTTCAGAGAGCAGCCGGAGAGTTTGAGAGCCATACATACCCTCAAGCAGAGGTTAAAGACGTAGATTTCCAGGACCCGTACCCAGAGACTCTAATTCATGAAGTCTAGAGCCCAGGGTCCTGCATTTTAACAATGTCCCTAAGTGATTGTGATGCAAGCAGTTTCAAGTCACATTCTGGGAAAAATGTTTTTTTAGCAGTTGAGTGTAGGATAGAACAGACAGTTAAAAACGTGTAAATGTCCAGCGGTGGCTTTAACTGGAAGCAATAAACCATTACAAAGCTATGCTGCTTAGGGGTTTTTACTAAAACCAAAGACCTGGGGGAGACTGTAGAGATCACTCAACTTCCTCCTGTGAGAAGATGGGCTAAAACTCAGAAGAGCTTAGCTGCCTGCTGAGGACCATACCCCGACAGAACTATTCGAGGTAGTCCAAGGATGTCCTTTGTCCATGGGAGTAAACAAGAAAATGCACACACTCACACACATGTGTTTCAAACAGTTTTTTTAATGTGCAAATTAATTCATGCCTAAGGCTCTTTTGAATATGCAGAGTGTAGTTCAGGGGAGAGCCGTGTGGCTGGGGTTGCCCATTTCTAACAAGCTCCCAGGTGATGCCCATGCTGCCAGTTCACCACTCACCCACAGAGTAGAAGTCTCCATAGGTAAAATAACTGCTCATCAGGTATTAAACAGATGGCCTATTTCTTTGAAATGAACACCTGGGCTGTAGAAATCGGCCTTGCCCCAGTGTCAGGCAGATTTACCTTGTGGACTCCCCACAAACGCTGCCTCCAAGCTCAGCTAACAGAGGTGGAGAAGGCTGGATGAATGAGATACTTGTAGGTGGTGAAGCTGGGTGGTTACTACGGAAACATTCACATGGAAAGGGTGATGACATGGTGACAATTGGACTTTGAAAAGATGTAGTCATGGGCTGTTCTTAAAGTCACATGTGTAATGAGATTATTTCATTCTGAAGGGAACTTTTTGACATCGAAAGCAAATGCCCTTGTCTAGAAACACTAGTAGGGCCAAACAAAAGCATTATTTGAAACTAAAAAGTAAATGTACACTTAGTGCCCTCATTAGGAACAAGAGCTGATGGCACCAAGAATCAGAGTGGCTCGGGGGCATTCTGATGCCACACTGCCTGTGTTCAAAATTCAGCTGTAAATCCTTAAATGCCATAGGGTCTAGAGCAATTCATTTAACCTCAGTTTTCTTGTCTATAAAATGGGATTGCTGCAAGAGTTGAATGAGTTGCTGCACATAAGGCACTATGCATGAGCCTGACACATTAGCACTAGATGTAAGCTGTCTCTGAATATTCCCCAAGGCATGAGAGCAGCCAATGAAGCACAGTTTTGTGAGTTCCTAGGCAGCAAGGGCTGGGTTTGCCCATCACTGTGGATACCTAGTTGTTTGAGGGAAGCGCGCTGATGCTTGGCACTTTTCAGACGCTGCATGAGCTACTAGCACAAGCTGGTTCTCAGTTTTCCATGAAACTCAGACTCCATTCCTTTTGATGACATCATATTTTGAAAATGCAATTTGGACAGTTACCACACTAAAAAGCAATCCCAGCACAAAAATCACTGTAGAACAGGAAATGAAGGGAGAAATATCCAATCTGATCCCAGCTTCTGAGAGGCTGTGCAGTGCCCGACAGGCACACACATCTCATTAGAAAGTAACTGTGGTTAGTTAAAGATGAAATTAAAATACCCGTCTTTGGGGGATTGGGGAATGCTGGTTAAAGGATACAAACTTGAGTTAGCCAGGAAGAATAAAGTCAAGAGATTCATTGTACACTTGGAAATAAATTTAGGTAAGCATGTCTGCCAATTTGTTCAGTTTGGCCGTGTGTCTCTCTCTCTCTCTCTCTCTGTGTGTGTGTGTGTGTGTGTGTGTGTGTGTGTGTGTGTGTGTGTGTAAAACCATGAATATATACAATTTTAATTTATAAAAAACTTTCCATCAATGAATATACTTCTATTTTTAAAACAATTACTAGGTTATAAAGACATAAGTGTTTAATACATTGCTTAGGCCTGACACAGGGAAAATTACTAAGAGGAGAAGCTGCCAAGAAACAAGGAAAGTTTGGGACCCTCTGTACTACATAATTCCCTTTTGACATCTACTGGACCCGAGTCCAGTACTGGACCCAAGTCAGGGAACATGTCTGCAGGGAACCAGAGCTGGACTCTCCCCAGACACAAGGCAAGGAGCACTTCTCACTTCACCCTTACAGGAACCACTTAGACTCTGCAGTTAACTTGGATCCTTGAGGGAGAAAACCGTGATAGATCCGGGTGCTTCCATCTTCAGCCTAGAGGACGGATGGTCTAATCTGGAAAAGGCTAAAGGAGTTGTTAAATCTGTGAGTGAAGAATGCTAAGATGGATACTGGAAGAAAATTTACAGATTTGATTGGGCTAAGTTGACACTAGTAAGAAATTCTCAGGAAAATCCAATTGCAGGTCAAAGCTATGAAATCTGTGGTGCTGAGCCAAGCCACAGACAAGGCTGATGCTCCTTGGTGCCACAGGGAGGTACATGGCTGAAACATTATCAGGCTTGGGAAGGGAGAACAAACTTAGTTGGCAATGGGTTTGGATCAGAAAACAGTAAGGGCCTTCCTTGGTTACGGAATAAAAGTACAAAGATAAATGGATCCCTTCCATTTGAAATCTGTTTAATTTGACCATTAAAGCAGCCCCAAGGGCTGAGTGCCTGACGTGTGGCATGTTCTAGGAGACAGAGAACTATATACAGGTGTCTGTGTTAGCATACCCAGCTTGGGGAGTTACATATACAGAAAGTCTCTGGCTAAAGGATCACGCTCTATGGGACATTTGGACACTCAACTGCTCAGGTTCTTGGTGTAATCAGATACTTTGAACTTTCAGTGTAAAATGCTGGCTTAGAGAATCAATCTAGACACTTGTAGGCTCACTGGATAGAGAAGACTGAAGGCCCACAAGCAGCAGAAACAGAGTTACTTGCTGCAGAGCTAGGGACAGGGAGAGCAGCTGATGGCATTGAGAATTACATCTGCCCAGATGCTCTCAGTGAGCTCCACTAGTCACGGCTGGGCTCCCAGCTTGGAAATGGACATATATGCATGCAGAGGGCGGGACTTGATTAAGGCATCCCCAGCTACTGGAGGATGGGACTTAGGGTTTTCCTCTCTGCCTCTTCAGCATCTGCAAGTGTCCTGAGTGCTGAGTGTGTGTTTTACTGCCTTCCTAGACTAGCCATGAAGCATTTGACTTTCCTGAGCATCTACCCACCTGGCCCCTGCCATCCTGGATCTGTCTCTTACACTGGAACTCCCTGCCTCTTTTCCTCCAATCTCACTTCCTCACTCTGCCCAGCTCTGGGACATTGGTCTTCCACCTGAGTGCCAGAGTGGGAAAGTCTCTGAGAGATTCAGCAGGCTATGTGTCCATAGGAAACAGAAGACTGCAGAACAGGTATCCACCCCATTCGCCCTACACCACATAAGGAATAAATAAATGTAAATTAAAACTCCCCCTAAGAGGGAGGGAAAATATCTGGCAGGGCTAGATGGAGAATTCTGGAGAAAACGCTGTAAAATTTCAAGAACCTAGAGTTTCTGAAACCATCCAAAGAAGAGCTCTTTTCTTTAAAAGTAAAAAAAAAAAAATCTTTAAAGAGCAGGAAAGGAAGCAAATCATGAACAAGAGCATTTGTTATAAAGAGATTGTGAGTATCCCAAAGTTGTTGACTGTTGTTTCCTGCTCATAAACATTTGATGGGTCCTATAGACTTAGACTAAGGATGGTATAACAGGTTTGGAAACTTGCTGTGCAGTCAGCTCACTCAGAGTCTGCCAACACTGGGAGACTGTTATCCCAGGTTTCTAATGGCTAGGGACAGGTACCAGATGGTGAAAGTCTATTGTGAATTTCCTTGTCATGTCTGAGAACAAGGTCTTTGGGCCTAAGACAATCTCCAGAAGACTGGCATTTTCTTGGGGTTGAGATAAGCTGAGGAGGTTTACATACACTGCCAGGGACATTCCATAGGCTTCCAACTGAAGGAACCTTAGCAATCATCCAATTCACTTTGAAGTAAAGAAGCTCGGGCCCAGGGAGCTGCAAAAACCTGCTCAGAATCCCACAAGGTCTGGCTCACACTGCACGCACCATCCAGGACTATCCTGGGGACACGCCCCTTTCTTTATACTACACTGAAGACAGTCTGCCCAGTGATATGGAGATGTTCTTATAGGCATCCAAAGAAGGGTAGGTTTTTCACTGATTTTATTTTGGAAGATTCCCTCCTCCCTTCAAAAGAGATCTATTTTAGAAAGTACACCTGGGCCATGTCATACACATGAGCCATAAGGGAAGAGAATAGGGAAAGAGTCAAACATCCCTGAGAGGGAAAGTGGAAAACAAAGGGTTAAAAGTACCAGCACTCACAGAGAAAAATTGTTCCTCTTGTTCTCAACCTGCACAAAGGCTCTCCAGGAATTTGCAAGACTTTCAACATTTAAGCTCTTATATGCAAAGATCAAATTAAATCCAACAGATTAGAAAAGGAAAGGCATCTGAGAACAAAGTCTCAGTCCTGAGGTTGAGGCAGAACGAATAAAGTGTGTACCACAGGAGTGGGAGAGGTCCAGGAAGAACCATTCTCAACAAAGAGCTGGACAGCATCCTACAGAATGCACTGAAGAAATGCAGGGCAGACCTGAGGGTGCCACCTCTGCAGCGAGATCCTGCGAATTCTGAAGTTCTGGGACTCAAGGAAATCTAAGGTAGCACACGGTTATTAGTCTATCAGAGGGAACCTCATCTGGGGAGCTGCCTCAGTCTTTCTCACAGAAACAACAACAACAAAATCTGCAAGGAAAACAACAAACATGTTTATTCAACACCTAGAATCATACTAAGTGATATAATTACGGTAGTCTGAAAACATGTCAGACAAAAAATAGAGAGAACTGGAGGACTGTAAAAGTGGGCCAGGTAGAAAGAAGAAATTAGATGACCTCCTTTTGGAGCCAAGAGATGTTTTGTGGCATTGGGAGATAGGGGGAGGAAGCAATCTCTGGCTGTTAGGAGATCTCTGATGAACCCTGCACCCCAGCAGCCTAGTTACCCTGGCTCAAAAGCCAGACACTTCAATCAGATTCTATGAGAGTTAAACTGCATATCAAGCCTGATGCTAGAAATGACGCCTCACAAAACCCACCAGGAAGTGCTAGAAGCCATTTCTGTTATCAATTTAAGTAAATGTTTCTGGCAAATGGAATCTACCCTCCTTAACACAGTAACTGTTGAGCCAGACACCATGGAAGTTTGGCGTGATACTGTTTATAATGAAGAATTCACAAGGTTTCTTCCTTGATTCCCTAAGGCCATATCAGTGAATGGTTAACCGAATATAAAGCATTTGTTATAATCCGTGTGAATTAAAGAATTGTACTGGGCTAGGTTATAGATTCACTCCTAGAGAAATTCTGGCTGGGATTAGTGATAATCAAAATACACAAATTTGAGTTTAAGATTAATAGATGCTAATCAGGACTCCAGGAAAATAGTACATAGCTACTCTCAGGGAAACAGTCTCATCACATATCTTTTCAGAAAGCTCTGACTGCCAAGGTAACTTAGCCCAGCAGTGGACAGCATAGTCTAGACATGTACTGTAAACAAATCAGTTGGCTAGGGAATCCATCAGGGGGAAAGATAGTCAGGAGGTCCCCAGACTGCCGTCTGGATTTGGCATAAGATAATAAGGCTGGCTGACTGGGTACAATTAAGCTAGGGGCTGATAAAGGCTGGGGTATATTTTGAGGACTCAGCAAGCTTACAGGTAAGTGTCAGGACTGTGACTGAGCAGAATAACCCCAGAACTCTGTAAGGTCTGTAACAGTTAGACTGGAAAGCATGGCTCCTGGTTACCTCTAAAGGCTTCTTCTGTAACTTTTAAATAAAGCAACAATAGGAATATGGACATAAAGGGGGAAAGTAGTGTTGCAACTGATGCTTAAAAAGACCCAAGCCTTTCTTATCATATACAGCCATCTCCGCCAGCCCTAGCTTTCCTATTGCTTGGAAGCATTCGCAAAGCATGCTGGGAAGGTTAGCATATGTATCTAGGTATAGGCCCTGAGGGTTATCTAGACCCAAACCTGACTTGACCTCTGTTTGAGCTTTGCATTTGGCAAGAAGCCTGGGGATTTCCCCAGTTTGCACATGGCAGACGCTCTCCCTAGGAAGGGAAAAAATTAATTTGACACAAGCAATCAATCCCACTGGAATGTTTGCATACACTGGGCCAAGCAGAAATGGATCCTAAAGGGAGTACTTCTGGGAGGTGATGGGAATTTTAATGCTGAAAAATGATACTGTGACAAGAGCCCAGTACAATAAAAACAGCAGATACATCTGCACCCGGAGCCTGAACAACACCACATGCATGCATGCATACAGCTTACACGTCCACATACAGACCTGCCATTCTCCTGGAAAAGGCTGTCCAAGTATAAAACTGTCCAACTATCCGTCATGCTGATTGTTCTGCTGAGTTCTGTTTTTTATGTTTTCTATTCAAAAGGTTTAGTTTGAAGAGTGAAGCACTGTCTAATCCCAAAGGCTACAGAGGCCTGAGAAACACTCCCATATCCTGTGTGATTCCTGTGGTCCCCAGGTTTGACGAAAGTACCAGCACCCCTTACCACAACCTAAGCAACCTTTGGAAATTACCTGCCACGTCCTCTCTCCCTCAAGCTCATATCAGCTAACAGGAAACCCTACAGACTCTCTTGCCACTATAATGGTTGTCTCATCAACTATGGTTTAGTAGGCTCCTCGGATTTCTGTCTCTTATGTTGCCTCTTCCTACACAATACATCTCAGAAAGTTCCTAAATTGACTTAAATTGCAATTTTATCATATAATTTTAATACTTAAAATATTTTATAATTTTATAATTTAGAAGATAAAATCCAATTCCTGGAATACAAAATCCAAATTCGTAAAACAGAAAACCCCAGAACTCACTCCATATCTACACACCCTTTCACCCTACAACTTCCAATTCTCCCTCCTCTTCACACAACTCTCTGGCTCTGTTATAGATTCCCTCTGCTTGGAACCCCTTTCCCATCCTAGACACTTCCCATTTGTCACTCTGGACAATGGGTCTCTCTTCCCAATGCCATTCACATATGTCCTACTCTATGGCCATTCCACAAAAGCCCCACCAGGCTTTACCACTCCTGCTATATCACAACTAACCACAAATTCAGCCCTATGATAAACATGGGATGATATAATGCACTTAAAAATGTAACCCGTTGCTCTCTACCAGAATGTCAGTTTTTCAGAAGATGCAGGAAATGTGGGGTAAGGAGATGAAGTTCTGTGTGAAAGAACAAAAGCCAATATGGTAATTTGCTTACCCTGGTTCTCTTGTTGAGGATGGCCCTGAGCTGAGTTTACACGTGCCCTGGGGAAAGATGGTTTCTTTATTGCCTTTACTGCCTTGTCTTCACTATCTGACTCCAGGAAGAGTTCAAGGACACACGCGTTACAAGAGGATCAGTAAGTCAATCCTCCTCATACCTTGGGAGAGCTGGCGGTCCCTAATGAAGACATTATCTAGAGCACTTGACACATTCCTAATTGCAGACTTGGCATCCAAAGACACCTGCTGAGGAAATGCAGGCTTTGCAGCACAGGCCCAGCAGTTCCAGAAACGTGGCTCTGCTTTCAAAACACTAACAGGGCCAAAATGGCATGAGACGATCAAAATGATTCTCCCCAAAGGAATCAGTCAGTGTCCCTGTTCACCGAGCAAGGATGCTAAGTCACATCGTGAGCTTGAGCCTCACAGGGGTGACCAAGCAGTCTTGAGCTTACAAAGACAAAGGCTTCTGGTGGACAAAATGTCTCCAAAAAACATGACAGAAAGATCCTAATACCACCTACCACCTAGCTCCTGTACCCTGCTTTCCCCATTCTCTGCCTGTTCTCTGTTCTGCTGGGAACACTAGCACTGTAGATGGGTCATGCATTTGGTGTGCCCAACTTTGATACTGGCCTCAGTGACAGAAAGAGACTTTCCCAAACTGATCAATAGCAACACCAGTCTCCTGAAACCCAGCCCACAGCTCTTAACTTGAACCCAACCATCAAACACCAATGCTTGCTGATGCCTATGAGGCAGGGTTTCCCTCTAAGGGTCCAGTCTGGTTTAAGCTTGACCCTTCCTGCCTCCATTTCCCAAATGCTAGGATTAAAAGCATGTCCTGCCATGGCCAGCATGGCAGCTTTATTCTCAATCTAGATTTTCCTGGCCTGACCTAGTTTGTCAGTCTTCTAGTTTCTGCATCCTTCACAGGGCCAGAGTTGCCCTCAGAATAGAGAGCAGTACACAAGACATAAAGGTTTCTGTGTTAAAATAGGAAACACCATTTTAGCTTAAAACAACAGTGAGCAAGCAGCTCCTCCAAAGAATAAAAGTCCAGTCTTATGCTAGACTTCACTTTCTATTAGGAATTGACATCATTTGAAAGACAAAGGTTCGGTGGATCTGATTATTCTGGAAAGCTTAAATGACTTGGAAGTCAAATCCTAGCAAGGTACAGGGGAAACAAGACCCAGTACAGGCTCCTACCCCAATGTTAATCAGACTTAGAAGAGCGAAAAATCAGCCTCTCAGAAAGCAGGTCTCCGTGGCCAGCTCAGTTTGGAGTCCATCACCACTCCATCCTTTCTGAGACCAAGAGCTCCCTGAACACAGACCATGTGTGCCTACACAGTACAGACATGGACCAAGCACTCATTAAATGCTTGCTGGAAGAATCAATGCCAGTATACCCTTGCACGTTTACATGCACATAAGGACAAGCATGTAAATACAAGCACATACATGTACATAGACCTTCCTATAGCAGTGCAGTCAGTAAGTTAGAAACATAATTTCTCAACACTTGTTTTCCCAAATCATATTTAATTTGGGTGATACTTTTTAAAATGTTATGTACTTTCTTCTTTTGCATATCCTTACATATATTTAACCTCCCCCATGCTCTACCAGAAGCATTTATTTGCCATGGGGAAGTTCAGGATAGTTATAGCAGCAGGCAAAGAGAAAATGTCAGTGCTCAGCTGTTGATATCCGGGCTTGAATTTTTTTTTTTTTGTTAGTATGCAGCTTGAATTCCTAAGACCCCATGAACATATCGAGAGCCAGCCTGGATGGATCTACAGTGAGGGTACTTTGGACCAGAAGTAATGAGTGCTGAAGATGCAACATGGAGGAGCTATTGTCATGAGGAAAGAAGGAAAGCCCTCCTTCAGCACTGGGGGAATGTGGGACAATTCAATCTAGAGCACACAGTAGGGCCTCAGCCATGTGTTACTTAAAGTCTCATATCAAGTCTAGCCAAGTTTGAGGGAAAGTAGTTCTAGAAATAGTCCAATAGGTCAAATAGTATCTAACGACTCAAGGATTGACAATTCCTTCTCCTACGCCTCCAAATAAATGAATGAATGAATAAATAAATAAATAAATAAATAAATAAAACAAAATTACCCACTTCAGGCCCTAGAGCAGAGTTTCTGTTTACTTGGCACTAAGCAACCTAGACAACCACAAATCTGTTTCTTAGTTTCTTAGTGGTCATATTCTGGGAATCAGAGACCAGAGAAAGGCTGGGCTGAGGTCTGGTCTAAGCGGCTGCTATGTACCATGACTTTGACTCCATAGGCAAACTGTGAGGACTTCAATCTTCGTGCCATCTAACAGCTCAATACTCAAACAGCGGTACTTTGGCTACACCATTGCTAACGTGCACACCAGAGATCAGATCAAATCAGCGCCACATAGAGAATGAAAAAAGTCAACAAGCACACTGCAGGGCAGCCCCATCCTTTCCCTGCCCCCACCACTACCAACACAAGTCCGCACGAGCACGTCTACGTACTTCGACCCTCTCCTGAAGAGAAGTGACAGATATGAGGGAGGTGGGGGTCTGCAACTGAGCAGGTAAATCTTCACAAGGCATTAATCCAAACCAGACCAATCAAGAAGACTACTGTGAGTACCACTGTAAAGCAAACAAAGCCAGGGTACGGACATATGAAATAGCTCCACTTTCGTAAGTGTTGTGAGCTATATTTTCTTTGCATATCTGGGTAATACGAAGTTAAGCGTGCAGCTAAGTCACATTGCTGCCTGGCGGAAAGAAACCTCTGGTGGCTCTCGGCAGGCAGACCGACCACTCTCTCCTGTGAGCATTTCTTGCAAAAGCAAACAGAACATATCACGAAACGTTTTGCTCCAACTCCATCACTGCCAATTTCCTACCAGACATGAAAAACTGCAGTCCTTGAGTGCAGAGCAAGCTGTTGCTCCTACCCAAGTCCCCTAGCTCAGCTTTCAACCACACTCAAAACCAGAGGAGACCCCGGAGAAGAACTGACAAGAATCCCTTCTCGCTGAGTCAGCGATTTTGCTTTTTTCAAAGCACTTGCCTTCTACCCCTCAGTTTATCTCACTCTATTCCCGTGAGGTATGGCAGGGAAGTACGTTGACCTCTTTCTTCAAATGAGGAAAGAGAGGTCCCATCTGTAAAAACAGGAATGTGACCTGGCTTGGCCAATGCACGAAGCTAGTTTGTGGTGGGGAGGACTGGAAACCTAGGCCTGGATCACATCCTTGGGTGATCTTAACCAAGGGCAGACAACTGTATCTGCATGTACACTCTGTGGTATCAGAGTTATGCGCTGAAGCTCACAAAATGCATGTGGCCTTCAGGGGCTAATTTAGATCCAGAACCTGGCTCTTAATTCATTTAATATACACTGTAAAAAGAGACCAAAAGGAGATTCCACAGCTAGCCCAAATGTCACTACCAAAGCATCCTTAAACATTCCACAGGAAGTTATCTTTAGACAACAAGGACAGGCTGTTCCCCTCTCTCCTGAGGATAAAAGCAGAAAAAAAATCTAGAACCCACAGTTGTCCTAGTCACCGCTGAAAAGGATCAGAGGTGGGGTGGGAAATGAGTGACCCTTCTTCTATGATTTGAACTAAATAGCATCGTAGAAAGGAAAAAAAATCTAGTCCTAGTCCATGAAAAATTTTGGTTATAAATGTCTGTCCTTAGGAGAAAGGTAAATGAAACGTAGCACACAAAATGTAACATAGCTCTTAAGACAAAGGAAGCAGAGATAGGTGTGCTGACATGGAAGAGCTGCCCGTGACTATAAAGTGATTAAAAACAACTTGCAAAATAGCACACATAGCATGATTCCCTTTTTGTCACATAAAAGAGAGCTGCGTATTTATGTAAACGCATATCTATACGTGCAGCAGGAACACCTATCTGTTAAATTCACAAAATATTATGGAGGAGGAAGTAATATCTTCTGTACAACTGTTCTATAGAAATATTAGTATACAAAGTATCAATGTCTTTACCCTTCCACACAACTGAGGAACCTTCTGTTTTCCTAGCCTCATACCAAGGTTATTTGACCTATGACTGTCTTACTTTGTACGATGAGACACACGTACTGGTGTATTTCATGTTTAAATTAAGTGGAAGAGTGACTCAGTTCACACAGAGTTCTAACCATCACTTCAACATTTGTTTCTCATCTTAAGTCAATAACCAAAAGCAGGCAGTGCACATAAGAGCAGAAGGAGATGTGTCAAGTTATCAGACAAGCATTCTCTGGGCAGTTGCTATTACAGCAGCTTTTGTATCTTTCACACTCGTGTTCTCAATTCACTAAGCAGCATTATAATAAGGGTGATACTGCTAACATCCCTGAGATAGGAAAAGCTAAGTGTTCTGTAAAAGGATACCTTAAAACCGATCTTTCTTTGTCTTCCTATTTAAATATGTTAAACTTAATGGCAATAAAAACATATCATGTGGATCAAGGCATGCGTGAAATTCCCTTTCTGGTTGATCTCTGGCCATCTTTTTCCCAACCCAAGACCAAAAACTAGTAAAGGAAAAGGACTATGAGCTGCCATGTGTAGCAGCTCTCAGCATCCAGCACGTCCGTCATCCTCTCAGTACTGACTAGAAGATCCATTTGCACATTTGCACTTTCCTACTGGGGTTTTCCAAAAACAAAACAAAACAAACAAACAAACAAAAAACCCACACCCAGAATGCATCTGTATCTACTTTTCCAGTGCTTATGAAATATGTGGATATTTATAATCAAGTGTTCCAAAGGATCCCCTCTGACTAATTCAGACTCAAGAAATAGCTACATTCCACAGTGTTGATTTTACAAGTCTCTTTGTTTAAGGTAGAATTGCCTGTCCACAAAAATTATTTTTATTTCCTTCACACAGCATTGAGTAACTCCCAAATGGCATACACACCAATAATTAGCTTTTGTGAGAAAAGGAAAATCAGGCCAACAAATAATAGTTAAGCAACTATTATTTGTGAGGCACTCAGCTG
Source organism: Rhabdomys pumilio (assembly GCA_030674055.1). NCBI lineage: Eukaryota > Metazoa > Chordata > Mammalia > Rodentia > Muridae > Rhabdomys > Rhabdomys pumilio. The sequence continues at coordinate 19,551,997 of JANHMN010000011.1, forward strand.
AGTGCTGAAAATATAGAAAAGTCCAAAGCAAAATGTATATACAGTACAGCTGCTGCATACAGACATGAACATTGTCTAAGCCAAGGCCTCCAGGTGGTCTTGGGGCCATTGGTTTCTATGAGGATTTGTGACAGTACTGGTGTCCAAACAAGGCTATGTACCTTATTACCACTCCAGACTCAGTGTCCAAGACACCAGCCAGAGACATAGGAGTCCTACTTTTATTCCCAACCTAGAACCCACAGGATGGGTCGGCATGCTGGTCCACTCTGACATCATTGCAGAGACCATCTGTTTATGCAATTGCCATTCATTCTACAAAGAATGTGTGCAGCCTGGCTCTTCTCTCCCCCAAGCTCCCAGTAGCTCTCGGTGCTTGATCTTGGTGCTCTTACACAAAGACAACTCAGGTCAGCTTAATAACAGCTCTAGCCTCTGACTAGGAGACCAAATAGACTCCCACATATCCACAAAGCAGTCAGCATCCCTTCCAGAACTAGCCCTAGGAATCTCATCCTTTTTTTTTTTTCCTTTTTTTGGCTGTGACGGAAGTCATCCTGGTTGTCTTCCCACAGTCATTCTATTGCTTAGCATGTTCAGTCTCTGCCACTGTCTCTTCCTGTGTCTTTTTTCAAACATTTAAAGGTTTTCTACAAAACAAAAACAAACGAACAAACCCTACAACCTCACTAGACCTGAAAACTAAAATATTTTACCAAAGTTTAATATGTGTGCATAAAAATCACATGTATAAATCCAAAATTTCACACACCTGTAATTAAAAAAAAAAAAACTATCAAATGCTCTAAAGATGTTCTTTTGACACCATTTAACTTGTCTCTTGGCTTTCCCCGCCAAACTCCCTGAATGGCTGTCTGTAGTCTCTGTGTTCATTTTTTACCACTGAACAGGGGTGACCCCGTGACCCCTCTCCACGTACATCCCAGTGAGGCTGCTAATCCTCTGCACTGTCATCACATGATGCACCCTCTCCCTAGAAAACCATTCTGGTCCCATAGTTGGTCAAGCATCTCCTTAAACTTCAGTATCTGAGCATGTGCTGTGCCAGTGCATTGAGACACTGGGAAGGGGCTGGGAGTCCTGTGCTTTCCCTATGATCTAAAGCTGTGGCATTATTCCAATGGAACATCTTCAATAGCCACCATCCCAACAGGGAGTCCGGCCAATCTCCTTCTCCAACTGTTGATGATCAGCCCACACCCTCCCTTCCAGAACAGTAAGTAGACAGGGATGGAAATCCCACTGGAACTCTAGACCCCTCCCTCTCAGCCCCCTTTGTCATATCCAATTAACCATCTGTCAGCCTCCAGGACCCCTTCTAGGCTCACTGTCCAGCTGCCAACTCGACTGTGCCTGCTACCCCCACCCCAGGATGCTCACTGTCCCAGGAGTGTGGGGTAAGAGTGTAGAAGATGAGATTTTTAACAACAGCCCTTATCCTTGCCTGTTTTGCCTAAAATAAATGCAACTCCAAGCTTAAATATCACATCCCTACCTAACTCTGCACAGTAAAAGAAGGAAAGAAGGGAGAGGGGTAAATGAAAGGAAGAAGGCAGGGAGAGAAGGACAGAGGAAAGGAGAGAGAAGAAAGAAGGGAAGGAGGGAAAGGGGGAGGGAGGGAGGGAGGGAGGGAGGGAGGAGGGGAGGGAGTAAAGATCCCACTGAATGTCACAATTTTCATAATTTAGAATATAAAAGGATTCATCTAACCGGCAATACAATAATGTTATATATGTAATATAGTCATGCCAGTCATACATATAACCATATTATACTGCTAGCAATGTAAGCTATATGGCTATTTATAATATGAATGTAACTGTCAAATGCTCTAACATATCCAGAAACACCAAGCAGTCTTGAGAGGAAAGGACTTTTAATATTCATCTTATGGATGAAAAAAAACAGAACTCAGAAGTAATAATTCACACAGTCTCATGGTTACTAAGTTCTAGTTCAGCTGGGAGATTCTGACTGTGGGGCTCGCCCACATCTCAGGAAACTCCATCTCCTTCTGCTCCCAGGGAGATAAACCTGGTCTCCCTCTGGTAAGTAACAGCACCCAGATTTCTATTCTGTTAGGCTATGTAGGACCACGGAGAATCCTTTGATGAAATGGAGTGTTTTCCTTAATGACAGTTCAAGTTTCTCCCTATGACAGACTTGGAGAGAACACTTTAGGGACAAGAACTAGGATATGGCATCTTCTTCCTTGTGTGTAGAGGATTGCTGTACTCCCTCTGTGCCACCTGTGATTGGTGGCATCTCCTGGTGGCCAGAGCTCAACCCCTCTATAACAAGCTGCCCAGAGACCTAGCCTGAGCCAAATCCCTGTACTCTCCTCAGTGCACCCCGCTCTAGCACTCACCTTCCTGGTTTTCCACAGAAGGTGAGTCTCCAGGGCCCAGTAGTCTAGGGCAAATCCACTTCAGGAATGCTAACTGTGGCTCTACAGGCCTTGCTTCCCAGCTTTTCTACCCAAAGGCCTCAGAGGGTCACTTCATCTGGACCACACACTTCAAAGATTGCACATCCTGACCCCTGAGGAGAGAGATTCTTTCTGCAGGAGCTGTTCATCCAGCAGTTTGTATCCTTGGGTCCTGGCTAGCCAGTGATTTTACTGAGGTCTACCTTTCATCTGGTGCCTGAGCAAGAAGCATCTTCCCATGGACCAAGGCAGACCCTTTGGCTGACCTTGAGATCTGTCCCTTCAAGCTGAGGCTGGGAATTTAGTTGAATGGTAGAGAGCGCTTGCCCAGAACACCAGAGGGCCTAAGTTGGAGCCCGAATAGCACAGAACAGATATCCAGGTTCATCCAGGACCTTCCTCCCTAATCCATCTTCTTCTTCCTAAACACTCACTCTCTGCCCCCTGTGTGCCTTCTCCCTCTTCCACGCCGCAGGTATTCCCGTATCTTCCTCACCTAAAAAAGTCTTTCCCTCAACTCTTTCTCCATCCAGCTACTTGACTATTTTTAATCTTCCCTTCACAGCCAAACCTTTGCAAAGAGTCATCTCTATGCACACCCACCACTTCCTCCACATCCACTCACTCCCATATTCCCTTTGCAACTTCAACTCCACCCCCATACAGGACTGACACTAGCCTCACAGTTACCAACCATCTCTCTGACTGAGGAGCCAGTGGCTGGCGTTTGCTCAGCCCCGTATCCTTCAGCTTCCCGGCAACATGAAGCCCTATGGATCACCCGCTTCCCTCCAAACCCCAGCGTCTCCTGGTTCTCTTCCAGCCATTCGCTTCAATCTGCAGTTCTGCCCTTGGCCTTCTGCCCTTCGGTCGGTGGAAGCTTTTCATTTATTATCTCATCTATGCTGATAGCTCCAGCCACAGCTTCTTTCAGATATCTCCAAAATCTATATTTCTGACTCTGGCCTCTTTCCAAGGCTCCAGACTCCCTTCGATATCCACATACTGAATCAACACATCCCTTAGGTGTCCACTGCCACCTGAAATGCTACATGTCCCAAGGCAATTTTTCCAAATCCTCCAGCCCCTCCCTGCCCCCACAGCTGCTTCCCTGTTTCCCAACTCCTGATTTTCCAGGGGCACCTCTATCCCCTGACCCCCAACCTCCTCGACACCTCTACATCCAATTTGTCAGGTCCTATGGGCTCAGCCTCCACAAATTCACCTCCATTGCTTGTCTATCTTTCCCGACCAGAAGTCTCTTCCTCCATTCTAAGAGAAACTCCACCGAGTTCTTGGATTCATATTCCTTACCACGCCACTGCCCATGTTCAGAGAAACCAACTGCAGAAAGAGCCAACTCACTGACCTTCCATTCAAAACACTCATGCTCTATGAGTCCAGTAAATGCTTAGCAAAGCAATCAATCAGTTCGGTCCCCACCCACTTCTAGGCCTCCGCTCCCATTCATCCTCTGCCTGCATCCTTTGGGTCATGTCCACTAGACTATTACGGTTGCCCATTGAGCATTGTCTCCTATTGGTCTTCAGCCTGGGAATGTAACACTCTCTAGCTTTCCCTCCAGTTCCTTGGTAGCAGCTGAAGACATAACCACACCTGTAAGTGTATACATCACCCATCACTGTGTACTCCTTAGCTTGTTTATTCCTGACATCCATGTTCTCTAGCAAGTACCTGACTCACTTCCAAAGAACGCTATGGGGGTGGAAAGGGAGGAGACAAAGCTAATTCTCCAAGTCTCTGCTTTGCCTTCCTGAATGAAGATCTCTGTCCTCCCAACAGACTCTTTCTGTTCCTTTGCTCCTCAGCAGACACGATTTCAAGCAGCTCTATTGATCCAACAGCGCTATGGCTGTCAGTCATTTCCTAGTTATTCTCCTGCCAGTCATTCACACAAAGGAGTGGTAGGAAGAGTCTCAGCTATACACAGAGAAGGAACGGGAAGGGACCAATTCTCTGTACCCACCTGAGGCTCAGCAGAAACAAGCCAGCCTATTCTCACCAGCATCTCTCAGTGGCTGGGGCCATGTGGCTCAGCGCATGGGAAGGGGCTGCGGGGGGGGGGGGGCTAGCATATTTACTCCTTTGTGTAACAGTTAAAAATAGAAGTGCCCTAACCTGTTGTAATTAGGATGGCCCGCCCAGTCTTCCTGGAAAAGAACGATTAGGATTACCTCTCCTCACTGACTGAACGGTCCTGTGGAGGTCAGATTAAATAAGATACTGCCTGTCGAGAGGCACTTAGAGAAACAGGATGCTCCATTTGGAATAACTATCTGCAGAGATTTGGGTATCCATTGCACAACATATAAAGCCCTTTCACTGTGTCTTATTTGAATCACTCGACAACCCTCTAAGGGCACAGCGACTGAAGGGATTGTTATTCCCATCCTATGTAGATGTCAAAGTCACAAAGTCACGTGGACAAGTCATTCAGATAGCGGGGAGCAAAAAGGAGGATCACCTTCCTGCTCTCAAGCATGACCTTCCTTCACAGACTTTTTCTCCCCTTTCAGCCCATTAAGTCCGAGTGCTCCCAGAGGGAGGATATTTATATTTATATCCATTTCCCTCCTGCTCCACAGTCCTTCCTTTGATGGTTTTATATACTTCCACAGAGTGTGACTGCAGTAGACACTCAATATGTATTTGTTAAACAAGTGACTGAAGGCAAGAGGCCTAAAGTCAACCTCCTGAGTCCACAGGCAGGCAAGGCTCCTTGCTCCCCTCATGCTGCTGTTGTGGCACCCTCCCCGTGCATGTGAAACTCTGCCTAGCAGCCATCCAGAGGTGCCCACTGCATAAGTACAACAGCAGGCACAAGACGGTACTAACAACTAAGCCCTAGTTACTAGGGTTTCCTGAGTTGCCGCCGTCCCCAAACGTCACCAGACGCTTTACACTCTTCTACTTAAGCACCTCAAACTGTAAAACAAGCTTTATTACTCCTATTTTTGCAAAACTCCTGAAGATGAGTGACAGTAAGTGATTTACCCAAGAGCAAACCCCTAGTCAGTACTGCGTTTATCTGATCCAAGGCAAAAGCATTCCAGCTACTCTACGGTTATCTTCCCCCATCAGGACTACTGATGGCAGGTTTCATTTGGGTGGTTCTTTGTTGTCCTGTGCGCTGTAAGATATCTAGCAGCACCTAAGATCTGACTACAAACTAGAAGCCTACAGCAAACTGTTTTGTGAGTTATGACAACCAAAAATAAATAAAGAAAGAAAGTCTCCAGACATTGGCAGATGCTTTCTGACGTGAAGTAGCATTGCTCCTGGTGGAGAACCACTGTGCTACCCTAGACTGCCTACCTCCAGAGATCAAGACCAAGTGCACTTAGGAGAACTCTGGGAAGTATTTGTTGGACAGAGTCTAAGAGGACCCCTAGTGCATTCGCTCTGGGTCTGAGGCTTACAATCAGCAAGGGTTTTCATACTTGCAACCCCATCTCTTTCTCTAGCCCTCGTTCATCCCAATACCTCCTCTTGTTCCTTAAAAGACATTAAATATAGCTGGACAGAACTGCCAATAACTATCGTATTGGCAGCCCATGATAACAGGATGAATCCAGCCTCCACAACCTTACAGACGTAGCGCTGATCACTAGTAATATATTCTGAAATAGATTAGCACAGAAATCACCTACCTATGATACAACATTCTCTCTCTCCAGAAACACAAAGTCCCCTCAATACTCCTCCAGAAGTCCCTGAGCAAGCAAATGACTAAATGTCCAATTGATGACTGAAGAAGACAGAAGAGAATTTTTAAAATACAATAAGCATTGAGCTGAGTATGCTGGATAGTCTTCTGTCAGTCTGACATTAGGTCAGGTCATCTGGGAAGAAGAACTTTGAATTGAGAAAAATGGCTCCAAAGGATGGACTGTAAGCAAGGCTGACTGGGAATTTTCATGACTGACAACTGATGTGAGAGAACCCAGACCATTGTGGTGGTGCCACCTCTGAGAAAGTGGTCCCTGGAGGGTACAAGTAAGCACGCTGAGCAAGCAAGGGGAAGGGACAAATCAGTAAGCACTCTTCCATGGCCTTGGTGTGAGTTCTGCCTTCAAGCTCCTGCCCTGTTAAATTCTCATCCTCATTCCCTCAGTAATGGACCATGATAGGGACTGTAAGCTGAAATAAGCCCTTTCTTTCCCAAGCTGCTTTTGCTCATGGTGCTTTATCATTGCAACAGAACCCCTAAGACACTGGGCATAATGTTTACCTTATGGTTGTCAAGAGTAATGTCAAAGGAGATTGTGGTGCTTTGAATATGCTTGGCCCAGTGAGGGGCACTATTAGGAAGTGCAGCCTTATTGGAGAAAGTGTGTCACTGTGAGGGTGGGCTTTAAGCCCCTCCTCCTAGCCACCTGAAGACAGTCCTCTTCTGTTAGCCTTTGGAGCCGGATGTAGAACTCTCAGTTCCTCCTGCACCATGTCTGCCTAGACGCTGCCATGCTCCCACCTTGATGATAATAGACTGAACCTCTGAACCTGTAAGCAATCCCCCAATTAAATGTTGTCCTGTACAAGAGTTGCCTTGGTCATAGTATCTCTTCACAGCAATGAAACCCTAAGGAAGACAGAGATGTTCTCCTTTTCTGCGGAAAGAGGTAAGGGGATTTCTCTCTTCTCAGGAACCTACTGATAGTTACTCAAAGAATTGCACACAAAGTATGTGGTTATTTCAAAGTCTTCCTTTTCTGTGATCTGGAGTGACAATAACTTGTCTTCCTATACAAGTGGGATGGAGTTATTACCTAAGTTTGAGGAATGATACAGTGAGTAAGACATACCATAACCCAGATTCAACAACTGCTTACATTTGACTATTCCTGTTATATCTCTAAGGGAGATAGAATTTTTGATGAAGTGTAAGGTATTTTAAAGACTTTGTACTTAACTCCAAAAAAATGATTTTAATGGGGAAATGGGTCCTATACATAGGAGAAGGCTAAACAACAATACAAGGCCACTGACTCCGTGAGAATATAGACACTGAGGTTTTACAGAGGTAGTCGTAAGCTGTAAACGCTTTCAAAAAAGACAGGACACAAATCTTGAAGAATGTGTCGGATTTGGAGGCTATGAAGTAGGCTGGGAATGAATCAATAATAGTAAAAATGCCTTAGACAATGGGGAGGAATGCTGGCTACAACCGAGCAGCTAAGCATGGACTTGACCCGTAGACACCGGGGAGTTACTGCAGCTTCATAAACTAGACAGGAACGAGTGAAACGGTGTGTTAGGGAGTGTTGTCAGCCCCAGGTACAAGGCAGAGGTGGGGAACACTTAGAAGGATGAGAAGGGGGCTCTAAAAGGAGTCCATGGGGGCATGGCCTTGGGCAGTCACCCTGAGGATGAGCAACCGCTAACTACGAAGAACTGTGCAGCAAGGTTTGATAAAGGAGGGAGATCCTTCGAATGAATGCCAAGGTTTTAAACATCATGACTGGGAAAGAAAAGATGCCACTTAGAGAATAGAGAAGAGAGTGGATAGGATATGGTGGTTTGTGGAGTTGGAAACACACACAGAAAAGCTGAGTTGAGCTGAGCTGAGCTTGGCCAAAGACCAGTTAACAGTGTCTTTCCCCTCGAAAATGTCTGGATGCAGAACCAAGGCTCAACAGAGAGTTGGACATAGAGCTCACAGCAACTTCCTTTTCCTTAGCCTTTTGCCTTTGCATTTTAAAGAAAGAGCTTTTCTCTTCTGCTCACCAAAGCTAAGCTACGAGTTGTGTTATGGAGCCTACTCTTCTGTCTCGTCTCTGGGATCCCACGCAGCCACTTCTGTCTCCTCAGCTAGCTCGCTCTCTCTCTCTCTCTCTCTCTCTCTCTGTCTCTCTCTCTTTCTCACCCCAAACTACCTATGACAAAAACTCAAAACTCCTTTTCTGACAGTCGTGTTTCATCCTGTCTCTTGCTGATAAATTACATGTGCCTATATCTATATCCTATTTGCCATCCTAAATGCCCACCTTGAGTGTCCCTTCTGATCCTGTGCACCCAGAATCAGCAACCAGGGTTTGGTTTTTCTATTCTTCCTATTCAGCCTGTCTGCCCCATAATCACATCAGAGCTCGCACAGACTTCCTGTGGCCTCCGAGATCCAGACTCCTTTTTGCCATTCCCAAAATGAGACCTCCTGGTCCTACTTCCTCCATTCCCTCCCTCTGGAAGCCGCAAGTACACCATGCTTCCAGATCATCAGGACCACTCCTAGACGTCCGTGCCTTGAGTCCTCATGTCCTGCTCAAAAATGACTTGATGTCCACATCCAACTCTTCATATATAAACGTGTCCTGAGCTGAGCACATCAGTCAGCTGAGTTCACCCATTCTTCGGCTCTCAACCCAGCTCCTTCTCACCGCATCACTAGTTTCAGGAAAATTCAGCATGTCTACCTCTCACGGTGTCTCTCAGAGTCAGCCTTGACTCCCCATCCTTTCTGCCATCAACACAGGGCAAGCCCCCAGGCTCCACCTCATTCTTGGATGATCTCAGCATCTCCCTGGATCTTACCTTTATTATTCTTTTTTACTTCATTAATAATATCTCCGCTGGACTAATCTTTCCAAACACTGCTTTGTGATGTGTCTTTGCCTGAAGACCAGCAGTGACTCCCTTTTTCCCTTGAATCATGTCCAGACTCCTCTTCAGAAGCTTTCAGGATTCTCTTATTTGTTCTTATTATTTTTAGCCAACGCTGTCCCTCCCCCTCACTAAACTACCCTTTCCCCTCAGTCAGCCCAGTCTCCTCAAAACCCCATCCTTTTCATCTTTGCCCAGCCTCCCTGCCCCGCCCACTTCAAAGACCACCCTAGGCACCACCTTCTCTGCTTCTGACAGCTCTTAAGTCACAGCATCCTAACCTTTAGCTATCAGTTAATTAGCAGCCTGTAACTTCTTGAGGACAGAAACTACTGTGACTATTTCTTCTGTGTTCCACAGCACCCTGGACAGCAGAAGATTCCCAGTAGGTGTTAGAAAGTCCTTGTTAGTCAGTCATTTCTTGTCCCAGTCCTGCACTGACAAATCTCCTTTTTCAGCCTTACAACCATGACCAGTAAAAGGTTAAGATTTGATTAAAATGTAAAGCCTGTAACAAAAGAAAAACCTTGTAATATACTTTGTCAGACTTGAAAAAGAATCCTTAGGAAAACAATCAGGACTGTATCAATCTATACTATAGGATACTATAGTATGCTATAGATACAATCTATACTATAGGATATTATACTAGACTATAGGTTAGTGTGGGGGAGCATAGTTGGTTCTATATCCTTATAAATGCAAAGAAGTGAGATACTGGGAACCTCCTTTAATCAGTTGGTCATGAGAACTAAAAAATCCAAATAATCAGAAAGCAGGTAGGCAAGACAAGTAAACTGACTAAATTATTTAAAACATGACTAATTAGAGACACAGTATGCCAGAGTTTTGACAAAGTAATTGTCAGCCTGGTCTTTGTACATGCAAATTTCTCCACCACAAAGAAGGGGGTAATCCTGGTGGGGAAACTTTGGACAATCTGTTTGATGGTTTTTTGGTTGTTCAACTGAATAAATTTATAATCCAGCCAGCCAACCAGGTACAGAGCTATGTTTCACAGAAGACATGAATCAAAAAGGAAAAGGTTGAGAAACATAGTCTGTCCAGACTTAAGAATCCCCAACAGGGGCCTGTGCGATGACTGCAAGTGGAGTGAAGGCCAGAACACAGAAGGCCATGAGGCAGAAAAGCTCTACTCTAGACTTACCCCTTTACAGCCTGTCACAGGTCATCATGCAGGTTTGTGGATAGAGGATTTAAATGGTCTCTGACTCTAAGTGCACATGAGATCTAGCCTCTCTTCCCACCACCACGGCTGCCACCACATCCTTGAAGTCAGCAAGACTGCCCTGTAGAAGACCATTACCCCAATAGGAAGCTGACCCCAGCCCACTTCTTACTCTGCGATCTGAGACTACCCAGGCAATGTAAACTACTTGAAAGGCACTGGGGAACATAACAAATTAACTAACAAGTCTCTAGAATTGGAAGCTACAAAATAAATGCCTATCAAAAAAGTAAGGAAGACGAGAAAAGGAAAAAAAGAAGAGAGGAGAGGAGAGGAGAGGAGAGGAGAGGAGAGGAGAGGAGAGGGGAGGGGAGGGGAGGGGAGGGGAGAGGAGAGGAGAGGAGAAGAGAGGAGAGGAGAGGGGAGAGAAGGGGAGAGGAGAGGAGGGGATGAAGAACGTAAGTTCATACTTCAGGGTAGACTATGAATTTATATCATGGTGGGTTTTCCCCAGAGCTAGAAAATACAGCTGCTTAGCATGGCTGGGGTGGATGTGAGTGGGGTCTGACAAATGTTTCTGGATGTCACTTAGCTTCCAGAGTCTCTTTCCCTAGATTCAGGACTATAAACCCAAGGCAGGCACCTCTTTAGAATTCATGCTTTAGTGTCTAAGACAGAAAGAGCAGGAGAGAAAAGAGGGGGATGGGGGAGGAGGAGGAAAGTGAAAATGCTGACTCCAGAGATGGAGGAGGGAGGGAGGGCAAGCTGAGCCCTCGAAGCAAGAATAAATGACAGGAGATTCTTCCCTTTCCCAGACCCTGGCATCAACTCCTGTCCTCCAGCTCTTTCCTCCCCAGACCAATTAGAGATGACCATATGGGCCAATTAAGTCTTGACTTTCAAAGCCACAAGTTCCCCCACAAAGAGCCCGACTCCGTTCCCTAGAGTGGTCCTCCAGGGTAAAGCAACAGGGCTAGGAAACAGATGGGTGTGCAGCCTCCAGAGCTAACTTGACCCCTGACCCCCACCAGTTCATGTCCTCTGATCCAACTTTCTCAAAGGGCGAGCAGATGCGTAGGGCGCCCATAACTTATCAGAGTCCTTGGGACAAAGATTTCCAGACAAAATGGTTGCAGACCTGTGGGGAGCTGGGGAACTACACAACGGAGCTGGTGGAAGCTACAGGTACAGGGGAAATGGGGACTTCTTGGTGATGTTTGAAATAGGGCTACAGGTGTTAGGAGATGAGGGTGACCGGTGTCTATTCTGAGGAAGGGACTGTGGAGCCAGGGAACGAACAGGAGCAGCTACAGATAGGCTGCCTGGGAGGTGCAGAGGCGCAAAACGCTGGAAAGCTATCCCAGGCTCCACGCACCGCAGGCAAGCAAAGATTTGGTGGGTGTGTATTGAGAGGGACGCTAACTCACACTTCCAGCAATCAGCGATTCCTAGGTAAAAACTCATCTGTTCCCTGAACTGGAGAAAGGACCAAGCAGCAGGTCCGAGGTGCCTCTGATCCTCCCAGCGGGTTCAAAGTCCCAGAAGCCGCTTCCCAGCACGCACCCTGCATGTTCTCTCCTCGCCTGGCTCATGCTTGTCAGTCTGCAGCCTGAGCACCTCGCGACCCCTGCTGCCCCTCTTTGCACATTAGGGCCCCAGGTCCTGGAGGGAAGAAGGGCAACCCAGGAGCCCCGCAGATAGGCACTGTGGAAGTGGGGAGCCGAGGGAGGGGCCGGGACACCGGTAGCTGAAGGGGCGAGCTGCAAAGTGATCCAACATCTCCCAGAGAAGGCGGCCCAAGGGGACCGCCTCCCGCCTCCCCAACACAGACTCCCGCAACTGGGGTGAACGCCGAGGGGCGCCCAGCCCCCACACCCTCCCCCAAAACGCCGCCAGCACCGCCAGAACAACGTGAACCTCCGCAACTCCAGCCAGCCCCGACGATCGCGGGGGGCCGCCTCCGACTCGTACGCCCCGGCGGCAGCCAGCCTGCGGTCCCCAAACTTGTCCGAAGACACCGCGTCCGAGGCGGCCGCCCTCAGCCGCGGTCCCCAGAACCCTGCCCGACCTTACCTGTCCGGAAAAAAGCGTCCACGTCCGAGTCGGCAGCTCCCCCTTCCTCCGATGCCCCCTCCGGGGGGTTCATGACTGGGGGAAGGTGTCCGCGGGCAGCCGGGCGCCGGCGAAGCCTGGGGCCGAGGGCGACGCGGCGCCCGGTGGGCGGAGGGCGCGGCGGCCGTGGCCACCGAGCCGGCAGCCGCGGGGCTCCGGGGCGCGGGCGCGGGGCGGGGGGCTGCGGCGGGGGGCGCCGAGCCTCTTCAGGCGGCGGCGCGCGGCGGGCTTGGGGCGCCTGCCGCCGGTTCCCCCATGGTCCCCTCCCCGGGGCGCTGGCCGCCTGCTGTCTAGCCCGGGCCGGCCCGGGGTCCCCGCTGCCTGCGCGCCCGCGGTGCCCGGCAGCGGCAGCTGCCTCTCCTCGCCCGTCCGCCCGTCTCTATTGTTCAGCCCCGCTCGGCTCTCTCCTCTTTATTTTTCCTCCTCCCTCCCACCCTCCCTGGCTCCCTACCTCCTCCCTCCCTCGCTCTGCTCGCTCTGCTCGCTGCCTCCCTCCCGGCTCCCTGGCTGGCTCGCGAGCTCTCGGGCTCCCCCTCTGGCTCCCGCCGCCGCGGCTCCCGTGGCTCCTCCCGGACTCCGGCTCCCTCAGTCCGGGGCCAACAATGACCCGGGCAGCGCCGAGCTGCAGGGACGCTCCCGCCGGCCCGGGGCTTTGCCACGGGCGCCCCGCGGCGCGACGCGCCCTTCCCCGCGGCCCGCGCCGGCCCTCCCGGAGCCCAGGCCGAGCTATTGTTCGCGCCGCGCTAGGCCGGCTTCCTGAGCCCCGCAGGAAAAGCCCGGGCCGAGGCGGCGGGGCGGAGGGCGGGGCCGCCGGGCGCTCTCCGGGCTCGCGGGGGACTCTGTGGCCGCCGCACGCTCCGCCGCGCTCCCGGTCCTGCCACCTCCCTGCCCCACCCTGCTCCCAGGTGCGCGCTGGGAACCCCGACCTGCCTGCACCCCTCCTGCAACAAGCCCCCCCCCCAGTCCCCAAGTCCGACTGGCCTGTCCCTAGAGGCTGGACTTCATCCCTCTCCTTCCTGACCTGCCCCTGGTCGCCCTGCCCTCTGAGGCCTCCCGGATCTTTCTCACCCCATCCCTGCTTATGTCTCCCCTTTTCAGCTGTTCTTTGCCCCCATTCAGCACCCGCTTCAACATCTCTTGAGCGGCTCAGAAAATCCTTGTCCCGTTTTATTCCTCTTGTGGATGCCTCCCTGCCTATCTCTCCCGTCCTGTCGCTCTTTTGTGTCTCTCATTTGTCTCTGTCCTGCCCTGATCCTTGGCCCGCATCTCAGGGCTCCTCTTGGACAGCTGTCAAAACTCCCTAATCCCGGGGGGCCTTCTCTGTTCTGTCCTTCTCTCTCCAGTGAATGGAGAGATCCAGTTGGCCTGGATAAAGGGGGTGTTGCAGCGAGCTGAATTTCAATTAAAGTAGAAAGAAGGGCTGAGGAGAAACCGGATAACAACCCCCCCCCCCAAAAAAAGGGTAAAAGAAAAAAAAAGAAAAGAAAGCAGATGTTGTATGGAGTAATTAATGTGATGATTGAATTGTGGCGATCGGTTTGATTGGTTTTTAAGCAATAATTAATAATTAGTCGGTAGCATATTAGCGGCCATAAAACAGGATCTTCAGACCTGAGAACTTAATGTGATGTGTTGAGGGCTATTTGTTACTGCCTCACCCAAGGCGTTGGGAAGAGAAGGCAGTCAGTATCTGACCTGATGTGTTAGAACGCATCTAATGGGAAAACCAGGTGCTTGCCTTAAGTTGAGGGCTTCTCCATTCCTCCCGGTCTCTTGAATCTGTTTGTCTCTGGCAATCTAATTTGGTGCTGCCTCTCTCCTGGGGCCAAAGCATCTGGGGCTGCTCCAGATCCAGGGTAACCCTGGCAGCAAATGAGAGGAATCGTGATTTTAAGTCAACACTTTCTGCTCTCACCTTTCTTTCACTTTCTCTGCCTGTTTTTACCTTTAAAAAAAAAACCTAAACCCATTTTTTATAAAAAAAGGGTAACTACACCCAAACTTCTGTACACCTATCAATCAGACCTATATACAAACTTGAGACCCAGCAGACCCTGTAGTGTTTACGAGATTACAAGTCAATATCCATACGATGGAATTCCTTCGGCCCCAGTTGACGGGCTTACAGCCAGATGCCACTGCCTGCTACCCTCTCTGACCGTGAGAATACTGTTCATTTGTCTTTTGTGATTGTTCCTTTACTGTCAGTCTGTACCTATCCCCTGCACATGCCCCTGACACCAAAGTCACTGTCAATGCTTCCATTGCACGGGAAAGAACCAGAAGCTAAGAGTCAGGACACAAGAAATGTTACATGTTTAGAGGGAGGTTCCTATCAAAATCTCAAAAGATAAAGCCTAAAGTGAGAGACCATCCCCCATACAATGACACAAATTTTCTATTAGATTTCTATTTAAAAGGTTAAATATTCATAGGTATATGGAGATCAGAAAAGAAGATTTCAGAGCAAAAACTTTTACTACAAATAGAGACGGGCATTTCAGTCCAACAGATAGACTTGATTGCTGATCCCGAAGGAGTTAGTACCTTGAAAGGGGCTTCAAAATACATGAAGCAAAACTGATAGAACTCACATTGGTTGGAATTTGTCAACTTAATACAAACTTAGACATATCTTGGAAGCAGAATCTTAACTGAGAAACTTACCCCATAAGATTGACTTATAGGCAAGTCTATGGGGTATTGTACCAATTGATTGCTGTGGGTGTAGGTGAGGCCCCCACTCATGAGGACAGTGTCACCCCTGTGAGGATCATCCTGAGTTGTATAAGAAAGCAGGCTGAACAAGCCATGGGGAGCAAGCCAATAAGGACAGTTCCCCAGTGGCCTCTGCATCAGTTCCTACCTTTATACCCTGCCCTGACTTCCCCAGGCGATGAGTGTGACTTGAGAGTCAGAAGTTAAAATAAACCCTTTCCTCTTAAATTGTTTTTCTTCATGGTGTTTATCAGAGCAATAAGAACCCTAAGACTAGCCTGTAAGGAGAAGCAGACAATTTCATAATTGTAGCCAGAGATTTAATATCTGTGTCTCTTAATAATTGAAAGAATGAGGAGACAGGTCATCTTAAGAAGATTTAAACAGTGCCATCCACCCGATGTTGACATTTACAAATCATTTATAAAGCTCCCATTACAAACAGCAGATAAACATGCTTTTCCCCAAGTAAACGGGTAGCATTTCAGGATAAACCAAATGTTAGCCATAAAACAAGTCTCAATAAATTTAAAGGGATTAAAATAGTGCTAACGCAAAAATGTTGCTTTTAGAAAATCACAAAATGCATGTTCTCCAGACACAACATGATTTAAAAATCAATAACAAAAAAAAAATCCAAGAACTTTGGGAAAATACTTGGAAACCAAAATGCAAGCATCTAAATAAATCATATCAATTAAGAGCTCAAGGGAGAGGAGTCGGAAGTAGCTCAGCTGGAGTCAGTTCCCAGCATCCATGCTGGGCAGCTCCCAACCAACCACCTGTAAGTTCAGCTCCAGGGAATCCAGCAACCTCTTCTGGACTCTACCTGGCACGTGCACACATATGCACATGCCTATACGCAGACACATAATTCTCTTTAGAAAATAATAACTAAAGTGGAATAACACAGATTCGCAACAGCTGCAGATGTGTGGACTGGATCTGCAAACGAATGAACAGGTATGGATGGAGAAGGAACTCAGTGGGCCCAGCTGCTCACAGCTGAATTATTCTCTATTGACATAGTCAGGAAGTGAGGAAATCATTACCTTCCAGTTATGTGCCCGATAATGACCCCCCCCCCCCCCCCGGCTCCGATGAACAACTCCAATCATGGTTCACAGGCTGGTTAAACTGAATGGGTCACAAAACAAAACCAGAAGTCAAGAACTTTGGAAAGGGATGCTAAAGGATGAGAGGGATGGAAGAAGATAAAGAGGATAAGGTGAAAGTAACAAGAATAAGAATACATCACATACACGTATGAAATGTCAGACAAAATCAATAAACATGAAAGGGAATATAAGGAGGAAGGCTAAAGTGAATAAAAACAAAGACAACATAAAAACAATCTTTGGAATGTAGCTGAAGTGACACTTTTTATAGCACTGAAAGCTATTTAAAAGAAGAAGTTCTCACAATTGAAGCATACGCGAAAATGTCAGTTGAAACCATTGATTAGTGCAATTAATACGCAGTAATAATTACAAACGTCTACAAAGGAACAAATGGCATTAAAGCAAAACAGAAAACTTAAAATACTGGCGCAGAAGGCAATAAACTCAATACAGGCAAAAAGGAAAAAAACGTCTAAATCTTGGCTGACAAGATAAAAAAAAAAAAAAAAAAAAACCAGAAAATCTTCTAGCCGGAGTGATAATGAAATAACAGGGAAAACGAATGCTAGCATTAGCATTAGTGAGAGAGGAGGCATCACTACAGGCTTGACAGATACAGAAAGCACAATGGAGAAATAACAAGTAAGTTTATTCTAATACATCTAGCAGCTTTCACGAAATGAACAAAAGTGCTTCAAAGGAGCGAGTGTTAAAGTTCACCCAAGAAGAAATAGATAAGTAGCTATAGCCGTTGAAGAAATTGTTTGTAGCTTTTAAATCTTTCCATAAAACCACTTGCATTTACAGGGCTTTAGTGGTAAATTCTACGACACATTTAAGGAAGAAATGATGTGATTCTTCGTAAAACTAAATTCGTTTTTCCTCTTTCTCGCCCATGCTCCTAGAATGATGACTCTGAGACTAATTATTTATTAATAAATGCCTAGGCCATAAGCTTTAGCTCACTCCCCAACTACCTTGTGATTTATTTAACTAATTCAAACTATTCTGTCTTCCACATGGTTAGTTACTTCTCCTCAGCTTCATGCACCTAACCCTGGGGCAAATCTCCATTCTGTTCTGAGTTCTGCTACCTGCTGGTTTGCATCTGTCTCCTTAGCATTTCCAGTGGAACCTTTCCCACTTTTCACTGTTTCCCAGAATCCTCTCTTTTCCTGCCAGTGTCCCACCTCATCTCACCTTGTATTTCCTGCCTCAGCTCATTGACCACAGGTTTTTTTTTTTTATTGATGTGTTATGCTTATAAGGGATTCTGTCTACAATTTCTATAAAGACACCTCCCAGGAAAGTGAAAATAATAGAATATGTACTAACTATTTTTATGAACACATTAACCTAATGATGGAACTGAATGAAGACCATTTAAAGATGTGGGATACCACAGACCACAATCACTTATGAAGACAATGACTAACTATTAGTAAAATCAAATCCAATAATGGATAAAAAGCACTAAGCATCATGACCAGATGGGGTTATTTCAAGGAAACAAGATTAGCTTTTAATTTGAAAATCTATCAGTGAAGCTTACCAAATATTGGGAGTTGTGTTGTATCCCACAAAAGATACACTGAGCACCTAAGTGCTGCTACCCATGAATGTGAATCTATTTGTGAGTAATGTACAAATATTTTGTAGATATCATTAAATCTGTATCTTATAGAATACGACTTGAATATGCTTGGCCCAGGAAGTGGCACTTTTAGGAGGTGTGGCCTTGTTGGAGTAGATGTGACCTTATTGGAGGAAGTGTGTCACTGTGGGGATGGGCTTTGAGACCTTCCTTCTAGCCTCCTAGAAGACAGTCTGCCCCTGGCTTCCTTTGAATAAAGATGTAAAACTTCTCAGCTCATTCTGCACCATGCATGCCTGGATGCTGCCATGCTTCCACTTTGATGATAATGGACCAGATCTCTGAACCTGTAGGTCAGCCCCAATTAAATGTTGTCCTTAGAAGAGTTGCCTTGGTCATGGCAATCCTAAGACAGTTATATACATGTAAATATACCATATATAGTTTATGTTATTATGCATAATATGATTTTAAAGTAAGCCATATGAGTATCTCAACAGAAAAAGCTAAATGTGTGACAAAATCCGACATTCAGTTCTGATCAAAATTCTTAGCAAAACCGGGCAGTGGTGGCTCACGCCTTTAATCCCAGCACTTGGGAGGCAGAGGCAGGTGGATTTCTGAGTTCGAGGTCAGCCTGGTCTACAGAGTGAGTTCCAGGACAGCCAGGGCTACACAGAGAAACCCTGTCTCAAAAAACAAAACAAACAAACAAACAAAAAAACCCCAACTCTTAGCAAACTAAGAATTAAAGCACCTGCCACTGAATAAAAGGCATATACAAAAAGCTTGGTTAACACCACAACATTTAGCAATGAAAGATGAAATGAATTTCTCCTGACATCAAAACAAGGCAAAAATATACATTCTCATGCCAGCTCAACATTATTCTTGATTTTCTAGACAGTCCACTAAGAAAAATAAAGACATTCAAATCAGAGATGAAGAGACAAAATTGCCTTTATTTAAAATGTGGTTGCTGCTTAGAAAAATTCCATGAAATCTGTCAGAAAACTTCCAGCACTAGTAATGGAGTTCAGCATTCGTATTTCTTGTATTTCTATATACTAAAAAAGAAAAGTAAGACTTGATATTTTTCATCTTTTTAAGATGTATATATTTTTATTTGATATGTATGAATGTTTTGTCTGCCTACACATTTGTATGTGCACCATGTGCATGCAGTGCCTACTGAGGCCAGAAGAGGGCATCAGTTTCTCTGGAATGCAATTGCAAACAGTATGAACTGCAGTGTGGGTGTTGGGAACAGAATCAGATAAGCCCTCTGCAAGAATATCCAGTGTCTTAACCACTGAACCATCTCTCCAGTCCTGGAGCGGGATGGGGGGAAGATTGTAAACATGACGAAACTGGCATGAACAATGTGAAATATAGATACTTAATTTGGTTTTTAATTTTTTATTTGTGTGTGTGTGTGTGTGTGTGTGTGTGTGTGTGTGTGTGTGTGTGGTGTGCATACATACATGTTCCAGGTTGCATGTGTAAAGTTCAAGGGACAGCTATCAGGAGTCAGTTCTCTCCTGCCACCTTGTGGGATCTGAAATTCAGGTCATGGGGCTGTGTGCAAACTTCCCTCCATGCTCAGCCATCTCAGAAGCTTTTATCTGATTTTTTTTTTAAATATGCAAGATCCATACACTATAAAGAACAATATATTGCTGAAAGGAATTAACAAAGACATAAGTGAAGAGAGAAATATATTGTGATATGGATCAGAAGATTCAAAGTTGAAGACATCAATTGTGCCCAAATTGATTTAATACAATACCAGTCAAAGTCTCAGTAGGCATTAAAAAAAGAAGAAGAAGAAGAAGAAGAAGAAGAAGAAGAAGAAGAAGAAGAAGAAGAAGAAAAGAAAAAAAGAAATTGAAAATACAAAGAACCTAAAAAAAACTTCTAAACAGATTGTGGGAAAAGAAGAGGAGGAGGAGAAGAAAGATAAGGAAGAGGAAGAAGAAGAGGAAGAAGAATGAGGAGGAGGTTAGAAATTTTAAATTATAACTACCAGAGTTTAAAGTTACAAAGTAGGCAATGTGACATAAACATAAAGATGAACAAATGGATGAATGAAGTAGCATGAAAACCAGAATCATCACCAATTGATTTTCAGCGTCAATCAAAGGGAAATCAATGAGAAGATGACATTGTTTTGCCTGACCAGCTAATACAAAGCTTAAGTTTGGTGCCCAGAGCCACTACACTTGGTAAAGCATTCTTAAAGTGCAAGATCTCAGGAAGTAGAGGCAAGAAGATCAGAAGTTTAAGGCCAGCATAAACTGCATGATACTTTGTCTCAGAGAGAGGGGGCGGAGGGAGGAGAGGAGGGAGAGGGAGGAGGAGAGGGAGGAGGGAGAGGGAGGAGGAGAGGGAAAGAGATTGTTTACAATGTTCCAACAACTGAAAATCCATGTTAATTTTCTGTGACTGGTGTGTCAAGTTTCCAAAATCTTGATGGGAGTTATGTACATCTTATCTGAGCACCAAGAAATCAAAATAAATTATGTTATTCTCTTGAAGTTCTACAGTCAATTTGGAGCAAGCCTTGCTGGGTTACAAACTAGGGAGCTAGCACAAATCTGTTCTTTCCAGATGATCTTCTTTTCAGGAGACTCTATTTCTTTCTGTTTTCCTTCCATTTGAGGCATTATTCTCCTCTCCCCACCTTCTACCCCCACCTTTATCTTCTAAACCAGCAGCAGTGGACAAGAGGTTCATGTCATATTCTTCTTTCTTATTCTTTCTCCGGTGCCCCTATTACATTGTGTGTATGTGTGTGCGTGTTGTGTGTATGTGTGTGTGTTGTGTGTATGTCTCTGTGTGTATGTCTGTGTGTGTGTTTGTGTGTGTGTGTGTTGTATATGTGTGTGTTGTGTTTTTGTCTCTCTGTATACACATACAGACATATGTCTGTGTGTGTCTCTCTGTGTGTGTTTGTGTGTGTTGTGTCTGTGTGTGTGTTGTGTGTATGCCTCTGTGTGTATGTCTGTATGTCAGTGTGTGTGTCTGTGTGTGTAGTGTGTATGTCTCTGTGTGTATGTATGTCTCTGTATGTGTTTGTGTGTGTATTTATGTCTGTGTGTGTGCTGTGTGTATGTCTATACGTCTCTGTGTATATATGTTTCTCTGTGTGTGTGTGTGTGTGTGTGTGTGTGTGTGTGTGTGTGTGTGTGTCTGTGTCTGTGTCTGTGTCTGTGTTTGTGTGTGTATGGTTTTTGGCTATACCAGAGATTGAGCCCAAGGCCTTGTGCCTGGTAAGCACTACCCTAGCACTGAGCTAGGTCTCCTCCGACATCTCCTTCTCCATATGATTACACTGGGCCAAGGAAGATAAGACCCAGGATAATCCCCTATCTTACTTAGGATGCGCTGATTAACAACCCCCATTCATCTACACTCTACAGCTTTAATTTCTGGTTGCTATGTAACCTAATGTATTCAGCGTTTCTAAGGCATAAACCATCTGTGAAAAGGAAGGAATCCTACCTATGAACATGCACCAAAGTCAAAATATATGAACTTAGATCCATACCTTATACCATCTAAAAATTAAAATAGATTGTTAACTTAAATGTAAAAACCTAACACTTTAAGATTTGTAGACATTAGAGAAAATCTTGGGACCCTGAATGGGCAGAGGTTTTTTTTTTTTTTTTTTTTTTCCACCATGACACCAAATCACAATCTCTAAACTATAAATGACAAATGTGTCTTTATCAAGATTCAGAAGGTCTCTTCGAGAGGCATTGTTGATAGAAAGAAATGGCACAAAGTAGGAGAAAATATCTAAAAAAAATCTCAATTTCACAATCTGAAAAAGAATCGTGTCCAGAATGCACAAACTCTGAAACCTTTATAAGATGGGGGGAAAATTCAATTTGCAAAAAGAAGACAAAATATTTGAGTAGACACTTGCTGGTACAGCAGATGAACAGATAAAAATAGGAGTGCATGAGAAAATGTACATCACTAGTGATTAGGGAGACGCACATTTAAATCATAATGAGATATGATCATCCATTACAGTGTAAACAATTAAAAAGATGGCCTATAATGTGTTGGTGAGGATATGGACAACCATGTGAAACAGAGCTCTCCCACACTCAATAGTAGAACAGTATGACTTCAGACAAAAGTTTAGCCGTTCTCTAAATGGTTAACCATGCACTTACCATGTGACTCCTCATTCCACTCCTGATGTTTACCCAGGAGAAATAAAATACCCACGCAAAGACTTGTACACAAGTGTTCACACTGTTCATTTGTAATAGCCCAAACCAGGAATTGATCCAAAAACCCATCAACAAGTGACTGAATAAAGCAAAATATGATATATCCATATAATATAAGGCTAATCAGTATTTGGATAAGTCTCAAAATAATTAGTTGAGTGACATCTCAGACTGAGCAAAGCAGCCTTCACTGACAGAAGTATGTTAGTGACTGCCTGGAAAAGACTACATGGGAGCCCGGGGAGAAGAGGTTACAGGCTGGGGTTACAGATAGGAATAAAGACGTTTTGGAGGTGATGGGTACCATCTTGACTGTGGTGTTATATGCAGACGTCAAACCTGATCCAATTGTATGCTTTAAGTGCATATAACTTGCCAAATGTCAACTGTACCTCAATAGAGAAATTTTTTAAAATGTTTTAAATAAATGAGGCAAAGAAATATATGTGCTGACAAGGAAGTATATCCTATAAATTATTGAATAAAATTTTCATGGTCATATATATACATATATATATGACTATATATATGGAGAGCAGGGGAGAGAGGGAGAGAAGGAAAGAGAGAGAGGGAGAGAGATTGGAGAATGGAAAGAATTGTTACCCTGGAAAATGTATTAACATGTTGCACAAAGAATGTCAGGGTAGAATTTAAAAGAAATGTTTAGATACCTGTGTTTAGAAACAAAAACTCTCTAGCAAGCTTGACAAGTGTCTCCTTCCCTCCAGCCCTTTGTAAAGGTTTAAGGAGGGGCAGTATAGGGCAGGCTGGAAGAAATGTTTTAGAAAAGTAGAAATGCCCAGAATGCTGGAAAGAAGGGTTCAGACAGAGCATAGGATTATCCTGAGAGACACCAAGTACCTCACCAAAGATGTGGTCATGAGTGGCAGTGGAAAGCTGTGTAACAAGAAGGAAGAATCGGCAGCATGTGTTGGTAGTTTAGATGCAATATGGAACAGGTGTAGGCAGGAGACAGAGAAGAGAGATCCCAGATGCCTTCTGGGCTAGACAAGGTAACTGAGAGACAGGCATCACAGGAAAAACAAACTGGGAAGGAGGAAGCAATGGGAGAATATGAGGGAGAGATTTAATTAAGATCTTACATAATCCAATTTCATCAATAGGACTCTGTAAGTCAGAGAGGAAAATGACTTACCCAAAGTCACACAGCAGACCCCAGAATTCATGAGTCAGTTTCTGGGATGTTGACCTATAACACATATCCCTGTTACGTGAGTAGTCTGAAGGGATGACGGGGAGCGCTGTGGTTAATGTCCAATCAGCAATTAGAACTGTCAACACAGCGTGGGAGAAGGCTAGGGAGCTAGAAATATTGATGGAGGAGCTGGGAGCTGGGCTGAAGCAACGAGCACAAATGAGATAAAAGGTTTTCTATTCATCCCCATTAACTCTCCCTTGGACAGATTATCCACCCAAACGTTCTGCTTTCTGCTTAAGTCAAATCCACTTCAAAACAACACCTCTTCTCACAGTCCTAACGTTAATGTGTCTGTTAAGTTGCCCCCCCCATACTTCTTGCATCCACACCATGAAGTCACCGTTTTCCTTCTCAACGTCACCAATTGTCCCTTCCCCCTCTAACTCCATCCCAGTCTATCCCAACTCTCTCGGATGTTCTGTTCTGTTCTGTTCTGGTTTTGAGACAAGATCTTGAAGTCTCTCAGTGTTGTGCAAGCTAGACTCCAACTCACAAACCCAAATGGCCCTCCCACCTCGGGATCCCGGGGAGCTGAGATTCCAGATACCGAGACGCCATAACTGCCTTTGTGAACTTGGATTTCAATAGCACTTTACTAACTGTCCGAATATTTGAAATGAAAAGCTTAATTAAGAGAAAAGATAAGTCACACTGACAGATGAGTCATAGCAGGTTGCCCCTCCCCCACCCCTACTCCCATAGAGATCGGACAGACGGGAGAGGGTCAGATGTTACAGGGCAGCGAGAGGCTATGAGGAATGAGGAAGGAATAAGGAACCAGCAAGATGGTGGCTAAGAAAGCCACCTTAAGGGAAGCAAGAGGGACCAGCCCAGCTGTGGGGACAGTGTGCAGTGTGGGGCAAGGGCAGAGAATAAGACCCAGTAGAGGCAGAATAACAGCTGATCAGTGTGTCACCGAGGAAGAACAGAAGCAGGGTGAGGTCATTTGCCAGGAATGTAAAAGAATTCTAGAGTGGCAGCCCAGATCCCAAATGTTTATTGTCTGTGTCTTGTCTTGTTTTCCGGGTACACCTGCTTGCTTTAAAAAGGGGTTCCAGGTTAGAGGGGAACAATAAACAGAAAATGAATTCTGGAGTTGGAAGACTAATGTCATCCAAAAACGGGAAAAAAAAAATGGCTGTCCTCCTGAGTTACAGTGAGCAGCTGACACGCCAAGAGCTGGTCTACGAACAGAAAGCTGGTGAAAGATATTTGGGCCTCAAATCTTGATTTCCGGCCCTCAGTCCATATTGCACAGGAAATTTCTAATAGAAAGCTGTTTCCTTTGTCACACCATTTTCTGTTTAGGGTGAGGATAGGAAGTAATCCATCCTGTTCTTTTAACAATTCCAAGAGAACACCAAAACATCCCCTGGTCTTGGCCTTGCTGAACATACATTTGCAAAAGCCCCAAAGTTCTTCCTGTCCTCTACTCTTAATCTTTCCTGCTGTAGTTAAAGGCTATTCCCTCTCATCCAGTCTTTAGGGAAGAATGGGAGGAGCAGAAAACAGGCCCCTGAGGAGAAAATTGGGAAACTGGCAGAGGATAGGGTAAGAGCTCCTACGGACCCTGAAGATGTTGTCCTTAGAGATTCTGCATATATGTTCCCTGACTGCCTCAGCATAGCATGGGGGTGAAAAAAAAAGACCCTTTCATCATAGCAGAGATTTAGGTGCAAAGAACCCAGTACAATCACACAGCTACCAAATTAAAGCATACTGTAAGCCTCCCAAGTAGAGTTACCCATACTTAAGAGGTAGCCAGACACAACCCATCAACACAGGAGGATCGCTGTCACCAAGTAGACCCAAGGACAAGTACAGTTTTCTCTAACGTGCCACCTAAAGAGGTAAGAATGACTTACCAAATATCCTTCAAGAACATATTTTGCAAGGCTGGAGAGATGGCTCCACAGTTAACAGTACTGGCTGCTCTTCCAGAGGACCTGGGCTCAATTCCCAGCATCTACCTGGCAGCTCATAACCATCTGTAACTCCAGTTTCATGGAATCTGACAGTCAGTTATGAATTCTGTGGGCATGGGCATAGTACACAAACATATGTGAAAACCAAACATTTATACACATAAAAAAATAAATAAAAGAAAGAATATGCTTTGTAGCATGTGACAAGAAGGGATTGAGCTGTAGAAGAGAGGCTCCTCCTGATGTTTGCTTGAAGCGATATTTTGTAAATAAAGATTTATTTGGTATATAGGGATGCCCGGCTGTATACTTAGTGTCTATGGCTACCTTTTAAAGGACAAGGGCAGAGTTGAGAACTTGCAACAATATGACAAAGTCAAAACTGTTTTCCTATCTGACACATACAAAACCAACAACAAACAAGCAAATAAGCCAAAACCAAAAATCCTTTTAGCTGACTCCTAACGTAGAGTGATAATAAAGCTATGATTTTCCCTATTAATAATAATAGCAGGCTTTTCCTGGCTTTTCTTTCTTTTTTTTCTTTTTTACTCTTCTAATTATCTTCAGAAACTATTATCCAGTAAGGAACCAAGGCTGGATCCTTGCAATGGGAAAATCATTAAAGCTGTCTCTAGCTTGAATGAATGACAAAAGTGAAATTGCTCCAGGATACTAAAAAAGCTGCAGAGCTCAAAAACAATTCCACCTCAAAAATACTGTTCTAAACGAGATGGGAAATCCAGAGGGGAGGATGGAGATAGTGTAAAATGCAGTGATTTTAGAATTCTCCAGTACGAATCGTCAATATACACACAGGAATGTGTGTATAGATGCTTATTTATATAGCACATATATGTTGAATTAGCATTATGTATCAGTGTAGAGATTATTTTAATTTCCTAATTAGTATCTAATAAATTAAAAATTACGATTGTGCCATGTTAGAAATGTTAATATAAAATAGAAGCTCTGGAGAGTGAGTCGAGTTGATCGATACATAAATCATAAGGCTGAAATGCTGACAAAAATGATTTCCAGAGAAGAACAACCTTTAGGCCTTTCTGCCATCTTCGTCTGACAATGGCAGGAATCTACAGTTCGATAGTGGGGTTCTTATGCTGCTGTTCAGGTGCTGGGCATCATAAGCCTGGAGAGGCAAGGCTCGGGATAATGAAATCATCTATTTAAGGTAAAACACAGGCTGTTCTTGAGCTTCGGATGAGAGCTATGACTCTTGCATTTGGCTCATATTTTCCCAATATTTTGTTCAGATTTCTCCTGTCCACACCCTATAAAACATCCCACATAATCTTGTTCTGATTACACATATCCACAGGCAGAGCTCACTGATCCAGCAGTGAGATCCTGCCTTGCCTCCAATTAGAGGCCTCTGCTCAAAGGCACAGTGTTGCTGGTTATGTCCCCGGTGCATTTTGTCCTGCCCTCTCCTGACAGACTCCTTTGCAGCCAGCGGTGGCCATGGAACCTGCTCTCTGTTGTAAACTACGACAGAAGAATTTCTGCTGGGGATTAGGGGGAAGGGTTCTTTCTCCTCATAGAATCATTGTGCCTTTAATTTCTTCCCTACCCTTCCTTTCTTTCCTTTTAAATTGTTACTCTTCCTTCATCTACAAGGATGATGCTTCCACTGGAGTAATCATGTCAGGAACTTGATGCAGTAAAGCCGCAAACCAAGACACATAGAAGACTGGACCATTGGTGATCTTCAAAGCCTTGGACTTCCTGCTGAGAGAACATACATTGTATATGCCTTCTGGTATTATATACCATAAGTGGCCCAAAGAGACTAATTACCTCAGTATTTCTTTTTCTCTTTTTTATTGACAATAATTTTTTTCACATAATCTACTCTGATCATGGTTTCCCCTCCCCCAGCTCCTCCCAGTTCTTCACCCATTCTGAGTTGGCCATCTACTCCTGGGATTGGGGCCTGCCCTTAAGTGTAGCTAGTCTATATACCCAGAATGACTCCATTTGAGAAAACTAACTTTTCTTTTGCAGGCTGTTATCACTTGGAGAAAGCTTCTGGGTTAGAGATGGGAGTGTCTGTCCGCTTCCCCTCAGTGCCAAGAAGCCCTGGCTTAGACCCATGCAGGCGCTGTGCATGCTGCTACAGTCTCTGTGAGTTCACAACTGTGTCAGTCACAAGACACTGTTTCCTAGGTATCATCCATCCCGATGGCATTTACAATCGTTCTGCCTCCTCTTCTGCACAGATACCTGAACCCTGAGGGGAGGGAGTGACAAGGCATCCCATTAGTGTTGGGTGCTCCAAGGTCTCTCACTCTCTGCACATCATTCAATTGTGAATCTAAGTATTTGTTCTCATCTCCTTCAGAAGAAGGAGGAGAAGGATGACTGAGCAAGACACTGAGTGATCGGAATCTCATTAAGATTCATTCTATCACTGTGTTCCTTCAAAAGAACAATAGTAATGCCTATCCAGTCTCAGGTTATTGGTCACCAAGCAGTGCCAGACATGGGTTCCATCTCACGGAGTGGATCTTAAATCCAATCAGGTAGTGGTTGGTTACTCTCACAATGTTTGTGCCACTATTACACTAGCATCTCATGCAGGCATGTCACCATTGCAGATCACAGAGTCTGTAGTTGGTTTGCTATTTACATTTCTCCTTTGGTAGCATGAAGATTACCTTCCGGTACCATGGACACCCAGCCGTAGTGGTGAAGGCTCTAGTTAGGCAGCAGCTCAGCTTCTCCATGGTCAAGGAGATATGCATGTGTTGTCTTCAGCAACAGGGCTTTACCATTGGTTACAAGGGAGCAGCCAACAGCTTTGGCCGAAGCCTGAGTTGTTTGGGGTTTTCCTGGGGATTCTTAGTCCAAAAGCTCAAATAGATGTAGCTCATTTCTGGCACTGGAGGTTTTATTTGGTGGCAAAATATGTCTAGTTAGGTCTTTGTCTCTTCCGTTATTTGGGGACTCCATTTAGATTTGTTTCATTCATATAATAATATTTCGTTCATATAATATATCCCTTATACTTTCATTCATATATATATTTCATTCATATAATACAGTATATCCCTTATACTTCTTCCATTCATATAATATACAATATTTCATTCATACATATATTATGTATATACTTCCTTACTTCTTTACCCCTTCTTTTCTCCTCTCTCCATTTAATCCTCTCACTCTGGTTTCCCTCATCTCTCTATAACCACAGAATTTCTTCTATTCAGAAAGTCATTCCACCCTTGCCCCAAAATAAACTTTTTTGGTTTGTTTATTTGTTGTTTGAGATGTGATTTTTCTGTGTCCCAGACTGGCCCCAAACACAAGAGCCTTCTAACCCAGTTTCTAGCACTAGGAGTACAGGAATGTGCCACCATGTCAGGCTCACAATCAATTTCTGAAGTAGTTCTATTCTTCCTTGACAGACAATTTTAAATCCTACCTCCCTTAAAAAAAAATCATTAAAATAGCATGCTTGTGTAAAAGTAGCTTTTATTTGCCTGAAGTAATTGTAGTCTCTGAGACTGACTGCCTCCATCTGGTAACCTAGACCTAGGCCTGGAAGCTTCCAGCCTCTATACAATCTTATCTAAGCCTAGAATGTTTTCAGCCTCTGAGACTTACGTCTGAATAATCTCACCCTTTCTAGATCTTTCTGAACTCTGGCTGGCTGGCCAACACAGCTGTTTTAGCTCCAAACTCCTCTCCACACTGACTTCAAACTGTCTTTATTCAGCTTCTGAAGAAATTGTTCTGCTTGGCCTCATACTACCTTTGACAATCTATTCTAATCTTCTGGCTCCTTCTCATTCTCTGGCTTGTTCTGTCTTCACCTGTCTAGCTTGTTCTCTGTCTGCAACCTATCTCTCTACAACTCTCCAGGTAAAACTGCCTTCTATTTTTCTGAACTATTCTCCCTTAAGTCACCTCTTTCCTGTCTGCTCTTGTGAGAGTTAGGCATAGCCTATTCTGTCAAATATTTCTTTGATTTGTCACTTTGTCTGCCACCCAATGAGACATAACTATCAAACATGGTTGCTTCCTTCTATAAACTAACATTAACATCATTGTTTGGGATTAAAGGTATATGCTAAGGGTACCTTTGGATTCCAGCCAGAGGGATTTAAAGTGTGTGCTAAGGCTGAACCACATCACAACCAGAAACAGGTTTTCCCAGTAAACAACACAATCTCAGGATTCACAGTGTGATCAAATATCATGCAGCATCCTTATATCAGGTCAGCTTCATATAATAAATAGTCATATATGTTTAGTCATATATTCCCCTGGGTGGATAGCTACTCTGAGCAAAGATCCTGATTCACTGATTATTTAATGTTCTGCTGCACACAGTCCAGGACCCAGAGCAGGCCCTCAGGGAAGGATTGTTGAATTTCTTTGACCTGGCAAATGTTCCTCCCTTTCCAGGTGTATATGGTAAACCGTATTTAAACACTTAACCTCTGTGTAGATGAGACGAGACAGTGAACAATTAGGAAAATAGACGTTAGAGATCCCACTCATGTTTTCATGATTTGAAAATGGTGCAGAGAATTGGTAACTATTTGCCTTGTTGTATAAACTAAAGTCAAAAGAAGAGACAGAAAAAGGAAGGTAGTAAAAGCCCCCAAACCAAATATTTTAGTTGGGGTTAGTATTGCTATGATTTAAAAAAAAAAATGACCAACAGCAATTTGGGGAGGAAAGGGTTGATTGGGCTTACATTTCCATATCACTGTTCACCATCAAAGGAAGTCAAGACAGGAACTCAAGTAAGGCAGAAACCTGTGGGGAGGAGTTGATGCAGCGGCCATGGAGGGATGCTGCTTACTGGTTTGCTCGTTCTGGCTTTCTCAGCCTGCTTTCTTCTAGAACCCGGGACCATCAGCCATGGTGGCACCATAGATAATGGCCTAAGACCTTCCCCATTGATCACTAATTGAGAAAATGCCTTACAGCCAGATCTTATGGAGCCATTCCCTCAACTGGGGCTCCCTCCTCTCTGATGACTCTAGCTTGTGTCAAGTTGACATAAAACTATCCAGCACTCTAGAGCTCCACCTCATTACACTAGCCCACTGGTTTCAACAAGCTCCACCTCTAATCGTGCCCGTTAGCGTTCATCTATCCATAACAGTTTATCCTGTGCATTGCTTTATAATTCCAATTACATTTCTAATTCTCTTTTAATTTATTTCTCCATACATATAATTTGATTTTTTGAGCCCAGGGCCTTGTACATGCATAGACGAGCACACTACTACCACTTAACTACATCCCCAAACTTGAATATATTTCTCTTGATTGATACATTTATTATGAGCCATATGTAGGAGGATCAAGTTTCCCTGTTGTTAGGGACTTAGGACTTTCCTGAAACACAAGAATGTTCCTAGTTAAAACCAGGAATGTACCACGCAGAACGAGATGGTTGGTCACCCCAAAGGTTCCTTACTAGCTACTAGCTATATAGCTGTGGAAAGAATAGATGTATCCTCCTCCTGTGTGGGGCTCTATTTTAATTTGCACCTCCCCATAATTACACTAGGTCTGCATGCCATAACTACTTTCCAATCATGCATGTTAGATTTTGTTACACAGCAATCAAGGCTATCCAGCACGTCCAGGTGTTAACAGCACAAATCTCAGAGCACAGTCGGCTGTCTGTCTGGAGGGAAGATGAAGGGCTTTGGCCAAACGGGAAAAGCAGAAGTTCAGTCCATGAATGTTGTCATTGTTCAGCCAGCTGTAAATTCCAACCAACTGGAATCACAGCCTGGGCCAGTTGTCTGTTGTTCTTGGATCAGCAGGCAGGCTCCATCTCCAGGTTCTCAGCCCCTTGCTGACCCTAACTCTGACCTGTTGGGTGAAATGGTGCCTTTTTTGAAGAGATCCAGAGATATCAACCTCTCCTGGGGCGATGTGGAGGTAATCTGATGGTGGCATGTGCAGATTTGGCCATCATGGCTGTCTAGAACTTGACATTTCTCCATTGTTATATCATGTGTCCTCCTGTTAATGGCTGGATGCTAGGTTAAAGAGAGAATCCCTCCCAGTCTTGGGTCAAGAGCATTTGGGTGATTTAGTACCCTCTTAGAATGTCACTCCTCTCAGATAAACAACATACGCTCTTCATCTTAATACTCTAAAGTTCTAACACACACACACACACACACACACACACACACACACACACACACCACCACCACCACCACCACCACCAGCAGCAGCAGCAGCTGCTGCAGCAGCAGCTACTCAACTAAAACAAAGGTTTCAGTTTCTTCATTCCAAGAGAGTGCTGGCCTCTTCTCTTTTCACCTCAGCCTCTATCTCTGGCAGCCTTTCATAAAACCTACCACTGCTTTCTAATGCCTAGTGGCTAGGCTTCATGCCATATTCTGTCATCTTATATAGACGGCATCAAAGCTCAAAGTATATATTATTGCCCCCACTTGCAGATGAAAAAACTGAGGGTTAGAGATGTTCTGAGTCATGCATAATAAACAAGACAAGAGAAGAATTGGAATCCTACCCTAGCAACTCCCGAGTGAGAGTGGTGTGATGGTCTGGAAGAAAGCGTGCATTACGTGCTTGAAGAAACCCCTGGAGAGCTTTGAGTACTTATGGTGTGACTGGACTTCGACAGGAGAGGATATTTTGTCTCTATTGACTTGTATTTTTTGTTTGAGGAGAGATGAAGGGGACATCAAACACTGTGAATCAGAGAGGCTTGTCAAAAACCTTCGTCAGGACTGAGGAGATGACTCAGTTGGTAAAATGCCTAACACATAAGCATGGATTCTCAACACCCATATAAAAGTCAGATCTGATGTAGCTGTCATCCCAGAGCCAGAGACAGGCAGAGACAAGCAGATCCAATAGGTCATTGGCCAACTAACTTAGCCAGTCAGCGAGCTCTGGGTTCAATGAGAGATCACATCTCAAAGCATAAGGCAGAAAGCTAAGAAGACAGCCAGCAACAACCTTCTTTCTACAGACACATGCACATGCATGCACAAACACACACATGTGCACCTACAGGAATATATGCATACATAAACACTACATACACAGAGAGAGAAAGAAAAGAAAGACTAAAAGAAAGACCTGGAAGAAAGAAAGAGGGAAAGAAAGAAAGAAAGAAAGAAAGAGAGAGAGAAAGAAAGAAGGAAACCTGGTCTGTTGCCCTACATAAGATCTAATGTTAACTTGACTTACAATCATATGTGAGTTTGAGATTTGAAGCAATAAGGAATTAATTTCAAAAATACCTTAGAAGGGTTTTTAAGAGCAGTTTTTCAACAAACAAAACTAAAATACTTAATTTCATTTTCATGGAATTTTTAGAGCAAAGATGCCTTAAGTGGGCTGGAGCCACCCTTTGGAAAGAAACAGACCAAAAAAGTTAAGGAATCCTATATCTGTCACACAGCCTAAGTACAGTTATCATTGAGGCACGGCCTTGAGGTCTCTGAGCGTGACCACATCATTACTCATGCCAACCACTGGCACAGTTGTCAGAATGGCACAGAGATTCCAGAATGAGCATTTGCAAGTGACGAAAGGGGAGCCTGAAGCTCTCTGTCCCCAGGGTCTTGCAAACTACTTGCTCTGTACTAGTGCTAAGTTTATTGACTGGATAAACAAACAAATAAATAGAACAAGCGATTCCCCACAAGGTGACGTGGCAGGGACAAAAATCCCCCCTGCTGAATCTTAACTCCATCTCTAGATCTACTTACATCACCTCCGGGGAGCCTGGCCAACTGTGAAATGCATATCTGGATGTCAGAATACATAGGGCATGGAGCCTGACTAAGTGATACCAAACTTTTAATTAGGGATATGGGAAAGATGGAGATGACAAAGGCTTCCTGTTATCTAGATGTCGGGACCACTTGGTGTTTTGTCCGGCTTTACAGTGAACGTCTGTCTGCTCCACCTCACCAACTGCACTTTTATAGCATGTACAGTTCTCGTTACTAAATCAACAAATCATTATCTTATGTGCGGCTGGTCGCTCTTTTGTTGTCTCTCCCCTATAATGTTTGATCTGGCTTACCCTACTGCATTTTTTGGCTGCCTGCTTTCCCGCTGCCTTTCAGTCAAGTTTTGCTCAGTAAACGTTCCAAAGTCCTGGATCACTAGCACTCATTTGGGTGCTGTATCTACTGTTCTGAGTTATCTGTATCTTGTACATATGTGCATATGAGAGAAACAAGATGCGGAGGCTATGCACATAATTATTGGCAAGAAGAACCTATATGTGTGTCTATATGTGTATGTGTATATATGCATGTATATATATATATGCATTTGTATATATGTATGTGTACATATGCATGTAAATATGTATATATATATGTATATATGGGTTCTTCTTGCTGATAATTATGTTCATAAGCCTCTGCATCTTGTCTCTCTCTCTCATATATATATATATATATATATATATATATATATATATATATATATGTATATATATGATACATGATACAGATAACCCAGAACATTACAGCACCCAAATGGGTACTAGTGATCAAGGACTTTGGGGAAAATATATATATATATGTGTGTGTGTGTGTGTATTCTGTGTATATATACTGGAATACATATACATACACATACATATACTGTATACACACACACGTGTGTTTGTGTGTGTGTGTGTGTACAATATAGTTTGGGGGAATTCTGATTTGTACTCAGCTTTTGATAGTCTTTGCTGACGTAGATAAAGAGAAATGTGGACACGCAGCAGATATATTTTTTAAGCCAAAGCTTAGTTTGCCCACCTTAACTGTGCATTGTAAAGCATTTCCACCGTTGTACAGACCTATGGAACCATCTGTACAATTGAGTCAGAGCATCTTCCAGTATCTCAGAAAGTTCTCTTCTGCCAAATCTTAAGCATCTATGTGGGATCATAGAGTATGTACTCACAGGAGTTATTGTTATTTGACTTTGGAATGGCTTCTCTGATTTCTTTCCCAGTGATGTCTGGTTCAGGCTGGTATTAAAATGCGTTCACTTTGCCTACACCCACGCAGATTTGACAGGGCGTGTAGAACTGAGCCTTGAAGAAACCTGAGAGACAAAATGCAGAGGCTTATGAACATAATTATTGGCAAGAAGAACTTTGGCTCTTCCCAGGATTTTTAGAGTATGACAAAGAATGGGCCCATCTTGCACCCTAAACCTGTTTTCAAGATCGCTCAATGCAGCTCCTTCTAAACCCAAAAGCCTAGGAGCCCTGTGTTCTCTGCCTTCGGTGGACAGCCTATTTAGAAAACTCTGGACTCCAGATACTCAGAGTCATTGCTCCCTCTGGCGTAAATAGGGAGATGTGTCTTGTTGAAGCAGTCCCACCCACAGCAGCCCTCTGGGTCAGCAAGGAGCCCAGGGCAGGAAGAAAGCATCAGGCTTTCTCTCCTCCAGTCCCCTTAGGTCATGGGTCAGAGGCTTGATGCTAGAATAGGTGAAGAGGAGGAACTTAAAAGACCAGATACTGAGTGAGGAGAGGAACAGGGCAGGGAGACCTAGAGAAGACGGCCGCTGGTTGTGAAAGAGAGAGAGGTGCTGGTCAGAGGGAGCCAGAAGTCCAAACAAAGCACACCAGGCCGTGGGACATACTTCTTCCACTTTTGATAAATCCTGAAAATTCACTCTTCAGACTCAAATAAACAGACCCTGAGTAGGAGAATTCTTGAAAAGTGGGTTTCAAACCCTGATAAATCTCTCAAACAACCCGCATGCCTTCGAGTGCCGCTAGACCCACATAATCCCTTTAAACCTCCAATAACTTCAGCTATGGTGTTTAAAGTCTCATAAATCTACACCAGCTTAAAATAGGGAAATATAAATCACAGTCATGAACTTAAGGGCAGGGACAGAAGACAGGCACCCCGTGCCATTCAAAACCACGGCACAGGCTTTTCATCAAAATTTCCCAAGACAGCTAAACAGAAAGTGCTTGAGTTTTAGCACTGTAGCTCCGAAAGTTCTCAACTTATCCTTTTTTCTTTTGTTTCTTTGTTTAGGTTTTTTCCCTTGTGGGTTGAAGAGAAAAACAAACAAACAAATCAGAGCAGTTTTACACAAAACCAAAAAGAACGAACAAAAAAAAAAAGCCAAAAACAAAAAAAAACCACTATCAAAAGTCATCAGGAAAAAAAACCACACACACTGTTCTAGTAAGATGTCAATAAAATCCTGTCTACTTCTTGTTAATTCATGCTCCCAAATAAAAGTTATAGAATAACAGTCTGCTAGCAGTAGCCACTTGCCACTGTCATATACACCAGGTGCCTTCTGTGAAAGTTCCTGACCTCCCTTCATGCTCAGCACAGCTCACAAAGTACATCTTTTTAGAATATTTTTTTTAAAATGTGGATGAACGTTTTTGCCTGCATGTATGCTTGTGCACTACATGTGTGCCTGGTGCCCTCAGAGGCTAGAAGAGGGTTTTGGATCCCCTAGAACTGGTGGTTGTGAGACACCGTGTGGGTGCTGGAAACTAGACAGGGTTCTCTGCATAACAGCAAGTACTCTTAATGGCTAAGTTATCTCTGCAGCCCTGAGAGGCGTTATTCTTGTCTCTGCTTTATAAATAAGGGGACTGAGGTTCTGATTATCTGTGTTAATTCACTCAGAGTCACACTGTTGATAAATAGTGGGATGAATGTTCTTGGTTTCTTCAGATGCCCCAGTCTTACCCACGGTCCCTGCCTTCCTCAGCACAGCAGCCAAAACTCACAGATCTGGAAGATTCTGTATGCCACCGTCTGAGAGGTCACAAGGTTTCATCCTTCTCTTTTCTGGCCAGGTCCAGTGACTTCTTCAAACTGCCAAGTCTTAACTGAATGTTAACTGAATATTTACTCAATGCTCAACCTCTGTAGATAAAATAAAAGCTCTGTCTGGGTGGTTCTGCTTGCTCCACATCCCGTAAGCCTGCAGCAATGGGCAACTTAGGGATCCTGTAAAAGCACTCTTAACTATCATCAAATACAAGTTGAAGAACCTTTGTCCAAAACACTAGGACTAAATATGTTACATATTTGAGACATTTTAAACTTTTAGAATATTTGTTTAGACTTTTATTGGTTGAACACCCCATCCTCCCAAAAGACCTCTAACTCCAGAATGTTCCAGAATCCAAAACGTATTGAGCATCACCTGCTGGATTTAAGACACTTGAAATTTTCAAATTAGGAACACTCACTATGAGCATCTATGAGAGCTATCTCCACAGCTGTGGGAAAGCAGCTGGAGACTGGAAAGCCCAACGACTGCTGTGTCTAATGATGACAATGCCTTGTAGATCATGAGGAATAAGAATTCTCAAGTCTGGCTTCACACAAAGAACAGAGGTGAGAAGATTTTTTAACCTCTAAGATGAAGTTCAAAATTTATTTTAAAACATTCACAATTGAAAGAGATGCATTTAGGAGGCAGAATATGTCTCCTTACTATCAGTTCCCAAACTGTTCCATATGGAGTATTAATGAATGCTTTCTCAAAAGGCCTATGGTCATAGGGGCTTGGAACGTACCATAGATGGGACCTTCCTCTTAAAGAGTCACAATGCACTTTGCCCCACTAAAGGCCTTTGGCATAAAATAGTTTCTGATTATTCTAGGCATTTCCAAACCTTTAATCTCAGGGTTTCTACCTGAAACATAGTTTGGGAGATGTCACTCTGAAAAAAAGATTATTTCCTTTTGTGCCTAACCAGCATAGCATCTGGCTTGCTCTATTACTATCCATAATCCTTTATTCAACAATCCACACCACAGTGAGGAGACTCCCCAGTACACATTCACAGATTTACACAGTCCTGTACTCTACACAGAGGAGGGCATGGCCACAGATCTCTGGCCACAGTCCCTACAGCCTTGAAAGAGAAGAGGCAGGAAGGAAGGAAGAGGAGGATGGAAGAGGAGGAAGTGTGTTGTTCTTACCTCATTATTTCCATGGCAGTGTGTTTAATGGTGCTGATATAATGCTGGAGAAATTTTCCTAGTTTAGGGTCCTCTAGAAGCTGACCTTGAAACACGGACCTGAAATTAAATTGTTTATGTGGGAAATAATCCAAAGAAATGCCAGCAAGAGAGAGGAAGTGAGTCAGGAAGGAACAGACAGCCAATAAAAAGTGAATTACTATACAACTTAAGAACAGACAACTGTAGCTTAATTCTAAAGGGAAACTAGGGAAACAGTATAAAACACACACCTCAGAATTATACTGCCTAAAGGGTGAGGTTGTTTCTGGGAGACATCTCCATCATTCACTGCTGAAGGATGCTTTAGGGAGGTCATTTATCTTGGACATATTATATCCCATGGTTGCAAATATAGACATCAAGCATCAAGATGCAGATATGCCAGTTGGAAGTACCTGGAAGACAATGAAGCAGTAAGGCCTGAGGGATATGGGTATATCTCAATGTTTTATGCTTGTGCTATATTTCCAAAAAGAAAATTCAAGTTAGGTTGAAGCCCAATGTCCTTCCACTGTCTTCTCTAACTGCTGGTCAAGGTGTTTCTGAAGTCTAGACTATGATGTATGTGATGAACACAGATAATGGAGTCAAGAACACACATTCGACCACCTCTTCCTCTTCTTCCTTCTCCTCCTCTTCCCCCTCCTCCTCATATTTCAGATGCCATGGTTATCTGACATTCTTTTAAGCTCCACATCAATGATATGTCCCATTTCGAAGAGTAACTCATAACATCTGTTTGAGAAGGTACTAGAGAAGTCATGCTCTTTAGAGATGTACCAGGAGAACCCCGGCAGAGCACAGAGACTGTATTCAAAATATCTACTTACAACTGCCTCACCAAGTCATGATCCAAGATGGTAAACATTTTAATAATAGGATTGTGGTGGTTGGAATATGCTTGGCTCAGGGAGTAGCACTATTTGGAGGTGTGGCCTTATTGTAGGAAGTGTGTCACTGTGGGTGTGGGCTTTAAGACCCTCATCCTAGCTGCCTGGAAATGAGTTTTCTAGCTGCCTTCAGAACTCTCAGCTCCTCCTGCACCATGCCTGCCTGGATGCTGCTGTGTTCCCGCCTTGATGATGATGGACTGAACCTCTGAACCTGTCAGCCAGCCCCAATTAAACTTTGTTCTTTATAAGAGTTATCATGGTCATAGTGTCTCTTCACAGCAATGTAGTCCTAAAACAGAGAAGTATTGGCATTCCTCACCAGATAAAGTAAGCCAGTCTCCTGAAACAAACAACTAGTTTTTTTTAAGAAACCAAATTTCTCACTGTAGACAGTTCCTTGAAATAAAGCAAAACCTCTCTGGTTTCTGACTGAACTGGGTCCTGGATGATAGTCTCACATGGAACCACAGCAAGCTGAGCCACTCCTACTGCTGCATTGCTTGAGGCTCCCCTCTGGATCTGCTTGTGTTGCTCAGTTTTCACTGCTGTGATGAAATAGGCGGGGGAAAAAAAAACACCTTAAAGAGGAAGAATTAATTTTGGCTCCTGTTTTGGAGTTTTCAGCTCGTAATCTGCTAGCTGCAATGCTTTGGGCTTGGGATAAGAGGAAGATTCTGGTAGAGGGTGTGATGGAGCAGAGTTCAGTCCAGTTATCATCAGCGAAGTTTCATCCAGTAACTAATGGAAATAGGTGCAGAGACCCACAGCAAAACATTAGGCAG
Organism: Rhabdomys pumilio; assembly: GCA_030674055.1. Taxonomy (NCBI): domain Eukaryota; kingdom Metazoa; phylum Chordata; class Mammalia; order Rodentia; family Muridae; genus Rhabdomys; species Rhabdomys pumilio. Next base: position 19,590,878 of record JANHMN010000011.1, read on the forward strand.
AGCTGGAATCCTGTGGAAGACGGGGAGGAAGGATTGTAAGAGCCAGAGAGGCCAAAAACACAAGAAAACCCACAGAATCAACTAACCTGGGCTCACAGAGGCTCACAGAAACTGAACCACCAACCATGGAGCCTGCATGGGTCTGACCTAGGCCTTCTGCATGTATGTTTACAATTGTGTGGCCTGGCCTTCTTGCAGGACTCCTAACAGTGGGAGCAGGAGCTGTCTTTGACTCTATTGCCTGCCTTTGGGACACTTTCCTTCTACTAGGTTGCCTCTGTTAGCCTATGTAGGAGAGGAGGAGTTGCCTATTCTTACTGTAACTTGGTATGCCATGGCTCACTGATATCCATGGGATATCCTGACCTTTTCTGAAGAGTAGAAATGAATGGTGAAGGAGTGATGGGGCCTGGGAAAGAAAGAAAGAAGGAAAGAAAGAAGGAAAGAAAGAAAGAAAGAAAGAAAGAAAGAAAGAGAAAGAAAGAAAGAGAGAAGTATGCAAAGAAAAAAGAAGAAAGAGAAAAAGAAAAAAATCCAGGAAAACACAAACAGACAATTGGAAGAAATAAACAAATTCCTTTTAAAAATCCAGAAAAACACAAACAGTGGAAGGAAATGAACAAAATTGTTCAAGACTTGAAAATGGAAATAGAATCAATAAAGAAAACACAAATTGAGGGAATTCTGGAAATGAAATAATTTAGGAATCTGAACAGAAAACAGAGGCAAGCTTTACTAACTGAATAAGAGATGGAAGAGAGAATCTCAGGCATTGAAAATATGACAGGAAAAACAATGGATATATCAATAAAAACAATGTTAAATCTGAAAAACTTCTGGCACAAAACATCTAGGAAATCTGGGGCACTGTGAAAAGATGAAACCTAAGAATAATAGGAATTGAGGAAGAAGAAGAATCCCAGGTCAAAGGCCTAGAAAATATTTCCAACAAAATCATAAAAGAAAATATACCTAACCTAAAGAAGAAGATGGTTATAAAGGTACAGGAAAAATACAGAACATCAATTAGGCTGGACCAGAAAAGAAGGTCCCCTTACCACATAACAAAACACTAAACATACAAAATAAAAAAACAATATTAAAAGCTGCAAAGGGGAAAGGCAAAGAAATATATAAAGGCAGACCTATTAGAATTACACCTTGACTTCTCAATGGAGAGTCTAAAAACCAGAAGGGCCTGATAGATGTGCTAGAGACTAATATATACCACAGATGCCAGCCCTGACTACTATACCCAGCAAAACTTTCAATAACCATAGATGGAGAAAAAATATATTCCATAATAAAGCCAAATTTAAACAATATCTTCTACAAGTCTAGCCCTACAGAAGGTGCTAGAGGAAAACCTCCAACCTAAAAAGGTTAACCGTAAAAATATAGGGAATAATTATAGATAAATAATCTCAGACCAGCAAAACCAAAAGAAGATACACACATACACACACATGCACACAACAACAACAACAAAATAACATCAATCAACAATTATTGGTCATTGTTATCTCTCAGTATCAACAGCCTCAATGCCCCAATAAAAGACACAGACTAACAGAATGGATGCAAAAACAGCAACTGTGGTGGTTTGAATAGAAATGGCTCTTATAGATTGTGTGTTTGAATGCTTGGTCCACAGGAAGTGGCACTGTTAGGTGTGGCTTTGGTGGAGAAAGCATGTCATTGTGGAGGTGGGCTTTGAAGTCTCCTATGCTCAAGCTAGGCCTAGTGGGGGCAGTTTCCTTCTGTTGCCTGTGGATCAAGATGTAGGACTCTCTCTCTCCAGCACTATGTCTTCCTTCATGCCACCATGATAATAATAAACTGAACCTCTGAAACTGTAAGCCAGCCCTAATTAAATGTTTTACTTTATAAGAGTTGCTGTGGTCATGGTATCTCTCCACAGTAATATAGACCCCAGCTAAGAGAAAAGTTGGAACCAGGGACTAAGGTGTTGCTGTGATAGGCCTCACCATGGTTTTGTTGGGGGGAATTTGGACTTTAGGACTTTGGAGTAGGAAATCAGTGAACTGCTTTAAGTGCCAATGAATGGACCATTCTAGTAGAAACACAAAAGACAGTGGAGCTCAGAGTGATTTGAACTGTGGGGCCCTGGCTCAAGAGATTTCAAAGGATCAGAGTTTTAGTATGTTGCCTAGAGGTCATTCTTATGATATTTTGGTGAAGACTGTGGTTGCTTTTTGCCCTTGTCCATTGAGTCTGTTTGAGGCTAAAGTAAAGAGGTTTGGATTTCATCTGTGGAAAGATGAAATCTCAAAACAGCCTAGTACTGACTCCGTTGTGTGTTTACTACTGCTCACTCTTATGAAGATTTATAATGAAAAGGAGCAAGCTACACAAGTAAAAATAACAAAATGTACAGACCCAGGAGAAAGGGGGCACCAGGAAGGGGAACAGAGCTAAAGTCTGTGTTCAAGAAGATAAACAGATTAAAGAAAAGCCAGATGCTAAATGGAATAAAGGCAGCAGTGACCTCAGGACAAAATCTGACCAAGCTAAACTTCCAACTTGTAAAAAGGAATTGAAAAGTGAAAAGGAAATAAAGAAAAACATAAGGCCAAGTGTAGTAGTATATATCTTTAATTCCAGTACTCAGAAGTTTGAGGCAAGCTAGGTCTACAGAGCAAGTTCCAGGACAGCCAAGTTTTGGCAGTAACTGAAACCATCAATAACAGAAAGCTGGTGAAGAGGTAATTGAACAAGACGGTCAGGTTCCAGCCCCAGCATGCAACAGAACTTGGCAGCTTCAGCCACGTGGTTCTGGCTTTAGATCAAGGATAGAAGAGAGGAGTTATGGAATCTCCATCCATGACTAAGGAAAGCCACTGAAGCCAGGCATGTGGTAAGGCTTTCCCTGCATGGAGGCCTAGAAAGGAAACTGCATGAAGCTTTGAAAGTGAAGCCTAGATTGACTTGGAGTCTCCAAGATGTTGGAGATGTCAGAGCCATGAGACACCTGCTGAGGGTAGCCACTAACAAAGAGTGGAACTAGCCCAGGAAAGAGAATTTTGTTGCAATCAGCAAAGCTAAAAGAAGTTGGAGATCTGAAGAGTATTTTTACATCAAACACGAAGATGCAGAGTTTAGAGTTGTGCAGCTGGTTTTCAATCTTGCTTTGGTCCAGTATTTCCTCACAATGCCCCCTTCCCTACATTTTGGAGCTGTGATGTACATTCTGTGCCATTATATGTTGGAAATATGTGATCTACTTTTTCATTGTGACTTTATAGGGGAATATTGTTAAGAGGTTGCATGAATCTCAAAAGAGACTTTGAACTTTGAACTTTGGACTTTTAAACAAGTTTGAGACTGTCTGAATGTACATCACAGCTCCAAAATGTAGCTGTAAATATAAGTCATCTTTGGGTAACTCTAACCAAGCAAGTGAGACTTGTGTGATAAGAACTTCAAGTCTTTCAAACTTAAAGAAAGAAATTGTAGGGTCTGGAGCAAATAATTTCATACTTATCATTTTGCACAAAACTTGTGTTCAAGTGGATCAGAACCTTAACATAAAACCAGATACACTGAACCTGATAGAAGAGAAAGTGATAGCCCTGAATATATCAGCACAAGAGATGACTTCCTGAACAGATCACCAATAATGCAGGCACTAATATCAACAATTAATAAATAGGGCCTCGGTGGAGGCAGCTAGCGCGAGGCTGGGGAGCGCTGAGCCCCGCGTCGTGCCCTGCGCTGCCCAGACTAGCAAACAATACAGTCAGGATGGCTAAAGGTGACCCCAAGAAACCAAAGGGCAAGATGTCTGCTTATGCCTTCTTCATGCAGACATGCAGGGAAGAACATAAGAAGAAAAACCCAGAGGTTCCAGTCAATTTTGCAGAGTTTTCTAAGAAGTGCTCTAAGAGGTGGAAGACAATGTCTAGCAAAGAGAAATCAAAGTTTGATGAAATGGCAAAGGCAGATAAATTACTCTATGATTGGGAGATGAAAGATTATGGACCAGCTAAAGGAGGCAAGAAGAAGAAGGACCCAAATGCCCCCAAAAGACCTCCATCTGGATTTTTCTTATTCTGCTCCGAATTCCGCCCTAAGATCAAATCCACAAACCCTGGCATCTCCATTGGAGATGTGGCAAAAAAGCTGGGTGAGATGTGGAATAACTTAAGTGACAGTGAAAAGCAGCCTTACATTACCAAGGCAGCAAAGCTGAAGGAGAAGTATGAGAAGGGTGTTGCTGACTATAAGTCTAAAGGAAAGTTGATGGCGCCAAGGGTCCTGCTAAAGTTCCCCGGAAAAAAGTGGAAGAAGAGGAGAAGGAGGAGGAGGAAGAGGAGGAGGAAGAGGAGGAGGAAGAGGAAGAGGAGGAGGAAGAGGAGGAGGAGGAGGAGGAAGAGGAGGAGGAAGAGGAGGAAGATGAATAAACCTGTCTCCTTGTGAATACCTTAGAGTAGGAAAGCGCTGTGAATGACACATCTCTTATTTGAGTCGTGTCTACTGCCCCTGTTAGGTTTAATTACAAAATCTCATCACGATCATATTGTAGCTTCTCAGAGTGTCAGCGGTTTACATGAAGTGGCCGTGGGTGTCCGGAGCGCCCTGAAACTGTATCAAAGTTGTACATAGCTCCAAACATTTTTAAAATGAAAAGGCACTCTCGAGTCCTCCTCACTCAGTGCACTTTGCTGTTGGTGTGACAAGGCATTTGAAGATGTTTCTGGCATTTCATTCTCAACTCGTAAGATAGTGTTAACTATATGGTTATTGGCTAGAATTCCTGAGTTGTCAACTGTACATATCTATAGTTGGTAAAGAGAACAAAACAACCCAGGAAGATTCTTGATGCTTCTTGTTTGGCTTGGAGGCTGTGAGGGGAAGATGCCTTTTGGAGGGGGCCGTAGCTCAGGGCGTGCACCGTGAGACTGGACCTATTGATACTGCGGTGGGCATCCATTTAGCTTCAGGCTGTCTTGTTTTTGTATATAATGGCATAGCATTCTGCTGACATTCTTAGTTGTGGAAAGGGGGAGGGGTCAGCTGGCATGAGAAGTGTTGGGAGTTTTTTCTTTAGGTAAGTGCAGTAGATTTTAAAACTTTTTAAAGAAACTGTAGAACTCATCACTGTCAGCAAAGCACTACTACATCAATGGAAGTTCAAGAACCCTCTGTACCTAAACGCAATTTGCAACATTCTGTTATTTTTTGTATGTTTAGAATGCTGAAATGTTTTTGAAGTTGAATAAACAGTATTACATTTTTAAAACTGAAAAATAAATAAATAAATAGGGCCTCAAGAAACTTAAAGGCTTCTGTATGGCAAAGGATGCCATCACTCAAACAAGGCAGCAGCCTACAGAATGGGAAAAGGTTTATACCAACTCCAGATCTGATAGAGGACTAATATCCAAAATATATAAAGATCGTAAGAAACTGGATTTTAAATAAATCAATTAAAAATGGGGATCCCTTCTAAGTAGAGAGAATTCTCAGTAAAGAAAACTCAAATGAGAAACACTTAAAGAAGTGTTCAACATTTTTAGTCATCAGGAAAATGCAAATAAAAACTGCTTTGAGATTCTATCTTACATCTGTCAGAATGGCTAAAATCAATAACACAGTGACAGCTCATGCTGGTGAGAATGTGGAGTAAGGTGAACACCCGTCCTTTACTGATGGGAGTGCAAATTTGTACAGTTACTATTGAAATAAAAGTAGAGTTTTCTCAGAAGGTTGGGACTCTATCTACCTCCAGACCCAGCTATAGAACCTTGTTATATCCTTGGGCATACACCTAAGGGACACCCTATCCTACCACAAGAACCCTTGCTCAATCATGTTCATCACTGCTTTGTTCATAATAGCCAGAAATCATAAACAACCTAGAAGTCCCTCAAACAAATAATTGATAAAGAAAATTTACATTTGCATAATGGAGTATTACTCAGCTGTTAAAAACAATGGCATCATGAAATTTGCAGGCAAATGGATTGAATTAGAAAAAAACATTGTTAAAGTAACCTAGACCCAGAAAGAAAAATATGACATGCATTTGCTTATATGTGGTTATTAGCCAATAAGTACAATCCGTAGACCCAGAGAGGGGATGTATGGAGAAAGAGTAGAGGATTGTATGATCGTTTAAATAACTATGGCCACCATAGACTCATGGTTTGACTGCTTGACTCATAGGAAGGGGCACTATTAGGAGCTGTGGCATTGTTGGTGTAGGTCTTGTTAGAGTGTGGGAAGCCATGGCAAGGCCTTACTCTTGGCAAACACTCACCCTTGGCTCTCCTATCTACTATTCTTTCTGCTTACCTTCCATGATTCACTTGTCAGTTCTCAGAACTTCAAACAAGGCCTCATAGCAACCCACCTTAGTAACCCCTCCTCCTGATCTCTAGATTTAGCCAACATCCTGCTAGATAGATGTTTTTAGAACCCCTGGTAACAGAAAGGCTTTGTGAGAATAACTTAGTTAGACCCCACAGCTGCAGCTAGCTTCCTCCACCTGCAAAGCCCTCTTTCCTTTCCTACCCCTCCCCATATCCTGTTTTCAAAGTATATAACCTGTGTGAACAATAAAAATTTTGCCAGCTTGATCAGACTTCTTGACTTGCTGTGCCTTTTTATTTTCTTGAGCATCTTAGTCCTCTCCACAGGGCCTAAGGGTCCCACTTGATTGTCCAGCTGGCTTAGACATTGGAGGAAGTGTGTCACTCGGGGAATTGACATTGAGGTCTCCTTTGCTCAAGCTATGTTTAGTGTGGTACAGTCTCTGTTTGCTGTCTGTGGATCAACTCTCAGCTTCTTCTCCAGCATCATGTCTGCCTGCATGATACTATGCTTCCCACCATGCTGACAATGGACTGAACCTCTGAAACTGTAAGCCAGCTCCAATTAAATGTTTTTTTTTTTTTATAAGAGTTGCTATGGGCACGGTGTCTCTTCACAGCAATGAAACTCTAACTAAGACAGATGGACACATGTATCTCCCTGGGAGGGAGAAATAAAATAGATTTTAGAGGTAGACTGGGGTCAGGTGGGGATGAGAACCAAAGGACTGAGTGGATAGAGAGAGGGGAGATTGAGTAGAGAGAGAGGTGCAGGGAGGGGCAAATGGAACTGAGGGGCATTTGGGAACTTATATGTAAACCTATTGCAGTGGAAGCATCCTAAAATATATAGAGGTGATCCTAATGAGGTCTCCTAATAATGGGGGTATGGTGTCTCAACTGGCCATTTCTTGTTATCAAACGAGGCTTCCAGTAGTGGGACTGAGTTGCATTCAAGTGAGTTGTTGGACAGGTGGTTGTATGGATACCTCCAAAGAACTCAGGCTGTTGCTAAGACAATGGGTTGCTCGCTGTAAACTGACTGTGTGACCTCGTTGCCAAGGATAACATTCATACAACTCATTGAACATGGAGAAGTCTAGCTGGAACCCACATAGAGCCTTCACCCCTATGTTCTATTGCCTTCGGCGCAGGAAGGTACTCTGCCAGATGCCAAAAGAGAAACATAAACACCAAATAAGACACAAAGACTTTGACCTACAATCTGTCCTGACTACAAAGTATGCAAGGGCAATAGTAGCACAGAACTTGTGTGTGTAGCCAACCAAAGGTTGGTTTGACTTAGGCCATGAGACAGAACCCGTACCCAACACTACTTGGGTAACCAAGAACCAGAGACTAGAAAGCCCAGAGACCCAGAAAAATACTAAACACTACTGGTCTAAAAACAAAATCAAGCCTTCCGGCCCACACCTTCCACAGGGCATATCATCAACATGTCTGCCCCTCTGAAGACTCCATAGTCTGAAGGCCTCACGGGAGATCTGCTGCATCCAAGGCGACAGTCAGGAGTCTAGCATGGCTGCCCGCTGAGAGGCCCAACAAGCAGCTGACTGAGACACAGATACTTACACCCAATCATTGGACTGAAGTCAGGGACCCCCGTGATTGAATTAGGGAAAGGCTGGAAGAAGCTGAGGAAAAGAGCAACCCCATAGAAAGACCAGCAGTCTCAACTAACCCAGACCCCTGAGATCTCTCAGACACTGATCCACCAACCAGATAGAATACACAAGATGGTCCTAGGCCCTCGACACATATATAGCAGATGACCGCCTGGTCTGGCCTCAGTGGGTTGCCTTGTCCAGCCCTGGTGTGATGGTCTTTTGCTTTATCTTATTATATTTAATTTTTTTGTCAGATTTGTTATCTCTAAGGAGCCTGTTTTTTTTTTCTAATGAGAGACAGAAAGGGAGTGGCTATGACGAGTCTCCATGAAGGAGGAGATGGAGGGGAGAAAGGGAGGAACTGAGAGGTGTAGAGGGAGGGAAAACTATAACCAGGGTAGACGGTATGAGAAGAGAATCTATTTTCAATAAAGAGAGGGTGAGGACTGATATTCAGTTCTCTTCTCCCGTGTTCTCTACAGTAAAGACTTTTCTTTCTGTAAGGTCTTATCCCACTAAGAAAGTCTCCAACTCAGGCTCAGACTCTGGGGAAAGCAGAGGCACAGGAAATCCTCTGGGTGAGGCAGATGCTTCCAGGATGCCTAGCAAAGGAGCAAAGGAGCACTGCTTGCCTTTCTTATCGATTCTTGGCCATACATTGTCCTTAGCAATGTCATGAGGAAGAAAGCGAAGGTCATGCTCCCTGCTCAGGGCAGGTCTTGGCCATCTCCTGAGGCCTGCTGACCATCTTTCCCTACCTGACATGAATTAAACATTTCAAACATCCAAAAAAAAATTCTAGGAATAAAGTAAAGAACACCTTTATACTGTCTTCCTCATTTATCAGTGTTAGTAATTTGCTACACTGCTTCATCTATAAGTGTGTCAGACGTGAGTGTCTGGTTTCTTCATTTTTAATTGCTATAAGCCATTTCAAAGTAAGTCACACATAATAGCTCTTTATCATCAACGGTTCAGAATGTGTTTCTAAGAATAAGAGCATTGTCCTGTTCTTATACAACAGCTTATTCCTATTACTATTATTATTCATAAGTAAAATAATTATCACAATAATTAGGGAACACCAGGTTTCCCTAATTGTTCTGAGAATGTCATTTATTGATGTTTTCACTGTGGTAAAATATAAATAACACAAAATTGACCATGTTAGTCTTCTTAAAGCCTACATTCTAATGACGGTAAGCACATCCACCCTGTTCGTCTCCCTAACTTTTTCATCTCCTTCAACTGAAACTTTGCAGTGTTGCAAATTAACTGCACATCTTTCTTCCCGACAGGCTCTGGAAACCATTTCTAAACATTTGACAAATCCAGATCCTCCTCACAGAAATGAAGTCCACCATGGTCGCCTGTTTGTGGCGAGCCTATTTTCCTCAGCATATGTTCATGCTATGGTATGCGAATGGTAACAGGCATCAGAACTTCCCTCCTATTCAAGACTACGTGATTCTATGCAGAAACACTTGTTTCTCAGGTTATCCATGGATGTATGTTTGAGCATCCCCATCATTCAGCTATTGTGAATAACGTTGCTATCAAGATGGGTACAGAAACAGTGTTTGGGTTCCTTGCTTTATGGATCCTGCTTCTGGGGGAGTAGATGGTTTCTGTGGACAACTGTTTTATTCTTTTTGGCTATTTTTCTTTTTTCTTTCTTTTTTGTCCTCTCACAGCTTTGCTCTTCACTTTTTCGTCTTAAATCATTATTAGTTTTTAGTTGGCTTGTGAACTAATGTTTCATATGACATTTTCAAAATCCATATCATCGTACTATCTTCTGATCTGCCCCTCCCCCACTGCCTTTTCCATTTCTTCTCACTTCAAAGCTGGGGCACACACACACAGACACATACAGACACACACAGACACACACACACAGAGACACACATACATACAGACACAGACAGACACACACACACAGAGACACACATACATACAGACACACATACATACAGACACAGACACACACACACAGACACACACACACACACTCACACACACACACAGATGTTCAAAGCCAGCCTGAATATATAGTGAGACCTGCCTCAAAAAACCAAAACGATAAGAATAAAATTAAAAGGTATACTTATGCCAAAATATAATTTCACAGGTAATTTAGAATCACAAAGAGAAAACCCGCTTTGTCCTCTAGATATCTACCTTGGTTAACTAGGTAACCAAGCACATCCCATGCACATCAAGAAGTCTGATATGTACACTGTGTGCTTCCTACCTTAGGACGCACACAACAGGGTCCATGGAGTGTTCTTGGCCAAAGTCTTTCACCTGAATCTAATGGAACATCTAGTCCATAACTGTAGCAGTATAATGTAACATTTCGTAGGAGTCTAAACCAAAAGTATAAGCCACAATACTTTTTAAAATGGGTAAAATGTAGATCAAAATTGAAAACCTCTGTGCATCAAAGAACACAACACAAAGAAAATGCAAAGCGTACATTAGGAGAAAATATTTGCAAGCCATATATCTGATGAGAATATATAAAGAAGTCTGACAAATCAATGATAACAACAAAAATTATGTTAAAATATGGGCAGAGCATTTGAAAAACATTCTTCCAAAGAAAATATGCAAATATCCAAGAGATCATATCCATTGGGATGAATTTCATTGATAAAAAGGAAAATAATAAAAAATTACGCATATTGGTGAGGGCATGGGGTGGTCAGAACTCTTGTGGCTTGCTGATAAGACTGTAAAACGCTTTGTTGCAGAAAATAGCTCAAATAGTTAAACCTAGAGCTACTGCGTCACCCAACCATCTGCTTCTGGGAATAGACTCAACAGAACTTAAAGCAAGGGACCCAGATACTCTTTATACACATATGTTTATAGCAACATTGTTCACAATAGCTGAATGATGGAGAATGCTCAAATATACATCCATGGGCCAGCCACCTTCTTAATAGTTGTTAGTGATCAGAAAAGTTCACTTGGACAAGTCATTTTCATCATAACTATAACCAGGTGACCAGGCTTCATTTCCCATGGTTACTTATGAGAACAAGGTATTACATTTCTGAGTTTCTGCTTTTCTATTTTATAATCTTCTCTTGCCTTACCTTACCTTCATTTTCTCTTCTTTCTCTTTCTTCTCCCCTCTCTTTCCTTCTCCTCCTTTCTTTCTTCATATCTCTCTCTGTCTCTGTCTCTCTGTCTCTCTGTCTCTCTCTCTCTCTCTCTCTCTCTCTCTCTCTCTCTCTCTCTCTCTGTTCCATTCTCCTGCCTCAGTCTCTACACCAATGGGATTCTAGGCAAGTTCCATCACACCCAACACCTTCTGTATTTCTGACCATTCTTGTGGACAGTCTTTCAGGCACTAAAGAATGAATCTCATTTTCAACTCTTTATTTTTCTCTGATATCACACAGATATCTATGCCAAGACTGGTTCTTGGAGCAGCAAGCTCCTGTGACAGAAGAAAGCCTTGTACTCCCCAGAGGATCCTGAGGATACTGTCACATTGAGACTATGAGATGTTGAACATCTGATTGCATTCTTTCCTTTGCCACACAAAAGTTATGAAACCATATCCTGCACTTTCTGCTTGATTCCCCAGATCTTGATTCATTTTAAGTATCTAGGATAGTTACCTGGCACCCTCCCAACCCTCTTTTTCTCACTGGGAACTTTGCCAAAAATACTTCCCCTTCCCTTTAACCAAATCAGCTCCTGGATTCCTGCTAATTTTTCCTTAGAGGTAACATAGTGACATTCCTGTCCCCTTTAGGCACTAAATGGGACAAAAGTCACAGTACACTGCATTGGTTAGGTTTTTTTTGGGGGGGGGTTGTTTTTGGATTTTTGTTTTGTTTTGTCAGCTATATACAAGTTAGAGTCATCTGAAAAGAAGGAATCTCAATTGATAAAATGCCTCCATAAGATTGACTTGTAAGCAAATTGTGGGACATTTTCTTGATTAATAATTCATATGAAAGTGCCCAGCCCACTGTGGGTGGCATTAATCCTAGGAAAGTGGTCCTGAGATGTATGAGCAAGCCAGGGGGAGCAAGCCAGCAGTAAGCAGCATTCCTCTGTAGTCTCTTCTTCAGTTCCTGACTCCAGATCCCTGCCTTGAGTTCCTGCCTTTATTTCCCTCAATGTTCTGTGATCTGGACATGTAAACCAAGTAAATCCTTTCCTCCTCAAGTTTCCTTTGATCATGAGTTTATCGAAGCAATAGAGAGGAGGCTAATATATCTGCATTATAATTCCTAAGTAAGAGAGAATGTTGTGTTTTCTTCCATGTTTGCATTAGTTCTTTTTCCATTGCTGTAAGAGAATACTGCCACATGGTGAGTATTCAGAGGTCTCATTAGCTTTCTGCCCTGGAGGCTGGGAAGCCTAAGAACATGGCCCTGGCCTATGGTAAGAGCCTTCCTGCTGCATAAGAACTAGACAGAGAGCACCACGTGGTAAGACAGAGCAAACATTCCCACTCAGCTCTCTCTCTCTCTCTCTCTCCTTCCCTCCCTCCCTCCCCTTCCTTCCCTTCCTTTTCTCTTTAAAAGACCACTAATATCAACACAGGAATCTCATCATCAATGATTTCATCTAATCCTAGGTACCTCCCAAAACTCCACCTGCAAATGTCATTACTGGGAATCAATCTTCCACCCCACAAACTTTTGGGATACATTTGAAACGTGGCAATGTCTATGAAATTGTAAGGCTGAATGGATATGATGTAAAAATTCCAGGTCTTAAATTTTGTGCCTATTGTGGACTATGAAATGGACATTTCTTGTTGTGTCATGTGATGCAGACTCACCCGGTGTTTTGCTGAGACACACTCATGTGGGATTTTTGCTGAGGCAAGACTCTTGGGAAGACGTGTGATGTTTGAAGAGGACAAATAGGATTCAATGGACAGTGACAGGACACTTGCACAGTTAGCCCAGCAATGCTCTGCTGGACTTGCATCTTTGCTGATCGTCACTTCGTTGAGAGAGGCATGGCACAGAACTTCTCCTGGCATCTAGGCTGGTCCTGGATGCTCACACTGAATGGTGCCAGTCAGTGGAGGCCTGGACGTTTCTGCTGGAAGATGCCACCGATGCCGATTTGTCTTTGGTATCCTGTCACTACTGAACTGGACTGCTGGTATCCTGACAAATGGAGGTTAAAATCACCCCCCAAAACTACTTCTAAACAGGTCCACATTCCCTTGTTCTACTTACCGTCTTCTCTCCCCTACCACTGGATGGTGGGCTAGAAGGGGGAAGTCAGAGCATTTGAGAATCCTTATTAAAAGTAGGTTTCTAAAACTCTAAGCCTACAGGGTTAAAATAGATACTAATGGCCTATCTAGGAAATATCCATGGACCCAAAGATCTCATAGGTCAAAAGTAAAGAGTATACTTAAGAATCTTAGGGGGTTTTGTCTGTTGCTATGGTAAAACACCTTGACAAAAGCAACTTAATGAAGAAGGGTTTATTTCAGCTCACAGTTCAAGGCATAGCTCATCATGGTAGAAGCCAAGGCAGCAGGTACTTGAAGCAACTGGTTACGTTGCATCTGCAGTCAGTAAGCAGCGATGGATGTGTGCTGTTGATCAGCTCCCTTTCTCCGTGTATACAGTCAGGAGTCTCAGCCAGGGAATGATGCTGCCCACTGTGGGTGAGCCTTCCCCTCTATCCCCAGTTAATACAATCAAGACAATCCCCACAGGTACACATAGGGGCCCGTCTCCCAGTTGATTCTAGAAGCAAGTTCAGTTGAAGATTAACACCTGTTCACAATTCCACCCTTTATCAACTTGACTCCCAAGCCAGTCACTTTAAGTCATAACCTTCTACCCCTGTGTCCACAGGTTCATAACTACATTATAATGCAGGATGCACCCAGAAGTCCCATAGTCATTAACCATTCCAACCCATTAGAAGTCCAGAGTCCCTTAATTGTGAGTTCCTATAAAATGAAAGTCAAGCTACATACTTCCAGCATATAACAACAGAATAAACATTTCTAACCCAGAAAGGAAGAGCTGGGGCACAGCAAGAAATGACTGAACTAAAGCAAGACTTAAACACAGCAGGACAACACTAAATCCTATAACTTCATATCTGACTTCTGGAGTTCATGAATAAAATAGCTAGGCTCCAAAGGGCTTGGGTAACCTCACCTCTCCATCTCTGTCTCTGTCTCTGTCTCTGTCTCTGTCTCTGTCTGTCTCTGTCTCTTTGTCTGTCTCTGTCTCTCCCTGTTTCTCTCTCTCTCTCTCTCTCTCTCTCTCTCTCTCTCTCTCTCTCTCT
>JANHMN010000011.1:19605147-19639128 GCA_030674055.1 Rhabdomys pumilio
CTCTCTCTCTCTCTCTCTCTCTCTCTCTCTCTCTCTCTCTCTCTCTCAGCAGTGCTACTCCATGTAGGCAGGCTCTCCTTGGCAGACATCCCACAGCCTTGGAATCCCCAACATTGGGAGGTCTCCATTGTAATTTAAGCATTGCCTTTCACAGCTTTACAAAATGGTTCTCGGGGCTGCCTCAAGGGATTCTGACCCTGCCACACATCACTTGGCCTTCAAAGAGACCATCACTGTTCCCCAAAACTGTAGAACAAGACTCCATGGACTCCTCAATTTTGTATCTTCTGTGCCTCTAAAACCAGGACCACCTGGATGACTACCAAATTCTGCTGCCAGGTCTGTCTGGAGCCTCTGAGGGTTGCAGTTTGTCTTCGGGACTCCTTTCCTGTTGCCCTGGTGGATTGCAGAAGCTCTCTCCTCCATGGTGCTGATGTCTTTAACAATTACAGCTGCATTCTCTGACCCTGCCTGACTGCTCTCCTGTCTTAACATCTCCTCTGCTCAATAAATGAATCCAAGTTATCTTTAAATTCAGATTCACTCACGTTGGCAGGACACTAACAGAATTATGCAATATTCTTAGCCAAAATAGCACATAAATGGTCACCATCCTAGTCCCTGTTGGAGTCCTTGGTCCCCTCTGACACCTCATGGGCTGAGAGTTCTCTGCCTGCATTTCTCTCAGTATGCCTGTCTTGCAAGTTCCAACTAAAATGGCCCATTAAGCCATGCTTACAGCATCCAAGAATTTTTCTAGCCCGAAGTTCCAAATTGTTCTACATTCATCCGAAAAACCAGTTCCAAATTGCTAAGCACCACATGGCCAAGCTTATCCCCGCTATGACTCAGCCGCTCAGTACCAGTTTTCTGATTTAGTTTCTTTTCCAGTTGCTATGATTTAAAAAAAAAAAAAAGTCTGAAAAAAGCAACTTAGTGACGAAAGGGTTTATTTCAGCTCATGGTTCAAGGAGCAATGTATAGCCAGTGAAGTGAAGGCAGAAGCATCTTGAAGCAGTTGGTCACCGTTGCACCTACTGTCAGTCAGCAGCAAGCAGTGAATGCTCGCTCCCTGCCTGTCCTCCTTTCTCCAGGATCCCAGGCAGACACGCCTCTCACAATGGGCAGGTCTTCCTGCCTCAGTCAATGCTATCCTGATAATCCCCAAGCATATCTAGAGGCCCATCTGTCAGGTGAGTTTCTATTAAGGTAACAATTAGTGTTAACCACCATGAGTAATAAATCTAAAACTCTACCATATCTGGAAGAAAATGTAGGAGACATTTGTGGGGGAGCAGACAAAGATTCTTCACTCTGAGAGGGTGTAGATGATGAAATTTGGAGTTGACAAATTGGAGTTAATAAAAAAATTAAATGAGTCTGAAAGAGACTGTTTTTAAAAATGAACAGTTAGGCTATAGACTGGGAGACAATGCAGTACGCATATCTGGCAAAAGGCTCACGTACAGAATATTTAAAGAACTCTTACAACTCAAGAATACAGATGCTATAGTTTAGAACACAAACAAAAGAGGCCAGCAAGATGGCTCAGCAGGCAAATGTGCTTGTCCTCAAGCCTAAAGACCTGCTCAATCCCCAGGACTCATGTGATTGAAGGAGAGAATGAACTGGTTATGTTGTGTGTTTGGCCTACAACATACACATGTGTGCCATGGCACAGGCTTACATAAGAGAACACATACGGGAAAGGAGATAACATTTGAAATGTAAATAAAGAAAATATCCAATAAAAAAAAGAGAACACATACACATAAAATAAACAAAAATGTAACGAAAACTTTTTAAAAAGAATGAATTAAGCAAATATTTGTGGCGCCTCTTAACCAAAGAAGATATATAAATGCCCTATAGAGACATTACAAGCTCCCAACATAATTAGCTAATAGTGAACATTAGTCATTATGCAAATTAAAAACCACAGTAAAATATACTATAATATGCCCATTAGCATCTCAAGAAATTTAAAAGACTAACCACAGCAAATTGACACTGGAAACAATTGGACTCTCCCATAATGCTTTAGGGTATGTAAAATGGTATAGCTGCTTTGAAAAAAAAAATGTGGTAGTTTCTTAAAATATTTAAATATGCAACTGATATATATGACCTAGCCGTTGAACTTCTAAGCATTTATCCTTAAGAATTACAGCATGTACCTACACAAAGCTTCTACCTAAATATTCATAGCAGCTTCAAAGATAATAACCCTAAACAAGAAGCAACTCAAGTCCCTCAACATATGACTAGATAAAATGCTATATAATGAAATATTATTTATCAGTAAAAGAAATAAATTATCATATTCCAATAAAATAAATGAATCCTAACATAATTACGCTTAGCAGAAAAAAAAAAGCACACATAGACAAATGCACACAATATAATTGTGTTCATTTCAGTCTGGAAAATGCACTTTCCTGAACTGACAGAAAGCAGATGGACAGCCCTGTGACTCTAGAGACAGGGGAGATAGCATGTATAGCAGGGATGTTGAGAGATGGTGGAATTGTAAACCATGTAATTCCCTAAGGGTATGGATGTTTCAAAACTCACCAAATTGCGCAGATTTGCAAAATGGCAAGGAAGGAGTTAAAGAAGACAGATATTTGGAAATTGAAATTTGTGTGCCCTCAAGCTCCAGGGAAGTTCAGTGAAGACCCTTTCCCTGCTACAAGCAGAGAAGAGAGAGAACAGAAACAAACTGCACTGAGCATCAGATAGCTGTGATGAAAAGAAACATTGCCTCCTTGTACATAGAGACCACCCAGTATTGAGCATTCTGGGTCCCTGGGACCTTGGCATGCATCTTCCCTGCCTTAAGGGCTTTCTACTTTTCAGCCACACCAGACACAAGGATTGATTTCTAATTTGTCCCTGTATTTTCTACATACACATCACTCCCCCTTAGTCATCTGAACTTCCTCCCCTAGCTACCTATTGCCTATATCTGTATTGTTTTAAAGTCAGATATTACTAAATATTGACAAGGAAGCGAGGAGAGAAAAACACTCTCTGAAGAACCACGGGCACCTGTAAGCCCAGCAAACCCACTTCTACAATTATGTGTCTGTCTTAGTTTTACCTCTGTGAACAGACACCATGACCAAGGCAACCCCCACAGTGACATACTTCTTCCAACAAGGCCACACCTATTCCAACAAGGCTATACCCCCTAATAGTGCCCTAGCACTGGGTCAAGCATATTCAAACCACTATAATTGATCCAGGAAAACACAAGGAAATTCCACTAAGGAGCTTCATTGCTACCCTGTTGGGAGCAAAGCTTCCTTCCGTCTCTAGCAATGTAAACTCAGGGCATGTAAACAAGAAAATGAACGAGGATTTTTATGTAGATGCCTGAAAAGATAATCTCTAAAACAGACTTAAAGGGGAAAACAAAGTCAAGAGGAGACCTACAACACAATTCCATCTATCAAAAATGCACATACACCAACTGTACATTTTATAAGGATGCTCTTACATCTAAATAACTGTCAGGTGTACTGGGAAAGCTCTATTAAATGCATTCAAGTGTATGTCAGGGAGAGGAAGCAGTAGGATTTGGGATGATAGATGAAGGGGGAAATGATACATTTTTTTAAAATATTTTCAAACACAGAGACCATCCTTCCAGAGACAGATGATACCAAATGGGGAACAAGGTCACTTTAAGCATTCCAAACCCATTAAAAAAAAAGATAACAGAGAGATTTTTATTTTGCCTGAATCTCCTTCAGTTGCCTAAAAATTTGAATTTTCCGATTCAGAGTGGATGGGCTTAGTGTTCCCTGGTGTATCTGTTCCATATTGCTTCTGTAACAGATCAGCACAGACTTGGTGGCTTAAGTCCATCAGCATGTACGCATGCAGGTGTAAATTACAATGCATCTTACTGGGAAACATCCAGGTGCTGCACGTCTGTGTTCTTCTGTCGTTGACTTAAGGGAGAGTCTGTTTTCTTGTCTGTCTCACCTCCAGGAGACCACTCATGTTCCACAGTTAGTTGCCTTCTTCTATCTTCAACGCCAGTCAGGCCAGGTCCAGCCTTCCTCACATCTCTGATTCTCAACCTCTCTTCTGCCTTCTCCTCCTCTAGCTTTCAGAACCTCATTACAGTTGTCCTGGACAATCCAGGATGACCTCTGTATCTGGAAATGAGCTGACCAGCTACCCCAATTCCCCTTTGCCGTGTCAGGAAACACATTAATAGTTTCTAGAAATCAATAACGTGGGCATTTCAAAGTCTATTGTTCTACCTACTGCCACAAAGCACATGGCCATTAAAAAGCACACAGAGTCACATTCTATTTCCTATTGTGAATCAGTTATTCGGCCAAATAAAAAGCTATGGACTAAGGATGTATAATACTAAGCAAAGCCACACAATCTCAGAAAGAAGCAAAACGCATATTCTTTCTCATATGCAGAATCTGGCCAAGAACATGTGTACCTGTGTAAACAAATGTACATGTGGGTGTATTGTAACATGAAGAAAAGAAAATGAGAATAAATAAAAGGCATAAAGAAAGACTGGCTGTAAGTAATAGCCATGAGTTATGGAAGAGGATATAAAGTGAACTGTTTCTCTAGTTCTAATTCTGTCATGAGCTTTTTGGTTTTGGTGGTGGATAAGTGCATAAGATGTAGTTGATATTTAAAGTGTAAAATTCAATGTGAACCTCCACAGCTTCTGTTCAGAATGCCTATTCTAACTATGCAGAATTCATTAAGTTGTATAGACTTTGAGCCCAGTTAATTTTGGGTGCCTGGTATTTTTATTTATTTGTGCTTTTATAATAAAGTTCATTTTAAAATGCTAAAAACAGGTTGTGTCACCTTGTGTGCAAGGTCTGTGTGGTGAGTACCAAAGTTCTATTGCAGGGGGCGGGGGGGTGTCAAAAACCGGGGTTTATGCTATCCCCTCAGTTTTAACTAAAGTTCTCATCTAAATGGGAATGTGCTAACATGGGAAATAATTTCATGGAGCTATTCTTACCACAGAGTAAATGACTGGCCTATATGACAGAAGAGATCACCGGTGTGCTGGCCAGTTTTATGTCAGCTTGACACAAGCTAGAGTCACCAAAGAGGAAGTAACCTCAGTTGAGAAAATGCCCCCATAAGATTGGGCTATTGGCAAACCTATGGGGCATTTTCTTAAGTAGTGGTTTACTGGGCCCATTGTGGGTGGTACAATTACCCTGAGCTGGTGGGCCTGGGTTCTATAGAACCCAGGCCATGAGGGTCAAATTAGTAAGCAGCACCTCCTTTATCAGCTTCTGGCTCCAGGTTCCTGCTCTGCTTGAGTTTCTGTCTGGATTCCTTTCAATGATGGACTATGATGGAGAAGTATAATCCAAATAAACCCTCTCCTCTCCTCTCCTCTCCTCTCCTCTCCTCTCCTCTCCTCTCCTCTCCTCTCCTCTCCTCTCCTCTCCTCTCCTCTCCTTTTCTCTCCTCTCCTCTCCTCTCCTCTCCTCTCCTCTCCTCTCCTCTCCTTTTCTCTCCTCTCCTCTCCTCTCCTCTCCTCTCCTCTCCTCTCCTCTCCTCTCCTCTCCTCTCCTCCCCAACTTACTTTTTGTCATTGTGTTTCATCACAGTAATAGTAACCCTAACAAGGAAATCGATACCAGGAGTGGGGTACTGCTATGACAGACCTGACCGCCCCAGCCCTCGGAGATTTGACGAGACCCTAGGGAAGGGGCGAAAGAACAAAGAGACAAGAGACACAAAGAAGAGAGCTAGTGTGGAGTTCTGATCAAGTTCTGAAACTTTAATTTTGGGGGCAGGTTATAAAGACACAGAAAACCGGGAAGTTTGGGAGAGGGTCATTGCTTAGGGCTATTCCACCAAGACTTTCCCACTGTCGTATCCTTATTGCCCTAGATCATCCCACTGTCATAACCAGCTCCAAGGAAGTGCCAGACGTTCTTTAAGTTCCTGGGACCTGAGACTAGGTTTCCCAGAACAACAGGTAATTTCGTAGGTTTGGCTCCCGGCACCTGACCATGTTGTTTTGGAAGGATTATGAAAAGATGTTGGAACTTTAGGTTAGAGAAGTCACTGAGTATTGAGAGATCAGTGAGCTGTTCTGTGGTACTGATTTGTTCTGTTGGGAGTGAGGCACATTTCAGTTATCTGAGTACTGGAACAGCTGAGGTAAGAGGATTGCCATAAATATGATGGTCTGCTTGGGCTCCAGGACAACCTGAATATATTAGTTACATTTTTGTTGGTGTTATGAAACACCAAGATCAAGACATCTTATGGTTCCAGAAGGATAAGAACCCATCATCCTGTGGAGGCATGGCATTGTGTGGCAGGCACAATGACAGAAGCAGAAAGAAAAGAGACAGAGAGGGAGAGAGAGGGGGTGGGGGGACTAGAAGTAGCTCAGGGATTTAGACTCTCAAAGCCCACCCCTAGTGACATACTATCTCCAGTAAGGCCACACCTCCTAATCTGCCCAAACATCACCATCAACAGGAAACCAAATGTTCAAATTCCTGAGACTATCTTTAGGAGACTATCTTTAGAAGACATTTATCATTCAAACCAAGGTACTTGGCTACATAAAGAAGCCTTTGATGCTTTGAGACCAAAGAGAACCCTGCTGAAAGTTCTACCTAGTTTTTCTATTTACAAAATGACTAGGTCTATCACATGGCCTAAGCAGAGCGCTGTGCAGCATTCCTCTGAGGCATCCACTTTATGCCGTCTGTAGGCTCCTTGGCATCACTATGGGTGGGTAGCTCCTGCTCTCTGACTCTACAGAGACTGAGCATCCCTGTAATACAGAGAAAGTAGGACTGGATCTCTGCTTTAAGGAAAGGAGGGCTGCTCTGGCTAGAAGAGGACTTAAAGCTATCCACAGCCAGTAGTTAAGCAGGTCGGTCTCTGTGAGAGCTGTGTGTTATATATACACCAAATTAGGAGTCACTATTCTTGCCCATTCTACATATTCATACAATTATGAAGGTAGATTTTATAGCAGGCAGCTGCCTCACACTGTATGGATAAAGAAAATGATATCTATATAAGAGAAATACATTGATCTGTGTCAGACAGGAAGGACTGAGAGGGTGACTCACTGGTAGAGCCCTGGGTTCAGTCCCCAGTCCTGCAAAAATAAAAATTGCAAACTAGAAGTTTGTGGCAGAGTCTCTATCCAAACTCAGTTTATAGAGCTGAGCTAGCCCAAGTTACTCAGGGTCAAAAATCTAGTTAATGGTAGTAATTGATGGACTTCTTGGAAAGTCCAACCTCCAAATAATAACACAGAGACTTATTAATTTGACTATATAGCTTAGGCCTAGCTTGAGCTACCTCCCAGCTAGCTCACCTAACCTAATTAACCTGACTACACCAGTCCTTGTCCAGCCACGTGGCCAGTTACCTCTGTCCCAGTATGTCCATCCCACTCACATCCATGTGACATCTCTGTTCTACTTCCTGCCTCTGCTTTTTCTCCTAGAGAGCCTCTCTCAGTCGGAAGTCCCACTTTCCCTTTTTTTGCCTAGGTATTGTACATCAATCAACTCCTGGTTAAACCAATCAGTGAATGAGAAAGGTGTATGTTTACAAAATCCTGAGTCAGGTGATAAACCATATGAAAAAACGATACCAAAATCTGATCAGCACTTAACTCTCTGCCAGTACAGAATTAACAACTGAACAATGCAAAGACAGTCTTCACAAGGCAAACCCCAACGCGTAAAAATGCCACCTTGGATGCTCCTCCAGTTGCAAAAATATCTCCCACCAGACTCCAGCTCAGCCCCAGGGAACCTCCTATCTCCATCTCTCCAGTGGCTGGATTACATGTGCACTCTATCATCCCTGTCTTACTTTACATGGGTCCTGGGGGTTGAGTTCGGGTCTTTAATGCTTGCAAAGCAAGGACTGGATGATGTGTTTATAAAAAGATAAAGAGATAAAGAGAATATGTTCTGTGGAGGTGTGGAGAGGTGTGGGGGAAGGGGATGTCTCAGTGGGCCCATGCCGAGGCATCTCTTCCCCCTGAGGGACCAGCCACACACAGGTATAATATAGAATAGAGTTTATTCAGGGCATGGGGAGGGGAGCCAGGAGGGTAGTAGAGGCAGAGAGAGGCAGAGAAAAACAGAGAGAATAGAGAAGTAGAGGAGTAGAGGCCAGCCATGAGCATGTGGAGAGGGGGAAGGGAAGGGGAAAGGGGCAAGGGGACAGAGGGATCAAGAGATCAAGAGAGAGAGAGAGAAGGGGGCAAGCAGCCCCTTTTATAGTGGGTCAGGCCTACCTGGCTGTTGCCAGGTAACTGTGGGGGTGGAGTTTAGACAGAATGCTAACACTAGATCTGAGTTTTACCTACTTTGCCTGGCCAGTCTTTCTCTGCCACACGCTATCACTATTTTGCTATTTCCTGTTCAGTTTCTCTCACCCTTTATCCTAGTGTCTCTCTTCGGACTCCCCTCCTCTACCTCAGGGTTGATCTGACCCTCCTACCCCTCACTTTCCACCTCTTTTCTCCTCCTTCCTCACTTCAGCCTCTCTTGGAACAGTGACTCCTGAATCCTAATCTCCACCCAAACTGTGGCTTTCCCCTATCTCCTGAAGGAGGGTGGGGGAGTGGGGAGCAGTGAAAACCCCAAATGCCATCTTTCATCTTACTTCCTATTTTCAGCACATTTTCTATTTATAATTCTGCCTCCCTCATAGCAGATTGACACAGCACTCTGTGTGGTTCCCAGAATAAATGCAATTCAAGAGTAAGAGGCAAGTTCAGCTCTCAGGACTCTCTGCAGTCAGGTACATCAGAGTTCCTTCTGCCAGGATTCAGGAAAGTATCTCTGTGGCATTCATGCTTTCCAGTCTGTCTCTCACTGTCCTGGAAACCCCTTCCACACAAGGATTCCTTCCTTTGCAGATTTCCTTTCCTGACCATGTCAGGACCAAGCTAATATTAAAAATGTTCTTTATTCCTCAAGTACACATTGATTGCTCCATGAAAGGGCCCTCTTTTCAATACATATATGTGTGGTATGCATGTATGTTTATACATATGTTTGAGTGCACATGTGAGCAGGTCATTCAAATGTGTCTGTGCATGCGTGGGGGCTAGAGGTTGATGTTGGGTATCTTCCTTTACCTCTCTCCACTTTTTATGTCAAGGCAGGGTTTCTTACCTAAACTCAGAGGTCAATGACCCAGCTAGGCTAGGTAGTCAGCTTGCTCTGGGCATGCCCTGTCTCCACCTGCACTGGTATTACAGACAGTATTTACACTTGAGCTGTGGAGTCAAACTCCCATTGTCACACTTGGGTGGCAAGTGTTTTATTCACTGATCCAGCTCCTGACCCTTCATGAAAGGTTCTTACAAAATATTTGTTGAGAGCTAGGATAATAGCTTAGTCAGTGAAGTGCTGAGCTTGCAGGGAAGATCTACATTCAATTCCCCAGTGTCCACATTAAAGAGAAGAAGATGAAAGAGGAGGAGGAGGAGGAAGAAGAGGAGGAGGAGGAGGAGGAAGAAGAAGAAGAAGAAGAAGAAGAAGAAGAAGAAGAAGAAGAAGAAGAAGAAGAGAGGAAGAGGAAGAAGAGAGGAAGAGGAAGAAGAGAGGAAGAGGAGGAGGAGGAAGAGGAGGAGGAGGAAGAGGAGGAGGAAGAGGAGGAGGAAGAGGAGGAGAAACATGCTGGCATGTGTTTATAATCACAGCCCTGGACAGGTAAAGTCAGGCTGATCCTGTAGCAATCTGGCCAGCTAGCTTAGTCTATTCAGTTAGTTCTAAGCCAATGAACGTTTATAAAACCAAGACTGATGAAGCCCAAAAAACAACAGCCTGTACCTACATGTATATCACACACACATGCATCTATACGCTCATACATGCACACACTACACACACACACACACACACACACACACACACAATATTTGTTGGATGAACGGATGAATACTGAATACTGGTATATTAAATAATAAGTCATAAACTGATTTGATGTACCGCTATTGAAGATTGTAGTTAATCTACAAAGCAAAGCACATGTACAAAGTCATGTTTTGAAATTTAGAGCCAAGTTCATGTTACACCCAAAAATTTCTGCTTTTTTTCCTCCTCCAAAACTTTTACCGTCTAAAAGAAGGAACAATGGGTGCAGAGTAACTTCCACTTTAAGAGATGTGGTTACCTGGATAATGGAATTTATTTCATGACTTCTGAAGTGAGTGTAATCATGTTCATTGGGTGTAAAACTGGGACTGAAGCTCCTTATAATATGAGTAATGGGTAAAAATGGATCTGACTGAAAGTTATCTATTGTCAGCTCTCAGGTCAAAAGTCCAAGGAAGACCCACAGCCTTTGAGCACAGTGTCAGGGCACAAGATGTGCTGGTAATATCTGCTCTGTTCTCTGTCCTTGGCTGGCTCTTCTCTGTGTGGCACATATAAGGGACTTAGTTCTTTCTTGAATTAAACTACTATTTGAGCCATTTATTTGCATTATAAATATAAAATGTCCTCATTGGGTATATGTGTTAAATGCTTGGTTTGCATCACTGTTATGGAAGGTTCTGGAAACTGTAGAAGGCAGAGTTTGGTTGGAGGGAATAAAAAGAGCTATGTCTTTGAAATGCACCATCTTATCTTGTCCTCCATTTCTCTTTGCTTCTGGTCCACGATGAGGTCAATAGCCTCCCCTTGCATGCGCGCGCACACACACACACACACACACACACACACACACACACACACACACTGCTGTGATGTTCAGCCAGCCTCGCCACTGTGAGGCCAAGAAGCACAGATCCAAGTTATCACAGCTCACCCTTTGAAACCAAAGGGTGAACTAAATAAATATTTCCTCCTGAAAGTTTTTCTGTTGATATTTCATCACAGCAATGCAAAGCCTAATGTGCCCAATAATATTCTAATACCCAAGGCTCAACGTCAACACGTTAGAAAAAGCCCAGTATCAACCTGGATGTCTGTAATGTGATGTGTTTGTCACCATGCCAACAATTATAAAACACAAGTGGAGGAGAGGCTCTCAAAGGCAAAAGTGAGTAGGACCCACAAAAACCATAACGTGGCCCTGATCATTTAACCTATATCAATTTCATAGTTTCCAAGCCTTTCTGTGAAATTGTTGAGATGGATTATGGATCAAATAGAATGTCTCTATTTCCTCTTTCTCCTGCTGACTAAACCACAAGGCATTAGCATCTCAAGCGGCCACAAAGAAGCCAGCCACCCAGGAGAAATGGCTGCCTGGTAGGATCCTAAACAGGAGCCAACAATGGTCCTGGTCTTTAAGGAAAGCAGACCTGGGGTGATACCCTGGCACACAAGCCACAGATAAGAACTAAGGGAAACATTAGACTCTGGAACAGGCCCCTGAGGAAGACAGTATACTGTGTGTGTAGATACCGGTCCTTTTGGGATGACCCATACTCGGGTGGCTGCAGAGCCAGGAGCGTCTCTTCTGCATTTGCGGCAACAGCAAGAAGAGAATGTTTGCTGAAACTGCTTTGTTCAGGAGCATCCTCTCCATGGTAACGTGAGCTGTTCCCTTGATTGCTCTCTGATGCGTGGCTTTAATTGTATCTTTGCTTTTATGTAGAGAGTAGAATCGTGTTCCCGGGAGGATAGTTGGGAAAACCCACTGCCAGTGTGGAATACAAACTGAGGCCTGCAGAAATCACTCTTCCTGAGTGGGCACAGGAAGAGACGAGAAAGGACAACAATCTCCAGAGACCTGAAGTTTAGACAGGGAGAGGTCTCTGTCTCTCCTCCTTCTGCACAAGATTAACAGGAGCAATGCTATTACTAAATGAGGAAATTGCTTTTGGTGGGAGGTCTGTATGTTGATGAAAAGCTACCATCCCTCAAAGTGTCCCCCCCCACCACTCTGGAGATTCTCCAGTTCTGAGACAACTAATGCCATTGTTGACATAAGAACCTGATTCTTTAAACTATATCAATGGACATTTCTACACGATTAAGATCATACTGTGTAGACATTTTGTAGCCTGCCCTTTTCAGTGACTCTGCAGCTTATCAGCCTTTGAGGAGGAGGCATTGGAGTAAAATCCAGGCATTTTCCACTTGAGGAAGTATCAAACAGGAGTTCCAGCAATGGGGACTGGGGCTGGCTCCTGGGAGTGGGAATTGTCCCTTAAAGCAGCAGTTGCTTCTGGGAGATAGGGCTAAGAAGGATGGGAGGGAGATGAGGATTTTGCTAAATCTCCTTGACTTTTTGCATTTCCCAAATTTGCACAACAAAGTATCACTTTCACTAACAGAAAACTTGTTTTTTTTTTTTTTTTAATGATTCTTTCTGCTGCTACATCTGAGCCAGCAGCAAAAGAACAAGGCCTGTCTCACACCCCCTATGTGGGAAATGGAACAATCACCATGGAAGAGCATGTGTGTGTCATCTCAGAACAGGTTATGAAGGCCTGGTGCAGACCTGCGCCCTGTCCACTGGACTCCTCCCGAGACATCCTAGAGAGTCCACTGAACCCAGAGTGGTAGGTAAGAAGACTCAAACACTGCCCTACGACCATAGCTGGGTGCGGGGAGTACTCAGATTTCAGCAGAAACCCAAACCCTGCCCCTGAGGAGTGGCGCTCCCCTTCTGCCCCTCTCTTGGATCTGAGGCCTGGTGCAGACCCATGCCAGGTCCGCCCCTGTGTGGACATCAAACTCCTCCCAAGACAACCTAGAGAGTCCACTGAACCCAGAGTGGTAGAGGGTACACTGAACCCAGAGCAGCAGAGGTACCACTGAACCCAGAGTGGCAGAGGAACAACTGAACTCAGAGTGACAGACAACATATCCCGAGACATCTTAGAGGAACCACAGCACTCAGAGCAGTGGACACCTTATCCTGAGACATCCTAGAGGAGACACTGCACCCAGAACAGCAGACACCTAGCTGGTCTGCTTCCTTGGAGGCACCATATCCTGAGGCATTCTAGAGGTACCACTGTACTCAGAGCAGCTGGAGAAGATCACAGAGACATTCTGGACCCTGAGGAGATCAGACACAAGCAAGATAACTGGAAAGGCAGGCTTCAGTCAGAGACAGCGAGTATAGGTAGCACTAGAGTTAACCAGATGGCGAAAGGCAAGTGCAAGAACGTAAGCAACAGAATCCAAAGTTACATGGCATCATCAGAACCTAGTTGTTCCCCCCACCATAGCAAGCCCTGAACACCCCATCACACCGGAAAAGCAGGATTCAAAATTAAAATCACTTCTCATGATGATGATAGAGGACTTTAAGAAGGACATAAATAACACTCTCAAAGAATTTGAGGAGAACACTGGTAGACAGATAGAAGCCCTTAAAATGGAAACACAAAAATCCTTTAATTAATTGCAAGAAAACACAACCAAACAAGTGAAGGAATTAAACAAAACCATCCAGGATCTAAAAATGGAAGTAGAAACAATAAAGAAATCACAAAGGGAGACTACCCTGGAGATAGAAAACCTAAAAAAAAAAAAAAATCAGGAGTCATAGACACAAGTATCACAAACAGAATACAAGAGATAGAAGAGAGAATCTCATGTGCAGAAGATACCATGGAAAACATTGACACAACTGTCAAAGAAAATGCAAAATACAAAAAGCTACTAACCCGAAACATACAGGAAATCCAAGACACAATGAGAAGGCCAAACCTAAGGATAATAGGTATAGATGAGGGGGAAGACTCCCAACTTAAAGGACCAGTAAATATCATCAACAAAATTATAGAGGAAAACTTCCCTCACCTAAAGAAAGAGATGTCCATAAATATACAAGAAGCCTACAGAACTCCAAATAGTTTAGACCAGAAAAGAAATACCTTCCACCACATAATAATAAAAACATCAAATGTACAAAACAAAGAAAAAATACTAAAAGCAGTAAGGGAAAAAGGTAAGGTAACATATAAAGGACGACCTATAAGAATTACACCAGACTTCTCACCAGAGACTATAAAAGCCAGAAATTCCTGAACTGATATCATACAGACCCTAAGAGGACACAAATGCCAGCCCAGACTACTATGCCCAGCAAAACTCTCAACCAATATTGATGGAGAAACCAAAATATTCCATGACAAAACCAAATTTACACAATATCTTACCACAAATCCAGCACTTCAAAGGATAATGGGTGGAAAACTCCAACACAAGGAGGGAAACTACAATCTAGAAAAAGCAAGAAAGTAATCTTCCAACAACCCTAAAAGAAGGTAGCTATACAAACATAACTCCACTGCCAGTAACAAAAATAACAGGAAACAACATTCATTTTTCCTTAATATCTCTTAATATCAATGGACTCAATTCTCCAATAAAAAGACATAGACTATCAGACTGGATACATAAACAGGACCGAATATTATGCTGCATACAGGAAATGCACCTTTGTGAAAAAGACGGACACTACCTCAGAGTAAAAGGTTGGGAAACAATATTCCAAGCAAATGGTCCCAAGAAACAAGCTGGAGTAGAGATTCTAATATCAAATAAAATCATTTTTCAACCAAAAGTAATCAAAAAAGATAAAGAAGGACACTTCATATTCATCAAAGGAAAAATGTACCAAGAGGAACTCGCAATTCTGAACATCTATGCCCCAAATGCAAGGACACCCACATACATAAAAGAAACTTTACTAAAGCTTAAAGCATACATTGCATCTCACACAATAATAGTGGGAGATTTCAACACTCCACTCTCAGCTATGGACAGATCATGGAAACAGAAACTAAACCGAGACACAATGAAACTAACAGAAGTTATGAACCAACTGGATTTAACTGACATCTATAGAACATTTCAGCCTAAAACAGAAGAATATACCTTTTTCTCAGCACCTCATGGTACCTTCTCCAAAATAGACCATATAATTGGTCACAAAATAGGCCTCAACAGATACAAAAAGATTGAAATAATCCCTTGTACCCTATCAGAACACCATGGACTAAGACTCGTCTTTGATATGGACAAAAACAACGGAAAGGCCACATACACGTGGAAACTGAATGATGCTCTACTCAATGATAACTTGGTCAAGGAAGAAAGAAAGAAAGAAATTAAAGACTTTTTTGAATTTAATGAAAATGAGGACACATCATATCAAAACTTGTGGGACTCCATGACAGCAGTTCTAAAAGGAAAACTCATAGCTCTAAGTGGTCACAAAAAGAAACTGGAAAGAGCATACACTAACAACTTGACAGCACACCTGAAAGCATTAAAACAAAAAAAAAAAAGTTAATATACCCAAGAGGAGTAGATGGCAGGAAATAAACTCAGGACTAAAATCAACCAAGTTGAAACAGAAAGAACTATACAAAATATCAACAAAACCAGGAGCTGGTTCTTTGAGAAAATCAAGAAGATAGACAAACCCTTAGCCAGACTAACCAAAGGGCACAGAGACAGTACTCAAATTAATAAAATCAGAACTGAAAAGGGAGACATAACAACAGAAACAGAGGAAATTTAAAAAATCGTCAGATCCTACTACAAAGACCTGTACTCAACAAAATTGGAAAATCTGGATGAAATGGACAATTTTCTAGACAGATATCAGGTACCAAAGTTAAATGAGAAGCAGATAAAACATCTAAACAGTTCCATAACCCCTAAAGAAATAGAAGCACTCATTAAAAATCTCCCCACCAAAAAAAGTCTGGGGCCAGATGGTTTTAGTGCAGAATTCTATCAGACCTTCCAGAAAGACCCAATACCAATTCTCTTCAAACTATTCCACAAAATAGAAACAGAAGGGACAATACCCAATTCGTTCTATGAAGCTACAATTAGACTCATACCTAAGCCTCACAAAGACCGAACAAAGAAAGAGAACTACAGACCAATCTCTCTTATGAATATTGATGCAAAAATACTCAATAAAATTCTCGCAAACCGAATCCAACAACATCTATCATGATCAAGTAGGCTTTATCCCAGGAATGCAGGGATGGTTCAATATTTGCAAATCCATAATGTAATCCACTACATAAATAAACTCAAAGGAAAAACAACATGATCATCTAACTAGATGCTGAGAAAGCATTTGACAAAATCCAACATCCCTTCATGTTAAAAGTCTTGGAAAGATCAGGAATTCAAGGTCCATACCTAAACATAGTAAAAGCAATACACAGCAAGCTAGTAGACAACATCAACCTAAATGGAGAGAAACTGAAAGCAATTCCACTAAGATCAGGGACTAGATAAGGCTGCCCACTCTCACCCTACCTATTCAATAGAGTACTGGAAGTCCTAGCTAGAGCGATTAGACAACAAAAGGAAGTCAAAGGGATACAAATAGGAAAGGAAGAAGTCAAAATTTCACTATTTGCAGATGATATGATAGTATACTTAAGTGACCCTAAAATTTCCACCAGAGAACCCCTAAACCTGATAAACAACTTAAGTAAAGTAGCTGGATATAAAATCAACTCAAACAAATCAGTAGCCTTCCTATACTCAAAAGATAAACAGGCTGAGAAAGAAAATAGGGAAATGACACCCTTCACAATAGTCACAAACAATATAAAATATCTTGGAGTGAACCTAACCAAGAAAGTGAAAGATCTGTATGACAAGAACTTCAAGTCTCTGAAGAAAGAAATAGAAGAAGATCTCAGAAGATGAAAAGATCTCCCATGCTCCTGGATTGGCAGGATTAATTTAGTAAAAATGGCCATCTTGCCAAAAGCAATCTATAGATTCAGTGCAATCCCCATCAAAATTCCAAATCAATTCTTTACAGAGATAGAAAGAGCAATTTGCAAATTTATTTGGAATAACAAAAAACCCAGAATAGAGAGAACTATTCTCAATAATAAAAGAACTTCTGGGGGAAATCACCGTCCCTAACCTCAAACTGTACTACAGGGCAATAGTAATAAAAACTGCATGGTATTGGTACAGAGACAGGCAGAAAGAGCAATGGAATAGAATTGAAGATCCAGAAATGAGCCCATACACCTATGATCATTTGATCTTTGACAAAGGAGCTAGAACCATCCAGTGGAAAAAAGACAGCATTTTCAGCAAATGGTGCTGGTTCAACTGGAGGTCAACATGTAGAAGGATGCAAATCAATCCATTTTTATCTCCTTTTAAGTGGATAAAAGACCTTCACTTAAAACCAGATACACTGAAACTAATAGAAGAGAAGGTGGGGAAGACCCTTGAATACCTAGGCACAGGGGAAAAGTTCCTGAACAGAACACCAATGGCTTATGCTCTAAGATCAAGAATTGACAAATGGGACCTCATAAAATTGAAAAGCTTCTGTAAGGCAAAGGACATTGTCAATAAGACAAAACGGCAACCACCAGTTTGGGAAAAGATCTTAACCAATCCTACATCCGATAGAGGGCTAATATCCAAGATATACAAAGAACTCAAGAAATTATACTCCAGACAACCAAATAACCCTATTAAAAAGTGGGGTACAGAGCTAAACAAAGAATTCTCAACAGAGAAAACTTGAATGGCCGAGAAGCACCTTAAGAAGTGCTCAACATCTTTAGTCATCAGGGAAATGCAAATCAAAACAACCCTGAGATACCACCTCACACCAGTCAGAATGACTAAGATCAAAAACTCAGGTGATAGTAGATGCTGGCAAGGATGTGGAGAAAGAGGAACACTCCTCCATTGTTGGTGGGATTGCAAGCTGGTACAACCACTCTGGAAATCAGTCTGGTGGTTCCTCAGAAAACTGGATATAACATTACCTGAGGATCCAGCTATACCACTCCTGCGCATATATCCAGAAGACGCTCCAACATATAACAAGGACATATGCTCCACTATGTTCATAGCAGCCTTATTTATAATAGCCAGAAGCTGGAACGAACCAAGATATCCCTCAACAGAGGAATGGATACAAAAAATGTGGTACATTTACACAATGGAGTATTACTCAGCTATTAAAAATAATGAATTCAAGAAATTTTTAGATAAATGAATAAAACTAGAAATTATCATCCTGAGTCAGTTAACCCAATCACAAAAGAACACACATGGTATTTACTCACTGATAAGCGGATGTTAGCTTAAAAGCTTGGAATAGCGAAGACTCAACTCACAGACCACATGAAGCTCATGAAGAAGGAAGACCAAGTGTGGATGCCTCAGTTCTACTTAGAAGTAGAACATACTCAAGGGAGCAAATATGGAAACAAAACATGGGACAGAAACTGAAGGAGGGGCCATCTGGAGACCATTCCACCTGGGTATCCATCCCATGTACAGTCACCTAAGCTAGACACTGATGTGAATGGCTGGAAGTGCATGCTGTCAAGAACATGATATAGCTGTCTCCTCAGAGGTTGCCAGAGACTGACACATTCAGAGGACGATGCTCACAGCTAACCACTGATCTGATCAAGGGTTTCCCAATGGAGAAGTTAGAGAGAAGACTGAAGGAGCAGAAAGGGTTTGTGACTCCATGAGGAGAGCAACAATACCAACCAACCAGAGCTCCCCAGGGTCTAAACCACCAGCCGGGGAGCACATAGGGAGGGAGCCATGACTCCAGCTATATATGTAGGGGAGGGTGCCCTTGTCAGGCATAGGTGGGAGAGGAGATTCTTGGTCCCATGAAAAATGAACACAGAGTTGGGGGGGGGAGAATATGAGGGTGGGAAGGGGGTAGTGGGGGCAGGGGGTAGGTGGGGGCACAGCCTCATAGAAGCATGAGGAGGGGGGATGGGATAGGAGGTTTCTGGGTGATGGGAGGAAGTGGAGTAAGTGGATAAAATCTGAAATGTAAATATAATACCCAATAAAAAAATTTAAAAAAAAAACAGGTTACAAAGTATACAGTTCAACTCATACTTGGGGTACTCTCAGAGAAAGAATACTCACTCATGTTGCCTTTGATCACAACTGCCCACTGCAAGAGTCGCTGAGAGGAGGTCAGGGTCCAAGTCTTTCCGAATTGTGCTAAAAGGGCTAAAATACCTTTCTTCTCGTTGTTCTCTTAAAAACCTAGCCCATTCACTAGGCGCAAGAGAACCAGTACTTAGAGAACAAAATACACTTTGGGGCCCACAAAATTGTTATAAGTATTATACATAACACTTAAATATCTGTCATTATGCACATTTAGTTGTAAAGATGAGATTTTAGGGCTGAAGAGATGGCTCAGAGGGTAAGAGTACTGGTTGCTTTTCCTGAGGTCCTGAGATCAATTCCCAGCAACCACATGGTGGCTCACAACCATCTGTAATGGGATCTGATGCCCTCTTCTAGTGTGTCTGAAGATAGCGTACTCCTATACATAAAATAAATAAATAGAAAAAAACAAAAACAAAAACAAAAAAACATAAAAATATTTGAAAAAAAAGATGAGTTTTTATATTCTTAGAGCACCTGGGAGTCGAGCTTCTTCTGGGCGCTGTGGGACTGGGTGCAGATCTAGCGCCCAAGGTCTGCTCAGGGCACTGACTCAGACCGGAAGGGTCCCGTACCACTGGCCAGGCAGTTGCCCCGGGAGACCCAGTTACTCCCGGTGTTGGGGCAGGTGTTGTGGCCTCCTTGCCTGAGATCCTGGGTGGGTTAGAACACTTGGGAATCGAGCTTCCTCTGGAGACTTTTAATATTCTTAGTGGAAGGGAAGCTGATGCAGGCCAAAGTGCCTAGAATTCCCCCCCCCCCCACCCCACCCCAAAAAAACATATCTTGGCCTGGTCACTTAACCTGTGTCAGCTTCCGAGATTTCAAGCTCTTCTGTAAAATTATTCAAGTGGATTGCACCACACCCACGTGTCTCCTGCACCGCCTCCCACCCCTCCCATCCCTTCCCCTCTCCTCCCTCTCCTCCCCTCTCCTCCCCTCCTTTCTCCTCCCCTCTCCTTGCCACTTGGACACAGAGAAAACTTAAGTCGGATTTCCCGCCCCCCACCCCCGTAAAAATAGCTAGAGTCATGGGGTTGAACTCAGACCTCCACAGCAGAGTTAGCAATCGTTGGAAGAAATTACTGTTTTAATTACCGCTACAAATAACCATTACCGCATCAGACCGGTCGGAAGGAGCAACGCTAGACAGTGGCTTGGCATATCCCGCTTTTCCTAGGAACGATTTCCCCCTTGTTCCATTGGAGACACTTTTTGTGAAATGTGAACGCCCCATTTTCAAAACTCCTATCCTTCTTTTCAAATTAGGGTTATAAATAAGTAAGTACAATTTGCAAACCATTTGATTACATCCCTGCACTTTCCCAAGATTCCCCAAGGAGGCACTTATACCAATTTTACTTCATTAAATATTTAAAGAAAAACTAGCTGAAGTGAATCCTGGGACAAAGAGTTTATTAAGCGCGTGCTTGGGCACAGTGCGACACCAGGCTTTGGACATAGGGGGGCAAGTGGGACGTTTGCTCCATGACCAGCAGTTAGATACTGCGCCACGGCGTTTTAGAGGAAGAAGGGATTAGTTTCCGGGGAGGAAGCCGATCCAGAAACCATCCATTTTAATGAGAATTCCGTGTTCAGCAGCAACAAATACACAGAGCTTCATCTGGCACTGGAACGTGCATGAAACCAAGGAACTGAACAGCAAAATTCACATCACAGGGTCTGGGACTTGCTCAGTTCTGAACCACCAAGGAGGTCTCCTCAAAAAATTGTGGCACGA
This sequence comes from Rhabdomys pumilio, assembly GCA_030674055.1. Taxonomy (NCBI): domain Eukaryota; kingdom Metazoa; phylum Chordata; class Mammalia; order Rodentia; family Muridae; genus Rhabdomys; species Rhabdomys pumilio. The sequence goes on from JANHMN010000011.1 coordinate 19,625,815, forward strand.
AAGAATTCATTTAAAAGTATTTTGCTCAGGAAACTCACATTTTTCATTAGTAAACATTCGCTGAGTGGGGAACTCTGCCAAGAGAATGTAGAAACACAGAAAAGAGTAGACACAAGTAGATCGCCACACTGCAGGGCATACATACTAGACAGCAAGGGAGTGGTCCCAGCAGCCGGCTCTGAATCAGGAGCCAGGAGAGAATTCTCCTGTGACCGTCTGAAGATCCAGCAAGAAGCATATGGTACACTTAAGGAAGTTTGGCTGAGCTGGAGGGAAGGCTCAGTGGTTAAGAGTATTGCCTGTTCTTCCTAGAGGTCCCAGGTCTAGTTCAGCGACAACATAGCATGGGATGGGGATTACAAGTATCGGTAACTCCAGATCCAAGGGACCTAATACCCTCTTATGGCCTCTGCATGTCCCAAGTACACATAAGGTACACCAACATACATACTAATAAAGTAATCATTTTAAAAATCTTTTTTAAAAGAAAGTTTAGCTAAGAAAATATTTACTAAGGACTGATACCTACCATCGCAGTGATAAGCCCAGGGACCAGCAATTATGGGATGCTGTTATCATCCCTAGTCCTGAAAGGGCAACCAATTGGTATAGCCCCTGGACTACAACACCTGAGAAAACAGTGCTTCTGGGGACCCATAAGAATGGCATGTCACTTGGAGAGTCATACCTGTAAACTCAACACCCCAGAGACTGGAGCTGGAGGATCCTGTGTGAGGTCAGCCCAGCCCACATAGTAAAAATCTGTCTGAGAGTAAATAAATGCATAAGCACAGAGAGGTGACTAGTAGGCAGAAGAGATGCTACCTTGGAGCTGATGCTGGGCCTGCAAGGCAGGTTTAGAGCTAGGGAACAACACTGGCTCATTCCTCCCCATAGGCCAAGACCACCAGATACTGAAACCCATCAGAGCCCAGTAGCTACAATCCTGATGCACAGCCCAAGACAGAGACAACTAGAGAGTGGTCTCAGAGGGACAAAGGAGACCAGCCCAAAACACAGCACGATGCTTCCAGGATGGGCTTTTAAGAGAATGGAAAGATTTACTGACGTAGAAAGGAAGATGGAAGCTGTCTTGGGCAGAGGTAGGTTTTGTGAATACAGGAAATGGAACTCTGTGTGTGTGTGTGTGTGTGTGTGTGTGTGTGTGTGTGTGTGTGTGTGTAGAGAGAGAGGGGGGGGAGATGTATGTGCAGAATACATTTCCTTAAGTAGAATCAGACTGTAGCATCAAGAGGTGTGGAGGAAGGGACGTAGATCATGGTTTCTCCATTTTTGACCCAGCTGATAACTCTATTTGGAGGCATAACTTGTGCTCTATATGGCAGTTACCAGCATTTGTGACCTCTGCCAACTATTTGCTAAATAGCCACTCATAGCCAGTTGTGATAACCAAAAATGTGATCACACATCACCCAGAGGGACACAAAACTGCCCTCAGTTGAGAAGTACCAGGAAAGGAAGAGGACTATGACCAGAAAACTGTCAAACTGGACGTGAGATGTGAATGCAGGTGTGAGAAGCTAAAGGCTCAGCTCAGCGTGGAGCAGAGGGGCCAGCAGAAAAAGGAAACACTCCAAACTTTATGATGGACAGGGAGGGAAGTCGGGTGACTTTTTAGTGTGTCATGGGGTAACAAGATAATAGATCCTTAATGACACACTGGAATTGTCTGAGGCTGGCCTGAGGACAGATTACCCATCTTCTTCAGACTTAGGAATCTAGGACACTGGACACAGGACCGAGATCTGAAGAGGGAGGTGGGGCCAAGGTACAGATTTGAATCGTCTGTGCAGAGACAGCTGGAAACCCTCTCTCCACATGAGGAAAGGCTATGAGTTCTTACAAAGGGAAGGTAGAGAGTGCTGAAGAGGGTGTTTCAATTTATCTTGTTCCTTCTTTGCTTTTCCTGGGGTGGGGGAGGGAGTGTTGTGCATATTTAGAAGATGAATAATGTGAGATAGAAATAGAAGGTCTGGAGGCAGGAAACGCAGGCAGCTTCTGAGGGATGGCAGTGGCTGAAGTCCAGCTCCTGCCCCACCTGCTAAGCCATATGCTGAGGCTATGCCTTGTCCAGTGTAAGTAAAGGTGACATATAGGCCAGGGAAGTTCTTTAGAGAGCCAGTCAACTGCAAAAACATACAAAGAGCCACATCCATCTTCTGTATTTCCCTGTGGTAGTTAACATACACATGTGTGTGTGCATACACACACACACACACACACACACACACACACACACACACACATGCACACAAACATGCACAGACAGACAAGTTCCAAGTCCTTAAGCAGATTCTGATTAGTTGGCTCTCTTCACTCTGATTTCCCTAAGTAGTTCTAGAGAGGTCTCAAGAAAAGGCTGCCCAAGGAGATATGAAGAAGAAAAGGTCATCCAAGACCAATCTTGGTGGCTGTGTTTGTTGTCTTGAGGGTTCTGGGTCTCTGGAGAAAGATAATGGATCTCTTCTTGTCACCCTACCGTGAGGATGTTATGGTAGGCAGAATTCTCAGACCTGGCCACAATTTTATGGGCTGTGGCACATGCTTAACCACACTGTCATCCATTTGAGCATGGTGGCACTCATGAATAAACTAGAACATCACTCCCGTGATTAAGTTTATACGCCGGAAGGGAGTTTGCAAATGTGATTAAGGTCCCTAATCAGATGACTTTGAGTTAGCCAAGGAAGATCATTCCAATGGACCTGACTTAATCATGTGAGCCTCTTCAAAAGGCAAGAAGAAATAGAACATGTTTCTGACGGACTGGGTAAAAAACAACCAGGTTGTGACTTCTGTGAGAAGACCATGTCACTAAGATCTGAGGGTGGCTTCCAGAACTGAGAGGAATCTCTCAGCAATAGCCATCAAGAAAACTGGTCTATAACCACAAGAAATGAAATTCTGCCAACAGCCATTGAGCAGGAAGAGGACCGGAAACCTCAAATTCAGATCATGGACACATGGCACTTAGAAGGCAGTCTGGAAAGAAAGAGCCTTAGAGAGGTAAAGAGCCTTTCCCTAGACTCCAGCACCTTAGGAACTGAGCTGACAAATCTGTGTTATTTTAAATTGCTAAACTTGGAAAAGAACATGAATGTTTCTTTTGTTTGTTTGTCTTGTTTTTTTGTTTTTCGAGACAGGGTTTCCCTGTGTAGCCCTGGCTGTCCTGGAACTCACTCTGTAGACCAGGCTGGCCTCGAAGTCAGAAATCCGCCTGCCTCTGCCTCCCAAGTGCTGGGATTAAAGGCGCGGGCCACCACTGCCTGGCTAACATGAATGTTTCTTAACTGGAGTTAATGCACACAGAGTGCATCAACTCTGAGAAGATGGATGGACATCCTCCATGTTAGGAGCCAAGAATCACCGAAGAATAATACCCCAGACTCAAATAGTATGTGAAAGCAAAGAGTGTTTATTCAGCTGAATTTACTGCATGCAGGAGTCTCTCCATTTAGGAATGGAGACCTCAGGTGGACTTGCAGGCCCAGCTTTTATTGTCAGTTGGCAGAATTCCAGGAAGGGGTAAGTGCCCTTTTACCTTGATTGGTCAGCTCTATCTCTAGGGCTCTGACTGATTCTACAATTGGTTAGGCCCCGGAGACTTCCCAGGAGGTTGCTTACTCATTCTAGCTGCTTATTCTTACTTCAGGCCAGATGACAAGGTGCCCTCTGATTGGCTGCCCATGTCTGTGCTTGGCTGACTGCGGGTTCCTGGATCCAGGTTCTCATTTCTGGGAAACAAAAACTTAGGCCTAGTCTCACAAACTGCCAGTTTGCAGCCTGTCATGGAGTTAGCTTGGCTCTGATTTTGTAACTGAATCACACCATTGGTTTGTCAGTTCTTTTTCCCAAGGTCCAAGTCATTGGCCAAGGGGTCAACTGGGACCTCAGAATCATAAGTTATTGCTAAAACTCTGGGCTTTTTGACTTAGCATCTCAGCCTGTAAGGTCGGGTAATGGAAGTCAATGGAACACTTACCAGAAGTAGGGTAGACCTGACCAGGATCCTGACTAGGACTCAGCTATCACTGGTTTCATCCCAGCCTCACTGTGACCCAAACAGCAGGCACCACAATGCCGCTCCCATCTTCCTATGAAATAATACATGCTAGACCTGAAAAGGTGAGCCGTGGGTGGACTGTGTAGGAGCGGGGACCTTTCTGAGTGCATGGCCATTGTGGGTAGTGGATATGCATGTAGCTGTGATGGTAGCAGCATGGAAACCATAGGCCTCCTCCTCCCTTCGGTCATCCCTGGGATTCCTGGGATGGGTAAAGCTTTAGTTCCTGAGACCAGTGAGTGATACCAGCTGAACAAACACTGGGTTATCATTTTCCAGGACATCCTCTTGGAAGGAAGGAGATGGGAGAAAATTGGTAGAGGAAGGGGAAAAAGGAGAATCTCATTAACTCAATGAATATTAATACTGCCTGTTTTGCATTCAGCCTTATGCTAGGATCTCAAAACCCAACATAAATAAAGCAAAGCAAAATGGTCCCACATACTCCTGTAGGAGAATATAGAAATTTAATGAAGTGATTTTTGGAACCATACCATTTGATGTGAGTAAAATGAGGGAGAACTTGGAGGCTGAACGGAGTGCTGTGTTCCCTTTTAAATGGAGGAGTCAGAGATGCCCCTACTGAAGGTAACTTGGGTGCAAGCTGAGAAGCTGAGGAATTAGCCATGTGGAGATCTGAAGAGGTTGCACTCCTGGCGTAGGAAATGCAAGTGTAATTCCAAGACAGGGATGAGCCTCACCTTTCTGAGAAACAGCATGGCCAGGGTGACTGGGAGCAATTGAAAAGAGAGAGCAGGGTGGGTGTAGGGAGGCTAAAGGCTCTGTGGGTCACTTTGACTTTTACTCTGTGTAACGTAGGAGACACTGACGGGTATGGGGACAGGAGTGACATCAGTCTTCAGTGTTCAAAGGATGGCACTGGAAACCAGAGGAGCAAGAACAGAAACGGGGATTTGGCCTAGGGAAGCCACTGCAATAGTACAGATGAGGCAAGGTTTCCTCGGACAAGGGTACTGGAGGTGGCGTGCTCAGGATGGGGGTGACTTTGGCAAATGGATTGGAATATGAGTTAATTATGGGAGAGTAGCATTCAGGGGTAAAGCCATGAGCTTGAGCCTGAACCACTAGATGGGGGGTTGGGGGAGGCAGCTGCCACAGCTGGTGTGGAAAAGCCTGAAGGAGCTGGCTTGGAGAGGATGTGTGTGTGGAGGGGAGGGACTGAGGTTCAGACGGGTGAAGCCAGAGAAGGTGATCAGGCATCCAGTGGTGGGCTCCAGAAGACTGCTGGAGGTTCTAATGAAGAGTTTAAGGAGGGGCTCGGGCCGAAGACCTACATTTGGCATCTAAAATGTGAGACTGGGGGAGATCATCTTATTTTAACATGAGGGTCAGGAGACCCAGAAGGTGCTGTTAGGATGCAAGGGTGAGGTTGAATCCCTAAGTCAAGGGAATACTAAAGAGGCGAGGAGAGAGCAGCCCGGGGGAGCTTTGCAGTACAGAAGGGCAGAGAAATGGGGATGAGAACGGAAGGAAATAGAGTAGGAGAGATTGGACCATGTAGACTGTCAAGGATGATCTAGAGAAGAGAGAAAATAAAACAGTGACAGAGAGGTACAGTTAACCCTCGAGGCTCCAAGAGAGCGGAGGGGATGGGTATAACCTATTTGACTGGTTTACTTTAAAAGGTTTAATACGTGACTCATCTAAAAGTCCATGTATATTCTGAAATCTCATGAGCACCCATGAAGCCACTCCAAGACTGGACCAGCAAACACGTTTCCTCTCCTGCACCTGCCTCTCTTAGAGTAAGGCTGACTTTTGTCCTCACTGGGTCTTTGCTGTATTCTTTCTGTTACACATATTGATTGACTGAGAGCTGCCTCTCAACCTCGCCTCCTGCAGAGACATCAGACCACTCTGGACAGCATTTTGAGATTCTTCTCTTATATTCCTCTCTCACCTGGCACACAAAAATTCAATTTTTATCATATCTCATCACCAGGTGGCCTCTGCTTTGTCTGATAAGCCTCTTCTGCATGAAAATCTTTATTCACTCCTGCCTGTATTCCTCACACTGAAGAAAGAAACCAGTACATCTTCACGTATTCGCCACGTACACAGTGGCCAGAGCCCAGGAGACATCAAATAGGCGTCTCTGTCTCCTTCCTTATTCCTCCTGGAAAGCACACCTGCCAGTCTCTGGTCTTCCCCAGTCCAGCCCATGCTGTTAGCAGAGGGCAGGTGGAGGGCAGGCAATACCAATAACTGACTGTCCCTCCACCAAGGCCTTGGGAAGGCAGGAGATAACCCGTGATTGCTTTCTTTCATCACTAGATCTTGCCTGTGAGTGAGCGGCTCCCCAGATCATCCAGGTATGCAAGCACCTGCAGGATTTTAACAACTAACAGCAGGATGGTTCCTTTGCAAGTGGCCGGCAGCAGGCTGTGAGAAACCCTCTGCATACAGAAACTGAACCCCACTTGCTCAGTGAGGCTTGAAATTGCTTTAAGGAGAGACAACAACTTTCATCTCACAGCTACAGAAACCTTTGAAGGCCCTGGGTGAAGGGATTCATTGATTCTGGCTAATGTACATTACTGTATAAACGGCTGGAAGACTGAATGGTTGTGTCCAGACCCTTAAAGATGGATCTGGAGTAACAAAGGGGGTAGCAGACCTCAGTGAGTCTCTGTCTCTAAAAAAAAAAAAAAAAAAAAAAAAATTAAGCATAATGAAATCAAAGACCTGGAGTTGGGTTTGGGCCCACTGCCAGGAATCCAGCCATACACCAGTCACCGTCAGCTTTGAGCCTGATGCTTATTCTCTAAAGGTGAAATCTCCCTTCAGAGAGGTCCTCTGAGACTTCATTGCCTTTGTGTGTGCAAAAGCATCCATCACATATGACTGCAGGGAGAATACACGGATATTCCTTCTAGCACCATCCCCTTCTTAGTCTGATGGAGGTTAGAAGGGAGGGGAATCTGGATCTAGCCTGGATCTATCACTCATCTTGGGCGAGGCGCTTAATTCCCTGGTCGTCTTATCTGAATGTGGCTGTAAGGGTAGCCATAAGGACCAACTGAGTCAGAGCCTGAAGTGCATTCACATATGCCCTCGCACAAGCAAGAAAAGCACATCAGTGCTTGCTGTGTCCCCCCCAGGGCTTCCCCTCACCTGCTACTTCTGCTCTTTAGTCCTTCTAAACCTAGGACCCACGGCTTCACATCTGCCCGGGGTCCCAATGCCCACCCAAACTTGATGGGCTCTCCGCCGCCACCACCACCCGATCCCAGGTCTTTAGCAACCTCCCTCTGGCAAACTCTGGGTGCTGGGGAGTCTGTGACATCACATAGTGTCCTTGCTCCCTGGCAGGCAGGCAGTAGAGTTGCCCTGGCAAGGCACCTAGCTAACAAAGCCCCCCTAGGTAGTGCTTGCTGCTGTTTTGGTCCCTCCCTAGCAGGTCCTCCCGCTCTCCCCCCACCAAGGGTCCAGGCGCTGGAGCTCTCCCCGCACCTCCCGCCTGATACCAGGCGCGAGGAGTCGCCTGAAGCCAGACAGCCCCTTTGGAGGCCAAACTGAGGTACCCCGAAGGGGAAGTGGAAGGGGTGGTGAATAGCCCTGGCCATGCCACGACTGCGCGGGGCTCACCTGGATTCCCAACCATTCCTTGCCCACAGAACCTGGAAAGAGCCTACACAGATCTTTAAATGGGCCAAAATTGTGTTTTGTTTTGTTTTGTTTTTACCCAGACCTACTATTTTATTGTCTTTTAATACTATGCACTGTGGCTTGGAAACAATGGGATCTGGTGAGCCCCCTCTGTTTTCCATCTGTAAAATAGGTGTAAGAGCACAATTGGAGGGACCATTGTGGGCACTGAGAGATGTGACTGACACATTATAAACTGGACTGCTCGTTCATTATTACCAGTATCTACTAAACTCTGAGTTCCAGGCATTAGGCTAGCACTGGAATTCTATCATGAGCAAAGTACTGACCAAGTCTAACCTGGGGTGTAGAGTGGATAGAAAAGAAATATACTTAGTCAAAGAAACGAAATAATCATGTCAACGTTGAACTAACTGTCACTGAACGGGTATAGAGGATCTGGTTTGGAGGTCAAGGGAGAATTAAGCTGAGCCCAGAGGAAAGAATTAGCCTGTGTAAAGTAGGAAGCACATTCCAAGCCAGCAGAACTGCATGGCCAAGCCCTACCACTTTCTATTTCAAATCAGAGCAAGGATGTACAGGGGCTCGGTCCTGAGTTCCAACAGCTGTTCATAGAAACAACTCTGAGATTCTAGTGTGTGGAGCCTTTCATTTCTGTGACTGAACCCTGAGACCACACCAATAAAACCAAATGAAATTCCAGAAACAAGCCCAGAGGAGATACTTCACAAACCTGTATTCTTTAGCATTTAGCAAGTATGGGTTGGCTCGATGTTCTCCTCTGGGAGGCTTGAAGGTTTTGCTTTAGTCGAGCATTTATTGGGTTGTAAGGACTGGGGGTGGGCCCTGGATGTATAATTGAAGAAAGCCTGCCCAAACCAAGAACTTTAAGAAGGAAAAAGACCTTTTCAGGATGTTGGGATAGTACAACAGTCGGATGGAGTGAATGGTCCCCCTACTTTAGAAAACGAACTTGAGTAGGCTAGACCATACTGCTCAAAGGCTGAGAAGTTGCATCTGGATGCCAAAGAATCTAAGATTCCAAAGCTTTGTGATTCAAGAGTGTATGGAACTCCTGAGAGTAAGCAAGAGACAGTAAGTAAGTGCGGGGGAATCTGGCCTGAACTTCTCCTGTTGTGTTGGACATTTCTACAAAGGTAAAGCTGCTACCCACCTTGACTTCCAGGCTGTGAAAACTAAGTCACTCTAGACTCCTCTCACCCTCCTCCCTGTCTCCTACCAAATTCTGTATACCCAATTTCCTAAATATCTCTTTCCCAGTCCTTCCCTACTTTCGCAAGATGTGAGGTTCTCAAGTTGTGCCCAAGGAACTACCAGACTCTCCTCTGCAGGCTTCGCAGCCTGAAACCCCACTCCGCTCTCTTTAAGTTCACTCCTGAAGCTATTGGTCAGTGTGTTTCGGAGTCCAACAAACAGAAATAGTAATTTTAACAAAGAAGTAATTTTAACAAAGAAGGTTCAACATGAACTTTTCTTTAAGAAAAACGAAGTATGCAGGGATCACAAATATAATGAGCAGCCTTGAGCTAGACCACTCCAGGAAATGACCCATTTCAGGGCTTGCTGTACTGGGTTGTGGCAGCAGTTCACTGGAGGACAAGGATGCCACCCAGACAGAACTGACTCTTTAGGATGCTGGAGAGTCCACTTACTAGAAGGTGACTCAGCAACATTCAGCTCCAGAGCATGCCAAGAAGGTGCCGGGTGTGGATGCTTTCCATCACTATAACAAAGTGCCTGAAGCAATTAAGTTATAGAGATAAAAGACTGATTTTGAGATTGAGTGACCCCATTAAACTTATCTTCTGGAAACAGGAACACATCATTAAGAAGTAGAAAATGGGGGGCTGGAGACACGGCTCAGAGGTTAAGAACACTGATTGCTCTTCCAGAGGTCCTGAGTTCAATTCCCAGCAACCATATGGTGGCTCACAACCATCTGTAGTGGGATCCGATGCCCTCTTCTGATGTGTCTGAAGACAGTGACAGTGTACTCATATACATAAAATAAATAAATTTTTAAAAAATGGAAAATTGTGGCAAATCAAGCCATTTACCCCATGAGCCAGGAAGCTAAGAGAAAAGGAAGAAATCTAAGACCCCATGATCTGCTGAGGGCATGCTCCTGATAACAGAAGAATCTCCCATTGGGCTACACTTCTTTAAAGTTTGGTCACTTCTCAGTAGCATCCCTTGGGAACTTTAGCAAGTCTTTAGCACACAGACTTCTATAGTTACCAAACCATAGAACAAACAAAACTGCCAGCTGTGGTCACCACAGACATTCACTGCAGCAGGAGGGCACTGGAGAGATGACATTGAGCAGGGACCAGATGCTGGAGACTACAGAATCCAGAGCTGGGGACACTTAAGGTTTCTGGAGTCCAGCAAGGAGACCACATCTGAACCATGAAAAAAATGGCTGCTTCCTCCCATGTCCCTCTCCAGTGCTATGTACACACAAAGTTTAACATGAGACAGCTGGGACAGGGGAAAATATTGAAAGACCTACTTTCATTTTCTCCCCTGAGGCAGAAAAGGACTGCTTTGGGATTGACACGCAATGATTTGAGGGTCAGTGTATCTAGCCAGCAGCAGAGTCAGAGGTGTGGCCCTGATACGTAAATCATCTTTATTTCCTTTAGGGTACAAAGCCTTTAGAGGCGCTCTTACATTCAGATCTTGATCCAGTCTTAGACCCAGCCGCTCCCTTTCCTCCACTATAGCACCATGATCACAGTTACTGGATTCACTGGTTTCTAAAACCTCTGCAATGTTTGTCTTCTTGGCCAGGTGAAATCCTTCTTCTCTCTCACAGTAAACATGTTCAATGAATATGCCCACTACTTGGGACTGTTCTTGCGGATGGGAACATAGCAATAAGCATTCTAGGCTTCCCTGCATCTCGGTTAAAATATCATTACCAGTCTTTGGAAATGTTCTTCTAACTGACTCCCACTCTTGTGTTCTGTCTAGAATGGGCTCCCTGACATTTTCCATACCCTATTTTAATCACCAATCTTCCTCTCAATTCCTTACACTAGCTTTTAAATTTGACATGTCCAACTTGATTTTTTCTGTATTCCAGTGCTTAGTCTAATTCCAAGAAAACACACTAAGTTTGTTTGGGTTGATGGTTTTCCCAGGATCTGATAATTAAAGCTATGCCCAGGTCTAGAAGGTTCTAGCAGCCAATAGTGCTTCTTCATTGGAGCATCTGCCATTGGGGTGTGTGTTACGCTGCGCCTTTCTAGGAAGGGCAGTAGCTATGTGTGTTACGTTAGAAAAGAACAGTGCAATGTTATAAATATGGAGAATGGTAATGGAAACAGTCGACAAACAGCCCTGGTCTTGTATTGAAAACTATTACGTACTAGCATGAGAGCCTTGGTTAATGTACTTCAAGTCTCTGAATCAAGGATGCTACAGGTATAACGGAAGTGGGAGAACACATGAGCTGGGACGGGGGCGGGGGGTGAAGTGTTTTTAGAGTTCACTAAAGGATAAAGAATACTTCCATCGTATTCACAGAGAAGACAAGGCAACGGTGACCTCAAATATGAACATCAAATCCCCAAATCAGGGGATCACATTAGACAACTTTAGAAGCATGCGGCAGTCTATGGGCAAGCTATGCACCGCTGGCCATGGGGGCCATGATGTGACATAGAGGAGGAACCTTCATAGAAGTGTGACTAAGCTTGGATAGGTTGAGGTACCTGATCAGTTGTTAAATAATGTGCAGCGTATGGCTTCTAGCAGGTGGTACTAGCAAGTTTGGTAACCCAACCCCCCCAAAAAATGATTTAAGAAAAGGATGAAGTCAAGTGAGCCTGCCCTTAGCAGTATTCTGTTGGCATCCAAACGCTGCATCAGCCTGGTGATGGATTTGGCCCAGTATAAAATGTCAGGCTTCAATAATATAAAGGTGGGCAAATAAACAGAGCTACTATAAATAGGATAAATTGTGGAGAGTTTAAAAAACATTTCTTTTTAAGGCAAGACCTCACGGTGTAGCCCTAGCTGTCCTCAAACTTCTGGGCAATCCCCACTGATGGGATTGCAGGCATTGTTCCACCACACCAGGATTTAATTTGTGGAGATCTTGAAAGTCACGTGGGGTGTCGTTTTGATTAGAAAAGTACTAAAGACCCACTGAAGACGTTTTAGAGTGATTTAGGTGGTTTAGAAAGTTGATCTGAGCCAGGCAATGGTGGTGCATGCCTTTAATCCCAGCACTCAAGAGGCAAAGGGAGGTAAATCTCTGAATTCAAGGCCAGCCTGGTCTACAAGAGTGAGTTCCAGAACAGCCAGGGAAACACAGAGAAACTTGTCTCAAAAAAAAAAAAAAGTGGTGGAAGGGAGAATAAACCTTGTCTCAAATATCAAAAACAAGGAGGAGAAGAAGAGGAGGAGGAGGAGGAGGAGAAAGAAGAAAAAATAGAAAATTCTTACTATTAGAACTTAGCACCCTTTGGTTCTATGAGTCCATCTAAGAGAATTTTCCTTCCCATGGAGCAACTGTTTAGAGCGTGCTATTAAAATTAGGACCTGCTCTGACAAACGACCTTTGTTCTCCTCCAAGGTGCCAAGAATGAACTTCCATGATGCAAAGGAGATTATCCAGGATTTCTTAGAACAGAAAAACACAGAAACATAGCATTTATTTAAGTTTGGGTCTGCCCTAGAGAAAAATTCTTGGCATTTACTTACTTTCTCCAAGGAGAGACAGTATGGTACCATGTGAACAGCAGTGAGCTAGACCTGTCTTGACTGTGCACAGCACAGCCTGAGACCTGCGTGCACCATTCATCACCCGTCTGTGTCTCTGTTGAAAAGAAGCTTGCTTTTAGTCTCCTAATTGGGAAAAGTTAAATACACGGCATAGAAATGGACACCCAAAGAAAAAGGTGAATTTAAAATGGCCATGATGTGTCACAGCAGGGCAACTGAAGAGATAAGTACCTTTGGGATGCTTTTATGGGGTAAAAGAATGACCTAATCCATGGGTGACTGATGGATGGAGAATTTATGATCATTTGGGAATCATCAGTGTTAGAGTTCAGGTTACAGTCAGCTAGAATGTGCTCAGCTCTAGGGGTTCAAGTGAAAACACAGTATTAAAGAACTGTTTAAATTGTTTTAAGTGTGTGTGTGTGTGTGTGTGTGTGTGTGTGTGTGTGTGTGTGCACATGTGTGCCAGTTTTCATATCTTACCGTGTTGAGCATGTGTAGGGAGGTCAGAAGACAACTTTGTGAAGTCAGTTTTCTCCTTTTGTCTTCATATGGGGTCTGAGGATGAAACGCGGGTTGAAGGCTTATGTACCAAGGCCTTCACTGCTGAACCATCTTGTCAGCCTCCACTGAAATGTGTTCTACAAGCACTGGAAAGTCCTCAGAGAGCTCAGTGTTAAGCTGCTTTCTTGCCTGGTAACATTTGCCAACTTGGGGTCTGAACTGAGCAGTTCTGCGTAGTCCTTGCAGGGACTTGTTTCTCTGAGAGAAGGCAGAATCAGTTTTAGATTTTCTCTCTCTCTCTCTCTCTCTCTCTCTCTCTCTCTCTCTCTCTCTCTCTCTCT
>JANHMN010000011.1:19643862-19662927 GCA_030674055.1 Rhabdomys pumilio
TACGTGTACGTGTACGTGTACGTGTACGTGTACGTGTACGTGTACGTATACACACACACAATGCATGCTGAAGATCCAGAGACTCACACCTACTAGGCAAGGATTAATCCCCAAGCCCAAGATTATTCTTTATGGCAGGAAAGTGTATGTAAGGCATTCAAGGAGACTGTAGGCTTTGGACTGTAGCAAACCAATTCTCAAAGAAAGTCAAGTCAAAGTTTTTGAAAATTTGAGCACTTAGTAAGGGGGACATTTAAAAATGTTAAATATAATGATTAAAATGGTAATGTTTTAATATAAGTATTTGTTTCAAGAACCATTATAATTAAAATACTTGGAGTTTTTAAGATGTTGAAGTCATGGGTTTTATTGAATTGATTGTATCATTTTTTCATTTTTGTCTTTAGAAGTGAGTATAATTTATAATTTCTATACACAAAAAATGAGTCATTAAAAATACATCAAATATCTGATTTGAGATCAACATAAAAAGCCAAAATAGCCAGGCATGGTGGTTCTGTAATCTTGACACTTGGGAAGCAGAAACAGAAGGGTCTTGAGTTCACGACCAACCTAAACTATTCAGGGAGATCTTGTCTCCAAACCCAGGGACTGGGCATGAAGCTTGGTGGTAGAGCCCTGGCCTGGCCTGTGCAGGACCCTGAGCTTCATCCCCGGCACAAAAGGCCTAGAATAGGGACATGATTTGGTCACAACTGAACAAATACAAATTTTATTAGAGACAGATAATGATATTTCTAGAAGCATAGACTTTGTTGCAAAGAAATAATGTGAAAATTTAAGAGCAAATTAAAAAGACTTTGAAACACATATGCACGAAGTTTGACAGTATGATAGTAAATATATCACAGTTAAAGCAGAAATCAGATTTACAGGAATGGTTTTATTGTCACGTACAACAGGGAAAGCCTTCTATGCGTGCCTGGCGGCAGGTGTTACACATAAAACTTTAGGCACGAACAAACAAGAAGTACTAAAAACCTGGAACTTTACTGACTGTGCCAAACAACATCCAAATAGAATTTCTACTACTGTACGCTCGTTAGTGGTTGTAAAGTTTGTGTCACTATAAACTGTTTACAAGTGTCACTCTCTCTCTCTGTACACCTGTTAGCCGTCTCCCACACTCACTATAAGGAGCTTGACTTTGGTGAGCAAAAGAGGCAGAACAGGGTTTAATGCAAAATGTGCACTGCCAACAATATTTGCTGCTACCCAGGCTTTCTTGGAAAGCTCAGTAGGGTCTCAAGATAAGCATCAAGGTTGTGTGAGTTTGAATAGAAGAAAGGGAGGCAGTTCGAGCAGCAGTAACCTCCCAAGGGGAAAGGAGAAACAAAGATATTGTAAATGTAACTCCTTAGAAAGTGGCCGCAGAGGAGGTGTTAACAGTAACGGCAGGAAATATGTAGTTTAAAATATGTACAAACTGGGGACTGGAGAGATGGCTCAGCAGCTTAGAGCACTGGCTGCTCTTCCTGATGACCCAGGTTCAATTATCAGCACCCACATGACAACTTACAATTGTCAGTAATTACTGTTCCATGGGATCCAACATCCTCACACAGACACAGTCAAAAAAAAACAAAATACAAATACATATATAAAATAAAAATAAATAATGTCATGGAGAACCTTGGCAGTCTGGCTCTCAAAGCTGTTGTGTGAGCAGAGCTTTCTGACTTATGAAAAGCAATCAAAACTATGGCTGTGACTGTCCTGGGTAGGATGGACCAGAGGATGACCTGGAATAAGGATGCTGGCAAGGAAAGGTGCACAGTGGGTGAGGAAGAGCTGGACCAGAGAGGGAGGGTCAAGATATAGAGGAATAAACTGGAGACACATATCAAAGGAACTGTTAATGGCATTCAGTGGGACTCAACAGATTGGAGAAAATGTGGGGCAAACTCAGTGCTTTGAGGACACAGGGCCAAAAGATGGATAGTACTGTGCTCAGATAAATTTTGTGGGCTGAGGGTGTGGCTCTAAAATGGGGTGCTTCATAGCGTACATAAGACTCTGGATTCCATGCTCACACACACACACACACTTGCACACACACACAGACACACACACAGATGTAGAATTTGGGAGTGGAGCCCTTAATGAGAACTCCAAGAAGATCTCAGAAAAGGATAAGCTCACATTCGAGAGATATTGGAGGAAGATTGCTAAGCCTTGTTTATGAGGGAGGATGAGTTATAGAGGGAACAGTGCTAGAGAAAACAGGAATGCCAACCAAAGGGTGTCAGCAATAGGGACCCAGCAAGCAAAGGGCTGGCTTATTTAAAAGATTACCTCCACATGCATTCAAGCCTTGTCTCTGTCACTTTCCTCAGTGCTGTCATAAAATCCCCGACCAAAGCCACTTAAGGAATGAAGGGTGGGTGCTGGTTTACTGTTTGAGGAAGTATGTCATGGCAGGAGAGACACAGCTACAGGAGTATGTGGCTGCCGATCACGTGGCATCTCCAGTCAGGAAGCAAAGAGATGGGTGCCTGTGCTCAGTTAGCTGCTTTCTTTTTATGCAGCCATGGACCCTTGGGTCAGGGTGGTGCTGCCTACAGTTAGGGCTGGCCTTATCAACCGTCACGCAGATCATTGCAAAAATCATATTCCCCTTTTTTAGTTTCATCATATATAGAATATAAAGCTATAAAGACAATGAGACCTCAACATAGCTACCATCTGGCTTAAACCTGGAGAGTTGCTAGAAGTCTCAAGACCCCTCTCATATCAATCTGATGACATCCCTCTCCTCTCTGATCCGGAAAATGGCCAACTCGAGGTTGCTATTCATCATTCATCACCCCTAGCCATTGCTACAATATTGGGGGGGTGGGAAAGCAATATCCTGGTTTCCCATGGGCACCGAGAGACTCTCTCATGGTGGTGTACTTCCAATTCTAGATATTTATCAGCCCTAGTCATTATAACAATATTTAGGGGATCACAATGTCCTGTTTTCCCTTGGGTACCATGAGATGCCCCTATGGCGTTATGTCTCCACGCTCAGGAAAAACAGCAGTAACCAACGAGTTTGCCCTGATAAAGGAAATCTTTCCCTAAAGAGACTTGCCTCAAAGTCTCTTTTGTCAGTGGTAGCATCTAAATCAACTACTGCATGGTTGGTTGTTTCTTTGCACCTTTTCATCTTCTGTCTTTCCTGTCTTTTCGGGCCTTTCCAGATATGACTGTCCCTAGAGTTTGAAAACTTGGTCTGTTGATTTCTGTACTTAACTGGCACATTTAAGGCCTTTTATTGTGGTTAAAGATAAGCACAAATTCTTTCCAACTGTCTTATTAGTTCTTATTTCCTAGGCTTCCTCCCCAACTCGTGTTTTGCCTTATTTTGGATCGTTAAGGCTTTGGGGGGGGAGGCTATTTTTGCATTTAAACCCTGTTTCTCCTTTTTACATATATGGTGGTTACTTTTATGACTTTTTTTTAAAGATTTATTTATTTATGTATATGGGTGATCTATTTGCAAGTATGTCTGCATGACAGAAGAGGGCATCAGATCCCATTACAGATGGTTGTGAGCCACCATGTGGTTGCTGAGACTCGAACTCAGGACCTCTGGAAGAGCAGTCAGTTCTCTTAACCACTGAGCCATCTCTCCCACTTTCATGACTTTTATAATCTTACTTTTCTATTAAATGGTAAAAAAATGTTAGTAAAATGTAGCTATAGTTGGCTTTTTTTTATGAAGTCTAAAATTAAACATGATCCCCTTCTTCCAAATAAATAAATTCTTCCAAATAAATAAATAAATACAAACAACTAAAGAGTAGCGGAATGTCACCGTCCTAAGACCAAGGTCTTGTCTTCTCAGGGTTTTCTAACTAGGCATCGTTGGCCTAGATCTAAACTTAGAGCTTGCCTGTAGCTTGGAGCTCTGAGTTCTTGTGTCTGTTTCTCTCCCTACCCCATCCCCAAAAATCTATGGAGACAGCTGTCAGTGTGCATCCCTGCACACTGGCTGTTGTTTCCAGTCTGGGTCCTCACACAAAAGATGTTAGCCTTTGCACCCACACCAAACATAATGTCTCTTGTGGGATCTCCGGTGCCAGAAAGGGAGAAGAAGGGGTCTTTTGGTGGGCTGAGCCCTGGTATCTCTCCTCCTTGCGCTGCCATTCATATCCAACATTTGAGTTCTTTCTGATCACATTTGCCTCAGGGTAAGCTCAAATTCTCCGTGTTCCCTATTCTGCGTTCTGTGTCACTTGTATTGTGGGGACCACCCACTAGAGAAACCCACTGCTCAGACATGGGTTTAAGCCAATAGAAAGTCTTCTAGACTAGCAGAATCTCCAAAACGAGTGTTAACGTAGGGTCTAGGGGGATCTCTTATTCCAAACTGCTTTATGACTTATGATTGCTTACGACTCAAATAAAATCCTCCTGTTCTGTTTTGTCCTGCTTGCAGGTCAAGCGATCAATGCCTCAGACAGACAAGCAAGTATGCATCCCACCGGAGCTGCCGGAGCTGCTGAAGCAGTTTACCAAAGCTGCCATTCGGACCCAGCCTCCCGATCTCATCCAGTGGGCGGCCGAGTAAGTTGTTTCTCTCAGAGGGCAGAGATTAGGAAAGAGAGTTTGTGGGAAACTGAGGTTGACAAGCCTGTGGCCAGGCAGTGCAGGCACGTTAGTAGAAGCTAAGTCTTTAAAATCCACACTCAGACGTATTCTGAGTATTCACACACAAGAGCCCTTCCCTAAACTCGCCAGATTGAGTAGTAACATATGAGGACAGTAGACCAAGTGTCCTGGGGCAAATAGAATCAGCTAGCTTACCGTGTCAGCTAACACATAGCCACACAACCCATCCCTACATCCCATCTGCTTTCCTAGTTGGAAGGGGTTTAGGATTCAGGCTGGCACCTCCGCTCGCCTTTCCCCGGTTTACACCTGCAGCTTGTTTTCCTTCTCACCGCTAGATGGCAGCAGTACACCTAGTGGAGCGATGCGGGATCCCGCAGGGAGAAGGAAGTGGGATCTCTCCAAGCTGATTTCCTCTGATTAATGAAACACCTTCCATCATGGCTGTGGAAACACATACTTGGGCAAGACTAAAGACACTTTGAACCCTGTCCTTTGGGGGTGGCGGGGATTGTTATTTTCTTTATTGATTTTTTTTTTTTTAACTGATCTTTCCCCTCTGCATGAAGATGTCCAAGGTCACATGGCTTTCTGGGAAAGGCTGCCGAGCTAAGCGAAGAGGTCAAGTTGCTCTATGGCGTGCTTCTAGCACACTGGCTCCTTGAAGGGCCCCTAGAGGCTGCTTGCTCAGTGGGTGAGCTTGCACAACAGGGGCTGACTTCACCGCAATGGTTTTACATAGAAAGCCTCTCAACTATGAAATTGCTTCTTAGACACAAGTGCCTGCTGGAAAGTGGGCAGCCTGGCTTGGTGCAGGAGATTGAGAGCTAACAAGACCTTACTGGGGCCTTTTCTAGCTGTTTCCCTTGCTGGATGATTACTTCCTTAGCGATGTCTCCGTAGAAGATACCTCAGACTATAGAGGAAAAAGAACCAGAGATGTGAGTGGGTGTACCCAGCAGGTGGTGGAGACAACCTTTCTGAAGGCATAAGCTCTTGGATTCCTAGGCTGAGCCAGGAGGAAGTTTTTTTAGAATGGAAGGAAAGTAAGGCACTGATGCTTGACTCTATCTAAATGGAGTTGCTTTGCCTAGTCATGAATCCTGTGTCATTTTCTATCTTGAATTGTATTACCTCTAAGATTGGACTTTAATGTCAGAAAGCTAATTTCTTTTGGCATAGTCAGACAGATTTTGTTTTATGCCATATGATTGCTGAAAACCGCGTTTTAATGGTCTTGTGCTGCTGCTGCGTTATTGTAAGAAAAATGACATTTCTTGGTATTGTCCCTGACATTTATGGAGGAAAACTTTCCACCGTTGTAACCCGCTTGCTCCGTATCGTATGATGTGCTATAAATTCTTTAGACATCCATGCAAGATCAGTTTGTACTTGAGCTGCAGTGAAAAGGAGCATGACTTAAAAACATTCTCTATCCAGTTTAGACATCAAAAGCACTTACTGGATCACTCTCTGTGGCTTACAATCTTGTAGTGTCTTAGCAGATGGAATGCCATCAAGTATCTCCAAGATAAAATAGATATTTATTTCATAATGTGCAAGAATTTCCTCCCCTATGTCCCATCTGAGAAGAAGCCAGCTCCCCAACATCAGCAGGGCAAATTCTGATTTGTCCTGAAGCAAGTTTTTGTGACAGTCTAAAGCTGTAAAACTGTAACCACGGAATCATTCACTTGCAAATAGAATGCAAAGATTCAGAGGACAAAGTCCATGGGTGTGACTTCATTCTCTAACCAACTACACTAACAACTCCAAAGCTGTTTGGAGAGTGCTTCATAGCCACCCAGGCACTTCTGTATAATGGGGTGCTGTAGTATTGCTGTCCCTGCCATTTAAATCCCCTCTCCCGCAAATCTGATTGTAAGGTCAGGTCGCATCCCAGTCTGGGTGTCTCATGGTACCCACTCCCACCCAAACATCCATCTGTCTACAGAGATTGCTCATGTACAGTCTCTAAAGTGTCAAAGTATTTCTGCAGCCGGTCCTACTGAGGACCTCCAGCCACAGACTGGAAGTTACTGTTCTGATTTCTGTCTCTCTAGTTCTGTTCGCTCTCTGTCTCAGAAATGGGCAGTAGTTAGTGCTGTCGTGTAGACCGACCCTAAAATGGGCTTCTATAGAACACCCCCCCCCCCCGTGTTTTATACTACCTGGTCATGAAGGACAGAAGTCTGTGATTCGGGAATAATAAGGCTTCGTGTGGCGACACCCCTGGTGTCCATCATATTGCTCACACCCACTCACTGTGGCAGTCAGCTTTTTTCCATATCATGACCATCTTGACATAGGACTTGACTTGACCTATCTTTCACATCACCGGTAAACTGAGTCCACCCCACAAGCAGCAGCACACAGCAGGCATATCTAACTGGAACTTCCGAGGGAAGAAAGAACAAAACTGCTTCATAGGCACCAACCATATCAACTTATGCTGCCCCTTCCTTGGATGCCTCTCTGCCTGTGCCTCCCTGAGGGCCTCGCCAGCCTTTCTTCCCCTTGCTCAAGCCCCACGCAGGCCTCACTACTTCAAGCCTGAAACCCTTTCTCATGCCCCCTCCCCCCAGGAACATTCTATTTGCTCATATCTTCATATAATCTTGGTCTTCACACCTACCAAATCCACATGAATTGATAGATACCCTATACATACCCTAGGATCTCTCTGTTTATGAAAATAAAAACACTAAGAAGGAGGGGGTGCAACTGAATGTGCCAGTTATTACATGCCAGGCTTCATGGGTTGTTCATTATTCTTAGAGAAAAATGAAACCTTTTTAAAGGAAAGTAAATTCATAGAATATCCAGAGGCCATTGGAGCCTGGGACCCTCCTCTATCCCCCATTTCTTCCCTTGCAGGTATTTTGGAGCCATGTCCCGTGGAGAGATTCCTCCAGTGAGAGAGAGGTCTGAGCAAGTCCCTTTGTCCAACTGGGCTGAGCTGACACCTGAGCTGCTGAAGGTGCTGCATTCTCGGGTAAGGAGCTCTAGGGATCACATGGAAACTGAACAGATTAATCAGGCCGCCTGTATGTATGCCCAGCAGACAACTGGCCATTAGCACTGCCCCCCACCCCAAAGCTTATTAAATCCTGGCCACAAAGTCTATCTTCTTTCAGAGACACAGGAATCAGTATGGAAGAGACTGAATCATTGGGCAATCCTGGGCTCATCACAGATACCTCCAACACCATCACATCTCAAAGGATATTCAGGGGCTCAGTATAATGTATATTGCCTGTCCTAAAGGGTGTCAGCATCATGCTAATGGATCCAGACCATGAGAGGTCTACCGCAGGCTGGTGTAAAAACAACACACCCTTCAGGGAAAACTCTCCCCATAGTACTGAAGGAGTTAGCCTGTGAATGGGAAAAGATGGCCTAGTTTGAGAAAATCTGTGCTTTGGCCAGTTCCCGGGATACAGTTGAGCAGCATGGTGTCCCACATTAGGATTCAGGATAGGGTAGGCTTGGGTGACTTGGGACCCACTCAACCTTGGGCTCAGAGGCCCTGGCAATGTGTTGGAATCTTAATGGGACACCTGTACCCTCGATGCATCCTTAGCTAAGGGGAATCCATCCCTCCCCTTCACTGTTTAACTGCTAAGTCTTTGTGGAGTAAACCCGGCACAGCTCTCAAAGTCCTGAGACCAAACAGTGTTAGCTACCCATCCTAAACTCTATAGGTCAGCCATAGGGTGCTGCATGTCACTCTTGTGGAGACAAGGGGGACACGATACAGAGAACTATGTATGTGCAGTCTAGGAGAGATAATGTCATTAGAGGATTCGGGCCAGTCTCTGATGTCCCACCTGCCTTACAGGGACAACCTCAGAACAAAACTAGAGACCATAAAGACATCACAAAAAATGAAATGGACTATAAATGGATCTCTCTACCACAGTTCTTACATCTGGAGTTTAAAAATATTAAATTATATCACAGCATCACAATGACAACTGACAAACAAGACTCTCTGGCTCTCTCTAGCGCACTCCCCACCCCCGTTCCCCTCCTTGTGCTGGGAGAACTCAGAGCACCTTGCTTGTGGTCCTCATGTTGTGTGTTTTGTGTGTTCCCTGTCCCGAAGGTTGGTGGCAGACTGATCATCCACGCAGACGAGCTGGCCCAGATGTGGAAGGTGCTGAATCTCCCCACGGACTTGTTTAACAGTGTGATGAATGTGGGCCGCTTCACAGAGGAGATCGAGTGGCTGAAGTTTTTAGCCCTTGCTTGTAGCTCTCTTGGAGTTGTAAGTGAGCTCTTTTGTTTTGTGTGGATAGAGGGCTGTGGACAGCTCGGTGGTAGACCGAGTCTGGGATGGGAGGGTCCAGTTCTTAGTATACCAAAACTGAGTCTGGGATGGGAGAGGAGTTGATCCGGGTCCAGATCTTAGTATACCAAAACCAAACTTTGAAATGCTCCATCATTTTTCTCTGGGCCTAGAAGGTCAATCTATCTGCACCCATTCAGCTCTTCAGAGATGATAAAAGCAAAGTAAAAGAAACAAACAAACCCTTGTCTTTTGTACCTCCTTCTGCTCTCTAAATGAAGGACGTTTCCAGGCTCAGCAAGAACTGGGGGAAGAAGGGTTGACTATCATCAGACTCTGCCAAAAGCTGGCCAAATTTGTCTTTGGGTTGTTTGTGACTTTCAGTCATTGCCCTCGGATTAATTTTCACTCTGTTTTGCCACTTCGTTGATGACTTCAAGCTGTAGGATAAGGTTTGTTTACCTGTGGGATCTAGATACCTAGAAGCCATACCAGTAGAGAAGGTACCAGGGTGTTCTGCCTCATAGAAAACCATTGGTAAA
The DNA here is from genome assembly GCA_030674055.1 of Rhabdomys pumilio. Taxonomy (NCBI): domain Eukaryota; kingdom Metazoa; phylum Chordata; class Mammalia; order Rodentia; family Muridae; genus Rhabdomys; species Rhabdomys pumilio. The sequence goes on from JANHMN010000011.1 coordinate 19,653,316, forward strand.
CACCATTGGTAAAGGAACAGAAGAAGGAAGAGACTTTCCAGAATCATAATCATGGAGAGAGTAAACTCATCCCAGTTTAGGCCTTTTCCAAATTTGACATGTCTGAAAATTGGAAAAGCCATTTTCCTGCTTTGAAAGAAAGGATGCTGAAATCACCTTTTATGTGCATTTAACACTGAGGTATCGTCTGAGTGGACTCTCTCTTCTTAGTCACTGGCAATGAATAAAAATGGATCAGTCATGTCTTTTGAAAGTGAGACATTACTAATCGCTAAAGTCCTGGAATACACCTAAAGGCCAACAACCGGGATGGAAAAGTAACTTGTATCACACAGCACAGCCAAAGCACGATCTCAGTCTTTCTTTTCAAATGTCTTCAGAACATGTACTTGGCATTTTTGTTTCCATGTAAATTTAGCAGAAATATTGTAATCCAAAATTTCCGTGGGTTTCCCCTGCGACTGGCATCATAATCATTTCTCCAGAGAGAAGAAAAGAGGAGACTATTTATGGTTGGTTTTTTTTTTTAATTCTCTTTCATAAAAACAGTATACGGTGTTCTCCAAGGAGGAGAGGTAAACATAGCAGGGCAAATAAGCTGTCAACCAGGACTGGCATTTGCCAAGGGTTGGGGATGAGGGGTGGAAGAGCCTTAAGGGTTGAAAGAAATCACAAAAGAAAAATATTTACAATTTTGCATACTTTTTTATTAACAGGATACTCTGAGACTCTGTGCGTGTGGTGGGGAGGTGCATCTTGTAATTTAATCTGTAGTTAATTCTGATCTTGATCTACTTCACCTTCAAAAGATAGAGTAGGGAAATAAGTAGATTTGATGCAGTCATAGAGCTTATGTCAATACAGCAAAGGAAACCACCTCCAGGCACACTCTGCCTCTGGGCTTCACCACGCTCCTTCCCCCCCTCCCCCCAAAGTAGCATCTGACTGTTTCAGGAAAGGGCTGAGATGGAGGAATCTGATGTGCTTTGGACCAGCGGGTGTCACTGGGATGCTGCTGTCCGGGCACTTGCTGCTTGCAGCTAAAGCCTTTGCATCTCTATGATGTCAGAGGATCATAATACTCCTTCTGGCTCACCTCGGGTCTCCCTGGTGCTGGCCCCTTGACGTTTTCTGTACATTGTCCTCTCTGGCCCATGGCTTTGGTCCACTCCCTAGCCTCTCAGCACTGTGTGAATGTCTGAGTCATCTTCTTGTCCCCATAGCTCGCAGTAGTAGCCTGGGGTGACTTTGGAAAGACACATTCCAACTCCTTTTCTGTTTGCACATCACATCGTGTGCCTGGCAGGCTTTCTCTGACGCGCCTGCCTCCCAAACTAGGAGTAAGCCATGAGGTGAGCTGCCTCTTCCTTCATTTCTTCTAAGATGAAGAAAGTTGGATCAAGTCTTCTATAAGGTCCTTTCACCTCTAACAAGCTGTCATTCTCTCCCAGTATCTGCTTCCATCAAAACAGCCCTCATCATTCCATCAAAGAATACTCTGAGGTAAGCTCATCCGGAAAGTATAGTCTGTGTACCAAAGGTGCATGCAGATGCAGGAACCAATGCCTACACCCGCTTACGTCATGCTGGAGCTTAATCATGGGGCTGGTCAGCGCTGTAACCAGACAGCTTGCGTTACCTGACCTCATACATTGAAATCTTAAGTCCCAAGGAGATGGTGTTGTGAGTGGGACCTTCAGTCATGAAAGTGTAATCCTCAGGCATGGGGACTAAAGAATCTTAAATATGGGGGCTGATGGAGGCTGTTTGCCCCGCCCACCGTGTGAGAAGACAGTGAGCTAGACCATCTGTGAAGAACAGATCATTGTCAGCCTTTGATCTTGAGCTTTGCCTTCAGAACTGTGAGCAATGGGTTTCTGATTTGTACTGAATCTCTAACTCTAAGACGTGTTATAATAGAAGCCCAAACAAACTCAGACAGTCAAGGTATCACCATGTGGAGAGCCTGCGTTCCATCTAACCCACATGCCCTTGTAGACCCGTCTAGTAGACTTTTTTCCTTCCTTTGCAAGCAAGCTATGATCTTTGGCCATCTGGAAAAGCAAATTTTGCTCGCGTTAGCAGAGTCTCCTGATCTCATATGCACATACACACAGATACACAGGCAATAGCTGAAAATGAAATAAAATAGTTTTTCTAAGTATCCGGACATTAGAATCTAAAAGGCTGTTGTGAATAAATCACTAAACATTTAAAGTCAAACACGCTTCATGGTCTGCAAGGGCTGTGTTATCAACTTACTACAGGCTAGGTGGTTTATATAACAGAATAGTCTTGTCTAACAGTTCTGGAGGCAAGAGGTGAGGCCTCCCCTGCTGGCTGATGTATGAGGAGCTTCCTTCTGTGTCAGCCTGGGTCCTTACAGCTCAGACCTTCTTCTTGCCATACTCTCTGCACACGAGGCATGCAGAATTAAGGTCCATCCTATCCATTTCATTGCAACTTAGCCTATTACCATTTATGATGAGTGACATTTTGCTTTGGTTTGGTTTGGTGACAGGGTGGCCTTGAACTGTCCATCCCCCTGCCTCAGCCTCCTGAGTGCTGCGATCGCAGGTGTACACATTTTATTCATTCCTATTAAGTCTTTAAGTCAAAATCTCAGATTCTTGGACTTAGTTAGGACTGTTGTGCCAGGAAGCGTTCGTTCGTGAACCCCAAAAGACCACCAAGGAGCTGATTCCAATGCAATTGCATTAGGGTTTCTTTATTACAAGCTTGAACATGGGATTCCCGCCAACCCTGACAGCAGGCTGGGAAGGCAGAGCCCAGAGCCTAGTTTCAGACAAGCATTTATAGAGGCAAACAATCAAGCAAGGGGGTTTCTAGCCTGGCACACATTTGATTGGGGGGCCATTGTGGCCTTTAACATAATTAGCTGGTACTGGAGCCAAACCATAAACTTAACTTCTGCTTTTCTCTTGATTGGTGGCTGTTAGGAACTTAAGTGCCAGGGGCAGGCTTGTAACCTGGAGGTGCAGGTTTGTTGGGGCGTAACCTGGAAACTGGTGCTAGGTGCCAGTTTGTTAGTTAACTCCAGTTTAACCTTAGGTCAGGTTCTCTAAGATGGAGTCTGAACCCAAAAGATCTGGTCTCTCAGGACTTCAACATAAGAACTTGAGGGGAGGACAGTTCATCCTGTAACAGCATCCTAAGAAAAGGATAGCGTGATGAAGTAGGGACAGAATTACTTTAGAGAAGTAGGAAATGCCGTGGGTCGCATTAAGCTCAGCGCACACATTCATGCTTACAAATATCCTCCAAACTACTCCTGCATTGATCTTATCACACAGTTGGGCCTTCCCCTCCACCAACACACACACACACACACACACACACACACACTCACACACTCACACTTAATTTTCTTCCCCCACCACACCCCCATCCCACGTTAAGTGCCAGAATGAGGCTTCCTATAATGTTTGTCTTCCTGGAGCTCCAGAAAAACTGACCTGTTCAGAAGCCACAAACGCCAATATACATATATATGTGTGTGTGTATATATATGTATATATATATATATATATATATATATACACACATATATATATTTACATCTTATGGCTTATCATTTTTAAACAATTGTACATTGAAGATCCTAGTTCATAAAATATTTCTTAAATGGAAATAAAGTTTAAATATTAATTCAAAATGAATAGTAATTCATTAAGTCAAAAGACATTTAAAATCACTGTCATTCAGTAAAAAAAGGCCTCTATGAAGATGAGCCAAACTTATTCACATCCTCTTAGGTCTCACAGTAAAAAAACAAAGGACCATGCAGACAGTCATCATATTCAAGTCGAGGACGACAGCTGACTGTCCACAAAGTTGCCAGTGAAGGGGCCTTCCCTGGCCAGTCGGATGAGGACATAGAACAGCTGCTTAATTACCCCAGCACACTCAGCTCACTACTCAGGACTAATTCTTGACTGATTTCTGGAGAATGTATATAGATCTTTACATTGGCAATTTTAGCAAGCCAGCAAGATCTGTGGAGTGTGTGTGTGTGTGTGTGTGTGTGTGTGTGTGTGTACAAAAAATAAGTCCTTTTTTTTCCCTGATGCTGTGATACAACTCTGACCAAAGTCAATTCGGGGAAGAAAAGATCTATGTTACCTTATACTTTCATGTCACAGTCCATCACTGAGGGAAGTAAAGGCAGGCTCTCAAGAGAAATCATGGAGGAATGCTGCTGATTCAGTAAGTAGCTTTTGCTAAAAGCTTTCTTAGACAGTCTAGGACCTCTCTACCTAAGGATGGTGCCACCCACAGTGGGCTAGGCCCACCTACATCAGCTAGTCATAAAGATAGACATGCCCACAGGCCAATCTGATCAAGAAGATGTTTCTAATGAGGTTCCCTCTTCCAGGTAGCTCTAGGTTGTGTGAAGTTGACAAGAAGAACTAATCAGAAAAGTGATAAGTATATGTATATGTATATGTATATGTATATGTATATGTATATGTATATAGAGAGAATATATTCAAAGAGATCATAGAGAATTATCTGAATATATATGTATATATCTGAATATATATATATATATATATATATATATATATATATATATATATATATATATATATATGATTTTACTTATGTGGATCCCTGTGAAAAATGAGTTTTTATCTTGTAGGACTTCCAGTCTTTCTAGAGACAGTACACTTCTCTTAACTCTTCTCCCCTAGCTGGGCAGTGGTGGCACAAGCCTTTAATCCCAGCACTTGAGAGGCAGAGGCAGGCAGATTTCTGAGTTCGAGGCCAGCCTAGTCTACAGAGTGAGTTCCAGGACAGCCAGGGCTACACAGGGAAACCCTGTCTCGAAAAACAAACAAACAAACAAACAAAAAAAACTCTTCTCCCCTGTTATGGCTTTGCCCCAAGTATCTTTTTTGGGGTGCAGTGTAATATATATCTAATATACATTAGATATAATAATATATGTAAATAAATTACCTCTAAACTTTAGAAGACAAGATCAGAAAACAATAAGAAATATTTCTAACTTTCTTTTTTTTTCATTTACTTATCATGCATGTCTTTACATGTGCACAGAGTCAGAGAACAGTTTGCAGGAATTGGTTCTCTTTTAATATAGGAAAAAACTGATAATAATAAGTTGATGTTATGAAGGACCTACTGAACTTGCTTAGGAAATACTAAGTTACCAGAACAGAATTAGTTAAAAGAGTGCTCTCAGTCTCTTGTCGGGGAAAGCATGCCTGTGCCAGGCAGGCAGGGTGACCCTGGCTAACAGATGCCTGGGAAAAGCAGCCTGCTCTGTCTTGAGATAGCTACAATAATATTTCACATTGTAAATCTCCCCATTCTTCCAGAATAACTAAAATGTGGAACATGTTTAATTACTCACAATGTAACTCGGTGCCGTGAAACTACATAAGCTAATGAGGATTTCTGGGGAGCTCTGTCTGTGCACTAACCAGGACAATACGTGTGCTATGGTTAAAAACTGTTTCCTTTATTAATCTCTACGTCCTCAGTGTGATCTCCCTTTGTTAATTCTGTAACCCTTTCAACATGTGGTTCTAGAGAATGAGACTAAGGTCACCGGGCTTGTTCCCAGCACCTTTTCTCATTGAGCCGTCTTACTGGTCCAAGATAGTGTTAATTTTGTAGGATGAAAAATCAGTTCTCCTTTGAAGAGGTTACTCTAATTAAACTTAATAAATGTCTTAACACGATTAGCAGTTCATTAACTGAATTTCCTCCAGGAAAAAAGGGTAAGACATTTATTAGCCATTATGTTTAGAATGAATTGATTGATGTATGTTAACTCTCTAGGCTCTTAGGCCATCCTCACTCCATTTGACCTAAGAGATATTTTTTTTCTCAAGTCTAAACTAAATCTCAGGGAATCTAGCCTGGAAAAGTGACTCTCTCCTTCTTCTGTCTTATGGTTTTCTAGACCATTGCCAAAACTCTCAAGATAGTGTGTGAAGTTTTATCCTGTGACCATGATGGAGGACCACCCCGGATTCCTTTCAGCACCTTCCAGTTTCTGTACACGTATATCGCTGAAGTGGATGGGGAAATCTCTTCATCCCATGTCAGCAGGATGTTAAACTACATTGAACAGGAAGTGTGAGTAGACTCTCGGATGAGAAGCAACGGTGCACTGGGCTGTAAGTGTAGGCAGTCAAGAAAGCAAGTGTGCACTGGGCTTTGGATCATCTAGAGGGAGGCTGCTGCCGACAGTCCCTGTCAGACTACAGCTTCATCTGCAATTTTTTTTAATTCTATGATGATGTAAAAGCATTTAGGTTCAGTAGAAGCTAAATTTCAATTTTTTGAACTTCGATATAATTTCCTGGGCTAGCAATATTTGCAATGTAGTAACCTCCCCTGATGCTGACAGATGCTGCATGTCACAACTCTCAACCAGCCTCTTCATCACTAAGGAAACAATCCTTTATGACAGACAGTGTGGCTGAGCTGGCATGGCCCAAATAGGTTGAACGTATTAATCACATTGTTGACAAGATTTTTTTTTCTTTACAAAAAAAAAAGATTGTTTAAAGTTTTGTTATTTTTTAATGATGAGGTGGATAACGCACTTATGAGTGCAGATGCCCTTGGAGGCCAAAGACGTCAGACCCCCTGAAGCTGGAGCTATGAGCCAACCAACATGGGTGCCAGGAACTGAACTCAGATCCTCTGCAAGAGCAGGGTGCACCCTGAAGCCCAACCCCTCACCCTAGAGCCATCTCTTCAGTCTCTCAAGGACTTGCTCTCCATTGTAAGTCAGGGAGTATTACATATTATTCTGTTCTGAAGACCATGATATACGGATTTGAGGAAAGAAAGGAACAGTATAGGAGAGTGATCCTTGTGCAGCTTCAGAGCTTTGCAGTTAGAAACAGCACCTGAGAGCATATTAGAGTGCAGGATCCAAGGCTCCCCCATGGATTCATAGAACAAGACATTCTGGGGATAATGCATAGGAATTTGTCTTAATAAACCTGCCAGGTGCTCCTGGGTCAGTTTAAGTTATAGAGGAAGAAGAGGTGGAGGCAGAGGGAGACAGAGCAGAAATCCAAGGAGGAAGAGGAGAGGAAGCAGGAATAGGAAGGGGAAGGGAAAGAGGAGACTGGGCAGTCAAGAGTCAAGAAAAAGGGCCAGCAAGATGGCTCTGCTAGTACAGGTGCTTGCTGGTCAAGCCTGGTGACCCCAGTTTGATCCTGGAACCCAAGTATCATAGTGACTTTTCTATTGCTGTGAAGGGACACTATGACCAAGGCAACTTACAGAAGAGTTCATTGAGGTCTTTCTTACAGTTCCAGAGGGTTAGTCAGCAACCATCATGGAGAATGACCATTGGCCACAGGCACGTCATTGGAGCAGTTGCTAACAACTTACATCAGATCCATAAGCATCAGGCAAAGAGAGAGAGAGAGAGAGAAAGAAAGAGAGAGAGAGAGAGAGAGAGAGAGAGAGAGAGAGAGAGAGAGAGATCTAAACCTTCCTAAACATTTCTACCAGCGGAGGCCTGAATTCACTCAAACTACTGGGGGGAGGGGGCATTATTCTCACTCAAACTACCAGGATAGAGAGAAAGAGAACCATCTTCACAAAGTTGTCCTCTGACCTACACAGATATATTATGCACACACTATATTAACATTTTTTAATTTTAAAGAAGTTTATTTGGGATAGGAGAAGTGAAATTAACTTGGTATGGTACATATAAATATATATAATGTATATTTTAAATTAATTGTTTAAACAAACTAATTCCAAATATCTGTTTTTCCAAACAGAATTGGTCCTGATGGCTTAATCAAGGTGAATGACTTTACTCAAAACCCTAGGGTTCGGCTGGAATAAAAGCACAATTTTGGCTTACAGAGGTGGCTGTACTTCAGAATAGCTGAACTCCATGCACCATCTAAAGTCAATTTTCTTTTACAACTGGTACAACTAATAAACAATTAGCCAGGAACGTGTGGAACTTGTATGTAAAACTGTTGGGACAAGACACTTGCGCGTGGCACTGTAAAACTCTGATGAGCCTTAGCTACCAGGGACTCACACAGAGCCAGGGATCGATGCAAAAGCGAGAGGAGCTTATTGTTCCAGCGTGCTGGGGTCATCCTGCATCCAAAGGAGAGGTGACCCCGGGCAGCCTGGTTGGCCAGTTTTTATACAGTTTTCAGTGGTAGAATAAAGCAATAGCCACTAGGTGCAATGTGATTGGCAGAACAGTGTGACTTTTAAACTGGTTGGTCCTTAGGGAATGCAGTAGCAAGGGCTTCCCTTATCTCTGTGTGTGTGGGGGGCAACATTGGGTCCCCACTATGGTCTTCCATGCCTGCGTGTTCTATGGCCTCTCTCTTCCAGGAGGGGAGGGGGCCTGGTGGAATTTTTCAAAGGTCCTGAGCTGACATCTTCAGTGCAAAAGTGACTGGCAAAGCTTGCCTACAAAACACACATCTGGAGTCAAAGCCAGACTGGATTAAAAGGCAGAATGACAACTGGCAGGTGACAATGCTTGGTGATTGTTGGGTGCAATTTAGACAAGGATCATGGCCCTCGGGCTTTCAGTTGTCCACTGCTCCTTTTGTCCATACTATGTTCATCATGTGTCCAGTCACTTATTTATCATTGACTTTTATTGAGGTATAAGGTTGCCAGATATAAGTCAAAATACCAAACTGAACTTGACTCTCAGATAAATAACAAAAATCCACATGGTTGATTAGTTGATTTTGTTAAACTGGGCAATCCTAGGTGAAAACTAGGGTGCTTCCAGGCATTTGTAGTTAAATTGTATCTGAGTTCTTCCTTTAGGAAGCCCCAGGCTAACTTTGGGGTATGAATGTAAGTCACTTTAAGGAACCCTGAGAAAGATTCATAGAATGTTTCAGAAATTAATATTTCAAAAGATCTATTTCAACAGATTCTTGTGAAATATTATGTATGTGATATGTCCCTTCAATAAACATCCCCTCCCTATATGAGAGCAAGCCCTCCTAACACACTCTTAAGGGATTTTCTTTATTGAAGAAAATAGAAAATGCAGGTTGCAATTATTAGTGTGTGTGTGTGTGTGTGTGTGTGTGTGTACCCACATGTGTGCATGTGTGTATGTATGTGTGTATGTATGTGTGCACATGCATGCATGCGTGTAGGCCAGAGGATGCCCCAATAGCATCTTCCTCGATTTCTCTCCAGCTCTTCATTGGCTTTGTGTCTGCCCTTCCCCCTTTTCTGTTTTAAGGCGGGGTCTCACTTTGTCTTACTGACCCACCAGGAACACTATGTAGACTATACTAGCTTGAACTTACACAGAACCTCCTGCCTCCTGAGTGCTGGGATCTCCATGCATCTGCCTGGAAGCCCAACCCAAACCCCTCTTTGTCCACCCCAGCCCCCAGCCCCCATCCCAGAACTGTGACTGGCCTTTTTATTAATTAGAGAATTTCATACCATGTATTTTAATCATATTCATTCCCCTATTCCTTTCAGATTCACCTCCAGTCTGCCCACCCATCCCAATTTGGTGTCCTTTGCTTGCTTGCTTGCTTGCTTGCTTGCTTGCTTGCTTGCTTGCTTGCTTGCTTGCTT
>JANHMN010000011.1:19662937-19681003 GCA_030674055.1 Rhabdomys pumilio
CTTGCTTGCTTGCTTGCTTGCTTGCTTGCTTGCTTGCTTGCTTGCTTTAATAAACCATAATATAAACTGTGCTAGTTCTGGGAGTTTGAGGATCTGAACTCAGACTCGCATGCTCACACAGCAGGTGTTTCACCCACTGACTCATTTCCTTAGCCTCTTGATTACTGTTCTCAGAGATCAAGTGAGCCACATAGTTTGTATTCATATATATCTCTATGTAAACTAGGGAGAAATGTTAGTGTCCAAGGTAAAGTAAGACTGTAGTGCAGAGTCATTATGGATCCCTAGTTTCTCCTGAGCAGAAATGCTCATCCGTATACTTGCAGAGGGTGGGGAGACATTGGACTCCCCACCTTCCTGCTCGCCTTCCTGACCAAAACTCAAGTGACTGTTATGTTCATAAAGAGAAAGGGGCCTTTATACACTTGAAGAAACAGACTGAAAACAGAAACTGAGTCTCAGTAACCTTGAGCGTGACCCTAGAATTTAGACTGAGATTTCACCCCCGAATGTGTGTGGATTAGGGTACAGATGGGAAGTTACTGATGGCACTGTAGGCATCAATTGAGACAAAGTGATTGACATCACCGTTGCATTGTTTCTCTCTTTTAAAAAAAGTGTGCACAGCCAAACAGTGGATAGAGCCTGGGGACTCTTATGGAAGGATAGGAAGGATTATGGCCCCTAGGGGATAGGAACTTCACAGGAAGACCAACAGAGTCAACTAATCTGAACCCTTGAGGCTCTCAGAGCCTGAACCACCAACCAAAGAGCATGCATACATGAGCTGGACTTAGGCCTCCCCACACATATGTGCAGCTTGGTCTTCATGTGGGTTCCGAGCAACTGGAGCGGGGACTATCCCCAAAACTGTTGTCTGTATGTGGGATATGTTGTTCTACCTGGGCTGCCTTGTCTGGCCTCAGTAGGAGAGGAAGCACCTAGCCTCACAGAGACCTGAAGTGCCAGGGTGGAGGAATACCCCGGGGTGGCGGGGAGCACCCACTCAGAGGCGAAGGGGAGTGGGGATGAGGGAAGGATTGTGGAAGGGGGTGAGTGACCAAGAGGGGGGCAGTGAGCAGGATGTACCGTGAATAATTAAAAAAAAATTGTGTGTGTGTGTGTGTGTGTGTGTGTGTGTGTGTGTGTGTACCAATGTGGGAAGTTAGGGGGCACCTAATTTGGTGTGTCAGTCCTGCCTTCCACCTGGTTTTGTTACAAGATAAGCGTCTTGATGAGGTCAGCTTTCCCTGACAGTTAAATAAAAAGCAAGAAAGTTTCAAGTGCAACAAAGAAATCTCCAACATCACAAACAGTAAGAGAATCAACAGTTTAAGAAAGGTTTCTCCAAAGGGTGAGGAAACAAACGTAGCGAGCACACAGAAAGACTCTCTGCTAATCAGAGGGCTGACTAGGGAAACTGAAGCCCAGCTCTTCCCTAAGGGCTGGGGTTTTCATGTTAAGTTTTGTTTTGGTTTGTTTTGGTTCGGTTCGGTTCGGTTCGGTTCGGTTCGGTTCGGTTCGGTTCGGTTCGGTTCGGTTCGGTTCGGTTTGGTTTGGTTTTGCTTGTTTTTGGTTTTGAAGTCTTTGAAGAGTCTTTCTCTGCTAACTTAGAGTTGGTCAGCTGGAAGAAAACTTTGATGGCTGACTGGCCCACAACTGTACTGTAGACATGTCCTGATCCTACCTTGATGTCCCTCTAGCAAAGATGTAACCCATCCCATAAATTCCCCAACCAGGACCATCAACTGGGGAGTCTGAACAGATACTGTGAACCAAGATACACCTTTCTTCCTCCAAACTGCTTTTCTCAAGTATTGGGTCACAGTGACATAAAATTTTGAACACAATAATAATAACCAATATTTATCCAGCACTTACTGCATATGAAAGCCTATAGGAAACTTTTTAAGCACAGTCTCAAGTTTTTGAGTCGAACTGTATGAACTCTGTGCCATCATCCAATGTTATAGATGAAGGAACTGTCTTAGAAAAAGAAGGGTTTTTTTAAGGTCACTGAGAAATAATTCGAATCCAGGTCCATGTGACTCTTAAACGGTGCTGTCTTGCTCATATGCTTAGTGACTGACCACATATAGGACCCATATACCCCCAGAAAGTTTCCAAAATCCCCCTGGGTAAGGGTAGAGTAGTGTATAAAGGAGACAGTCCTAGGAAGTGTGAGGAGAAGACAGAGTGGGACCGTTGTGGAAAGAAAAGGTGTTATCTAGCCTATTAGCCTGCGATCCCCATTCTGCTCGGGATCTCTAGGAGACAAGGCAGAACTTGTGCAGATACACTAGCCTGGAGTGTGAAGAAGCTCTTTGCCCACCATTGTTAAGGGCAGCTTCCTCATCAAATTTCTGTTATCTAAAGCAGTGGTTCTCAATCTTCCCAACATCATGACCCTTTAATCCAGTTCTTCATGTTGTGGTGACCCCCAACTGTAAAATGTATTTTTATTGCTACTTCATAACTGTAATTTTGCTACTGTTAGGAATCATAATGTAAATGTCTGATATGCGACCCCCAATGGGTCATGAAAAGGTTTGACTTTTTCCATGGTCTTTTGTCCAGACTTGTTCCTTTTGTGACAGAAAACAACTGTCAGGCAGGAAGCCGCAGGTACACACAAGCAGCCACCTCGTGTAGGATCTACACTAGGCTTTTTACAGAGACTTTAATAAAGTTTTAATAGTTGGTCACTATTACTGCTTCTCCATGGGTCTGACTAAGTCCCCAGAGGCTGCCCTCAGGGCAAGGCGTGACTGACAAGGAGCTGTATTAGAATTCACACATGACCCCCACACACCCCTGAACTGCTTGTGTTGAGATTATTCCAAGGAAACTCTTGATCCTTGCCGCCAATGCCCTTGTCAGAGCCATCCCTCAGGCCTCTTTTGCTCAGCAATTTCTGAATCCTAGCATGACCCCGGCCAAGCTGTCAAACAAAGATCCTCAGAGCAGATGGAGTGTGCTTCTCCCTTAAAAAGAAAAAAAAAATTCAGGAAGCAATAAACTCAGGATTTCATAAAGAAAAAAGAAGTGGGTTTCTTTTTTTTTCCCTCTAAATTAAGCTATTTTGATTAAAGTGAAGGCTGCAGATACATTTAAATCTTTGGTGGAAAAAGCAAAAATATGGCTTAATTCTGTTTCACTGTTTTATGCCCTGCCATGCTGTTTAATTAGGTGGGGTCTCCCCCTACCATCCCTAGTTAGCTAATAATTCCCAGGATCACCTTGTTAAACAATGGGAGCTGGACTCTTGAGTCTGCAGAGCTGGTTTTGAATTAGGTTAAAAGAATCTTAACCTGAAATTCTTTGGGTGGTTCCTAAATGCCTCTGATGATATTCTGTGCAAATATGTTGCAGAAATGTACACATTAGCATTTTTTTCCTGAGGGAAAATATTAACAAAGCTTTTAGTGAGTCTTAAAGTTGTAAAGGTCAAAAAAACCTTTGGGTTGGAAATGGTTTCAGAAAGCGCCAAATGCCTTGGGGGAAGGCAACAGAATGATTCTCAACTCTTTAAAAGCCTAACCGAGCTTACCATGCACCCAGCAAGTGACATATGCACAGCCTCTTTCTTATATCTATCTGGCTTTAAACCTGTGTTTTAAATTCAGACCTTCATATGCATACAACTTTAGTTTGCTCTTGGAACATGGTCAAATATGAACAGAAACTTTTGCCCTTCAGAGATGAATTATTTGGAAAGACATTGGTTCAATCAGCTGAGTTATAAAAAGACTGAATAGAAAAGGTAGAGCCAAACATTCAAATTAGTAAAGAAACTAAAACTTCTGTGTCAGGCTCCCAGGACTGACTCTGGGTGACCCTGAATTTGGGGCATTCAAGTAGCTAGCAGCCCCGGATTACTATAGGCATCCCCCAAAAGTAATTGATTAATTTATTTACTTGAATGGTTTTTAAATTCCTACCATATGCATGGCATTTCACTAGACAAGAGAGATTTTTCACTGAATAAGGCAAAGTCTCTGTATTCTCAGATACAAAATTCTACTTGAGGATGCAGACATATGGCTAGCCATGAGATTATGGCAATGGGGCTGGAGAGATGGCTCAGCTGTTAAAGGCTAGGCTCACAGCCAAAAACATAGGATTATGACAATGAGAATCGGTGTTGTTCCATCTTAGCTTGGGGCACACAACCTCATATTCAGGAGCAGGATAGAAGTGGAAGAAAAGCTTTTCTTGAGCTAACCTGAAAGCAAACAGAGAAGCTTTTAGTTGAATGAGACATCTCAGCTCACATCTTTACCAAGTTCCAGATTCACACGCCCACCAGCCATGACCCAATCCGCTGTGGAATCACTCCAAGGCTCTGCATAATTCAGCATGCCCTTAGAGACATCCTGTCAATCATTCTTCCACAACAAAATGTCTGGGGGCAGGGACAATGAGCCTGTGAGCTTCCCTATTGTCAATTGTCTCTAAATAAAACACATAAAACAGGAGCAAGGAAAATATCCACCCCTTGCTTTCCCCAATCTATCCTCAAGTCTGGACCATTCTACCTCCAACGCTCTTCCAAATGTATCCTTTGCATCCTTCCGTGTTAGAAGGTAGATTTCCAGCAGTCTTTTCTGGATAGGAGCAGAAGGTATCCCAGTTTTCAAATAGAAGAAGCTTTACAGAGCCAAGGGCAAAGAGAGCCGTAAAGGAATACTGAAGAACATTACCCTTACGGCCAAGATAATATTTTACTGGAGCCCAGGAACTTGGAAAGATCAATACACCTTAACCTCACTTCTCTCCTGGCTTCCACTGGTTATTCTTGTTGACTAAACAAGACCTGAAGCTGGAGGACAACGCTGAGTGATAGCATCCTTACAGTTTGGTCCCTGAGACAAGAAGGGCAGAAATTGGAGGTGGAGGAAGGACTCACATCCATGTTTGCCTCGAAACGCCCCAAACACTGTGTACACCATAGAGATTGAGCTATGAAATAGTTTAAGCTTTGAAGGGCAGGTCTCTTTGACTACTCAGTTCATCTTACGGTAGCAGGAAAGCAGCTGAAGATGATTGAAAAACCGGTCCTCACCGCTTCAGCACTGGATGATGACCCCCCAACATTGAGCATGCGCTTTGAGCGTTCGCTTTTCCTGCCCTCTCTAATCAGACCCGCGCCCTGAGCACCTCTGAGAACTCCCTCACTGACACCCCCAAGCGATGCTTCACAAGTCTCTAGATATTTATTGCACCAGGAATGGTGCAATTATCCCACATATGACTCCATTATCCATTTCCCCGAATCTGCATACCTCTCGTAAACAGCCTTTTCCCTGTCCCCTAACCGGAATTACAGTTGGAGATTTCAGAATTTCAGCCTTCAGGATTTGGATCTTTGGGGTTGTGTATTTCAAACCTATTCCCCCCCACCCCCAAAGAAACAGACAGACAAGCAAAAAATAGGCAACTGACAGGATTTGGCTAGGTGCTGCAGAACGGAGACTCCTGTATCACACCGTTCCTGTTAGTGAACTTCGTTCAGTTTGAAGCATCCTGCAGAAACCTTTGCATTTCATCTTTGCCTTTGGAACGGTAAACTGAATCCTTAACCTATGAGGACTTCAGTCTGACCCTCACATCTTCCTTCTCGGTGTCTACCTTCTGCCACAGGGCCTTGTCTAATCTCTTTCACTCTATATTATGCGATCTGTATGTTTAGAATACCCCTCTGTTTTGACCTGCCAGTGTAGTACCAGGAAGCGTTCGTGAACCCTGAAAGATCAATCAGGAGCCGATGTAAGCACTCAAGGGTCTCTATTCACAAGCTCGAGCTTGGGACTGAACTCATGGATGACTCACAATGTGAAAATAAAATTTGAAAACAGCTTAAAACAGACATGCCCCCTCCAGGGGCAAGGTGACCAAAAGAAAAATAAAAAGGCATGCCCCAGACAAGTCCAAACTAGCCCAAGTGAATAATGGGCCATCCATTGTTTACTTCTCTCTCCCTCCCTTTCTGGGAGGTCCGGAATTACTAGCCATTCTGCCGCCTCTGTAAGTTGCTGATATTTGAAATAACCAATCGTGTGTAACCGCGCCAAACTTTCCCGCCTTTCCCTACCCCTACCCATAAATAGCCCACGTCTCTGAGGTTCATGGTCGAAATCCCTTGTCTCCTGTGTGGGACGGGTTTCAACCCAAGGGCCCTTGCTATTAAACTACCTTATACAAATGCATCAAGGAGGTCTCTCCTGTGTACGTGGGTGAGCGCCGGTCCAGACTTGAGGTAGGGTCCCCTCGGGGGGTCTTTCAACAGGACGGTTCTGGTGGAGAAAAGCCTCAAACACACACTGGGTCAAGGTTTAATAGAAAATGGCAAGTGAGGGGTGTTTCTAGCCTAGCACGCATGGCCTTTAGCCTAATTGGCTGGTGCTGGGAGCCAAACCATAAACTTAACTTCTTCTTTCCTCCTGATTCGTGGTTGTTAGGCAGGCGTGGACTTATAACCTGAGAGTGCAGATTTGTTGGGGAATAATCTAGAGACTGGTGCTAAATGCTGGATTTGTTGAGGGGGAGGTTACCTGGAAACGCAGGTCTTGTTGGGAGGTAGCCTGGAAACTGGAGCTAGGTTCAGGTTTTGTTTGAGGGATAACCTGGAAACTGGAGTTAGGTACCCGCCTTTTAGATCAGCTTCTCTAAGATGGAGTCTGAACCCCAAGAATTTGGTCTCTCACCAGCAAGATGTGGCCACTGGCACAATAGACTGTAATGTGAATAACCAATCACTTTCTAATTGGATTTGAGGCCTGCTGCATTGAAGGGAATTCAAACCTCGGTACTGTAAACCTGAAAAGCCCATGGCTGGGACGTTCATAAGCTGTATGGGAGAAATCTACTGTTATTTTGCTAAATTATTGTTGTGCCCTTCCCCCAGGCCTGAGCAGGCCTGTGAGTCTTTTACCACAATAGACCAAACAACAGTAGGACCTAGAGGAGGCATTGCCTTGCCAGCCTTGGCACCCTGCAGTCTGCTACCGAGCTAAGAAGAATGGACTGGCTGCTGAGCTAGCCTTGACACCTTCCGGACTACTATCTCCTCGTTCAGCCCCTGGGCTGAACTGAGAAGAGACTCTGGGGGGTGGGGCTCCCCCTTTATATGTGAAAGCAAAATATTAAACTTTGGGTCTTGATTAGAGAACTTTGTCTTGGCCTCTTCTCTTCTCGCTCTCCATTCCCCTTTCGTTCCCAGCCTTCCTCTCAGGTGAACCTGGTACCCGTAGCCTCTGGGCTGCTACAACTGTGTTGTCAAATTCTTCTGAATATTTACCATATGTCTGTAATACTCTCGACCTCGGTCAGAGAAGCTTCCTTTTGCAGTGGTTACTGGTAGGACTCGTGACTAAGTGTGTAGGACAAAGGAGCTCACGGATGGGCGCTCTGAAGGGCTCAGTTTACCCCAAATGGAGCATCCATATCAGCCCTCTTCACTACTCCCCATGCCCAAGGAAAATCAGGAAGAGAAGGTATGGAGAATGTGTCTGAATAGGGCCAAGCCAGTGAAAATTCCACTGTGGATAAAAAGGATGGGCTCATGGAAGCCCCACCTCTAGCTGAGAAGCAATGGTTGCTGGGAGAGGGAGAATCATTCTTCTTTGAGGGTGTGGCCTCTGGGAGGTTGCCTGTGCTCTGGTGGATGGCTCTACATCTATGTGCATGGAGATAGCACTAACTGGACTTAGGGGTATATCTAGATATTTATCAATACATGACATGAAGTCGGGATGTATTGGGAGGGAGTCCTGGGACAGTTGGAAGGGGAAGTGGCAGATAGATACAATCAACATATATTGTATGCATCTATTGCATTCTTAAACGGTAAAAAAAAAAAAAAAAAAAAAAAAAAATTGAAATCAAAGCATGGAACCTGAAAGAAAAATATTCTTCTCCCCTCTCCAAATTAACTTTCAGGCCTCTCCCTGCTGCTTTATTTATAATGTCAAGTAACAAACCAAAATTAGAAAAAGCAAAAGGAAAGACTAGTGGAACACCACACAGCCATTTTATAATTGTGTATTAATAGGGAAATGCTAATGTGCTAAGAGAAAATGGTAATACATATCCAAAGTGTATTTATAGATAAATATTCATGTAGAAAGAATCTGGAAGGAAACACACCAAAGAGTCATATAGATTATAGGTGACTTTTCTTCTCTTTCTTTTTTCCCTCTTCTTATATATTAAAAAATATATGTACTAATTAAGAAAACAATGTTTAAGAAAATCAAATTAAAAAACCATCTGTGGGGCTGGAGAGAGAGGTCGTCGTGATTAAGAGCATTCCGGCTCTGTCAGAAGACCTGAGCTCAGTCTCCAGCACTGACCTCAGGAGGTGCACAGCCACCTGGAACTCCAGCTCCAGGAGGTCCTCAGAGGGTCCCTGAGGGGTATCGTGGGGAGTGAAGGGATCAGAATGAGAATCCAGTTCAGACTGACTTTGTCAACCTGGATCTGACTTCAGGGAGACTAATGCCAGGTGGCTCGTTGTCAGCATATTTAAAACACAGTACGATGTGGGAAAAGGTTTCCAGGTAACAATTAGTCCAATTAGTCCAATTCCAGGTGCACAATAAAGTTTAAGGTGTAATTACATAGAAGCTCCTTTACGGAGTACATGTGACCATGAGGGTTGGTTCTATAGCTAAAAGACTTAGAATCTAGTGTGGTCTCTGGCCGACAGCAGAGAGGTCAACAGGCCATAGAGTACATGAGATTTCCTCTAAGGATGGGAGGAAAGAGTTTGGGATAATCAGTTTGGGGAATTTGGGAGAGAGCTGTTCCACAGACAGCAAAGAGTTTACCATGTCATTAATAAAATCCACTCCTGGCTTTCTGGATGAAATAAATGTACATATTTGCTTTTTTATCTTCTCCATTGAGGATACACCCCTGCACGATTAACATTTCCCATTTTCGTGATTGCAAGAATCAAAAGCCCTCTGCTGGTTTCTGGCAGCCTTGCACTTATGTGCACAAACCCATACAGGGACACACATACATACATATACTTACAAGGGAAAAGAAAGAGAAACATCTTTCATTTCAGGCGAACACCTTCCAGAGGGATGGGGAAAGAAAGGAGAGCTCCAAGGTCATTTAGGTATGTTCAGCCTTTTGAAATTTGAAATTGAGGCATAAGATTGTTACCTATAAAGTTCACACTGGAGAACCCCAATAGAAGCTACTACAAAAGTTGCAAAACCTTTACCTCATCAAGATTGAGATTTGTTTTGAGTGGCATTCATAAATGTCCTGGGAAACATGCTGCCTCGTGGCCAACACAGCAAATATTAAGATCCCTTCACTTGGAGTGTTTAATATATAGGTAGGAAGATTTTACTTGTAGAATATGTATGCATATTATATATATGCATATAATATAATTTTATTTATTTATACATAATTTATATTTTTTTATTTTTTTATTTTTATGTGTTTTAGATTTTATTTTATTATTGTTGTTGTTTTGGTTTTTTGTTTTGTTTTTTTTTGTTGTTGTTGTTTTTTAAGACAGAGTTTCTCTGTGTAGCCCTGGCTGTCCTGGAACTCACTTTGTAGACCAGGCTGGCCTCGAACTCAGAAATCTGCCTGCCTCTGCCTCCCAAGTGCTGGGATTAAAGGTGTGTGCTGCCACTGCCTGCCTTTATTTTTAAAATGTTATTTTTCTGCATGTATATATGTTTTCCTTGTATGTTTGTGTCTACATGGTGTGCAGAACTTGATGACCTGAGGCCAGAAAAGAGCATTAGATTCCCTGGAACTGAAGTTATAGACAGTTGTGAACTGCCATGTTGATGCTAGGAACTGAACCCAGGTCCTCTGCAGCTGTTAACTAGTGTTCTTAACGTACAAGCCATCTCTTCAGCTCCATTTAATTCATCTTTTAAAAAGATTTACTTAAGTAGTTTGGTGAAAGCATACACCTTTATTACCAGCAGTAGGCAGGCAGAAGCAGGAGGGTCTTTGTGAATTCCAGACCTGCATAGCCTACATAGTAAGTTTTAGGTCAGGCAAAATTATGTGGTAAGAGATACTGTCTCAAATGTGTGTGTGCACATGCATATATCCTTTTAAAAAAATGTCGTATTCACAAGTATTTCATGTATGTATGTGCACCACTTGCATGACTGGCGCCTGAGGAGGCAGAAGAGGGCATTAGATCTTTTGAAACTGGAGTCACATGGTTGTGATCCACTGTCTGTGGGTAACCAACCTGGGTCTTTGCAAGGGCAAGAATTGTTCTAATCTACTATGGGTCCTGAGGTTTTAAATTCAATGCAACTCTTTTTTACAAAGGTAGTCATTTTATCATAGAAAGAAGAATCAACGACGTTAATTTCTCTCCAACTTGATTTAAAAACAATCCCAAATACAGTGTCTCAAACTCCATTCTCTATTTAGTGCAGCTATCAGTGGTTAAAAAAAAAAAAAAAAAAAAAAAAAATACTGTCATTCTTTATCAAAAGCAATTATCTCGGTAGAAGTAGACAGCCAAACCATGCACTTAACAAACCCAAAATCTCAACCATTGAACACTGTTCAGGTTTGATTTCTATTGACTCTCAAGAACAAATACACTTCGCCTTTAATCCCAGCACTTGGGAGGCAGAGGCAGGCCGATTTCTGAGTTCGAGGCCAGCCTGGTCTACAGAGTGAGTTCCAGGACAGCCAGGGCTACACAGAGAAACCCTGTCTCGAAAAACAAAAACAAACAAACAAACAAACAAAAAAAGAACAAATACACTTAAAACAGCACACAAAGCTTCTGAAATCCAGCGGTAGTTCTTTACTACAAGGTCTGGCAGGCCCTGGTTCCCATGACAGAGAGGTCCTCAGTCCCTCGCCCCGCCCCCTGCCAGGCCCCGCCCCGAGCCCCGCCCCCGTGTCCGCCCCGCGCCCCCCCCCCCCCCCCCCCCCCCCCCCGCCCCCCCCCCCCCCCCCCCCCGCGCAGTCTGTTGGCCTCTCCCACTCTCCGCCCGGGTGTGCCAAGCTGGGCCACGCGGAGGCTGTTGCGCACGCCCAGGGCGCCAGTCCCCGACCCGAAGGCAAAACCTTAGCGCTAAGGAGGCTATGAGGCGCGGCGTTCCGCAGTCTCCTTCCCGGAAGCGGAAGCTCAGGGGGCGGGACAAGGGAGGTCTGGATGTCTCGGCGGTTAATTCTTCTTTTCTCAAGTATCCGTTTCCCTACGTCTGGGCTATTCTGACGCTGAGAGAGATGGTCAGGTCTGGATGTCGACCGGGCCAGGTGAGGGCTGCGGACCTGATGAGTCCACTGTGGGGTGGCGAGAGGCGAGGGGGATTTAGGAAGATGTTAGAAAAGATAAAAACAGTAACTGCGGCGCGCCCGGAGTGGTGAGGGCGTCCTTAGATGAATGCTTTATTCAAGGCGTCCGTGCTAGTCTTCCAGAGCTCAGAGTTTGGTGTTAGACCCCCCGGGTTCGAAACCCAGCCTTTATCACCGGTGCAATGACTTCTTTTAGCTTTAGTTAATCCTCGCCCCAGATTCAGCTTCTCGGCGCTGCCACCGGTGCTTCTATTAACTGATCCTCTGTCTCTGTTTTTGAAGTCTCCCAGTAAGTGGCTGTCCCAGCCCTACTGTTCTCAAACGTGCGATTGTTGATGTTCTCTAGTAACTGCTCAAAGTACGACAGGGGAACCCATTTTCAAGGTCCTTACTTGGCTTGGAACAGAGCCATTTTGGATCTACTTCTGTCCTTGCCCCCATCTAGTCAGGTATTAGAGCTAAACTAGTTTTAGCCCTGCTAAGCCTTTCCATGTCTTTTCACATTCTGGTGGACCCGATAATTCCCCTTTCTGTCTTGCCCTCATGCCAAGAACCTCTCTAGAATATTTGTCTAACACTCTCACATCTCCATTAGTTGGGTGTACTTCAGGCCACTTTCTTTCTTTCTTTCTTTCTTTTTTTTTTTTTTTTTTGGTTTTTCGAGACAGGGTTTCTCTGTGTAGTCTTGGCTGTCCTGATACTCACTCTGTAGACCAGGCTGGCCTCGAACTCAGAAATCCGCCTGCCTCTGCCTCCCAAGTGCTGGGATTAAAGGCGTGCGCCACCACCGCCCGGCTCTCAGGCTACTTTCAACATCTTGTAATCTTCCACAAATCACTTTATGTTGGACATGTGCTGTCTACTCCTAGAATATTTCATCTCTGTCCTGGAGATTTAGAAAACACTTGCCATCTCTTAGATTTGGGGTTTTACTTTGTTTCCTATCATTTTATCAACATACCTATAATGATATCTTTCTTGCTAATGTATATTTTGCATTTTTTTTTCCAAGACCTGTCTTGAGACTTCCTTTTTTGAATGGATGTATGTTGTCAATATGTCTAGGAAAATATGCTCTAGTCATCAAAGAAATGGAAATTAAAACCATGAGATATTTTCTATCACAAAATAAGTATGAGTGAGAAATTGATACTCTTATATAGTCCAGATGGGAATATAAATAGCATAGCGTCCTCAGAAAATAAGCCAAGCATGGCAATGCACAACTGTAGTCCTAGTACTTGGGAACCTGAGGCAGGAGGATCATGAGCTTGAGGCCAGCTTGAATAACAGTGAGATCCAGTCTCATAAAACCAAACCATTTAAAGTAGTGCTGAGGTGACCCAGCCAGCGCCATTACTGGTATTTATTCAAAAGAGCTGTTTGCTTTTCCTTTCATTGCTGCATTATTCACAATAGCCAAGACATAGAAACAACCTAAATATCGGTGCATGAATGGGTAAGGAAATTACGGTCACGGTCACGTACATCTAATGGGATATTATTCAGCCTTAAGGAAAGTCGGCCATATACAATAGCAGCTGTGAAGTGTGAGACTTACTTAGTGAACTAAGCTGTTCTAGAGGACAGACACTGCATGATCTCACATGTGCCTGAGGTAGACCAATTCAGAGACAGGGTAGAGCAGCGGTTAGAGAGGCTGCGGCTGGGAGAACTCGGGCTTGCCATTCAGTAGGTATGAGTTTTAAGTATATGAAATCTAGGAATCTGTGAAATAGTGTACCTGTAGGTAATACTTTATTTTGTTAAGGTAGATGAGATGTTAAATATTTTTATGACTTTATAAAAAATAGGGAACATCTAAGAAGAGCTCTAGAGTTTGGTTAAGAATGTTAAAGCATCTAACTTGAAGGAGCTCCCTCTGATTGACTCTGAAACATTTTTTTTAAGATTTATTTACTTTTCTGTGCATTTCTGTTCTGCCTGCATGTCTGTGCTAGGGTGCCAGATCCCCTGGAACTGGAGTTATAGACAGTTGTGAGCTAGCTTCTTTGTTGGTGCTGGGATTTAACAGGTCCTTTGGAAGAGCAACTAGTGTCCTTAACCACTGAGCTGGTCCTCTGAAAGAGCAGCCAGTGCCCTTAACAGAACCGCTGATCCGTCTCTTCAACCCGACGATTAATTTTTTAAAACAAAATTTTAATAAACTTTATTATTAAAAACTTATTAATAGAAAACATCACAAATGGAAATCACCCAGACCCACAGTCTATAGAACTCAGCAAATTTTTGTACAGTTAGAGTAGCCATCCTGAAGCCATGATGCTTCACACTGGACTTCATACCATCACTGTTGAATATGTCTTAATGCACTTACCCATCACGAAGAAATGAAAGCCCACGGCAAGGAGTTAGAACAGCAGTTACCTTTCCATCCTCTTCCGTAACTCGCTCATCACCTGCGTTCAGTCCTTCCTCGCCCCTAATGTTGATTCTTTTTTGTTTTCTTTTTCCACTTTGTATAGTGTATCTACTGCACACTTGTGTACGTGTGAGCACCACTTTAATAGTGAGTCATAGTCTTTTGACTAGAATAGCTATCAATGCGTTCACCCTAACCAATCAATAAGGAAGAAAGAAAGGTCCTATTCTATTCACTGAAAGTCAGCTTATAAATGTACACAGATTTGTGTAGCTACATAAACAAGTCATCTTTTGATAAAACATTCCCTTAAACAGGAACCATCAATGGATGGTCAGGCTACTGAGAGAGAGTTTAAGGATATCCACATATTGTCAGGGTATCTTATAAAACACTTGATTAGAAAGACAAAAATTGTTTGTTTGTTTTGAGACAGGGTTTCTCTGTGTAG
This sequence comes from Rhabdomys pumilio, assembly GCA_030674055.1. Lineage (NCBI taxonomy): Eukaryota > Metazoa > Chordata > Mammalia > Rodentia > Muridae > Rhabdomys > Rhabdomys pumilio. The sequence goes on from JANHMN010000011.1 coordinate 19,677,085, forward strand.
CAGTCCTGGTACTCTGTAGACCAGGCTAACCATGAACTCAGAGATCTGCCTGCCTCTGCCTCTCCAGTGCTGGGATTAAAGGTGTGTACCACCATCCCTGGCAAAAATAGTAATCTCAGTGACAAAAATCCTGGCAGATAACATCTTAAGTCATTTTATATCACCAGTAACAGGACAAACTGATATCATTTGCCTACTTGTATTGAGAATGACATATCTCTTTCTATATTCCTCCCAGAAACACCTAACCTGAGTCTGATCATAAGGAAACAATCTAAATATTCAGAGAACCATTTTGCAGAATAATTAATTAGCCTTTACTTTTTAAGTATGTCAAAGCTATGAAAGATAATAAGAGCCCAAGGAACTATTCCAGATTAAAGGAGATTCGTGAACCATAACAACTAAGTGTACCACGTGACCCTGGATTGGACATGGACAAAATTGGGATAAGTGCGCTGTGAATCAGGCGTATCTAGATTACAGCATAATGCTAAAGTGTTCAATTTTTATAGCTATATTTGGGAATCTTGTTCTTAAGAAACATTTAGGAATATTATGATCTCAACATATTTTGAAGTGGGCAAACAAAAAATATTGCTATTTTGAGGTTATTTATGTCAGACAAAACATTTTGTTTTAGTGTGATACTGTAAATTCATGACCCTTTTGTAAAGATTTATTTTCTATAACATTGTTTGGGGCAGAAATCCATAGTGTGTATGCATATGCATATCCAAATAGAGAAGAGTAAAATATGTCTGGACATTCGTAATCACTCTTGCTATGAGCTATGTAATCATGCGAAGACTTGAGTGAAATCACCAACACTGAGTGCACCTAGGAGTGGACTGAGGGGAGGATTAGGAGCTTTCATGTCTTAACGTTTTCTTTTGAGTGGAGATTATATTTATCAGATACAGTTAAGATATAAGGCATATATGATGTAAAGCTTTCCAATTGCCCTGCTCTGGAAGTCTCTCTTATCAGCTTCTCCAGATACCTGGTTTTCCTGCCTGAAGACAACTTTCTTGCGTGGCTTCCAAGACACTGAGTACATGAAAAGATGAACACCTTGTCTACATAAAAGTCATGCATTACATTAGTTTTAAAATGCAGACTTAAAATTGTTGTTCGAGTGTAAAAAGAGTGAGAAATTGAGATGTAGATAAACAGAGTGTTTAATGTACTAGTTTTGTGCAGCCATCTAAGAAGTTAGAAGATAACCAGAGGTATGAAGAAAGTCTATTGTAACTCTGCATATGTGTGTGTGGAGATCAGGGATCGATTGTCTCCCCCTAACACCCTACACTTCATTTTTGGAGACAAGAGCTCTCACTGAACCTGGAGCTCTCCACTGTCTTGGCTAGACTGGCTGCCATAATTCCCCAGGATCCAGGATCCACCCTCCACAGCATTGCTGGGGTTCTATACAGGGGCCCTCAAGCCTGGCTTTTGTGTAGCTGCTGGGAACTTGAACTCTCTTCCTCCTGCTGCAGTCAGTTTACCCACTGAGCTGACTCCCTGGCTTTGTGTATGCTGGACAAGCATTCTCCCTCTGAACTGTCTTCCCAACACCTTTGTCCTGTTCTTGAATTGCATGTATCAGAAACTGGAGATTTTAGAGCATGTTCAAGGATTGAGTATAGTCCAATTATAATGGTAATAGGTCCTTTTGGCTTAAAATAATAGGGCAGTTTTCTCTACAGATGTAAGAAATAGACTAAAGGAACATACATGTGTTGCCTTCCCCATGCTGCATGTAGAACAAATGTATTGTAGAAGACTTAAATTATAATTGTGGATTTTAAAATACTTCTCATTTATAAGGAGTAAATGGCATGCTACATACATAGAATGGAATATTCAACCTCATAGAAGAAAGGAAGTTTTGGTTTATGCTACAGTATAGATGGTGGTTAGAGTTACTATGCTGGTCACAGAAGGACAGATGTTCCATTTAGAGGTGGTTTCTAGCGTAGTCAGTTTGAGAATGTAGAAAGTAGTTGCCAGGCAGGAAGAAGAGGAGATGGAAATTTACTATGTCGCTTTGGATGTATGAAACAACACATGAGTGCTACTGAAAGGATGGCAGGATGGCAATCAGTGGAGCAATAATTACATATCTTCTATAATATATTATGTCATAGGTGCTATCTTCAGGAAGGCAACCCAGATCTAAGTTACCAAGTGGAAAGAAAGGGTGAGTACTTCTCAAAGTTTCCAAGTTTAGGAAATCTGAACTTAGATTAAGGCAAATTTTCAGGTCTTAGGGCTTGATTGCATTTTGCCTACCTCAGGAAAATAAGTGGGCTCTGCCTCCACAAGTAGTTGGGTATTATGCAGATTATACATCATTAGTGATTAAGTCAAAGTCGTGAAAGAAAAGCAGTTCTCCTTGGAGTTTAACCAAGAGTGAGTCCAGACTTGAATTCTCTACTTCATGCTCCTGTGTCTTCCAGCCTCTCAGTCTGTTTTGTGAGTCTGAATCTGTGTCTGCCTGAAGGCTGCCTTGTGAATCTGTGTGTGTCTATTCCTATGTGTTTATGTCTATGTGTAAATACAGAGGACTTCACTCTGTCTTTATTGAACAGCACTAGAAGCATCCCATGGGGAAGGAATGGGATACTTTACAGAAATCTTTAATAGACGTTTACAGGGGATTATGTCACTCCAGCTGACCTAGACAACAAACAGTGGTTATCAGCAAATTTCCATAATGGTTGCTTTCAACCTTTACATGATAGATTTTAGGAGTTTGCTTTCAAGTCTGTGTTTGCTGTCTTTAGCAAATGATGCCCATGCATTACTCCAGGTCATGGCAGAATAACCTGGAGGTTGCAGCGGGGCATTAGCTGAGGCTGTAAAATGTGATTACCTGGGAATGTAAGGCAAGTGGGTTTGGTCATTGCACTCCTCTCTTTAGGCAGATTAAGCAAACAGTTTGGGATAGCAAAAATGTGTGAGAGCAGTCTTAGTCTTCTGTGACCTCAAGGTGTAGTATCCTCTGTGGCCGTGAGGACCAGCAAAAGTCCCAGTCCCTTGGAATGTAACAGATGTCTCAGGATATTCCGTCACTTCCTGGACCATTCCAGCCTAGCCAGTGTTTAGTGCTTCGTAGTCTTCATAGTCTCCACAGCGCCCTAACCACATCACATGTGAATAGACGAGCTTTCTTTTCCAACTCTGCTGGAAAGGAAATGATTGTTTACATATTTTGAAAAAAATACTTGCAAATTTTTTTTTAAGGATATCAACTTTGTTTTCTAGGACCCATGTAAGAAAAATAGCACATTTTAATGTAGATCCCGCCTGTCCTGTTCATTCTGATTCAGAAAGTCAGGTAAGGTTAACGTGGCTGGATACGATATGCTGTTTTAATTGGACCTCAGGTGAAGCTAACGGGAGACAGTGCCTGAGTAAAGTGTGATGTGCACCGAGGAAGTATACAGGCTGTCGCTGCTGCTTTAAGACATGTTTCTACAATGATAAAGTGATGTAAAGAAGTGTGTTAGAGGAGGCGTGGTGTATTTTTCTCTCTAAGAGGCTTTCTTCCTACAGACGGACACTGTGCAGGGACTGGACGGTTGTGCTTCTTTGCTGCGGGACATTTTGAAAAATGAAGATTCAGGTTTTATTTTTTAAAGTTCTTTGCTGATCATCTTTTATCAATGAGCTAGTTCCTTTTCATGTTTACAGATCTTTTTATTATTAACAGGCTCAGAAATGGTATATTCAGAAAATAGATGCAATTCTAAACCTTTAGAAGGCAAAAAGAACAGATCTAAAAAGAAAGGACCTGAAAAACATGGTCCTTCAGTGGTCCGAAAAGAAATATGTGAGTATTTTTCCAATATTTACTTAAAGCTAATTGTGTGTGTGTGTGTGTGTGTGTGTGTGTGTGTGTGTGTGTGTGTGT
>JANHMN010000011.1:19681013-19760755 GCA_030674055.1 Rhabdomys pumilio
TGTGTGTGTGTGTGTGTGTGTGTGTGTGTGTGTGTGTGTGTGTGTGTCTGTGTATACATACCAGGGGTCAAGCCAATGCCAGGTATCTTCTTTCACTATTTGTTGAGACAATGTCTCTTTACTGAACCTGAAGTTCACCAGGTCTGCTAGAATGGTTGGCCAGGAAGTTAGAGATATGTCTGTCTCTGCTTCTCCAGTTCTGGGAATACAGAAATATACCTCTCTGCTGAACTTTTTACGTGGGGATTTGAATCATAATTTTTATTTTTTTTTTAAGATTTATTTATTTATTTATTTATATGAATATACTGTAGTTGTCTTCAGACACACCAGAATTGGGCATTGGATCTCATTACATATAGTTGTGAGCCACCATGTGGTTGCTGGGAATTAAACTCATGACCTCTGGAAGAGCAGCCAATGCTCTTAACTGCTGAGCCACCTCTCCAGCCCCAAATCATAATTCTTTTAAAATTAATTTGTGTATATATATTCTAGTTTAGTTAAAGAATAAACTTGTGGAACTACAGTTAGGATATAGGACAAAAAAACCTGCCAATAGTTGACACTGATTATATCCAAAAACATAATGTGGTGTGTTTTCTCGGTTAACCTTGTTGAAAATTAAGTGTAGTGATTCAGGAAAAATTTTAAAACAAGTTTTGAGAATATTGTCTTTTAAGGCCTATAGCACTAGACAGTTCAGGATGAAGTTGAAACAGTCGACACTATGAATTCCATTCTTAAATTCACATGGAGTTGTACATATTTATGGATTACAGCGTGATGTTTGCACACATATACAGTGCATAGCAATCAGTCAGATTACAATGGGAATTCTGGGTGGAATCAGCTACTCTTATTCTTCAGATGGGCCAGAAATGTCAGTCAGTACTTAAGGACATGCTTACATTTTACACAAGGGGTAAAGTTGTTTCTTTTTAATCTAAGACAATGCCCCCTAAATTTAAGTTATTAAGAGATCAAGATGGAAACAAAACAGCCTAGAAAATGGAGATGGAAAAACTGGATGTTGTCATTCCATATGATCATCCATTAAGAGGGTGAAGGCTAGTAAAACAGCTCCCTTCATCTCTCCATCTCGGAGACCAATCATCTTCTATTCCGTTTGCTTGCACTGTTCAGGAGGGTAGGCACTAGCCCCATGTGCCTGCTGATCCCTTGAAATATGTCTAGTGCACCTAGTTTGTAAAAATTTTAAAAATTTAAAAAATTAGTCCATTTTCCTTTTTCCAGCTCCTGTTCCTGGAATGACAACTCTGAGACTAATTATTAATGCCTAAGCCATAAGCTTTGGCTCATTCCTCAACTAGCTCGTAACTTATTTGACCCATTCTAACTATTCTATGTCTTCTACATGGTTAGTTACCTCTCCTCAGCTTCATGTACCCAAGTCCAGGGAGAATTTCCTCCTAATTCTATCCTGAGTTCATCTACCTGCTGGTTAATTAGCTCTCCTTCAGTAGTCCCCACCTGCTTCTTCCCCAGCATCTGGCTCTCAACCCTCCCGTGCCTCTCTATTTCCCTGAATACCCTTTGGGTTAAGACCATACCGCCTGTCCTTCCCAGGTTCTGGAGATGCCAGGTTCTGGGCATGCCAGGTTCTTGTGCTTGAGCCAGCAGATACTTTACTGACTGGGCTATTTTTCTAACCCCAAGGCATAAATTTTAATTAATTTAGTAAATTTGAAAGCTGATATCCAATTATAAAACTTTAAGATTTTTGGAATACTTTTGGTGTGTAAATCTACTCTTAACTATAAATGGCATTCAGTCTAAATAGAGATGGAATGTTTCTGATAAAAATTTAGCATCTGTTTTGAGGTATATTAATATATGCTGGGTTTTGAAGATTTAATACAAAAAGTGTTTTGGATCTGGGCATTATACACTGAAATGTTAGTATTATTGCTGTATTACTTATTTATTTTTGTGGTGTTAGCGATCAGACTCAGGGCCTTCAGTGTGCTAGGCAAGAACTATACAATTGAGCTGCAGCCCTGGCTCTGACTACATGTAAATAAGACATGAGCAGTAAGTCATCCTCTTAACTTTTTGGTGTGACTACTTAAAATTTTAAACTACACACATTGCTTATATTATATTCCTGTTGGACAGTATCAGTCTTAACTAGGCCCGTACCATATAGCCAGTTGTGTTCTTAGAAATGGTGTTTAGTTTTACTCCATAACTAAAGTTTTGTCAGAACCTACTGTTCGTATGTCTTCCGTGGCCGCTTCGGTACTACAGTGGCACTGAGTGGTTGTGACAGACAAGTTAGCTCACAAGCCTGCAATGTATACTCTCTGGCCTTTTAAGAAAAAAGCATGTTTGGGGTTTGTTAATTTGTGTGGGATGGTGACATCTGCTGGCAGTGGCAGGACATTGTGTAGCTCAGCTTGATTAGAGACTGCAGAAAGGTCCGGGAGCTAGTGGATTGAGAACTTGGACCTGTGAACATGGACTCAGAACTCCTCAGACTAGACAGTTCTTAGGGAACCAGAAGTCTAAAAAGAGAGGCCTAGGATTCGGAAGGGCAGGACAAGATTATGTGCTGTGGCTGTGGCCTCTGAGCTCCTGTGGATCATCTTAGACTTCAAATTAAAATAGGTTTAGAGGATATTTTCTATTTTATTTATTGTAAAATTATCTTTAATAAAAACTGATACCTTATAGGAAGTTATTAGCTAGTTTTGTAGCTCTTCTGATAGAGATGATCTGTTATTGCTGTGGGTTTTTATCATCTCAGAGGGATCATGTTTAGAAGTATATATTTCTAGATAGCAAGATTTATTAAAATGAAATACTTGCTTATCTGGTCAGTTTGCAACTATTCGACGATATAACATTGCTGAGTGTTTACTCCGTGCTCCACCCTGTTCTGAGAGGTTGCCAAGTGTTACCTACAGTTCAGCAATCTTCAGAAGTCGGTGTTTTTATTTGCATTTTACTCTCTCTTTGTATTTAATAGCAATGAGATTATGAGATATAAAAAGACAAGTATAGTATTACTGATTTACTTTAACTCTGTGACCAGGGTTGGGGGGGTTGACTGAAAGAATGACAGGAAATTGAAGGAGTGAGTTGGGGGTACCTTTATGTGAGGTAGTGATTGGCAGCATCAAGCAAACTCACTTTTCCACTCTCAAAACTAAAGGATGCAGCAGTCTATCCTGGAGGTGTCCATATAGTGAAGAGACATTAGGAAGGTGGAGAGACCAGTGATTAGCCTGCCCCTCATATAAAGGAAGAAATGGATGGCCGTCAATCCTGTGTGCATGTGCACATGGCAGTGGCTGACATCGGGTGTCTTCCTCCTCATGCCTCATCTTATTATTCATTTATTTGGTAGTCCTGGGGCTTGAACCAAGGGCTTCTTCACACATGCAGCACAACTTTTCTGCACTACCTTCATCTTGTTTGTTGAGACTCGTCTTTTCACCGAGCCTAGAGTTTGCTCTTCCAGCTGGGCTGACCAGCTGATCGGTGAGCTCAGGGGAGCCTCTTGTCTCTTGCTCCCCTGGTCTGGGTTTACAGATGCCCATGGCTATGCCTGGCTTTTTAAGTGGGTGCTTGAGTGACAAACATTCCACTAAGCTATCACCCCAATCCTCGGGTTCTGTCTTAGAACCCTGTCAGGCTTCTAGAGTGTAGTCCTAAAAGTCACATTCACCTTCTAGTAGTGTTCCCCAAAAATGAAACGTTGGGATCTCCATACCCCCAATAATGCCCATCGGAATTTAAAGATTCATTTTCAAGATCATGTGTAAACATCAAATTCCTCAGATTGCCAGACAGCTTATTGGGCTTGTTTAATTATTGAAGGGACTCTCAAATCCACCAGTTGATTGTTCTCCCCTCAGTACACTTCTCAAGTTTTCTTGGATGTTGTCCCAGAAGGTCCCATTTGGTTTGGGAGCTTTCCCGTGGACTTCAGTGGGACAGCAGCTATGAGCTGTGTGTTCCTGAGAGTTGGATTAGAACAAACTCTATGTTCTTTTCACCTTCATAGAAAATGATCTTTGTCTCCTTGTGAGTCTTAGGTAGCACAGCCCTCCATGCTCAGGCATTGCCTGAGACGGGCTTTCCAGCAGTCCATACACTCTTCACATGGAAGCTGGATTTGAAGACTCACTGCTGTGATGGTCTTCTGCATAGCACCCCACAGACAGTTTGTGCTTCTTCCCAGGGAAGAGAGGGATAGGGCCTGCAAAGGCTGCGCCTGCCTTCTGCGGTGTTTGGAACTGTTGGATAACGTGTCAGGACCTCAAAGTTTCCCAACCAGTCCTAAAAACCACTCTGCTCCAAAGAAGCAGTATTCTTTTAATCACCAATTTTTTAATAAGAAAAAAGGTAAGGAAAGGTTACACAAATCCTCAAGGTTACTCAGCTAATAAGTAAACATTCTAGTGTATGTCCTTTAGTAGCTGTAAATACTCATGAAGTTGTGTCATTTGTATTTGTTTTTTGTAGGTGCTACCCCAAGCTATTTTTCAAAGTCTATTTTGTAACCTGATAACTTACAATCTACCATATCCTGTCATTTCTGTTAATCTTGTTTAGCAAACATTTGGGGAGGAGAATCTTTTTAGACAAGGAAATGTAGAGTGAAAAATTACAAAGACCATTTTATAAAATATATACAGGCTCACTAGTTCCAGGAAGGCGGAACTGAATGTAGGATTTCAGGCCTTCACTGCCCTGGGATACATCCCGGGAAGAGTATTAACATTCCTCAAGCCTCAGGGAAAAGAACCCACCTGTGGGTGGGGAAAGCCCAAAGCAGGAAGACACATTCCTGACCATAAAAAAAATGCAAGTCATCTAGGTGGAACAGTGACCAGAGCGAGTGAGAAATAGTTTAACCTGAAATAGTTGGTAATGACAGGGTGAGGTACAGTGACATGGTAAAAACTACATTCTTGAGAGGAATGAGTGTGCAGAGTGATTTTCACATGACTAAATCATTTAGGGTTGGTTCCTCTGAAATGTTCCACTATTTTTATGATCATGTATCCTTGACAACCCCTCACCCTCTTTCCCACTCCCCTGGTTTGTGGTTTACCCTTTTAAAAACCCTCCTCAGACTGAGTGGCTTTGTCAAACTGTACTCCTGCGTGAGTGTGCAGTTTGAACGCTGGCTGCCAGCTCTCTTCCCTAATAAACCTCTGCTGATTGCATCCAGGTACGGTGTCTTGGAGTTTGTGGGTGTTCTTGACTTCCCGAGACTTGAGTAAGGGTCTCCCAAATTTGGGGGTCTTCAGAAATAGAATTTAGATTTTTTTTATACCAGATATAGAACAGTGCTGTATCAAAACCTTTTTCATTCTTGAGCTTATTAATACCAGGCTTATATTTTACATATACACTAGTGAGAAGTTTAATAATGAAGCATAAGACACACTCCTGCCTAAGAGCTACTTGACATCCGTGGAAGGCCTGCCCTTCTTTTGAAAAGAGACAGAAGAGATAGTGGTGGAGGTAGGCAGAAGGGCTGGGAGGAGAGGAGGTGCAGGCTTAGATTTTTCAAAACCTACTTTAAATAAGGGTTCTTAAACACTTCAACCTCAACTTTTGGCCCATCTACCAGGGGTAGTGGAAAAGAAAGATTAGTAGGAAATGGGGGTGTGGACCTGTTTAGAAGTTCTTTGGGGGCAATTCCAATCTTCGTTGTCAGGATATCAGCAGTCCAGTCCAAAACACCAACCATGAATCAGTAGCAGTGGCTTGATCCAGAAGAAACTGTGAGGCACTGCTGAGTGGCTTGAGTCCACAAGCAGCAAGAAGCAGCCGGAACACCACAGAAGTCATGTGGCTTGTGTCTACACTGGCTGAGAGTGGAGGAAACATTTGAGCTGAGAATAATAGAGAGTTGGAAAAACGGGTGGTGGTCACATCTGGGGAATGTTTAATACTAGATTAAGATTGGTTTTGCTGTTTGATTGTCCACTGTTCTCACTGGTTGACCTATTTCTTTTTTTTTAACTATGAAAATATAAAAAGTTACAAATTGTTTTCACTGTTTTCTACTGAGAAGAACAGGACAAGGAACCAGGTGAAAGAGTTTAGTGACCTGTAGTGATAACGCAGTACTCATACTGGAGTTGTAGCTGAAAGGGAGATTTTCCAAGTGGCACCTACTGGAGATTTTAATAGGTACACATGCATTTTGACTGGGGAAGCTTAATTCATTACTTTCAAAAGAACTTGAGACAATTTTCTTCTGGGAGTTACAGTAAAGATATCAGGGTAAAAGCTGTTGAAGACTCATATTTAAGAACTTACTTCCTTTTTCCACATTAGTGTCATCAGAAAATAAGAAATGGATATCTAATGAAGCTTCCACTGGAAGTGACACAGCACAGCCTTGTTCACTACAAGAACACTATAGAATGTACTCACCGATAATATACCAAGCCCTCTGTGAGCATGTGCAGACTCAAATGTCACTGATGAATACCTTGGCTTCAAAAAATGGCTCCCGTGGAATGCCTGCTGTGTGTCATCCCGTGTCTAATTCAGGTTAGTTCCTGCCATAGTATGGAAATGTTGAATGTGAACTATAATTACTTTGTAATTACATAGCATTATAAGGTGTGAATGATGCATCCTTCTTTCTCTCTAACTCCATAGGCTCTCAGGCAACACCACACTCCTCCACTTCTGTCTGGCCAGCTCGGCAGCCATCCTGCCCTCTAATGGTTCACTCTGTGGGTATATATAGTTTGTTACTAAAGTAATGGCTTCTTTAGAGAAATTGTCATCTAAGCAGTGTACTGAATTTATTGATCAAATATAGTAGGATATAAAACCAATTTCATAATTTTTGTATTAAAAAGTTTTAACTCTTAAGAACAGTAGTGTGTGTGTGTGTGTAAGAGAGAGACAGAGACAGAGAGACAGAGAGAGAAGAAATCATGAGAAAAGAAATCAAGCCCTCCGATCACCCAAGCAACCCTGGTAAAGTGTGTTTTCACTTGGTTAATGCCGTGTGTTTTATTCTGTTTGTAAGTGCTTTTTCTTTAAAATAAGAACTTTGTTTTACACAGTTAAATGCTGCTTTTTTTCACTTAATACATTAGTATGACTGTTTTCTTGATATATGCCTTTTGTATAGTTAAGCTGAATTTTGTGGGTGTTTTCTCTTAAGACAAATGTCTCTGAGCTAAGATGTATAATAAAATCACTAGTCTCTGATTTGACATTGAACTACCAGCTAGTTTTATTACTATGACATTCATATACATTTTACATATGCGCAAACATTCTTATTTCTGTGCTCCTAAAAAATTGAACCCAGCACCTCACATGCTAGACAAGCACCTCACACGCTAGACAAGCACCTCACACAGTAGACAAGCACCTCACACGCTAGACAAGCACCTCACACAGTAGACAAGCACACCACCACTGGGCCCCATCTCTAGCTGAATATGTTTTCATCAAAGCTCTGCATGTGTTTTTTAAATAAAATACTTATTTTGTTTTTATTTGTGTTGGGACTTTGCATGCATGCATGTCTGTACACCACATGCATGACAGCATTGGATCCCCAGGAACTGGAGTTGTGAGCAGCATGTGAGTTGTGCTGGGAACTGAACCTAGATTCTCTGCAAGAGTAACAAGTCTCAACAGATGAGCCATTGTTCCAGCCTCTGAGCATGCTTCTTAAAATGTTTCTCAGAATGAAAATGTTTGTTTGAGTCCAAATGTGGGCTAATTTCTGATGCTTTTAAAGCATCTGTGGTATTTGTAAACAGTCTATTTTCATCATGGCCTAATGTTCCCACATTGCAGAGTGATCTGCTTAAGCTCTGGAGAACTAGTCTTTGTTGTGTAGTGAAGAAGTCCAGCTTCCTTGTAAGCTGAAAATATCCAAAATTGGTCTGTAATGGTAGAAAATTATGTTCTAATATTAATTCATTTATGTTTTTATAGTCTTACAAATGTCTGTTCATATTTTTGAAGGCTTACTTTTTTTTTCTTGCTTTAGGAAGTTCAGACTGATGATAATAACCAGTTTGAATCACAAGCTCAAACAACCTCCATGAAGCACTGTGATGCTATCAGGAATCCATTTTGTGTCCATCCTGGAGGTGGACGTGGCCTTCCCCACACTGACAGTACAGCTGTTTCAAAGAATCAGCAGCTGAATCTTGCAAATTGGATTCTGCCCCAACAGAGAGCTCCTAAGGATGCAGAACTACTAACGTGTTTCCCAGCACACACGTCTCTGTTTCCAGCTCATGGGGAGGACGCTGTCTCGGACAGTCAGGCAAACCAAAGTTCCTCTCAGTTACAGCCAGCCTTCTTGGCCACTAATGAAGAAAAATGTGCCAAAGAACAAATTGGAGAGGCCACAAATGAAGGAAAGCATTTAAGCATACATGTGCAAGATGCAAAAATAGCCAAGAATGTGCAGCAGGCAGAAAATGTGAGCCAGACTGCGGAAAAGCTCAGAATTACCAAGTGCCTGTTGGGAGAGCTCAAGGCCCTGATCGCAGAACAAGGTAGATGAGCACTTGGTGGCTTTCTGTGATCTATAATGCTTGCTAGCACTGTGGTGTTTTCTAAATGTCATTCAGATGATGGGGATGGAGCACGAGTTTCTGGTGTTTTTCACAGAACTGTATCTTGACCCAATAAGGAAAAGAGTTCTGTTTGTTGTCTTATGGTTTAGGGTTTTTGTTTGTTTCTTGAGACAGGCTTCATGTAATCTAGGATAGCGTCCAGCTTGCTCTTCGGGTGTGGCTGCGGCTGCGACTGGAGCTGGAGCCCTAGTCTTCCTCCCGAGATGACTCTTTTGCTTAACAAAGATGTAAATTTACTTCTATCATTTAATGACTAGATGTTACATTGTTCAACAGGTTCCACTTTGTGTAACAACCCAAGCCACTTACTAGCTTCTTAGGTTGTATGTTTAGTATTTTTTTCTTAAATCAAGGAAAAAGGTCTTTGAGCCAAGTTGTTGTTTTATGTGTGTGTGTGTGTTTGTGTTTGTGTGTGTGTGTGTGTGTGTGTGTGTGTGTATTATTTTTAAAGTAGTGGCATTTGCACAGTAATTGATGGTGAAACTAACAGAATAGCTGCCATTGATAGGCTGACACATACACAGACTTCTAAAATCTTTGGAAGTACAGCACAGTTAAGCCATAGGTTAAGTATAAAAATTGATGTTTTAAAATCTTCAAATTAGACAGTTTTTGTTTGGTTGGTTTTTGTTTATTTTATTTTTTGAGGTAGGGACTCACTGTATAGCTCTGGCTACCCTGGAACTTGCTTTGTAGATCAGGCTGGACTTGAACTCACAGAAAGCAACTTACCTCTATCTCCCAAGCATTGGAGTTAAAGGCATGCACCGCCACACCTGGCTGTTTCTTTTCTTTTAATCAAATCTTCAGTCATGGCAGCAGCAGTGGCAGCAATGGTACCAGTGTCACGTGTCCTGAGTGCTCACTTGGCCCAGCACCGTGTTGTGCTCTCACAAGTGACCTCTCTTGAGTCTCACAGCACTTTTATAATTGCCTCCATCTCAGGTAAGGAAAGCAAAGTTTGGATAATAGTATCTCATTCTATCTCAGCAACCCATGGAGATATCTTTGTCTAGTTCTATTTAACTATGAAAAAACTAAAAAAAAATCTCTTAGATTAGAAAGGAGGAAGGACTAAAGTCAAGATGTGCTGTGCAGGATAGTGACTGGTTATAGTAACAAGCAATATAAGCAATATAGCTTTCCAGTTGCTAAGAGGCTAGGTCTCTGGCCTCACCACAAAAAAAAAAAAAAAAAAAAAAAAAATGAATATATGAGGCAGTGTGTGTCCATTCATTCATTTTAGCTATTGTACTGTCCATATGTAATTCAAAACATTTTAGACACAGTAAGTTATGCAATCTTTATGTGGTTTGACTCACGTCAATGCTCTAAAAGCTGTTTGAGCCAGCTCTCGACCTTCAGAACCATGAGCAGAACTTCTCTTTAGAGAGGACCACAGTTGCTGGACGTAGTTGTTCACTCTGTGCACGCGCTTTTCATCAGTGTTCAGATCCTGTGGAGGTGAATACACCTGTGTATACTTGATCACACTCCTGTGCTCTGGTGGGATGGAGGGGACAGTGAAAGCTGGGACACGTACTTGCTCCTTACACGTGTTGACCACGTCCAGTCATAGCTGCTCTCCACAGTTAGGAACAAGAGATACAGGTCAGCTGGGTCACATTAGTTGTACTTGATAAAGTTAAATAATGAAGTCATATCTTAGAAAATCCACATTCAGTATTTTGCCAGATGAATCACCTAAAATGAACTATATTTTTTGGTTTTCTTTTTCAAGACAGTTTTTCTGTGTAGCCCTGGCTGACCTGGAACTTACACTTTAGACCAGACTGGCCTCAAACTCAGAGATGCCCCTGCTTGCTGGGTGTTGGGATTAAAGGTGTATGCCACCATCAAGTGGTGATGAACTTATTTTTAAATGCAGGCTCAGAGTACTGTGGGTGTTTATAGGAAATGTGCACAGCAGTCATCGAGCCCACCACCGAGCTTTGATCAGTACCAACCAGGAAATATGTGCACATCTGTTTCCCATGCCACTTAACTAAAAAAGAAACTAAATATAATAGTTTTGTGATTTAAAATTAATCTTTCTTTATTCAGTTTAACAATTCCTTAGAATTGTTCTGAGTAAGTACAGACAGCAAGATAAAGAAAAGTGAAATTTGTATGATAATCATGAGTAATGAAGTTGAAATCTATAATGAGTATATATTATCTATATAGACTTATATTACTTATTACTTTTAGTAATACATGCCAGTAATCTTGTCAATTTACAATACTGATTTTGCTCAGTTGCCTTTTATAGAGGACTCAGAAGTTGAAAGATTGCTGACAGAAATAGAGGTGAGCATATCTGGACTTTCAGCACTGAATGGCCACACAAATGTGGAAGTTGAAATAGCCATGGCCCTGCAGCCACTGAGAAGTGAGAACGCGCAGCTGCGGAGGTAAGACTTGCTCTGTGGATGTTTTCCTCTACAGGTAAAAGTGCTCCACAGCCAGCCCAGATGCCAAGGAGACAGATTTCAGTCTCCCAGTCTCCCAGTATTGATGCCTTCCCATTCTCGTTTTCTGAAGGTTTCACATTCTTCAACTTTCCATTACTTCTGCCCGCTAGGATGTATGCTCTCCCACCTGCTTTATGTCTGTTGTCACCTGTTAGCATGTACATCAGAAGATGGGCCTGCCTCAAATAGTTACTGTTTCAGTATGTTTTCCAGGGAGTCATGGGGCAGGGGGTGTGAAAGTAGTCATCTCACATGTCTTGGACCAGAAGCCATTTTGTGATCTAAAACCTAAAACAAGTCAGTGCTCCCACCTGATGCAGGCGCCTGGAGCATGGCGTCAGGGAGGAGGCCCTAATGTGAGGGGGCCCTTAGACGTAGGACAACTCTTACGTAAATTCCTATATTTCTTTTTAGTCATATTAACTTGCTGGAGTTATATTCTTAACTTGTTTAAGAAAGCTTGAAAGCAGTGAGGTAAACCTTGAGATGTAAGGAAATCCTCATCTATTATCAGTATTGTTTTAACGTTGAGTGTCTGTGATGACCACTGAAGTGTATCATCCAGGATCTGTCGATGGACAGAGTTCATTTTCAGGTGCTTCTCAGCTCTGCACTGTAATGTGCCCTGACAGTGTTCTCGTGAGCACAGATGGGACTTACAGGGACACACACATTTTTCAAGAAACTTGAAAACAGTAAAGAAGAATTCCTAGTTAGGATCAAGAGATCTAAACACGTAAAGAGTCTGTAGAGTTGTGGGCTTAAGTTTGAATAATACTGTCATCAGTTCTACTCTGAGGGGTTCCTGTAACAGTATTGATTGTCCAAGAACTAAGTTAAGAGTAAGTAACAGGAAGTGAGCAGCAGCTGCTCCTCCGGTTACTGCATGTCTGCAGTGCATCACTTAAATCCTCCCAGGAGCGCTGCAAGTATTGTGCCATCTTCATGTGGGGAGGAGGAAACCAAGGCACAGAAACGGTTTCTGATTTGCTCAGAGTTGTATATTTAGGAATTGAGGGAGTCAATTCCTCTTAACTCCAGGGTGATTTGTTTTTAGAGCCCCAAATCTTAGCTGCGGGCTTCTACAGTAACTCTACGAGGAAGTAGAGACGTAATGATCACTCTTGTGGTGTATTTGCAGCCTGTTTTTTAAAGGAATAATAATCAAATAATTGGTTTGTTTCACATATACTAGAACCTAGTCTAAGACAATTATCATCTTAACGTGGCCAGCATGGAGATGCCAGTGGTTCTTGCTTTCGTTTCTCAGAACATTCTAGAATTGCTGTAGGAGTTCCTTCATAAGCCATTTGTGGAAAGGAGGCTTGCTCTTTAATTTGTCACTAGTTTTTAATTTTTCTAAGGGCGGTAACTTAATAGAGAGCCACTTCTTTGGAATTGACAGTAGAGCTTTTTAGCTCTCTGTCCTTAGGGAGAAAAGATTGTATAACAGTCTGTTGCCACTGTTATTTACTTGACCTTTTAAAGGATAAAAATTACTGAAAAATGAAGAATTTGCTAGATATATTCCTTTGGATAGAATGGGGCTTCCAGTAGCAACATGGGAATTTTGTGCTATTTTTTAATCTTTATTTGGAAAAAAAATCATTCATAAATTTCACTATAAATAAAAACCAGAATGTGTAGACTTATTTAGAAGTGATTTTCATTTTTGTTCTTTGTAGACATTTGTAAACTACATGTTTTTAACTAGAAATTGATCCTTTCCCTCCTCACCCAACCCCCACACAGCTTGAAGTTTATTGCCATCTTGTGGCAAAAAGAAAAACTGCAAGGTGCATGGCTTCTAATGTACTCCGGGCATTGTGAATGTCCACCACTTACATGTTGTTGGAAACACAGGTGTCTCCATCATCTGCCTGTTCCCAACCCACAGGCTATCTTTAATCCGTAATGCCTTGTTGAATTTAACTATAAGAAGCCCCTAGTACGTCCCAAAATATCCTGGATGGTGGTTCAGAATAGAGTTTTTATCTCATAGTGAGAATCAGCAGTCTAGAGAGAGCCTTAATATATATTAGATAGCTTAGAATTTATGACTACTTCCTAATTTCAGATTCAAATGTAAGATTAATAGAGTCCAGACAGCACAACAGTTTGTGAGCAAATGCACACAGTTGTGGATTCTATTAAGGTGTTTGTCTTGTCGTTTTGACAGATGGAAGAATAGTAGTACCTCCTAGAGAAGAGATTCGTTTTTGATTGTCCTCTCCCACGCTTTATTTTGTAGTTAGAAGAGGTGGTAGAAGAGCCAGTGAGTTAAAATTTAGATTTACTCTGTTGTCTAGAAGTCTAGAAAGTAAGAACAAGATCCAAGCTAGAAATGTACATTTGAGATTTTGAGTACATTTTTTACAGAGCTTTTACCATGGATCTGTCCTTGTAGACACTGGAGAAGGCGACAGCTAAATACAAGTAATTTGTTATTAGAGTATAACTGACGAAATCACCAAGGAGGTGTAGAACATAAGCCCGGTACAAGGAAGAACTAGAGGAAACCCATGCTCCTAAGGAGGAGCACTAAGGGAAGTAGCAGGGGAGCTAAGGTACAGGCCACAGACAGAGAAGATGATCGGCGACACTGTGTGTAACGTGGGGAGCAAACAGATTCATAGCAAGGACAGAGATAGATGAAGAAAGTCACCCTCCCCAATGCAGTGCCCGTCGTCTCTAGTAGGAGCAAGGGAACTAGGAAGAGGACAGGGAGAGGAAAAGTGAGCTGGGTAGGCTTGGAAGATTGAAAGAGAAACATCAATGACAGCCCCATTAGAAACACACAAGACCGTTAACCAGCAGGCAAGTATGAGTCAAGAGTACTGCAGGCCTCATGAACTTGGGTCATGTCAAGAGTGAGTTGTTACATTGGTTTGGAGCTTTTGTTTTCTTCTTTCCATTTTAGTTATTATTGAATTAATTGTTCAGCATCTTCTGGCCTTATTTTTGTTTTCCAAACACTTTACATTTTGTGTCCTAAAGTTATTCCCCTGCCCCTTAGTGTGTGTGTGGTGGGGACTCTGAAATGAATCTGGGGCATAAAGGAGAGAGTGATAGGGAGTGATATCCAACAGGAACCTTTGGCTTTAACACACATACACTCTAGGTGCACAGGTGCATATGCAGCAGCCTCCATACATGTGAACATGTACATCACACACACACACACACACACACACACACACACACACAGTACAGTCTTTCAAACAGTACTAAAAATGAATTTCAGCCATTACATCATACCATAGAAAAGAGTTAACAGCACATCTCAGCATACCAAAGCTAGTGGAGGTAGCATAGGGAGAGTCCTAGTGCACTGGGCAAGATTTTTTTAAATATAATCCCAAAATTTAAATTAGAAGAAGTAAATACATTAAGATTAAAAATTTTACATTTTTTGTTTTTAGAAGCTACTACTATTAACCCAAAATGAAGAAGCAATGAACATACTGAGAAAAAAAAATGTGTGCAAAATGTATTTTACAAAGAACTTATGTCTATTGATACCAAGAACTACCACAGCTCTATGTTGTAACTGCGTTAAGTGTTGTCTTACAAGTGGGTAAAATGTCTGAGGAGAGACGTTACTATAGAGCACATAGAGCCAGGCATGGTAGTGCACCTGCACTTGGAAGGTGGAGGAAAGCTAGTCCTCAGTTCAGGGTCTGACTAAACAAGCCAGCAGAGCAAGGCTGGGTGAGGACATGACCTAGTAGTAGATCACGTGCACATGTGAAGCCTAGGGTTCTGATCGATGACATCAGATGAGAACAGAGAAAGATAGTTGCCATCATTGGCCAATAGGAACCTGCAAATTAAGAGCACAATGGAATAAATACCATGGCATGCTCACTGGAATAGCAGCAGTCAAACCCCCACCTGTGTGGGTGGTGTTCATAAGCGTGTGGAGGAGCGCCATCTTAGCTGACTGGGATGTAGAATGGTAAGGGCACTTTGGAAATCAAACTTCCTTTGTCAGTTTCTAAGAAATTACACATAAGTCTGTCATTTGATCTAACTAGTTCATTCCTCAGCATTTTCTCAGAATGAAAGCACATGTCCCCATAAAAATTTACAGAGTTCAAAGGAAACAACTTAAATGTCTGTTGACGGGTGTTTATAGTGCTGGCCAGCAACAGAAAAGAAGGAGTTGTCGATGCATGCTGCAGAACGGATGAGCCTCAGAATCACTGTGCTGGCTGGAAGAAGCCAGGATGTCAGAATACATATTTCAGGATTCCATTTCTATAAAATTCTAGAAAATGGAAACAGTCTGAACTGTAGTGGTTGTCTGTCCAGGAAAGGAGGAGTATAAAAATGGCCTGAGGGAACTCAGATGCTGTGGCTCTTACCATGGTGAGAGTCTTACCACACCACATGAGAAAATGGGTAGACGTTTGCACTTTAAGTATATGTAGATTAGTGTACAAGTGGTTTACCTTTGTATAGTTACATGGTAGTAAACTAATTAAAGAATATCTGCCTAAATATCAGCTGTTTTTATCTTTTGTAAATATCAAATATATTTAAACTGAATGCATTTAAAATAGTATAGGTAATATCCATTTCTGAGAGATTATTTTTGCTATTTTTAGCATGTATTATAAAACAGCAAAAATGTAAAAGCAGGGAATAAAGAAAGTGTATCTATCTACTGGTGCTATTATGAAGAAGTGTTATAATTGTGGGAGGAGTTTCAGTGTGCTCCTCAGCTAAGACACAGGAGCCAACAAAAGAGATGAAGTCAGCAGCAGGCACAGAACTGAGAGTCCTTTAGGGGAAAGGGGGGTCCTGGAGAACAGCTTAATAAGGACACACCCAAGTAAATTGGCAGACTCACAGTTTCTCTCCATGCCACGGGAGAACGGGAGAACGGGAGAGAGAGAGAGAGAGAGACAGAGAGAGAGGGAAAGAGAGGGAGAGAGAGAGAGGAAGAAGAAGGAGGAGGAGGAAGAAGAAGAAGGAGAAGGAGGGAGAGGGAGAGGGAGGAGAGGAGAGAGAGAGGCCTCGCACATGCATATTCATGTGGAGGCCACACGAAGGTGTTACTGTTGAATGCCTTCCTCTGTGGCTTTTCATCTTACTTCCTGAAGACAGGGCCACAGACCGAACCAGAAGATTGCTGTTGGGCTAGACTGGCCGGCTAGTGAGCTCCCAGGATCCTCCTGGCTCCACCTCCAAGTGTTGGGGTTAAGGTCATCCATAATCATACCCAACTTTTTTGTATGGTGGGGTTCAAAATCAGGTCCGCATGCTTACTCAGCAAGCTCTGTCACCCACAGAACCATCTCCCCAGCCCCTCCACTCTGGTTTTATTTTTAAGGGTGAATGTGTAAGTATCACCCTTAAAAGACAGAGTGGGGATGGGAGGCTTGTAATGAGTGACAGAAGGGTCAAGTTGACTAATGTTTCTAAAGAGGTGAATCTGAACAGCAGCATACTAAAGGATTTTTCAAAAGATCATTTTCTCATATAAGGTAGTTGCTGTTTTTCTGGAAGATACCAGAAGAGGCATTCTGTTTTATAATCTGGGTTATCACTCTGTGCTGTCTCTTCCAGATCTGCATGTTTTGTCACTGAGGGAAAGAAACTCTTTAGAAAACCAGAGTTCTGACTTCAGCTCTTTCTTTTTCACTTTATGTGTGTCTTAGAGATTTTTTTTTCCAGTAGTGGATATTGAACCAAAGGCCTTGCACATGCCGCATGAGTGCCCTATCACTGAGCTGTCCCCAAGTCCTTTTTGGTGCTCCCCCCCCTTCTCTCTCTTTCCACGTGTGTGTGTGTGTGTGTGTGTGTGTGTGTGTGTGTGTGTGTGTATGTGTGTATGTGTGTGTATGGATATCTTATTCATTTTAATGAGTTTATGTTTAGTATTTCATCACATGGATGAACCTTAACTTGTATGGCATCTAAGTTATTTCCAGTTTCTTGTCAAATATTACAATGTACATTATATATGTAATATATATATGTATATATATGTAATATAATGTATATACATATACATACATACATATAAAATGTTTTATATACTTTCGCATGTGTATATTTCTGAGTAAATAGCCTAAGGTAAAACTAGCTTGTCCAGGGGATGGATGGAGAGATGGCTCAGTAGTTAAGAATATTTTCTATCCTTGCAGAAGACTCCAGTTTGGTACCCTGCACCCACATGACAGTGCATAACCATCGGTAACTCTAGCTCTAGGGGCCTGACACCCTCCTTTGCCCTCACTGGCACCAGGCATACATCTGGTACACAGACATGCAGGCAAAACACCCATACACATAAAATAGAAATTAAATTTAAAAACTATCTTGTCAAAGATGATACATAGTTTATAGCTTGGATATTGCCAGACTGTCATCCACATGGTAACAGCAGACTCCCACTGACTGAGAATCTGTCCCTAATGAAGAGTATTGCCTTTTATTTTATATTTTTGTATATTTGTGTATGTGTTAGACATAAGTATGTATGAGCACATGTGGAAGCTAGTGGTCCATGTGATGCCACTCCCCCGGCTTCTCATGTAAGCACTAGCAATCCAAACTTGGGCCCTCTACTTCTGTGGTAAACCATCCCCAGTCTCAAGCTAAGCATTTTTTAAATGCTTATAAATCATTTAGCTTTCTTAGAGGAATTGCTTATTATATCTTTTTCCAGGCCTTCAATTCTAAAACAAGGTTCAGATTGTGATGTGTTTAAATTTTATATTCTTTACTTGATGGTTGTTGGATTTTGAGTCCTCCTTAGGGATTCCTTTCATAGTTAAAAGATTATTTATATCTCCTCATAAAGCTTGTGTTGTTGGGTTTATGTTTTGTTGGTATATTTTGTGTTCTTAACTCTTTAACCTATCTAGAATTAACACTTGTGAATGGTGTTTGGCAAGATTATTACCATTTTAGATTCAATTACTAAATCAAATACATTAGTATAGAAAGCTTCTAATTCTGGAAAGATACTGAATGCCAAGGAGTTTTGTTTTGTCCTAATCAGTGTCTATTTGCACATTCTTGTTTGTGAAGTGGGTGCACATGTGAAGACAGGGTTCATACTAACGTTCCCATGAAGCTATTGTCCATCTTACAGTGAAATTACTAGAAGCACAGATTTTTTTTTTTTTTTTTTTTTTTTTTTTTTTTTTTTTTTGGTTTTTTCGAGACAGGGTTTTTCTGTGTAGTCCTGGATGTCCTGGAACTCACTCTGTAGACCAGGCTGGCCTCGAACTCAGAAATCCGCCTGCCTCTGCCTCCCAAGTGCTGGGATTAAAGGCATGCATCACCACCGCCCGGCATAGAAGCACAGATTTATGTCTCCCAACTTTGTTAATGAATCACAAACATGAAATAGAAACATACCTATCTAGTAGTTGGCACCCACAGGCATTCTAGTTGACAGAAATGGCAGTTATTTTAAAGAGTAAACTACAGTAGTAAGGTTATTGTATAAGTACACACACACACACATTAATTTGAAAGCGGAGATGTGAAGATAAAGAAATGGAAAGCAAAGGAAATGTGTACATGGTGGTGAGTACATGAGTATTAACCCAGCACTTAAGAGGCTAAGGTAGGAGAATCCAAAGTTCCAGCCACTGTGAGCTGCCATACTGAGTTCCAGGCCAGTCTTGGAAACAGTGGGCCCCAGTTCATGGTATCCGAACAATTCTGCACCTATCTGTCCTGGGCCTGGTAGTGCAGACCTGTAATCCCAGCTACTCAAAAGAGACCAAGGCAGGAAGATTTCAAATTCAAAGCTAGTCCTCTAATCCCAGCACTCAGGAGGTAGGGTCAAGTGGGTCTCTGTGAGTTTGAGGCCAGCCTAGTCTACTGAGCTAGTTCTGGAACAACCACAGATCTACAGAGAAACCATTTCTCCAAACAAACAAAAATATCTATGGATATAGAAGGCATTTGTTATGGGTAGAAGGGCACTCAGCTCAGAGTGTGCCCCTGACAACAGTATGGTTTTGTGGTTTCATTTATTTAGATTTTGTGTTTGGTTTGGGGTTTGAGATGGACTGGTGACTATAGAGTTTATCTTTTTTGGTAGATTTTTTTGATACCCTATCAAAAAAATATGATATATCAAAATATTTGATGTATACCATAAAATGGACTTAGGATCCTTACCCATCTTTATTATTTTCTTTAGGCAACTGAGAATTTTGAATCAGCGCCTCCAAGAACAAGAGAAAACTGAAAAGGCACCTGGTAACCTTGAATGTAGGTGAAAAAACTTGAAGTCTTTGTTACTCTGGAAATGTTGGTGGAGTTTCTCCCTGTATCAACTTTTTTAAATTAGGAGTTACTGTGTTATAATTTAAAACAGTTATTGGGTATGTTTGTAATCTCAGTATTTGTGAAGTAGGAGGATTGCCACAAGTTTGAGGCCAGTCTGGGCAACATATCCAGTACCACTCCAGCCAGAACTGTATGTAGTTAGACCCTGTCTTGAGAAACCAAGTTAATAAACATGCAGATATCTTAAATAGCCATGTAAAGTATTCTGCTTGTCATCTCTACTATATTTAAGATCCTCTGAAGATATTTGGGTACACATTCAGCCTTTCCCACAATGGGAGCAACAATGAAATGAAAATCTTGGTGCCAGTGTCTTTGTGCACATGCATCCGGGTTTTGCAGGATGGAATTCTAATAGAAGTACTGAGCCAGAGTGCATACATAGTTACTTTAGCAGAGATTGTCAAATGACCCCCCCCCTTTTTTTTTTTTAATGTGAGTCTTACTGTGTTGCTCAGGCCACTCTTGAACTTGGAAGCTCAAACGATCTTCCCTCCTTCCTCACCTCAGTCGCTGCAGCTACGGGTGAATATCAAATCATCTTTATAGATCACAGAGCTTCATGGAGAAAAAAAGGAGGTTGAGAACAGATGAGAACTCCTTTCAATGTTCTCAGAGGTTTTTTCTAGAGTCTAATATAAATGTGATGTTATAAAGAAGTGTATTGGTGCCCTAGAATGTTTTTCTGTTTCAGAATGCTAAAATATATTCAGACAGTATGGACAAAACAGGGAAAAGTTTTTAGTAACACATAAGGCATATTTCTTTTAATGAATAACTACCACTTACAAAGTGGGAAGAAAAATTTGAGAAACCAACAGACAGACCCTTCACAAAGTGCTTAACTTCACCAAAGTAGTTGGTGATCGTTCATTCTGGCTTTGCTGTTAGCAGAAGGTGTGGGTGAAAGGCCAGAGAGGAGGCCATAAGGAGGTGGGAAGATCAGAGGTTGCCTCTCTACGCTTATTCTTTGTATTCTCTTAATCGTTTACCTTGGTGTACTTTCTTGGAGACTATTACTGTTTATAATAATTTGTTTACTGACAGCTCCATGGAGGACCTTGAGGCCTGTGTTGTTCACTGCTGCATACCCAGATTCTAATAGTGATTCATACATAGTAAGCAGTCACTTAAGACTGTGTTAGCTAATCAAAATGGTGCCCTGTGCCTTTATGTCATTTAATTTAATCTTTGAGAATCTCATACATACACACAGTGCCTTTTCATCATGTCCTCCTCCCATGCTGCACTCTGACTCCCCCAGCAGGCACCCAGCACAACCCCTGCCCAGCTTCCTGCTCTCTTTCGTTTTTAAACACACTGAGTTCAGTTGTGTCGTTCCCAAGTGCATGGATGTATGGCCTTCCACTGGAGCATGGACAACCTACCAGTGATATCCCCCCAAAAATGACTCATCTCTCATGATCCTTCAACTGCAAATAACTCATCCATTGGGGCTAGGGAATAGAATTTTGACTGGTTTGATCTTGTGCGGGTCACCATAACTTGTGTAGTTTGAGTGGAATGGCCAGGTTATATCCAGAAGACAGCATTCAGGCACTCTCCCCGCCCCCGAACCCCCATCCTCCAGCTCTTTCCTCGACTGTGCCCAGAGCCTGGGGAGGGCTTTGACATAGATGTCCCATTTATGGCCCAGCACTCAGGCCAGTCAGGAGTTTGTATCAGATGCTTCCCACTGTAAAAACAACCTTCTCTGACCAAGACTGAGAACAGCACAAATCTATAAGTGCAAACATAAATATTTAAAGGATAGTTTGACAGCATAACCATTTAGCAAAACAGCAGTGAGTTTCCCTGGAGCTCATGACCTCTCCAGTCATAAGATTTGCAGTATGAATTCCCTCCTGTGCAGCAGGCCTCAGATCCAGTCAGAAAGTTTGCCACTATTAATGGACACATCTTGCCAAGCAGGTCAGTATTGTAGCATGCTCGGTCTTCTAGATACAAGGATTTGTGTCTCCTCCCCCCCCCCCCCCCCCCCAGTGTGCAGCCTGCATAGCTCCTTCCTGCACTATGAAACCTAAGTAGGAAGGTTCCTGGTCAGCTCCAGATTGATTTCTCTACATTTTGAAACCAAAGTATTTTCAGCAGTAGGCTCTTACCATTCGTTTATGGTAGACAGCCAAGAACAATGGCAGAGGCCTCTTGTTGGGGTCTTGAGGGCCTCCCTGACCAGTAACTTACAGGGAGGTATTTCATGCTTTGCACTGAGATTTTCATTTAATAACTTATGTCTTCTGGGAGTAGCTTTGTCTACCTGTGCAGGCTACCTCCGGTCAAGTCCTCTTTTAAAAAATTTATATTTTAAAATTTGTTTACATTGGATGGGGTTTCCATGTTTTTACTTTCACTCTTAGTTTTTCCTCTTCCACATAACCCCACCCCGTCCCTGCTTAAATCTGTAGTCCCCAGTATTCTTCCCCTCTTCTTTTATATCACACATTTCTACTATTCCTCCCTCTGCTTCTATTCCATTCACCATTTCCTGGGCACTTCCTGGCTTCCTGAGTGCTACAGACCCTGCAAGTTGAACACAAAATCTAAAAATTGAATCTAGGATCCACATGTGAAACAGAAGCATGCAGCACTTGCCTCCTGGGGCCTGGGCGGCCTTATTGATGCAATATTTTCTAATTCTACTCATTTCTCTGTAAATTTCATTTTTCTGGTGGCTGAATCGTGTCCCACACGATTTCATGTGTGTATTTGTACCACAATTTCATTATCCGTGCACCAGTTGGTGGACAAGTGCAAGTGTCTCTGTGGCGAGTAATGGAATCCTTTGGGTATATCCTCAGACGTAGGTCAGTGAGTCTGTTTTTACCTTTTGGAGAGATCTATGCTGATTTCTGTAATGGGGGAACCCATTTATACTCCAACAGTGAGTAAATATTTCTGGTTCTCTAGATCCTAGGCTAGCAGTTGCTGTCATTATTTTCTTGCTGATTATCATTCTGACTGGAGTAGCATAGAATCTCAAACTAGTTTAATTTGCATTTCCTTACTGGCTAAGGATGTTGAGCACTTTAAAAAACATTTCTTAATCATTTGTATTTCTTCTTTTGAGAACTCTGTTTAAGTCCATAGCCTATTTTTTATTGGATTGTTTATTTTCTTAGTGTTTATTTTCTTGAATCTTTGTATATTCTAGATATTAATCCTTTGTTAGAGGCATAGCTGACAAAGATTTTCTTCTATACTGTAGGCTGGCTTTTCACTTGATTGACAGTTTCCTTTGCTGTACAGAAGCTTCTTAATTTCATGAGTGTCCATTTGTCAGTCATTGGCTTCTAGCCTACTTTGCTTTCTGATGCTGTTCATGACAAAAACCGGCTTGAGGAAGGAAAGGATTGATTTGGCTTATACTTTCATGTCACAATGACAATACTTGGTCATTGAGGGAGAGTCAGAGCAGGAAATCAAGGCAGGAACCTGGAGGCAGGAACTGATACAGAGGCCGTGGAAGAGTGCTCTTACACTTTGCTTTTTTTTCTTCTTTTTTTTTTTTGTAACCCAGGACCATCTTGCCCAAGGGAGGCCCCTCCCAAAGTGGGCTGGGCCTCCCCACATCAATCATAAGTCAAGAAAATGCCCATAGGCCCATCTGATGGAAATAATTCCTCAATTGAGGTTTTTTTGTTTTGTTTTTTTAATCCTAGATGACTCTGGTTTGTGTCAAGTTAAAAAAAACAAAGACAAACCAAAACTAGGCAGCCTTATTTCCTGAGTGACTGTAGCCCCACTCAGAAAGCCCTTCCCCAGTCCAGTATCCTGAGGTATACACCTTCCTTTTTCCACTAGCAGCTTCAGTGTTTCAGGCTTTATGTTGAGTTCTTTGAATCATTTGGAGCTGAGGTTTTGCAGGGTGAGAGATATGGATCTAGTTTTATCCTTCTTTTAGGCAGTTTTACCAGCGCCATTTGTTAAAGAGGCGGTCTTTCCCAGTGTGTGATGTTGGCAGGTGTCTACTGTGTTAAAGAGGCAGTCTTTCCCAGTGTGTGTTGTTAGCAGGTATCTATTGTGTTAAAGAGGCGGTTTTCCCAGTGTGTGATGTTGGCAGGTGTCTATTGTGGAATGGCTTTGTATCTGCTCTCCTCTTTCATTCCATTGATCTCTGTGTCTGTTTGTGAGCCAGGACCATGTTGGTTTTATTCCTAAGCTTTTTAATTTGAAATTAAGTGTGTGATACCTCCAGCAATATTTTTTTTTTTTTTTTTTTTGGTTCGGGATTGGTTATCTGAAATCTTTTGTACTTCCATATGAATTTTAAAATACATATTTTTTACTATTGGTGTAAAGAATGTCATTGGAAGTTTAAAAAAAATTAAGTGTGTGTGTGTGTGTGTGTGTGTGTGTGTGTGTGTGTGTGTTTTACCTGCATGTATGTATATGTGTGTACCATGTACATACCTGGTACCCAAAGAGGCCAGAAGAGGGGATTGGATTCCCAGGAATTGGAGGCAGAACTAAAGTAGAGACCATGGGAAAATGCTCTTGCATTTAGGCTACCGTTTGGATACTGGTTTGATCTTAGAGGCTGAGTCATTTCTCCAGCCATTAAAATATCTCCAGCCCTTAAAATAAGTTGTTGTTTTGTGTGTTGTGTTTGTGTGTGTATGTAGACATGCACTTGACATGCATGTGGAAGGCAGAGGACAACTTGTGAAAATCATTTCCTTTATTTCACCAAGTAAGGTCTAGGGACACAATTCAAGTCATCAGGCTTGGTGGAAGGATTGTCCTTGTCTGCCGGGCCATCTGGCCTGCCCACAGTGAATATGAATTGCACTGGGTCTGTAAATAGCCTTTGGTAGGATGGCCATTTTTACAACATTGATCCTACCACCTCTTAAGCATGGGAGGTCTTTCCATTTCTAGTGTCTTCCTTAATTTCTTAATTGCATGTTTTAAAGTTTTAGCTATAGAGAGCTTTCACAACCTGAGTTAGGGTTATTCTGTGTTTTGTTTTATGTGGGATTTTTGGTTTTTGTGGCTATTGTGAATGGGATTATTTCCTGAGTTTCTTTTTCAGTGTCTTTGTCATCGGGTGTAAGAAGTCTCCTGGTTGTTTTGTCTGTTAATCTTGTATCAGCCACTTCCTGACTATGTTCAATTCGGAGTTTCTGGTGGAGTGTTTATATCTGTTATAAATAGAGACATAAATAGAGGTACTTGGTGTCTTACTTTCCTACTTGTAGCCCCTGTGTTTGCTTCTCTTGTCTAAGACCTCCAATATTGTATTAAATCAAACTGGAGAGAATGGATACATACCCTTTTCTTGTTCCTTGTTTTAGTGGAAATTCTTTGAGCTTTTCCCTATTTGATATGCTGGCTATAGGTTTGTCTTATATGGCCTGTATTATGCTGAGCGTGATCGCGAAGCTAAGCCACGAGCGTGGCCCTGGGCAAAGGGACCAGCATGTTTTTACATTTACATGCAACATGGGATAGAATGATTCTTTGTGTTTAAATATATTTACTATGTAAATCATCATCTACATAAGTATTTTCCAGGATAGTAACCAACATTGGTAGTGATTGATTCTGGTTGGAGAGGTAGCATAGAGAAAGGGAGACACATCATTGAGAATTTTTTAGCATCTTTGGAATTTTTTTGGAATTTGAGATAATTACATTGCATATGTATTACTCGTTTGTTTAAAAACTATGACTAAAACATCAATTGGAAAAGAAAGACATTACTTCTGCCATTTACTTTTTAAAGTATATGTAGTGTTTATATTGCATTGCGCGAGTTACTGCTGAGGGGAATCAGTGAACTCGGGGACTTTTCTTTTTCTAAAAGAGGTGCTTTTTGGATGATTTTTTTAAAAATTGGGTAACAACTATTTGATGTGTTTTATCTTACAGTGTTTTCCCTTCAGTCGCTGAATATTTCACTGCAGAATCAGCTGCAAGGGTCACTGAAGAGCCAGGAGTTACTACAGAATAAAAATGAAGAACTCTTAAAAGTGATAGAAAACCAGAGAGAGGAAAACAAAAAGTTCACTACTTTATTTAAAGACAAAGAGCAAACGCTGCTGCACAGTAAACAGCAGTTTGACATTGAGATGACAAGGGTGAAGATGGGTGTGTATCTGACTCTAGCCACAGTCCTTTGGTTTTGGTTTTTGAACAGTAAGGAAACTAAGCGGGTTTCATTGTTGTTTGCTTTAGAGTTGGAGGAAGCCTTGGCCAATGAGAAGAACTGTTGGTTTAAGTTAGAGACCGCAGAAAAGGAAAATCAGATACTGGGGATAACACTGCGGCAGCGTGATGCTGAGGTTGCACGACTTAGAGAATTAACCAGGTAGCCTTACTTCCCCTGGGTAAGCCCGGCCTTTAACAGATGCTCCATAAACTTCCAACCACACAGGCCTTCTTGCTTCCTCCTTTTTTCCTCTTGTTTTGTCTTTTCTTTTTCTTTTAATTTCTAATCTTTTGTTCTATTTCACATTAAAAATCTGAGACCTGTTTAAAGGCTGTTTACACCCTGAGGGTGTAGATTACAGGTAACTAATGTCTCCAGTGAAGAACTGGATAGCGAGTAATGAAGTAGTTAAATTTCCCGGCCCTGATACCAAAGAGACTTGAGTAGGCTCTCAGCTGTGCTGCAGATTAGCTGAGTAATTTTGTCCACATTACTTAACCCCTATAAACCTCAAGTTGTAAAGTTGGAACATGAATAGAGAATTGTCAGGGGGACCACAGAGTAATTCCTGATGTGCACTGATGTGGTCAGTCCTCGTCTCATACCATGTGATTTGGGTAGATCACTTCATTTCATCAGTAAAGTGAGGGATTTGGCCACAACTCTCCAAAATGTCTTCATTCTTTACTCAGTCCCTTCTCAAATAAATAAACCTATTTTACTTTTTATACTTTTATAGAAACTTTACAAAAAATCAGTTTTCTTTTGAGACATTTATTAATCATTGGGTTTTTGTCTACTTTTAAACATTTCAGAGAAGTTAATGTTTTTAATGTTTTATAAAACAGTAGATCTGACTATGACTTAATGATCCTGGATGCTAATCATTCCAGATCCATTTTTAATTAGAGGCTTTTGGGGAAATAGATGTCTATTATATATAAATTATGTGTTATATATAACGTGCTTAGTTTTATAAATATGCTTGACAATAATAAGTTAACATAGAAATTCTGCTTTGCCTTAGCAGTACCACCTACTGGTATGACTGGTTTTTTTTTAACTCAAAGGCTCAGGTTGCAACATTGCTTGAGAATAAAATATCTCTATACCTTAAGACAAAAATTATGAGCCCTTACTTTTACGTATGAGAGTAAATTTGATATAAAGCAAGATCTTTTCTCATTTTTTATTTTATTTTTCTGTTGCCAAAGTCTTCCAACACTAATTTTGACACTCGCCTTCCGTCCTTCCTTTGAAGGACAGAGGCGTATAGAAACGAGCTACAGGACTGGGTGAAACGATCAGTAATCACTAACTTCTTCTTGGCAGAACTTTACAGAACAGCATGGTCAAGCTGCTCTCGGATCTCAGTGTGGACACTGCCCGCTGCAGGATGGGGAGTGGCCTGACCAAGTCACTTCTGAATGTCTATGAGCAGCAGCTTCAACAGGACCCAGCCCCTCCTCACACCTCCATAATGAGCTACCTCAATAAATTAGAAACAAATCACAGTTTTATGCATTCAGAGCTACTTAACAATGAGGAAACCGTAGAGCCAGGCAGACTCTGTGAAAATGTGCTGCCTTCACAAAGGCCCTCGCATAGTGACGCCGGGGCAGTGGCTGGGGACTCTGCATCTGGAAATGTCTCTTCTGATACGGACTGTGACGCCATCACTGTAATAGAAGATGGCTGTAACGTGGACAGTACCGTTTATATTCCCTTTGCAAGAAGCTCTTCTAAAGAGCACTTGCCACTTTGTAAGAGTCTATCCCCGCTGCCACACAGAAGTGTGGCTGCAGCACAGCTAGTCAGCGGCAGTGCACATGCCTCTAAAGGAGAAAGCAAACCGTGTGCACCTGCAGTGCATTCCTCACGAAATGATGCAGAAGATGCACCTGGAAACCTTTCCAGCACATATGACACAGAAGACGTGGCGCTCCTCAGGAAAATCAAAGAAGCAATCGGTAAGATCCCTGCTGCTGCTGAGTGCCCAGAGGAACAGGCCCCACATCGCGGCCCAAAAGCTCATCGCAGCCCCAGCATTCCAGTGAAGGGCAGTGTTGTCACTGACAGCAGCTTTCTCAATTCTGACTTGATGTCAGACTGGAGCGTCTCCTCCTTTTCAACATTCACGTCTCGTGATGAACAGGACTTCAGAAATGGCCTGGCAGCCTTGGATGCCAACATTGCTAGACTTCAGAAGTCCTTGAAGACTGACCTGCTAGACAAATGAATCTGGAAGAAAACTGACTGAGTGCTTTTTTTTTTTAAAGAGTAGAACTTGGCTACATCCATATATTTTGGGTTTCCTTAGAGAGAACACTTTATATTTTTAATTATGTATGAAATAATAAATGGAGTAAATTTACTGTTAGACTATTTTAACACTTGAAGCTTAAAAAATTCTCTTAAAAACCAACAGTTGCCGAGAGAAGAAAGTCTTAGCTCAGCAAGTATTGCGTTGCTTTACTCGACAGCTCCAGCTTCGCAGAGAGTTCTTCACTGTGCGACTGCTGGGTCCGTGGTGCAGCTACCGAGGATTTCTGGCTGGCTGGAAGGAGCGTAGGAAAGGAGTCCGTTCTGTTGAAAGCTCCCTCTCTGCTTTGGAATATTTGTTGTTTGTTTCATGATAGTGTGCTTGTGTATGGGAATACTCTGTGTCTGTTACAAGCCAGTGCTGTCGATGACATGCATTAACATTTCAGAGAGAAAAGATGCCGGTGCACTCACCTCATACAAAGCATTGATTTGTCCAGGGGAATACTGATGATTGGTTAATATATGGTCCTTAAATCTTGGGCATTTTATTTACATTTGTCCTGAATGCATGTTTTAAGACCTTTAAAAAGAAAGTCAGACTGATAAGGTAATACTAAATAACCAAGTTTTACCTCAGTAATTTTGTTCTTTAGTAAGAATTACTAGGTTTTTCTTAATGTCTTTGGAAATGATGGAGTTTTTCAAATCTCAGCACTGATGGTAATTCTGCCTTTCTGACCCAATTTCCCCAATCATTTAGCTGAGAATTTTGTTCTATAATTAACATGAACTATGCCTCTCTGCTTCCTAATACCAGCCCTTTGTCCTATCTTGCCATATACCCCAAGATGACTTAAGACTTAAGATCTTTCTCCCTCAGGCTCCTAAGTGCACACACCAGCAGTTCTTACCCACCTGCTGTGTCACCTCTTTCTGTGTAAACACAGATTAACTCTTAGACACTAAGTCATGCCCTATCAGTAACTCTTGGTACATGTTACCTGCCTGGTGTAGTTGAATTTGGTTCTGGGACAGCCTCTGGCATTCAAGTAGTCTGCAGATTCCAAATTTTCTCCTGCTTCTACAACCTCTGGACTACTCAATATATCCAAACCTTATGGGGAGGGGTCTTCTTTGTTTTGTTTTAGGTCTAAATGTATTAAAATGAATTGCAAACCATTTTAAAGACTTATTAACTTTTTAAGTATACTCACTTCCTATATTCATAAATGAATTTGTTTACTTATTTTTAAATATCAAGTCACTGCTCTGTGCCATTTAAGTTCAGAAACACAAACTAATATAAAGAAGAAAACTGGGGCATCTTTCTGCTCTCCCATGTCAACTGTCACTCACCACAAGCAAATCTGGGGCAGTTAGATGGCTCAGCAGTAAAGGTGCTTGTTGCATAAGTGTGACAATCCAAGTTCAATCCCCAGAACCATGTGAGGGTAGGAGAGCACCGACCCCTAGAGTTGTTCTCTGACCTTCATATGTGCGCCATGGTAAATCCGTGCCCGAGAACTTAAATGTACACTAATGAAAGAATAACCTTAAGTAAATTCTTAAGATTTTTTTAAATATAGTAATTCTGAAGATATAGGAAGAAATAGTTTCACTTACTGTATGTTGGCAACACTTTATTTCTGTGCTACTAGGATGTATTTGGGGTTTCACCTCACCAGCAACCAACTGGTTGTACAGAAACACCAATCCAATTCCAGTCAGATACTTTCTCCCTGAAGGTAGAGTCAAACAGGTTGTGGTCTCCATGCCAACAGACTGACACCTGCCTCAGATGTTAGTCTCAGGTCCACAACTGACTGACCAGCTATGCGTCTGGGTTCTTATGACCCCTTAATAGACTAGATCAGTATGCTGGTTAGTTTTGTCAATTTAACATAAACACTATCTGGGAAGAGAGAATTTGTTTTTGGGGTTTGTTTTTTTTGTTGTTGTTGTTGTTTGCTTTTTGTTTTTGTTTTTGTTTTTGTTTTTTAAATAGGATTTCTCTGTGTACCCCTGACAGCCCTGGAACTCACTTTGTAGACCAGGCTGGCTTCAAGCTCAGAGATCCACCTGCCTCTGCCTCCTGAATGCTAGAATTAAAGGTGTGCACCGCCACACCTGGCTAGGAGGAAGGAATCTTAACTGAGAAAATTCCTCCATAAGATTAGCCTCTATCCAAATATGTAGGGTATTGTGTTGGTTCGTGATTGATTGGGAGGACCCAGTACACTGGGGGCAGTGCCATCCCTGGGCAAGTGGTCTTGGATGCCATAAGAAAGCAAGCTGACGAAGCCATGGAGAGAGCAAACCAGCGAGTACTATTACTCCATGATTTCTGCCTCAGTTTCTGCCTCCAGGGTCCTGCCTTGAGGTCCTGCCTTGACTTCCCTCAGTGATAGATTGTGACCTGAGAGTTGCAAGATGAAATAAAACCTTTCCTCCCAAGATGCCTTTGGTCTTAGTGTTTTATCACAGTAGGAAAGTAAGTCTGCTAGTGCAGCTCACAGAACTCAAGAGAAAACGTTTGCAGTTTTGCTTTTTAAGAATACAAACAGCCAGAAGAGGTGGATAGGACGATGCCTGGAAAAGATGCTACCTACAGTCTCTGTCCTCATCGAATTGTGCTCTTCTGTCCTCTAGGTGTATGCATCTGTTGTTCAGCTTCCGACAAGTCACATAATCCAGCTGCCTAAAAATTCTTTCTACCCTGTCATTCACTGAGACTTCTTGGCATGATCACAATTGAAGCACAGACAACCTCCCTGGTGTTGTGGCCTTTTAATATAATTCCTCATGTTGTGGTGACCCCAACCATAAAATTCTTTCCGTTACTATTTCATAAATGTAATTTTGCTACTGCTAAAAATCTTAAGTATCCGTGTTTTCTGGTGATCTTTGGGGAGTCCTATGAAAGGGTCAGTTAACCCCTAAAGGGGTTGCAACCCATAGACTGAGAGCTAGTGACGTAGGTAAATGGTTGAACGAAAACCATGATCCAAGGCTGGTGGACCACGTGGGGGAAGCCCAGCAGGCCTGTTCACATTCTTGCCTTCTGAGCAGCATTCCTCTTCCTGGGATTGATTGATGGGCTGAAAAGAGTCTTATGATCTATCAGAGAAAGTAGGTGAGAATTAAATATAAAGGAAAGACTTCTCATTCTGTGATGCCTTGGGGGAAAATTCCAGTTCTTGTCTGGGCAAAAAGAAGCAAGGCTAAAAAAGCAACCAAACACTTCAACCACCTAGGAAACAGGGCAGAGTTGTAAAACCTTCCGTGGTAGAAAAGCATGCAGCCAACTCACAACCAAGTATGTTATCAGTGCTCCCTGTGTGGTGATCCTTCAGGGAATGCACAGTAAGGGACTTAACATAAGGTTTCACTGAAGTCAGAGGCCCATTTCTAAACTTACACATGTAAGGCTTTCAAAATCTAAGCAGGTAACCAGGTAGATTTGGATTCTATTGGCACAAATATTCCCTTAGTTATTCAAGTCCATATTTCAAACTTGTTTAATGTTCTTAGAGCTCAATTTACATATGAAGCCTCTCACCTCCCCCCACCCGCATTTTAAATTTCAACTTGTATGGAAATGGGCTTACATTTATCTAAAGCAGAGCACTGGGATTGCTCTTCCAGAGGTCCTGAGTTCAATTCCCAGCAACCACACGGTGGCTTATAACCATATTTAGATCACAACATCTATATTGTGATCTGATGCCCTCTTCTGGCATGCAAGTGTACATGCAGATAGAGTATTCATACACATAAAATAACTAAATAAATCTTTTTTAGAAATTAAAGCAGTTGGCCTGAACTGGGCCTCCCAAAGAACTATCAGATGGTCAGATCTTAGGAACTTCTGAAGAATTTACAAGTTGAGTTTCAAAAGACTTTAGAAGCCATCTTCATAACTAGAGAGAGTTTCTTCTATAGTAACAGTACTGGAGAGACCTCAAGCACATCCAGTATCCATTTTTCCCAGTGACAAGTTCCTACTGGAACTTACTGCTTGTGTGTGCCTCTGTTGATAACATGCCAGTTCACATTCAGCCTTCTGTACCCTGTTTACTCCTTGAGGGCAAGGACTAGGATTTACTCAGCTTTTATTTCCCATGGCAGTTACTATCACATAGGTATTAATATTTGGTAATAACTATCACATGTGTATTAATATTTGCTGAGGACCAGCCTCAGCCTTGTCAGGGATCCTGAGGAAGGAGTGTTTGGGCCAGTGACTCAAGAGTCTGTGATGGATGCAAGGTGACAGCTGTGTTCTGCTAGAGATAGCTCTCTGCTGGAGATCACACTGTCTTGAGATAGCTCTCTGTTCTAGATAACTCTCTTGCAGACCAAAGCCCAGTCTTTTGCGTAAGCTACTTCCTTAGTAATTGCATATCAATTCAATCATTTTATAATCTTAGCCCCTTCACTCTAAAGACAGAGCCACATGGCCAAAGCTACAGAGCTCTGCTGCTTGCTGGAGCTGGAACATGGTCCCATTATCACCAGTGTTCTGTCTTTCAACTCCTTCACTACCTAAGCTTGGCTGTCCTGGAATTTGCTCTGTAGACAGACCTTGAACTCAGAGATCTGCATGGCTGTCTCATGAACCATAGGATTAAAGGTGTGTGCTACCATGCTTGGACCTAACCTTTTCTTCACCTAGAACTTGGTCTGTTCCAGGCTGGCCTTGAACTCAGAAATATGCTTGCCTTTATCTCCTGGGATTAAAGGTATGTACCACCATGCCTGGATGTAAGTTCTTCATGGCCACTATTACTCAAGATCCAGATCAAAAGCCTGTGTCTTCCAACCTCAAGATCTGGATCACAAGTGTGCCTCCTTTTCTGGATTGTAGTTCATTCCAGATTAAAAGTCCAAACTATTCCTTGTTCAACTGCAAACACGATAAGTTTAGCTGGGTGGGATCTTGTCCTGCGATCGCCACTCCCTAAATCTCTTTATCTCCTTAATATCTTTCTGACAAAGCTGACTCATTGTTGCAGCTGCCTCTGTTCTTTCAGGTCCGTGAAGCCCCTCATACAATTCATATTGCATCCTTATATTTTGCATAATTGAGATATTCTATAAAGAATAGAATGTTTTTCAGAGTTTTCAGAGTTCTTTCCCACAGCCCTCAGGGCTGTCCTGAAGGTCACAATTACCATTTTGCTGAGGAGCACCAGACACATTCTTCTCAGAATCCTGCTGTTTCTGATTAACACGGAGTCATAACTTTGGCATGGAGAACATTCCCTGAAGGAGGAACTTAAGGAAAATATATATATTATTATACAAACAAGCCTTACACCTACAGCAACTGTCAGCACTCCAGAAGACCACACCCTGCTGGTTCTGCTCCAGGGGTGTCACACTGTCCTTTCTGCAGCCATGCTAGACCTGGAAACTGCTGTCAGACTTAACTAAATTCCTGACAGAAGGACTCTAGGCATCTCTGGATTCCCCACCCCCACCCCACCCTTGCGTTTGTGCACCTGTAACAGTTTGTTTATTGCTTTATTACACCTAAGTTGCTAGTCTTAGCCTGAGGTTTGGAACTCTTATTCTTTTTATTCCTATTATTTTATGAGGCAGAATTCCCACTTTGCTAGTAAACACTTGCACACTGTTGTGCATGTGTTGTGAAATGTGCATATAGATATTTAAGTGTGAGAGAAGAGATAGAAGAAACTTAATCATGTCATCAGTGTGAAGTCACGTTTCCTATCAGCTTTCCTGACTGATTTGTGAAGGTTAAATGGAGGAAAAGCTTTTGAAAACTGGACACTGTGTGATCTGTGACTTGTGGCATTGAAGGAGCCCTTACTGGACACTGTGATCTGTGACTTGTGGCATTGAAGGAGCCCTTACTGGACACTGTGTGATCTGTGACTTGTGGCATTGAAGGAGCCCTTACTGGGCACTGTGATCTGTGACTTGTGACATTGAAGGAGCCCTAATTTACCATCTGCTTGTCTTGGTTCTGACATCTGCCAGTTCATCAATGAGTCTCTTACAATACAGATCCAACAATGATGAGTGGATGTGATCTGATTAAATGAAATACAGTACAAATGTTAGTTCCTATAATCTCATTAGAATTGTCTTAAAGAGAGCAACAACCTAGTTGGCCCTCGGAGGGCCATAAGTCATATTAAGGCCACAGTTTCCAGACAATCACATTGTCATTCCTAGAGTCAAAGCGGTATCACGTTAGAACAGCCATTTCCTCAAGGCTGACCAAATAAATAGTCATTTGTCCTTAAGGAGAAGCTCACATTTACTGCAACGTTTTGACTTAATTCTCCTTGAGGCCAGTATGGAATTAACTTGCTTAATGCCAGGGGACACCTTAAACCAGGTAGAATAATTTTCAGGCTAGTTTCTTATGTTTTCTTCCTGATGTCAACTGACTTGTCATAACTGCTTGAACACATTAGACCCACAGGGGTCTTGAGAAGCTAGCTCCACCTCTTCCTCTTCTCTATTAGTGTGGTGTAGTACCCAACAATTCCCTCTGGGAGTCTTTATGTGTACTAAATGGGGTAACATGGAAATGCTTTGTGACCAAACACAACCCTATTGAGTGCTGATTGCATGAGGTCCATGCCGAACTCCTCAGGTTTTCCTTTGCTTTATGAAGACACACTATTCTTAAAAATCTTTGGTTAAGCATGTGACTAGTAAAATGAGATTCCTGCCTGTTACTTGGCCAACTTTATCACAAGTCATTATTAAAAATTCATATTTTTCTCCCATTGGCGCTGGCTTCCAATGTGAGTCTTCTCAGTTTCCAGACTCCAGTACTATCTTATCATACCTTTGTCTCATGGAGATGCCAATGAAGACCTGCAGAAGTACCACAGACTACCCAGAACTTGGCCCTCTTTGAAGCAGGGGATATGTTCACATTTGTAATGCGGAATATGGTCAGCTGTTTAGTCACAGCCAAGCATGTATTTTCACCACACTATCCCATCCAGATACTTCACTTGGCTATGAACTTCAGGTGCAGAGAAAAAGAGATGAATATCAAATATCTTAAAGCCAGCTGCTCCAAATCAAGCAGAACAGACCCTCTTGGAGGGTGGCAGTTTGGGTTTTGGCAGGAAGAAACTAGTGAAGGAAAAATAATTTTCAAACCCAGGCCTTCAATATTTGGAGAAAAATAACCTTATTACTAATATTGCTATTAATAATAATAGAGAAAATAAATTATTCTTGGTTCTCCTCTTTGTCTGCCACCTTTTCACTCTCCATCTTGCTTCCTCTCCTCTTTCTTTCCCTCCCCTCTATTCTATTCTCTCCCTTTCTCTTCTCTTTTCTTCCCCTGCTGTCTTTCTCTCATCCCCTCACTCTCCTGTGGATCACCCTAGCTCTCTTAGCGTAGGGAAACGGAGTGTTTGAGACAGGAAATGAAGGCAAGTTGATAAGCACACACTTGACAAAATGTCTCACTGTGTAGACACTGGCCTATGGCTCCCACTCCATGTCATTGTCTACCTAAGCTAGTGATCGTTTAGTCAGTAAATCCCATAAAAACTTAACAAGATCTTTATGTGATATAATGATCTTTATATGATATAAACAAATGGAACATTACACAATATTAATGGATTACAGGTCTCAATACATAAAGATGATGTATACATAATACATTTACTCTTCAAATTAACCTATAAATTCAAAGAGATTCTATTAAACCCTTTGTTTCCTGTGAGTACGAAGTTATGGGTTAAGCTTATTTGCTGTGTTCCAGCCCATTACAGTTACAGCTTATATAAATTTTCACATTTTCCATTAGCTCTGTGGAAGCCGGCTGCTGATGTTGGCCAGTGTGAGACACCAGGTGATGCTTTTGTTACTGTCATTGTTATTTCAATGATTTCTACAGAATCTCAGCAAGTTCATATTTGTGGGGCCTTTGTTACTGCTAGTGAACTATTTATATCACCTGCCTGATGTTCTATTTAGTTGTTCATTGCCTTGAAACGATTCATTGTGGGAAAGGATACTTTGTGTCATAGCAAGTCAGGTAGGTTCTCAGCCATATTACTATTAACTGTGTTTATAGAAACCTTTACTATAACCCCACCTACAGGAATTACTTGTATAGGTTAAACATGCCTGGCTTTTAAAAATACATTTTTACTAATTTCTTGAGAATTCCATACAATTATTTTTGATCATATTCACCTTCCACCCCTTCCTCCTAACACCTCCTAGATCTGCCCCATCTCCCTACCCACTCCCCAGTGCCCTCTAAAAAAAAGAAAAAACAAACAAAAACCATCATTGACTCTAATTTGTGCTACCCATATACCAATGGATTTGGAACCCACTAGGAGCCACACTGTTAAAGAGAACTGAGTCCCCCTGCCCCAGAAGCTATCAACTGTTCATAGCTCCTCAGTTAGGCTTAGGAGCTCATGAACTCTTCCTGGAACTCCTTGACAGAGGGTTGACTGGTTTGATTTGTACACGTTTTGCACAGGCAATCCCAACTGCTCTGAGCTCATGAGAGTAGCAGTCCTGTGTGCAGATGACAGTTTTGCTCCAACCCTTCCTGGTCTCTGTACTTTATAGCCTTCTCCCTCCCCTTCTTTTGCAATGTTCCCAGACCCTTGGGGAGGGGGTACGATATAGGTGTCCCATTTGTCAGACATGCCTGCCTTTTACAAGTTCCTTGGTTATTTGTAAGAAAAGTCTCCCTAAACTGTAGGTTTTACATATAACCTAGGCATTGCTCTTTATGGTTTTTTGTTTTGTTTTGTTTTTTCAAGACAGGGTTTCTCTGTATAACCTTGGCTGTCCTGGCACTCACTCGGTAGACCAGGCTGGCCTCGAACTCAGAAATCCGCCTGCCTCTGCCTCCCAAGTGCTGGGATTAAAGGCGTGCGCCACCACCGCCCGGCGCTCTTTATGTTTTAAGCCTGTTTTTATTTAAGCTTTTAATGTCCTTGTATTCATTTTTAATCACTTGATTTTTTTGAGATCATAGTTACATCATTCCCCCCTGTATTTGATTTTAAATTTTATTTTATTTCCTTGCAGATGGGTAGCCAGTTGTATCTGAAAGTGTTTTCAAAGTAATTTATCATTTTCCCATTGAACTGTACTTAGCTGACAAACATTTCTAATAACTACACAACTCTCAGCTATTTACTCTATGTCATGAATACATGTTCTTTTTAATATCATGTTGATTTGAATTCAGTTTTATAGTAGTTTTGATATTTTAACAGTTTAGTACATACACATTTACTCTCTCTCCTTACATTTTTAGGTGTGTATTTGTATGTGGTGTGTGTTTGTGTATCTATGGATGTTTTTATATAAGGGGGAACACGTGTGTACAGATGAATGTGCACATGAACACGTGTATATAGAAGCCAAAGGCTGATGTTTACCACCAGCCATCCAAGTAGTGACACAAAGACTTCTTAATAATTACAAAAGCTTGGCTTTAGCTCCTCAGTCTCTCAACTAGCTCACCTAAGCACACCCAACCACCTAGCTCCAGCCAGCCACGCGGCTTGTTAGGTCTCCTCAGTACCGACACTTGATCATCTGGCTGGCAAATCTCTCACCTCTGACTTTTTCCCAGGGTTCCTATCTCTGCCCAGAAGTCCTGCCTTTCCTCTCTTGCTTTGCTATAGACTGTTCAGCTCTTCATTAAACTACAAGGTGATGGAGAAGATGTTTACAGAACACTGAGACAGGTGATGCTTCACATGTGCACAAGAGATTGTCTCTACAATTGTTGTTTCCTCTAAAGGTCTCTACCTTATATACTGAGGCTGGATCTCTCATTGGATCCGGAGTTAGTGTAGTTAGTTGGGGATTCTTTGTTTATGTCATTGTAGGAGGTAGGCAGGCCGCCACGCCCATCTGACATTTAAGTGGTTGCTGAGATCCAAAGTGCTGTGTGACAAGCACTTGATACTTAACCAGCCATCTCCTCAGCCCTTTTCTTAC
Source organism: Rhabdomys pumilio (assembly GCA_030674055.1). Taxonomy (NCBI): domain Eukaryota; kingdom Metazoa; phylum Chordata; class Mammalia; order Rodentia; family Muridae; genus Rhabdomys; species Rhabdomys pumilio. Next base: position 19,718,846 of record JANHMN010000011.1, read on the forward strand.
ATCTCTAAATAGTTTTAATAGCTGTCCTTCTGTATTTTTTTATTTTACATTGAGAATCAGTTTTTCTACTTTCAAGAAAAAAACTCTTATTACAGTTCTAATTGCAGTGGCAATAAAATTGTTTATTAAATTTTCTAGAGTTACATTTAGTTTGAATTCTGGTTCTGGAATGTCCCTAGAGATAGAGCCAACTTAAGATAAAGGTCACCTACCCCCTCCCTGGAATTCCCCTAATGTGGTTTAATTGGGCCTGAGAACTTACCTGGGTGCTTCCATCTTGGTAAATGGTAGATCCCTGCATGTTGGACTTCTGCAGAGTAAAACACTCTTTACTCTTACAAACTATTTGAGTCTGGGGTATCATTCTTCAGCAAATCACTGACCCTTACATTTGGGGGCTCAACTGGGATTTGCTGGAGACCACTCCCCCCAAATATTGGATGGTTTATCCGATTAGTAAGTTTGGGTATCCAGGGGTTTTTTTTTTTTTTTTGCCTTGTTGATTTCTGAGTTTCTGTTTGGGGTTTAATATGAAGGCTGAGAGGGACAAAGCAGATTCATATTTTGTCACCCGGCAACAGAGGATGCTTCACATCAGAAAAATGATGTGACTTTCAGTTTATTAAAATCCTGTCTTGTACCTTTAGTACGTTTGTCCATATTTGACACTGTTGATCTCAAATCACTTGGTTAAATTTATTCACAAGCATTTAGGATCTCCATCACAAGGATACTCTGAGTAGGTTTCTATTAGCGTTGTGAACGACAACATAAGCATAGGAAAAAACTTTCCAGGCAGAACATCAGTCACTGGAATGTGTACATTGGAGGCTACCTCTCATGTTCCTTGAGTAGAAGGCTGGATGCGCTTCTTCCTAAGGCTGTTTAAGTTCAGTCATGCTGAGAGATGAGCCCTGGATGACCTTCGGAGAAGAGGAATCTGGAACATTGCTATCTTAGCTAACCTCCTAATGTCAAGCTTCTCTTCAGGCTAGGGCTGTTGACCTGATTAGTTGGTTTTTCTGGTGAGTCCGTGGACATGGAAGGAACCATTCTAAAGTGGGCTAAGTCAGAGCACAAGTTTTTCCCAATAGATCTTTCTTTCCTTCTTTCTTTCTTTAAAATAATTTTAAAGAATATGTATGTATGTATGTATGTATGTATGTATGTATGTATGTGAATATACTGTAGCTGTCTTGAGACATACTGGAAGAGGGCATCAGATCCCATTATAGATGGTTGTGAGTCACTATGTGGGGACTTGAACTCATGCTGGGAATTGAACTCAGGACCTCTGGAAGAGCAGTCAGTGCTCTTAACCCACTGAGCCACATCTCCAACCCACTTTTTTTTCTTAACCCTTAAAAATTCCATCTTGAGGGATGGAGAGATGGCTTAGTGGTTATGAACACTGACTGCTCTTCCAAAGAAGCCTGGTCCAATACCTAGCCCCTACATGGCAGCTCATGATTGTCTTTAACACTAGTTCCAGAGTGTCAGACATTCTCTTTTGACTTCCATGGATACTGAGCATTCACATGGTATACATATAAGCAAAACACCTATATATGTATGTGTGTGTGTGTGTATATATATATATATAATTTTTTAAATAAAATTTCTGAGATTGGTTGGTTGGGGGATATTACTGTCACAGTATTAGGTTGCAAAGGGACAGAAGGGACAGAAATAACAAGATATAGAGATAGAGCTATGAGAGGGGATCTGTTAGGATTATTGGCTCACACAATCATGGGGAATAAGAAGTCCAATGACAGGCTAGCTACAAGCTAGAGACACTGGGATGCAAATAGTGTGACAGCCTCAGAACCCTAAAGCAGAGGGGAAGCCCATAGACTTTCTGGTGGACACAGGGGCACAACATTCTGTTTTGAAACAATGCTGAGACCATTGTCAAAATGAAAAAAATGGGTCTATGGACTACCTGGAGAAAGGTGGACTTGGGAGTGGGACAGGTAACTCACTCTTTTATGGTCATCCCTGGATGCCCATACCGGCTACTGGGAAAAGACCTCTTTACCAAAATGGAAGCCTGTCTTAGTCAGAGTTTTACTGCTGTGAACAGACACCATGACAAAGGCAAGTCTTATAAGGACAATATTTAATTGGGATTGGCTTATAGGTTCAGAGGGTCAGTCCATTAGCATCAAGGTGGGAACATGGCAGCATCCAGGCAGACATGGTACAGGAGGAGCTGAGAATTCTACATCTTTATCTGAAGGCTGATAGGCAGCTAGGAGTAGGGTCTTAAAGCCCACATCCACAGTGACACACACACCTACTTCAACCAGGCCACACCTTCAAATAGTGCCACTCCCTAGGCCAAGCGCATACAAACCATCACAGAGCCCAAATCCAGAGGGAACGGAAGTGCTGGATAAGAATGGCCCCACCTATGTTCTGACCTTGGCCCTAGTAGAGGAATACAAACTGTTCCCTCAGCCAGTCCCATCTCCAAGTCTGTCACTTCAGAGGTTTCTGGCAGAAGTTCCCAAGATCTGGGCAGAAAAGAATCAATGGGACTCATCTGTCATTGGGTCCTGGTTCTAGTACAATTAAAGGCTGGGGCTACCCCAGCCTTAATCAGGGAATACCCAATGCCCAGAGAAGCCAGAACAGGGATTATCCCTCACATTAGCTGGCTCTGGGAAATAGGGATTCTGATTCTTTGCCAATCAGCATGGAACAGGAACTCCATTCCAATGACTATCGGCCTGTGCAGGATTTAAGGGAGGTAAATAGGAGGATAGAAGACATTCATCCCACAGATCAGACCCATATACCCTTCAGAGCAGCCTCCCTCCGGAGCACACAAAGTGTACTGTGCTTCACCTGAAGGATAGATACCTTCTTCAGCCTGCCTCTGACACCCAAAAGCCAGCCTCTGCCTTTGAATGGCAAGACTTGGAGCGAGGTTTCAATGGACAACTGACTTGGACACACCTGCCTCAAAGATTCAAGAACTCACCATTTTTTGATGAGACACAGCATGAGGACTTGGGTGAGTACCAGCGGGGCCACCCCCAAATAATTGTGCTCCAGTATTGGGGCCCCTGATTTGGAGACATACCAGGAAGCCACAAGAGACCTACTACAGATGCTGAGTCAACTTAGCTACTGAGTGTCTGCTAAGAAGGCCCAGCTTTGTCAACTTGAGGTCATCTATCTGTGGTACATACTCAAGGGGGATGGACCAACACATACTGTCATATGCTTGGAAATAAACCATCCCTAGCATCCCAGTTCCATAAACTTGAAGGCAAGTGTGGGAATTTCTGAGATCTGCCAGATTTTGTAGATTTTGGGTGCCAGGGTTCACTGAGATAACCAAACCATTATATGAGGCTACCAGGAGCCAAGAAGATAAAAATAAAATGGAATCCTGAGATGGACATGGCTTTTCAAACTTTAAGAAAAGCCTTATTGGAGGTGTCAGCCCTAGCTTTCCCAGATATTCACAAACCTTTTCACCTGTATGTTTATGAAAGGGGACAGCAAAGGGAGTGCTCAAACTTTGGGACCATGGAAAAGACCTGTGGCTTATTTATCTAAGAAGCTGGACCCAGTGGCCCAAGGATGGCCAGCCTGCCTCTGGATCATAGCTATCACTGTCCTGCTAGTCAAGGATGCTGACAAAATAACCATGGGGCAGGAACTTGTTATCACCACCACCCACCATGCTATTGAGGAGACCCTCAAGAATCCACCCAACTGGTGGCTGTCCAACACCTGACTGGTGCAATTTCAGGCTCTACTTTTGAATCCTCCACACATAAGATATAACCCATCATCTGCCTAAACCCAGCCATCCTACTACCTGATCTGTCCTCAGATGTGTAGCAAGATTGTCCTATAGTTCTGGGGTACATCCAGAATATCAGGCCAGACTTGACTGACATACCCTGGCCAGATGTGGAACGTATCTTCTTCACTGATGGGGTGGGAGCAGCTTCATCCAGAATGGAATCATGTATGCAGGAGCAGCGGTAGTGGGGTTGGACTCCATCATTCAGGCAACTGTTTTACTGCTGGTAACTTTAGAAAGCTGAACTAAAGGCTCTAACCCAGGCTTTAAAACTGGCAAAAGGTGCTATAGCTAATATTGTGTGCCCTTGAGCAGATCATTAAGGTTCTGTGGGAAACAAGGTCTTTCTGACCTGGTCAGTGCTGAGGGAGGGCACAATACTGATAGCCAATATGTAGCTCATGGTTTACAATTACCTGACATTGTTCCTTTTTTAAGATACTGCTAATTCTCAAAGTCACAGTTATTTATACAAATACAGCTTAATTTAAGAAACATGTACTGTCCCTAACTATATAGGACATTTAAGAGTGCACACTGGATTGCTTGGACCCCAGGACAATGCCACAGAAGATTTGTATACCAGGCAGATTATAGGCCTTACACAGGAACAATTGGCCATACAATCTCATTCAAAATAGTAATAGCTTGAGACGACAATTTGGTATTTCTAGAAAATGTGCTTGTCAATTGTAAAAACTTGTTCTCAATGTCCTCAATCTCTTCATAATGATGTTAATCCTTGAGGACTTATACCTAATCAATTATGGCAAATGGATGTTACTCATTTCTGATTTTGGAAAATTAAAATATGTACATGTGACTTGACATCTTTTTAGGCTTTCTAGTTGCTTTAACAGGAGAAGCAACTAAAAGTGTAATTAGTTATTGGCTACATTATTTTTCTGATATTGGTTTCCATATCAGATTAAGATAGATAATGGAACTGGCTATTGCAATCAAGCATTTGAGATATTTTGTTTGTTGGAAATTTAATATTACCCATATTGCTGGGGTTCCTTATAATCCTCAATGACAGGTATTGTGAAACAGGTATTGTGGAATTTTAAAATAACAACTTTTAAAAACAAAAGAGGGGGAGTTATACCCTCCAAGGTCACCGAAAGCACAGCTTGCCTTTGTCTTATTTGTTTTAAATTTTTTGCAAACTGATGCTAAAGATTAGTCTGCAGCAGATTGCCACTGGTATTCAGTCTCTTCCAGCTCATATGCCAGGGTTAAGTGGAGAACCCCCTAACTATTACATGGAATGGTCCTGACCCTGTTTTAATTTGAGACCGAGGTTCTGTCATGTTTTTTACAAAAAGAAAATGGAGCTTGATGGCTGCCTGAAAGATTGGTCAGTCAAGTGGACACAGATCATGAGCCTAATGATTATGATACTAAAGATGAAGACGTCTCAAAATCCCTATCAGCCAGCTATGCTAACCTGGAGTGTAGTCTCCACCCTTACTGGAGAACAAGAGTTTTTTATCAATACTCAAAGCTACCCATATATATCTGGTGACCAGATTTTGTGTTTGATTCCTGCCAATTAGCAGGGAGATTAGAAACCTGGGACATTCCCGCTTACAACTTTAATTTCTACACTACTTGGACCATTAACAATAATCTTGTTGCCTTTAACTTTTGAACCTTGTATCTTAAACATATTGGTTGCCTTCATCCAGGATCGCTCTCAGCAAGCTCAGCTATTCACCATAGCAGTTATCCATTGCTATGAAGAAATACATTGAGTGCGTGCTCATATGTCCTTTGGTCTGAATTCATATGTGGCTTTGAAGGCAGGTAGTCAGAGATGGGTAAGAGTGTTCTTGAGCTTCTATTGACCTAAGACAGAGGCAAACATCAATGCTGCTATGTTTGTCCTCCTTGGTGGGTAAGAAGGAGCAATATAGACACTGACCTAAGCCAGACACAGTCTCCTGGCCACTCTACGCTAGACAAGATGTTGGGAAACAAGTAAATCTTGTGCCCCTGTCCAGCTACTGGTACTGCTCATCTTTAAAAAAAAACAAAAAAACTGAAAACTGGGAATTATGCCCTCCTCCAGCCTTGAGCAGGCTGCAAAGACCTTGTTTGCCAGAGGACATTAACGACCCAGGTAGAGTCATCCACCCTGGCTGGATGTATAACTTCCTGCAGGAACTTAGAAGAACAGATTGCCTACTGAGTTTTCCTTGTGACATAATCCAGCTGAAACAAAGGATAGTTACCCTAGGCTTCCCCTATATATACAAGTGCTGAATATTAAACTTTGAGCCTTGATCAGAGAACTTTGTCTTGGCTTCATGCTTCTCATGCACCTCTGTCTCTTTTTCATTTTCAGTTCTCCTTTCAGGTGAACCCAGTTCATCCATTGCAGCTGGGCAGCTACAAATATCTACATTGACAGCAGATATGCCTTTGCTATGGCTCGTGAACATGGGTTCATGTACCAAGAGAAGGGATTGTTGATTGCTGGAGGAAAAACAATCAAAAATAAGGAAAAAATATTTGCTTTATTAGAGGCATTATGGCTTCCTATCAAAGTGGCCATAATTGTGGGGCTGTAGCTCATGAGTGCGGACATGGGTTCTGTTGGGCTGAGTTTGGGTCCTGCGTGTCTGCCACCCCAGGTGGCTGGAGCCATGGCTCAGGGAGCAGAAGCATGGGAAGTTAACTGAGTTCACTCCACACATGCTGGGCAGACATCTGGCTGTGAGAAGCTGCAGGACTCCACCCTGAGTGTAGAAAGAACACAGTCTGAGACTTCATGTGGGCCAGAGCTCTTGGGATGGAGATCTCTGGGCCAGGCAGCTGCCAGAGACTAGCTGGTCTCAGCCCTTGGGCTCCCAGGCACCCCTGAGAGGCCTCAGAAGGACTGAGATGGGGGAGGGGGGCATTTGGTCTAGACAAACCCACAGCTGATTGGGCTCCGGCGGTGCCCCATGAGGAATGAGACTCTTGGTCACAGCGACTTGCTTGGCTGGGTCATGGCAGGCTTGGCTAGCTTGCTTGAGTTGGTTGGAACACAGAGAGGTCGGCAGGAGATTAGGCAATGACTTGGTAGTTGAAGGACTTCTCCATGGTTTCCCACAGTGAGCCCCAATGACGAGAGGTAGTCCATGGTTTTAAAAGGTTTATTGTCATGGCAGAAAGTAGATCAAGTTGTATCCCGTGTTTTCAGGACAGGCTTTTTGCAAGTAGGAGGGTCTAGGAAGGAATGCTTAATTGGCTACACCCTCTGGCCTTTAGGTATCTCATGAATAAGGAGATCTCTTGAGGCTCTGCAGCCTGTAGTCACACTCTCTACCTGTGTTAAGTGACCGAAGGCCACAAACCTTTCTTTGAGAGGGACTGTGGATGGCTGAAGCTAAGTGAAAGGAATAAGGGCCCAGGAGCAAGGCTGAACACCTACCATCCCCTTAGGGTCTCCAGGGTTCGAGGCCTGCACTCGACCAGGTACCCAGCTGCCTCTCACAGCCCACTGCCCCACAATTCATTGCCCTGGGCATCAAAAAGGGACATCAGAAATAGCCTGAGGGAACAGGCTAGCTGATAAAGCCACAAGGGAGGCTTCCCAATCTTCCCACTGCCAACATCTTGATAGCTCTGCTGCCTCCTGCACTCCCAGCCATCCCTGAATATATTGCTGAAGACAAATGAGATCAGGGGAAATGCCAAAGTGTTTACAGAAAAGAAGATGTTTGCTGACCTCTGAAAACTTCACCATCCTACCTAACGTGTTTGCTAGGCAACTCATCCATCAGATTCACCAAGCTTCACACCTGGGCCCCCAAAAACTGAAAGAACTGCTGTGAGAGACAAGGTACTTGTCTTTAATTTAGGTCGTCTTTGACTTATGACACTTGGTTGATCAGGTAACCTCAGACTGTGCCACCTGCCAGGCTGTGAACTCCTCAGGCCCCAATTAAGGAACCGCTCCAGGAACTAGAATCAGGGGTCAACAGCCAGGCTCTAATTGAAAAATAGATTATACAGAAATAAAGCCAAGAACATATGGATACAAATATTTGCTAGTTTTTATAGATACCTTTTCAGGATGAGTAGAAGCCTGCCCTACAAAAAAGAGGCTCCCAATGTAGTGGCAAAGAAGCTTCTGGAAGATATCATACCCAGGTGTGGTATGCCTACCCTGCTTGGGTATGATAATGGACCATATCATCTCTCAGGTAACTCAATCTCTAGCACAGGTTCTGGGGACCAGTTGGAAATTACATTGTGCATACAGACCCCAGAGTTCAGGACAAGTAGAGAAGATGAATTGGACACTGAAGGAGGCCTTGACCAAATTAACCCTTGAAACTGGCAGTGACTGGGTGTCCCTTCTACCTTATAACTTATATAAATAGGGTTAGGAACACCCCTATTATTTCCTTTGAGATCCTATATGGGAGGTTCCATCCTATGCTGCCTAACCTCCAGTCTGATATCTTAGCTGAATATGACCAACATAAGTTTTTAAAATCCTTAAAAGCCCTCCATAGGGTCCAGAAAAAAAGCCTGGCATCCACTAGGTTTATGAGTCTGTTACCCTCCCTAACCCCCATTGCTTTGAACCAGGTGATGAAGTCTGGATTAAAAGACATAACCACAAGACTCTGAAACCTCACTGGAAATGACTTCACCCCATGATCCTGACCAGGCTGACAGCTGTTAATGTGGATGGGATCCAGACGTAGATACACCACTCCCATGTTAAGCCTACCAAAAGAGAGATAATTCAGACCTACCAGGACCTCAGACAACTGAGGTCCCATTGGAGGAGACTTCCAGACAAACTGCCACAAGAGAAATGGAAGGTCACCCCATACCCTGTGATAGATCCATTGAAACGATGGCTCTGGTGCTTTTGGTCCTGCTTGCTTGCTACTTGCATTGTGCTGCACCAACCAATAGCCCCCACTATCCCCTGAACCAAACCTGGCAGGTAGTTAATACTGCCATGGGTAAAACTGACAACTCTACCTTCCACTCGGCTCCCCTGGGCACCTAGTTCCCTGACATTCATGTAGACCAGTGTGATCTAGTGGATGAGGAATGGCACCCCTCAGGTCAACAACCTTTCTTGGCTACAGTTGCAACTCACCTGGAGGCCAAGAAACACAGGGTCTCGGGCTTTTTATGTCTGCCTGGGGCACTCTTGGGATCGGAGCCAGGGAACCAAATGTGGAGGTCCAGAGTCCTTTTTCTGTGCAGTATGGTGTTGCAAATCTACTGGGTGGATAGCTAGAAGCCCCTTTCAAAGATGACCTCATCACTGTGATCCGCTTTGGAGATACACAGATATCCAGAGCTGGGTCCTGCAAAAGAAGGGACAGCCAGCATCCTAGGAAGGAGACTTATGGAACTTGTTTTGAACCCCCTTACTATCTGGATACCCTGGAGGGAGGGAGGGAGGGAGGGAGGGAGGGAGGGAGGGAGGGAGGGAGGGAGGGAGGGTGATGCAACAACTTTGTCATTGAGTTCACAGGAGCTGACAAGAAGGCCAGTTGGACTGCCAGTAAGACATGGGGACTAAGACTTTACATCTCTGGCTATGATCTGGGACTCCTACTTACTGTCCAACTGCTCCAACACAGCCTTGTGAGATCCATGGTCCCCTTAGGCCCCAACAAGGGTTTAGTGGGGCCAAACCAGCCCTGCCCCAACCTCTGCCTCTGTCCACCATCACTCCCTCATCAGGACCCAACACCCTTTCACCCCAGCGAGCTCTCACTTCACCTAACCAACCACTTCCTAAAACTGTTTCACCTCCTGCAATACTCACTTCATCACCCGCATCAGGACCCCTACAATTATTAGAAGCCACATTCCAGGCTCTTAACTCCTCCCACCCAGACTTAACACAGGACTGTTGGTTATGCTTAAATGCTCAGCCTCCACTATTGTGAAGGAATAGCTTCCCCTGGAGACTTCACAGACGACAGAGCATACTCAGTGTAGATGGCAGCAAGCACATAGAGGGGAGCTGACCCTACAGTCAATAACAGGACAGGGACTCTGCATTGGAAATGAGGTACCCTCAGCCTACTCCTACCTCTGCAAGTGCATTGTAAGCCCTACTGTTGCAGGTACATGCTGCCCCCAGAGAACGCTTGGTGAGCTTGTACCTCAGGGCTTACCCCATGCATTTATGGCCTGGATGTAAATACAACTGAAGATTTTTGTGCTCTAGTACAGCTTATACCTAGTGACATATTACTCTGGGGAGGGTGTCATCAACCAGCTAAACCGCCAGACAATTTGGTAAAAGGAGTGGCCATTTGGGCTGAGACTGCCCTTTCTATTCTTCTGTCTTGTAGTCTCTTTCTGACTAAGGCCATGGATTCTTTGACCACCCCTGAGTGGTCGACATAGAAACTTTCCTTGGCATAGGGCTGGCCAGAGCTGCTAGTATATGGGCCTCAGCCCTAATACTTCAAGATAAAAATTACAAGGCTCTACAGATGGCAATAGATGCAGATATATAGGAGATGGCCCTGCAAGGTTCCCTATCTTCCCTGGCAGAAGTAGATTTACAGAATAGAATAGGCTTATACGTGCTGGTCCTCCAAGCAGGGAGGACTCTGTGCAGTCTTAGGTGGGGAATGTTGTTTCTATGTTGACCACTTAGGGGTAGTCAGAGTATCCAGGGCCTTAGTCAGAAAGAGACTTCAAGACAGAAGAATAGAAAGAGAACAGTCTCAGGGTTGATATGAGCCCCTCTTCAACTGGTCTCCTTGTCTAACCTCCCTTGTCTCTGCCCCTTGTCCTACTGATGTTGGTCTTGATTTTCAGTCCCTGCATAATCAATGCTTTAGTTAGATTTGTTAAGGAACAGATTTCCACAGTTCAATTGCTGATTCTCAAACAACAGTACCAGTCCATAGCAACATCTCAAGGATTCTATATGGCCCATTACTGAAGGGAGGAATGAGAGAACGGAGCCAGGCTGACTCCGTGACAGGCTTCAAACTGGCAGCTCAGGAGACTAGACCTAGATCACTGTTTCCCAGAACTGGGCAAGTCCAGGCAAGTCAGTTACTAGAAAAACCCCAGGCCTCAGGCAGCCAATCAGAAACTGCTTTTCTATCAGAAGCTGCCCAGCAACCTGGCCTGAGGCAAGGGCAATGAGTCAGCAAGAGTTTCCAGGCTCCCCCAACAACAGTTTCTAGCCCCCTACTCCCCAGCAATGGTTCTGGAATGTCCCTAGAGATAGAGCCAACCAATTAAGATTAAGGTCACTTACTCCTCCCTAGATTTTCCCCAATGTGCTTTAAATTGGGCCTGTGAACTTACCTGGGTACCTCCATCTTGGTAAATGGTAGAACCCTGCATGTTGGACTTCTGCAGAATAAAACACTCTTTACTATTCCAAACTATTTGAGTCTGGGGTATCTTTCTTTGGTGAATCATGAACCCTTACAAAAGCCCACCCTCAGTGACACACTTTCTCTGTGTTGGTTTATATATGCTTGACCCAGGGAATAGCACTATTAGGAGTTGTGGCATTGCTGGAGTAGGTGTGTCACTATGGATGTGGGCTTTAAGACCCTTGTTGTAGCTGCGTGGAAGCCAGTCCTCTCCTGTCTGCCTTTAGATGATGTAGAACTCTTAGCTCCTTCTGCACCATGCCTGCCTGGATGCTGCCAGGCTGCTGTCTCAATGATAAGGCACTGAACTCTGAACTTGTAAGCCAGCTTCAACTCTTCCTTATAAGAGTTGCCTTGGCCATGTCTATTCACAGCAGTAAAACCCAAACTAAGACATCCTCTAACAAGGCATGTCTCCTAATCCTTCTCAGGTAGTACCACTCTCTGCTGACTAAGCATTCAAGTATGTGAGCACGTGGGAGCCATTCTTATTCAAATGACCACACTTTCTGAAAGCAAGGTGTTTGGAATGGTTAGCAGAGAAAAGACCTGTAGGTTATTAGAACTGTAAAATAGGGGGAAGGGTGACCTAATGTAAAATAAGAATGTAAACACTTAAGTTTATTTATCTTTTTAAACCTTTACTGTTTTTTTTTTTTTTTTTTTAAACTATTTCAAACAGAGGGTTTAAGTTTCTTGCAAGGTCTTAGACAGAAACCCAGTGCATGGACATGGTTTGAATGAGAAATGTCCTCTGTAGGCTTAGACATTATAACACTTGGTTCCCCAGCTGATGGACCTGTGTAGGAACTTCAGGCCGGACAGCTTTTCTGGAGGAAGTACTTCATTGGGGGTAGGCTTTGAGAAGATACAGCCTCATCCAACTTCCTGTTTGCTGTCTCTTCTTTATACTTGTGGTTAAGCTGTGATCTCTCAGCTTCCTGACTCTCTACTATGATGGACTCATCCCTCTGGAACTTTTAGACAATATAAACTCTTTCTACTGTAAATTGCTTCCGGTTTTACCATAGCCAGGAACATAGAAGAGGAACAGAAAGTATATTACTGTGGATAGGCTTTGAGACTATAGAGCCTTATCCCACTTCCTGTTTGCTAATATAGAAGTTGGTACCAGAGCATGAGTGTCTGTTCCTGTGAAGAACCTGACCATGTTGTTATGGTTGTTGTTACTGTTGTTGTGGTTGTTGTTTTGAGAAGCATGGAAGACTTTGGAACATTGGACTAGAAAAGCAATTGAATGCTGTAAGGGGAGCTTAAAGGATAATTCCAATAGAAACTTAGAAGACAGTGTGTGGAGGTTTGAATATACTTGGCCCAGGAAGTGGCACTATTAGGAGGTGTGGCCTTGTTGTAGTGGGTGTGGTCTTGTTGTAGTAGGTGTGGCCTTGTTGGAGTAGGTGTGGCTTTGCTGGAGAAAGTGTGTCACTGTGGGAGTGGGCTTTGGGTATCTATGCTCAGGCTCTACTCAGTGTGGAAGAGAGCCTCCTCTTGGCTGCTTGTGGAAGACAGTATCTCCTGGTTGCCTTCAGGTCAACAGGCAGAAATTTCAGCTTCTCCAGTACCATGTCTGCTTGCATGCAGCCATGCTTCCCATCATGATGATAATGAACTTAACCTCTGAACCTGTAAGCCAGCCCCAAGTAAATGTTGTGTTTTATAAGAGATGCCTTGGTCATGGTGTCTCTTCAAGGAAATTAGACACAGTGTTAATGATGGCAAAGTGGACCTAGGTGAAGAGGTTTCAGAGAGAAGCGAGTACTTTAACAGCAACAGGGCTAGAAGCCGCTCCTGTAATGTTTTGGCAAAGACTCTGGCTGCCTTCTGCTCTTGTTCTGAGAACATTCCTGAGGCTAAATGAAAAAGCAACAGACTAATTTCTTTGGTGGAGAAAACTTCAAGACAACATAATGTTGAATCTGTGTCATGGCTGCTACCGATAATGCTTATGCAGGACTTAAACGAAAAAGAGCAAGTTTTATAAAGAATTATAAAATACACAGTTTGGAAAGAAAAGGAGCCCAAGGAAGCTTAACGTTACAGTCGAGGCATGTGCTGGGAGAGGGGCTGCAATTTATAAGGAGATAAATGCCATTGAGGAGAGGCCTGCTCTGCATTGGAACTAAGAGAAGGGGGCTGGGGGTGGAGCCAAGACCCCACCCAACTAAGCTTCTAACTTATGAAAAAGAGCTCAGAGTGGGTTTTTTTTTTCCCTCCCAGAAAGCAACTGAAGGAAAGCCCTACTGCTAATGTGATTCAAGGAGCCAGGGAGTGTCGCAAACTGGCAGCCAGACTCCAGAGTGCCATTGGTGTGTGCTGCATTTAGAGGCATAATGGGGTTGTAGATTCTTCCTTGCAGCTCCAGAGAGCGCTAAGATCAAGCAGCCTGTGGCAAGGAAGTCTCTGGATGAAGGCCCTAGGAGTCCAGTGTGCAAAACCAAGAATGTGAAGCCTGAGTTGGTCACAGTGGAGACTTCAAGATGTTGAAGATGCAGGAGACATGACATGTCTTTAAAGAAGCATTCCACGTGGAGACTGGAATCAGATCAAGAGAGAAGGGTGTGCAGCAGGCAGCAAAGCGGGACTTTGAGGAGTTGGAACTTGCCCAGCTGAGTTTTGGTCTTGCATTGATTTAGTATTTCCTCATGATCCCCTGATTACTCCTCTTTGGAATGGTAATGAATATTCTATGTCATTATATGTTAGAAGTATATAATTTTTAAAAATTTTTATAGGGGGTTACAATTGAGTTTGCTCTGAGCCTCAGAAGAGACTTTGGAATTTTAAACAGTGTTGGAAGTATGTGAGACTATGGAAGCCGTTTTAGTCTGTGTTCTATTGCCATGAAGAGACACTGTGACCATGAACTCCTATAAATCGAAGCATTTAATTGAGGCTGGCTTACAGTTTCAGAGGTTTAGTCCATTACATGGCAGGAAGCATGGCTGAACACAGGCAGACATGGCTGGAGAAGTAGCTGAGAGTTCTACAGATCTCCAGGCAGCAGGAAGAGAGAGGCACTAGGCCTGGCTTGGGGCTTTTGAAATCTCAAAGTCCACCCCTAGTGACAGACTTTCTCCAACAAGGCCACACACCTGCTCCAATAAAGCCACATCTCCTAATCTTTCCCAAGGAGTGCCACTTCTTGATGACTAAAATATTCAGACATATGAGTCTATGGGGACCACTCTTATTCAAACCTCAGGGACTGTCTTAGTCAGGGTTTTACTGCTGTGAACAGACACCATGGCCAATGCAAGTCTTATAAAGGACAACATTTAATGGGGCTGGCTTACAGGCTCAGAGTTTCAGTTCATTATCATACAGGTGACAACACGGCAGCATCTGGGCAGGCAAGGTGCAGGAGGAGCTGAGAGTTCTACAGCTTCATCTGAAGGCTGCTAGCAGAATACTGGCTTCCAGGCAGCTAGGATGAAAGTCTTATAGCCCACACCCACAGTGACACACCCACTCCAACAAGGCCACACCTCCAAATAGTGGCACTCTCTCTGCCAAGCATATTCAAACCATGACTCGGACCTTGGAAACTGAACTAAATGCATTTTGCATTATGGTATCACCATGAGTCTATGGTAGCCAGGGAGAGGGTTGTGGTGATTTGAATAAGATGTGCCTCGTAAGTCTTGGGCGTCTGAACACTTGGGTCTCAGTTTGTGGTGCTGTTGGGGAAGGCTTAGGAGATTCAGCCTTGCTGGAGGAAGTCTGTCACTGGGTAGGCTTTGAGAGTATACAACTTTGTTTTATTTCTAGCATTCTCTCTCTGCTTTGTGCTTGAGGTTGAGCTGTGATCTCTCAACTTCCTGCTTCTGCCACCAAGGCTGCAGCTCAATGCTGTATCTCCCTATCATGATGGGCCCTATCCCTCTGGAACCATAAGAATTCCGGCGCCAGTTCTTGTCCCTGCCCGAGCTGCTGCTCTGGTCTTCAGGTCAGGGTCTAGCAAGAGAGAGAGTGGGGATGGAGGGGAAGAAACAAGAAGAATGGAGACAAGACAGGTTCTGATCAAGTCTCACTTATTGAAGGGAGATCCGGGGTATTTATATGCTTTGCCACATGCCTTGTAGGCATGGATACCATGTGCACCTTGTGACTGGGGGCACTAAACAGTAAAACAAGATATGTGGGAAAAACAAGATATTTATCAGAGTGTGCTCAGCTGTTGTAGGCTGTTGAAAACAAGTCTCTTGTCAGGGTATATGGCTCGGGATGACTGCGAAGATGATAGTCACTTTAGTTGGCTACCAACAGGTTCTCACTTTGCCACCCTGACACTTCCTTAGACTTTTGTAATTGGAAAGTCTTGAAGGCAGCGAACCTTATCTAAAGGACTTCAGACTCATGTGAGAGACTTCTTCCTTACTGCCCCAAATGGGACAATTTGAGCTTCAGCACTGTGGTAGATTGAAACTCATTAAATATATTTACGCTTACAAATACATAATGATATTAAAAAGTAACTAAGCCCTAGCTCAGTGGTGGGTGGAAAACATCTGTAATTCCAACATTTGGGAATCTGAGGCAGGAGGATCATGTGCCAGGTGTGAGACCATCCTGGTCTACTTATTGAGACGTTGCCTTAAAAGAAAGAAAGAAAAGAGAAACAAAGCCCAGTACATATCTTTGTAAGGATAATAACCAAATGTGTTATCTATCAGTAAATTAAAAGGAAAAAAATATTTATCCAGCTCTTTTTGTGTGAGTTTACCTCAGGGTAGGTAACCGAGTAGATAAGATAAAAGTATTTGGCTAATAAATAAAAAGAAAATTATTATTGCAACCTTCAAACATTAATGAGTGTAGGAATTGTGTGTTCACTGCTAAACCTAAAGAAGAAAACAAAGCCAAGGCAAGGAAGATGGCTCAGCTGACAAAGCATTTGCTGTGGAAACACAAAGACCCAGGTTTAGACCCCAAGTGCTATACTGGCTGGTTTTGTTTTTCAACCTGACACAATCTAGAGTCATCACAGAGAAAGGAGCCTCAGTTGAGGCAATGCCTCCATGAGATCCTTGCATCGTATCAGTTGTAAAGTATTTTCTCAATTGGTGATCAATGGGGGAAAGGGTAGCCCATTGTGGGTGGTGCCATCCTTGGGCTGGTGGTCCTGGGTTCTATAAGAAGACAGGTTGAGCAAGCCATGGGGACCAAGCCAATAATCTCTACTCCTCCATGGGCTCTGCATCAGCTCCTGCCTCCAGTTTCCAGCCCTGCTTGAGTTCCTGTCCTGACTTCTCCAATGATGGACTATGATCTGGAAGTGTAAGCCAAATAAACCCTTTCCTCCCCAACTTGCTTTTTGGACATGGTGTTTCATGGCAGTAATAAAAACCCTAAGACAAGCACCTAGGTAAAAAGATGGGTTTGGCAGTATTCACCTGTAAACCCATTACTGGAGACACAAAGACAGAAGGGTTCCCGGGGGCTTGCTGGTTAGGCAGTAGACCTAAATCCAAAAGCTTTGGGATCAGTAAGATAACCTGTCCCCCAAAATATGGAGGATGACTAGGTGGTGGTGGCACATGCCTCCCAGCACTTGGGAGGCAGAGGCAGGTGGATTTCTGAGTTCGAGGCCAGCCTGGTCTACAGAGTTAGTTCCAGGACAGCCAGAACTACACAGAGAAACCCTAAATTGGAAAAAAAAATGATACAAACCAAAACCAATAGAAAGTGTTAGGAAAATATACCCAATGTTAGCCTTTGGGTTCCATGTGTGCATACACATGTACTGGCACACACAGGTGTACATGCACATCACACTACACTACCACCACCCGAACACAAGCACACCAGCAAAATCCAGATGTCTTGTGTCTTGTGTCTTTTGGTGAAAAGACACATCACCACTGACAATCTTACCAAAAGGTAGCAAACCTCAGTCTGATGAAGTCGGGATCAGCTGCCAGTTTGCAATTAGCACCATGCCTAGATCATGTTGAGTGCGCAGTTCTTACTCTGGGAAACTCAAGTTCTTCAACAGATTAATCATAAGAAAAAGCTAAAGACACACCAAGTTAAATAAACGGGTAAAATGCAGCCTTGGAAGATATAACTGATTAAGAAGCTAACAAGGGCTGGAGAGATGCTCAGAGGTTAAACGTGCGGTCAGTCTTCTCCTGCAGAGCACTGAAGAGTGTCCCCAGCACCCACATCAGGCACCTGCAGATGTGGTAACCCCAGAGCCATAGGCTCTGTGTTTCACTACACAGTTCAGGGACCTACCTCAGCCACTCAGGCTCCAGGATTACTGAGATGTGTGCCGTCAAAGCGGTGCAGAGCTGTTTCGCTTGATCTGGGTCGTGGTTGCAGGATGATCCCTTTATAGCTTTGTCTTTGATAGTCTTTACAAGCGAAAGAACCAAGCCAAACTAAAACTAAACAATCCCAAAGGAAACTGTGAAATATTTCATATTAAGTTTAAGCAAAATGTAAGGTAAGTCCCAAACCATCTTTTAAGAGGACTTTGAAGGCATCTCCCAAATTGTTGTGAGAAATGTCATACACAGCAAAGGGAAGATGTCAGAGAAACCATGGACCGGTGGTTCAGAACTGAAACGGCTGGAAAAGCATCCCACAGAGACCCTCCCAGCTCTGAAACTTTAGTTCACCTGACATCATTTTATAGATTAGAAAACGGGACACCAGAGTCAACCAGACCTTAACAGCCTACAGGGCCAGCTCTATCAGAACCAGATGTAAAATTCAGTTCTCCCCTTCTGGGACTTTCTCATGACAAAATCCAGAAAGAGGATGCTTCAAAGAACATCAAGGTTGGATTTTCTTTGGAGAAAGTAGACTCAGAAACTGTTCTAGGATGGGGTCTGGCTACCCTGAGTGGTTGGCTGGGATATACTGGGATCAGCCTGCAGTTATTTTTTTCTCACTGTCCTGTCTGCCTTCAATAGTCTCTCCTATCCTGCTCCTTCTGCCCTTCTGAGGGTCTAGATCCTTCTCAGTAAGTGGTTTCAGTTCAAACTTGCACATTTCAGATTTCCTAGTAATTGCATGTTCAACATTGCTGGCATCATCTTAGTTAAGAAAATCTAATCAGTGAATGTTAAGTAACTTGTCCAAAAGTTTGTAGCTAGAAGCCAATAAAGTCAACTCCAGAATTTAAATTTTAAATGGCTATACTATCCTGCCTATGCAATTTTGTGTGTGTGTGTGTGTGTGTGTGTGTGTGTGTGTGTGTGTATGTGTTTTGTCATTAATAGAAAAGAAACTGCATGTAATGTAATTTTGAAAGTTAAGTCTTTCAGGAAACTTTATAAAAAATGTTTCGTCTTCTCTCTCTCTCTCTCTCTCTCTCTCTCTCTCTCTCTCTCTCTGTGTGTGTGTGTGTGTGTGTCTGTGTGTGTGTGTGTGTGTGTGTCTGTGTGTGTGTGTGTGTGTGTGTGTGTGTGTGTGTGTGTGTGCATGCGAGCGCTGATTGGTCTGGTGCTGTTAACAGCTTTATCAGTGAGAAAGAAAATTAATTTTCTAATGAGTGATACTCTTTTGCCTGTAGTGAGAGTTCTCTCTAAGAGATGCAAAAGTAAAATTCAAAAGCCAGGAGCACCACTGCTACGTGGCTCGGACTAGGAAGGACCTGGGGCGATCTGGGGTTGGGACAGTCTGGACCAGGTCGGACGCTGGAGATCCCGGCAGGAGTGGGCGTGGCGGCTGGGTGGCAGGTCCAGTCCTGGAGCTCCATGCAAATGACATGCAAATAAGCGCGTGGAAGTTGCAGCGCCTTGAGCCTTTCCAGTCCACAGAGCCGCGCTGCCGCCCGCCCGGCTCGGTTCGCTCCTGACTGTCCGTCGCTCGCCGCCGCGCAGGGTCGCTACCGCGGCGCTCGCTGCCCATCCAGTCCCCGAGGCGCCCGTCCGACCGGCCGCGGAACCCGACGCCTGCGGCTGCGCGTCGCCGCGCGGGTGAGTGAGCCTGCCCGCGCTTTTGTCCTGCGGCGGTCACCCTGTTCCTGGTGGGAAGGGCTCCTAAGAGCGGCAAGAGTTGGGGAGTGAGGGGGACACTAGCTTCAAAAGGATGACTCCTCCCCCACCCTGGCTGGCCTTTGCAGAGGGCTTGATGACCGCCGGGTTCCCCCGCCTCCACCCACCAGTGTGATGCTGGGACGTGGACGGTTCGCTCTCTCGCACCGTACAGAGCCCGCCGCACTTCGCCTTCCTTCGGGTTAACCAGTTGCCTTTCTGAGGGACTTTGTTAGCGATGCCTGCTGTAGGGAAGTCTGATAGTTTGATCTCCAGGAGTGGCTTAGATAGTATGCTCCTCTCTGTATGTTGGGGATCTGAAACTCTTCAAAACCCAAAGAACATAGTTTCTAAGACTGGCGCGGCAGATGGGAAGACACTGTTGGGGAGAATGGTTGGGCTTTCTTCTTCTCCTTCTCCTCCTTCTCCTTCTTCTTCTTCTTATAAAATTGAGGTGGAAATATTTTGTTGTATCATAAAGAGAAAGACCCCGCTCCATTGGGGTCTGAAGGGAATACACTTAGCTATTGTGCTTTCAGGGAGCTGGGTGAGGGCGAGGATGCACTCGGACAGCGGACATGGTGCTGGAGCACAGGGAGCTGGCTCACCATCTCGTTGCTCAAGTGCGAAGAATGGGGTATATGAATTTCCCCTTCTCCGCAGCCCCTCCTACCTCAGCTTTCCAGTGCCTGCTTGAGAGCTACTTCCCTTTCCCAGTGATGCGGATTCCCTGGAAGAATCTTTGCTTGTTGTTAAAATGCACAACTCTACTCTAAAGCTTCAGGTATCCACACACCAGTCTCTGGGGGGAAGTGTGAGGTTGCTGTGATCCGTGTTCCTAAAACCTTTCCTGTCCTTCCCCTCAGCTACCCTTTTCTTGTCTGTCAAATTCTTGACCTTTGCAACTGTTTTCCACTGTCTTCCCTGTCTCTTCCCTTCTCTATTCTGGACCAGAAAGAACTGTGGAGGGCGAGGCCTTGACTTCTGTGCCCTAGATTAGTCAAATGGTTCTGCCTGTGTCCAGGGTGAGTTTGTCCCAGTGTTCCCATCCTCGGGGTCCAAGGACCTGAGCTAAGGCTAGAAGGAACCTTCTTGAACACTTGGGTCTGAGTGGGAGAATGGTTGTACTCTGGGAACAACCCATCTGGATACAAGGGAGCCTTTGTGTCAAGATGAAGGGATCATACAACGCTAGGCATGAGCTTGCAGAAACACCCTACTGTGCTAAAGGTTTGTACTAGCCACTCTTAAGTCGTGTGTGTATGTGTGTGTGTGTGTGTGTGTGTGTGTGTAAAAGGGGGGTACTGGGGTGGCACTATGGTTGGCCAATGGAGGAGGAGGGTAGCTGGGTTAGGGGTAAGGGTACACTTGGGACATGACAGAGCTCAGGTCCTCAGAGTGGCTTTTGTGTGTGTGAGACACCTTCATACGGTAACTGTTTCCCAGGGGCTAGATCTCAGAGAACATGTATGAAATCAGGATTTTGGGATATTGCTGATCTAACTAGTAAGACCAGGTAGGCCTACCTGGAACACAGCAGACAGGCAGCTGCAGTCACTACAGAGCAGGGAGGAGTCTTCAAAGAAGGCTTGTCTGGCTCCAGGTATATATAGTCACAGGTCACAGGTCACAGGCCTTTGCAAGGTACATGGTAGAAGAAGTGTTGGTCCTGACTACTAGGTCTCTTCAGTGCATTCTCTGGGAACACCAAGGACTCACTGTCAAGAAACACCCCTTGATTTTTTTTCCCTTCAAAGTATAAGATGAATGGCTATACATCTTTATTTAGTCCCATTTTTCCCTGTGAAATACACTTAGTTGGTTTGTTCTTTTTTTGTTAAAGAGACTTACACAGTGGGGATTTGAGAATGAGGCATCAAGGCTAACCTAGGAGTCTCCTTTAGTCTCCTTCTGAGAAAAACGTTTTGCAATGCACACATATTATTCGCTCGTAAAAGCTTCCTATTGGCCAAGAGTAGTACCACATGCTTTTAATCCCAGCACTCAGGAGGCAGAAGCAGGAGGATCTCTGTGAGTTCAGAGGCTAGCCTAGTCAGCAAAGCAAGTTTTAGGATAGCCAAAACTACATAGAGAGACCTGCTAAAACAAAACAAGCCACCAAGACAAACAAATAAGCAACAACCCTCTGTTCTGCAAAGCTAGTGAAATTTAGAGAACAATACTGCACAAAGTTTTCCAACAAAAGAGACATTCAATGTCGAGCAATTAAAAATGTTTTGAGATTATAATTAAATTTTCCCTTTCCCTCTCCTTACTCTAAATAGTCCCCACTTTTCTCTCCTTCAAATTTATAGCCTCTTTTTTCATGAATTGTCATTTGATACATACAATATATATGCATATATACATATGCACATACACACACACACACACACACACAAAACCCGTTGAGCCAGTCCCTGTCCTCCACCTCTGGCCAACAAGGGGTATGCACAGAGGACAAGAGGTGGGGCTATTTGCTTGGAAGACTTACACACATGAATGCTTGGGTCCCAGTAGGATCAATTGGTTGTCATGGGGGCTCAGAACCAAGGAATCATCAAGCAGTCATCCAGTCTGAGGACAGAGCAATGTCACTGCAGTGAGCCCGGGCGTCACGTGACTTCTTTCCTTTCCCTTTGCTTTCTCCGCCTCCTGTTCTACCGGAGTGGTGGGGTGCCAGGCAGCAGCCTGCCTGTCCATCACATCTCTCCCATGTCTCCCATGTCTCCCATGTCTCCCATTTTGCGGTTGCCTCTCATTATTTCGATTTGAAGTTTAGTTGCCAACTTCTTCCTCCAGGTAAAGCTAACAGGGTGAGTAAGTGCAGCTCTTACATGTCAGGACTGTTGGACCTAGTTTGTCAGCACAGACCGGGAGGTCATCCCTCCTGCCTTGGTACCTGTACCTCAGATGCCAGGCTGTAGCACTTGAACATTGTGGCATGACAGCCAGCCTAGTAGGGCTGGGGCACAGGCGGAGTCAGCAGGAATTGCTGCTTGAACAAGCTCAAGGACTGAGGGAGGCTGACTTTTCAGATGCTTCCTGGGATCTTCTTTTCAGTGCCCTCCTGCTCACTGTCCCTGGGTGTCTGAGGGTGAATGCTCACAATGGGAACCCCACTAGGGAGCTCTGGGAATTTTTGTGTAGATCCAGCTTCTCAAATTTCCCAGTGCTGTCCCATCCCCCACTCCTGGTAGGTCTGTGCCCTCCCTTCCATTCTGCCCACCCCAGCTCTGCTCCTCCCTCCTGGGTCTTGAGTGCAGAGCCCTCTGGAGACCCAAAGCCCCCAGGACAAAGGAAAGGGGATGAGGAGAGGATTTCCCTTTCTTTCAGATCCGCAGCTTGATTTTCCCCCTAGCTCTGGGCCCTCAGATCTAATGTTAATTTGTTAAGCCAGGGCCTTATAAATTGCTTCTCATAATCGTCAGGGAACACTGGTAATTTGGGCACATATTGAGGTGAAAAAAATGTAGCTGTGTATCTTTTGTTTCCAGAAATTAATGGTTCTTTTGGTTGTTGTTGTTAAAGTACAGACAGTTCTTCAGAAAACTCGCAGGAGGCAGGTGAATTTTGAACTTTAACCATACATTCAGATCTGTCCTGTCTTGTTTACTGGCTGGGTATAGTTCTCGGGTATAGTACTAAAACTCTGTGAGCTGCTTGTAGTGTCTTTATCTGGCATGAAAGGGCAGTTTTAAAAATTAAATTGTCAGGATTGTCATAATTCAGTCAGTGAAGTGCTTGCCTCACAAGTGTGAAAACTTGACTTTCATTTCCAGAAGCCAGGTTAAAAAACAGCCTTCGTGGTACAGGCTCATAATCTCAGCACTGGGGAGACAGAGACTGGAGAACCCTCGGGCTCATGGCTAGCCTGCCTAGAAGCCAGCCACCTACTAGGCCATCTTCAGGTCTATGAGAATCTTTACCTCAAAATACAAGGCCGATGGCTCCTGAGAAGAGACACCTAGAGTTGACTTTTAGCTTCCACATATATGCATGTGCGCCAACACATGTTCACTCCACATACGTGCATAACTGCTGAATGGAAAAAAGAGAAATTATTATTATAACATATTGAGCAGCGTTCATCATGTCCATGGAATAACTAGCTGTAAATGAATCAGCAAACATAATTAGATATCTATTCTCCACCTCGTTGTGTGGATGAGTATTAAAGCATTAAAGTGTTAAAGTATTGAAGGGTCTTAGGCCTTTTAGACTTGGGTCTGTATGAGGAAACAGTTGCCATGGATGAAATAAACAGAAAACAGGAAGGGCACAGAATTTCAAAGGGCGTAAGGTGGCAAGAAATTCAGGGCCTTCAGTGGTGGGGAAGGCCTCAGACATGCGGAAGAGAGCAGGGTGGATGTTTGCCAGGAGAGAGGGGGCGGGAACACTTGGCTCCTTTTCAGCTGGAACCTGGTGGGTCACCTTTGACCCTGTGGTGTTCTCCCAACCATGCATGTCTGTTTCTCCTGAGATTTATTTTGTGAATGGTTTTCATTTTCTGGGCTTGTTTTCTTTCTGTCCAGACTATTCCAGGAGTGAATTCAATTTTATACCGAATCAAAAATAATGAGAAGGATCTCTGGCTTCAGCAAAGGCTCGGTCCCATGGAAGTCTGTTGGTTTCTGAAGGCTCTGACTCTCTTATCATGCTTTGTTTATTGTCGTCCATTTTCTTGCTCTAAGCTGCAGGGCATTGGACGAGTGGAGACATACCCACCTGACCTTGCATGAGCAAGGAGGCGTAAGAAGCACCGTGGTGGAATGATAATCACCCACACTGTTTATCTCCTATCTGCTGATAGATGACAGTGATGGGGTGGGACTATCAATGTCCTCTCCTAAACCAGAGGAACGGGTACAAACTGGCCCTATTATCTATTTCAGTTGGAGCCATAGAGTCCTTAAACGTCATCCTCTTTATTTTTCTTTATTTTAAATGGTTATTAGCTTTTATGGATGTGGGTGTTTTGTCTGCATGTGTCTATATATTGAATGCATGCAGTGCCCATGGAGGCCAGAAGAGGGCATCGGATTCCCAGAACTGGAGTTAGAGATGGTTGTTAGCCACTAAGTTGGTGCTGGGATTGAAATCAGGTCCTCTGGAAGAGCAGCCAATGCTCTTAATGCCTGAGCCACCTCTCTGGCCTCTGCTTTAAATCTTAAAGCACAGTCTGACTATGCCACCCCGTTTTCAGAAACCTCTGCTGGTCTGGTCCCTAGGAATAATCTCACCTAGAAATTCAGAAGCACCCCACCCTACACCACTCCCCTGTCTCTCTCCAAATCTACATACTCATTGCTTTGTCCTGCAACAGCCTTCACCTGGTGTATACGTCCATGGCTCTCTAGTGCATTTTCTTCTGGAACATTCTCCACATGTCTCTTTGCCTGTTAAATTCTTCTATCCTTGCCTGTTTGTTCAAGAAATGAGTTGAGTTTCTAACTCTTGACCCCAATGGAGGTTGCCTTTGACCTCAGCTCCAGCATCTGGAACAATCTGTTCTTGAAGAATTTAAGGTGACATGTCATATATTATTGTGGAATGCTTTAATATTTTACTTGATTTTTTTTCATGGTAAAAATTTATAACAACTTTGGAAAATCTTCTAGGGAACGGTGTGGTGATGTCTATTCCTTACAGCAGGATTTCAAAGCTGTACAATAATGTTTCCCTTCTAGTCCAGGTGGCTCTGTGGGTCTAGGGACTCTCTGATGTTTGTTTGTCTTATTTATGGTTTTGTTTTGTTTTGTTTTGTTTTGTTTTTCCCCACAAATCTCCCTGGATGATTCTGAGAGCAGCCAAAGATGGGACTCCATCCTGTTTGGGTTTTTTTTCATGATGTATTGTTTCTTTGATTGGTGTATTAGCAATAATTCTTCAGAACGAACAAATCAACTCTGGCTAGGTAAAAAGAAAGAAGGGAGGAAGGGAGGGAAGGAGAGGCAGAAGGAAGGGGTGGGGATAGAAGCTGTGTAGTAGCGTTGTGTAGTTTCTCAGGAAACAAGCATCTCCTCTGATGTACACGTTCTCAACAGTGTCCAAGTGTTTTGTTCATAGAGTTGCATACTCGTCTCTTCATCACTGGTACAACTGAGTATAAAGATCCTTCAGAACTGTGTTGTCAGAGTTACACCTGATTTTGAGATGAAATGCTGGTTTTTACAATCAGTATTCATGAGTTCTGAATGTTGGTCAATCCTTGTTCTGAGACAGACACTTGGTCAAGATGTAGATCTGTTGCTGTTTTGTTTGTCTTTAGAGTATGTTGTCTCTGACTGTGTGGTATTTTATCTTGGGTTTTTGCATCTGTGTCTCAAGTGAGACAGATATATTGTTTTTGCTTTCTCTGCCCAGTCGTGTATAAGCCTCGGATTTCTGACACCCTCACATCTTTGGAATGAATAGAACCACTCTCAAAGATACTAAAAGATGCTATAATTTCTCTACATTTCTTCTCTCTCACCTGAACCCTTTCTCTTTCTGAATTTAGATGTCCCACCTTCCTGGGTTTGGTTTTTCTGCAAATAAGTCAATAATCTTGCTAAAAATTGATGTCCTGAAAATTAACCAGAGACTTTGGAAAAAAATCAATCATCAGTACTTATGTTATTTTCTCATTGTGATAAAATATCTAGAAAAATCATCTTAAAGAAGGAAGGGTTTAATTTGGTTTCTGGTCTGAGAAGGCACAGTCTGTCCTAATGGAGGGTATGGCTGAGTTCTTGTGTCTCTGTGTAGCTGTGACCTCAGTGAAGTGAGGCCTGGCTTTACACCTTGGCAGGTCAAAAGACAGAACACTTAGCTACGGACACTCAAACCTCGCTAGCCTAGAACTGATGGCTTCTAAAATCCTCTTAACAATGTCTGTCTTGTAGGGCAGGAGACTTTAATTTTCGATCAAGTCCCATTAATCTTAAAAATGTATCGTGCTTTCGGTGCTGAAGCTAGGGTATCTAATTTACATGATGTGAGTTTCTTAAGATTTTCTTAATATATTTTACGGTTTCTATAAATATAATGCAGGGAGCTTTTCTATTGCCCCCCCCTTTTTCTCCCAGATAATTGATGGAGGCCTGGTATATTTATTAATGAGCTTCTTGCACTGTAGCTGGGCAGATACTCATCTATTTTAACCCACTTAACCCTACAGCCATGTGCCCCATTACTCGCCAACTCTTGCCCTGGCTGCTTCTGCTCTGTCAGTGTCCTCATGGCGACTCCCCTGGCTACCTGCTCATTGCCAATGCCTTATGGTGACTTTTCTCTCTCACCTGAGCCCCTCGGATTTCTTTCTGGATGCAGAAGTCCCACCTTCTCCTCTCCCGTCCAGCTATTGGCTGAATCAGCTCTTTATTGACCAATCAGAAAAAGAAAAATACTGAGTCAAGAAATGCTTCATAATAATGAAAATAACAAGATCCAGACTGTACCCAGATCTCAGGGTACAGAGATCAGCATCTGAATACACTGTGAGCAGAACCATCCCCTAACAAGTTCCAGGTTCCCATTTAAGTTTGCTGTGGTTTGGTTTGGAGTCAGCTGTTGTACTTACTTCAAGACTGAGAATAGGAATGTCTAGTTGTCTACTGTAATGAAAAACTGCCCCTCCCTGTTGTACCTTTGTTGAAAGTCAATTGAGCATGTGTGCGTGTGTGGGTCAGCTGAGTATTTCCTACTGCTGTGTTTATCTTAGCCGTGATACGGTATCAAAGCCTTTGTATCTTTATTAGATCTTTTAAAATCAAGAAGTTGATTCAGCTTACTTCCTTCTCAGAGTTGTTGAGTGATTCTAAAACTTTTGCTGTTCAGATAAATTTTAGGACTATCATCTGGATGTGTACATTAAAATCTTGCTGGAAGTTTTGTTGTTGAAGGGTTGGTCGGTTGGTTGGTTGGTTGGTTTTTGTTTTGTCTCTTTCTGAGACAGGATTTCTTTATACTCTCGTAACTACACCTAGAGAGAAGCATCTGGGCATTGTGTAGATTAAGGTTAGCCTCTAAGAATGTTTGAGGGGTTGTTCTGAATTTATTTATTTATTTATTTATTTATTTATTTATTTATTTTATTTTTTTGGTTTTTCGAGACAGAGTTTCTCTGTGTAGCCCTGGCTGTCCTGGAACTCACTCTGTAGACCAGGCTGGCCTCGAACTCAGAAATCTGCCTGCCTCTGACTCCCAAGTGCTGGGATTAAAGGCGGGCACCACCACCTCCCGGCCTGAATTTATTTTCTCTCTCTCTCTCTCTCTCTCTCTCTCTCTCTCTCTCTCTCTCTCTCTTTCTCTCTCTGTGTATGTGTACATGTGCATGGGTACCTGTGGAAGCCAGAAGAAGGCAATAGATCCCCCGAAGCTGGAGTTACATGTGTTTGTGAGCTGCCCAGTGTGACTCGAGGAAACTAAACTTGGTCCTTTGCCAGGGAAACAAGCACTCTTAACCAATGGGCTATCTCCTCTGTCTTGAGATTGTCTCGATTTTGTTCATTGATATGGAAGATCTATTTTCTTACTGTGGGTGGGGTCATTCCTTTGGCAGCAGGTTCTGGACTGATTAAAATGGAGACAAGCTAGGTACTGGCATGCATTTGTTCATGCGTTACTCTGTGCTGTTGACTGTGGATGTGACAGGACCTGTTGCTTCAGTTTCCTGCTTCAGTTCCCTGCCGCTTCTCAGAGATGGGCTGTAACCTGCCATGGTGAGCCGAAAAACCCCTTCCGCTTTTAAGCTGCTTTTGTCAGGGTTTATCACAGCGACAGAAAAGTAGACCACAGGTCTTTATTGCTCAACCCAGGCTAGCCTGCAATTCACTGTGCAGATCAAGGCTCCAGTGTGCAGCAGGCCTCCTGGCTCTGCTGCTGCAGGTGTGCACCAGCTTGCCTACTTCGCAAGTGTGTGAGCTTTTGATCCGTAGTGTTTTCACATTAAAGAGAACTTACATCTTGATGGTGTGTGCGTGTGCGTGCGTGTGTGTGCGTGCGTGTGTGCGTGCGTGCGTGCGTACGTGTGTGTGTGTGTGATATGAATGTGTGTAGTATACACATTAGCCTTCTCTCTCTAATGATTTGTGTATTGTATGATTTCTTCCCCAGTGTTCTTTATTTTTTATCATATAAATAAATGTTGACTGTACTTTGTTAGATTCTAGACTTATGCAGTGTATGTTTTTGGTATAATTTTAAAATATAACTTTTAGTAAAATCTTAATTTCAGATTAGTTATTGCTATTATTTATAATTACAATAATTTATTTTAACAGAATTTTAAAGATTTAAAGTTTGGCAAATACACACACACACACACACACACACACACACACACACACACATAAAATTCAGGGATCTAATATAACTGGTACTTAATTACAGTTAACTGACAAATACAAATGTTTAATTTGCCTAGTCTTAAAGCCTAAGATATAGAATCAAGATTAAGCTTTTTTTACTTCTCTGCCTCTAAAGTGTTTCTCTGGGCATTCTTTTTAGAGTTGATGTTTTTGTTTTTATTTTTGTTTTTGTTTTTTGGTAATTGATCTTGAATTATGTGATTGACCCTCTCTCTTTCTTTCTCTCTCTCTCCTTTTTTCTCTTTTCTCTTTTGGTTTTTCAAGACAGGGTTTTTCTGTGCAGCCCTGGATGTCCTGGAACTCACTCTGTAGACCAGGCTGGCCTCAAACTCACAGAGATCCTCCTTCCTTTCTGCCTTCTGAGTGCTGAGATTAAAGGTGTGTGCCATCACTGCCAGGCTATGTGACATTTAGGTCTATTAGCTAGTACTTTATTTGTAAATTCTAAGAGATTTTCATTGTAGATATATCATCTTTGATAAAGACAATTTTATTTCTTCTAATTCTGTGACTTGACTTTCATTGATTGGGTTTATGTGTTAGGATCTGCAGTCTTATGTTAAGCAGAAGTGATGGAAACACACACCACTGCCTTATTTTTCATCCCTGGGGCCAGGCATCTAGCCTTACATAATTTTGTACTGTGTTAGATATGGGACTTTTGTTCATGCCCTTTATAAGGTTGAGAAAGTTTGATTTTTTTCTTATATTGTTAAGAATCATTTTTAAAAATCACAAATGAATATTTCTTTCAAGTCCTTTTTTTGCGTCTGTTGAGAACGTCATACATTGCTTTTCTTTATTCTGTGAGTTGGCCAACCTTTCTGTAAAGGACCAGTGTGATCTTGTGATATTTAAGAAATATCTATTTTGCCTTTACCTCCAGTTTCTGGTAGATCAAACCTACAGATTTCCCGAGGGGCGGGCGTTAGAGCAGTGTCTGTAGTAGTTATTCAAAAGAAGTTGCAACTGGACTTCCTCCTTTACATAGATTCAGGCTGGGGCAGATTGTCAGGCGAACCAATTATGTAATTAAAAGATTGCTCCCCAACCTTCAGAGAGGAGAGAAACATTAATGGTTTAGTTAATGACCAATGGCAAAGAGGATATTTTAATCAATCATTTTGTGTAATGGATCCCCCATAAAAGCTTCTAAATCATGGGACGTGAACTACTTGTGGCTTGGCAGATCCTGACGTGGTTGAGTGTGTGCCTGGAGAGCATGCAGGCTCCCAGGCTGCTTCTCACATAGATGTCCTGTGTCTCCAAGCCACGAGGCCATTCCCACGTTGTATCCTTTATAGTAAACCTGCAAATGTCAGTAAACAGCGGTCCCGAATTCTTAGAGCAGTGTAGCAACTTAATGAGCCCGAGGAGGAAGTGTGTTTTGTTTTGCTTTTTAATAGCTGACCAGTCAGAATTACTGCAGGCCCTGGACTTGACTGGCATCTGACCATGGAGAGTGAATCTGTGAGCTGAGGGAGCAGCCTCAGGAAAATGGGATCAGACCTGAACTGAGGGGCAGGATCCCCGGCTGGTGTCTGGAGCCTCGGAGTCTCGGGTGGTGTGAGGACAATCCCCTGCTCCTGTACATTTGGTGTCAGTGTGTTGTGGGAGTCAAGAGCAAGCCATAGTAGCCACAGAGTCAGCATTGTAGGCTTGGGGACCTGTAAGGTTCTGGCACAACTACTTACTCAGG
This sequence comes from Rhabdomys pumilio, assembly GCA_030674055.1. NCBI lineage: Eukaryota > Metazoa > Chordata > Mammalia > Rodentia > Muridae > Rhabdomys > Rhabdomys pumilio. The sequence continues at coordinate 19,749,109 of JANHMN010000011.1, forward strand.
CCCTGTAGGTCTCTTACATTCATTCAGTGGCCCATGGCGGCCTCTATTGTGAGAAAACCACCAGAGACAATAAATACACAAGAGGGTAGAGCTGTGTTCAGTTATATTCACTTTAAAAATGGGCTTCAGGTTAGATTTGGCCTTTGGGTCACCCTTGATCCAGCCATGGTTTCTCCGAGTCCTGCCTTTGTCTGTTGGTTTGCTTGACTCTTAGTTGACTTGCCAGTGTTTGTACCAGCCCTGTGTCCTGGGAATGAACTTCATTGGTCACAGTGTGGTAGTATTTTTATTTGCTAGATTCAGCTCGCCGCCATTTGGTTGAGGGTGTTTTTTTGTGTCTACACTTGGGAAGTGTATGGATCTGGCTTTCTTGTGATATCCCTGTCTGATTTCAGTGGCGGGGTAAGCCAGGTTGAGTACTGTTCCCTCCCGATTTCTGAAAGGGTTGTGTATAAAATTGTTCTTATTACTGACGATTTGGGTAGGATTTGTTGGGGATGTTTTTAACTTTTGGTGGGATAGTTCTAACAAATTTAAAAAATAAATACAGAAAATCCTGTTTTACTCTTGTCCGGTTATCTGTTCATTCTCTGAGCCATTTGTCTGTCTTATCTAGGGTAGACTCTTGTGTTCACTTACTCTCCTTTTAAGCCCTTTAGGAGTCACATCGACACCTCATCCTTCATCCTGGTATTGTTGTCTGTATGTTCTTTTCTATCTCCATTAACCTGGTCCAAGCCGTCTTTTTTTGTTTGTTTGTTTATTCTTTGAAACACTTAGCTGTTGCTTTCATTGCTTTCCCCTGTGCTTTTCTGTGTAATTCCTTGGTTTCTTCTGTTACTTCTTCTGCTTTGTAGTCACTCTGTCTTTTCTCAGTGTTAAAGCAGCTGCTGAGACCACTGATCTGACACCTTTTTTTCTAGTGCTTGTGGGTTTTTCCTTTCTGGGTCAGGAGAGATGGGCAGCGGGTCACAGAGGTGTACAAGTAGTTTCCCACCTGTAGTCACATTTAATGGAGGTTTTAGTGATGACCTTTAGTGATGACAATCCAGGGATTCCCTATTCTGCCTTGGGTGAGGTCACAGGAAGGAAGATGACAGTGGCCGTTTTTCCTTCTGTCCCCAAAGGTGGAGGCCCCTGTGTCATTGCTCCAACCTGGTCTGTAGAAAATGGAAGAAGGAGCTGGAGCTGCGTTTTGGGTGACTAAAGGATTCTGTCTTGATGCTTTGGAGGAAGGGTGAGGGAAGTGTGTCAAGGACAGATGCTAAATATTCTGAGCTTCACAGGCCACTTTCTTTGCACCTTCTTCTACTTTAGCATGACAACAGTTATGTGAATACACAAGTGATAGGCAGGGATGTATTTTAACAATGTTTTCTTTTCAAGGAAAGACAACAGGAGTTTTCAGCAGGATTTTGGGGACCTGCTGTAAAGCATGGCAGCGTAATTTATCTTGATTATTTTCATCTGCGTAGCCAGGTAACTGAGTCCCGGAGATGAACATCACTGGTTTGGAACATCCTGGTCTATTCCGTAGCTCGTGAGCTGCTCAGCACAGGGCCACAACAGTGCCACCTCGTGTCTCCCACCAGCCGAGCATCTGTGACTGGAGGGAACTGCATGCTCCTGTGAAGTCTCTTTGCCTCAAAGTCTTTACAGACGTCGAGGCCTGCAGGAAATGGGGGTTGTTGAAAGAGTGGGACTCTGCAGCTCCAGACAGAGCTTTCCATTTTGGAAGCAATGCTCAAGCTTTGTCTGTGGGTCCTGCCCTCTCATTATGTTCCCTTTTCACTGAGGGGTGTGGTTAGCACCGTGAACATACACGTGGGCTTCCCAGCGCCAGCCTCATGCTGGCCTTCTGAGAGGGTTTCACTGGACCCTTTCCAGGGCTGACGTTCCCTTTAACACAAGGGTGTGCTGTGTGTGAGAGAAAAGGCAGAACATGGGAGCTAGGCCTGTTTGGGCTCCGAATGACCCTCGTGCTTGTACAGTCTAGCTCACTGGTGGAAGGGAGGATGCGGGTTGGTAGGATGAGTGTCTGGGGCTGCAAGTGAGATGGGTCAGCAGGTAAGGAGCACATGCTGCTAAAACTTTGTGACCTGAGCATAGTCCCTGGAACCCATAGTGTCCTCCTCAAAGTTGTTTTCTGACACACACACACACACACACACACACACACACACACACACTATTTTAAAAGGGAAGGGCTGAGGCTACTAAATCCAGTTCAACAACTTACTGGGTGAGTGACCCTGGGCATATAATTTAACAACTCTGAATTCCAGTTCAGTCATCTATAAAAGAAAGAGGCCGACAGCTTCCCAGCTTTGTTATCGGGTTTGCTTTAACCTCTGACCCGGGCTGGGGGAGGGGCAGGCAATGATGGACAAGAGTCTGCAGAGATCCACAAACATATTGGAAACCTGCAGGGAAAGCCGTCAGAACCGTGTTATAACTTGGACCAGTGGTTCACCTTTCTTGTTTCTGGCTACAAGGCCAAGTGTTGCCTCACCAAAGGCCAGAAACAGTGGGGCCAACCAGTCACGGACTGGAAGCTTCGAAACTGTGAGTCACAACTGTCCAGTTGATTGTGTTTGATATCGTGAAGGAGATCCACTAATTCAACCAGGATGTGGAAGTATAAGATGGTTACTTTCTCTCACACGAATAGAATGTGGACATACAAGATGGTTGCTTTTCTTCTCCTTGAGTATCTCTGGGCTGAAAGGTGACAGGTGTGACTCAGGGCCAGGTTTCTGAGTTGTCTGTAAACAGGGGTCACTGGGTATTGGTTTGGGCCTCCTGGCTTGTTACTCAGTAAAGTTCACTTGGTGGAGCTAGCTATGTACCTGATGAGATTTGGTGTCGCCGGGACTCCTGGATCTGACCACATACTTATTACCCTCATGAACTCCCACTGACAGAAGAACTGCCTGTGATCAGGAGTCTCTGCTTTCAGCCAAGGTCACAGTTCCCTGGGCACAGCTGTCTAGCTAGGAATGAGGACCTTACCTCTCCCACAGTAAGTCAGTGAGGTGAAGACACTTCTGTTTCTAGCCCACTCAGCCCACCCCAGCCTGGGGCCTCCTGCCCTTGTTCCCATGTTATAGATGATTGTCTGAGAGTTAAAGTTTCTTAATGTAATTTTTTTTTTACTTATTCACTTTACATCCCACTCACTGCCCTCCTCCCAGCCACTCCCTCCCACAACCCTTTCCCCTCCCTTTCCCCTTCTCATCTAAGCAGGTGGGGGCCCCATGGGTATTCCTTCACACTGGCACTTCAAGTCTCTTCAAGGCTAGGCACTTCCTCTCCCACTGAGGCCAGAGGAGGCAGCCCAGCTAGAAAAACATATTCCACACACAGGCAGCAGCTTTTGGGATAGCCCCCACTCTAGTTGTTTGGGACCCACGTGAAGACCGAGCTGCATTCTTCTACATGTAGACATCCAGTTAGTCCAGCACCATTTGTTGAAGATGCTTTCATGTTTCCATTGTGTGGTTTTGGCTTCTTTATCAAAAATCATCTGTCCATATCTGTGAGAGTTTATTTTTGGGTCTTCGATTCTATTGATCAATGTGTCTGTCTCTGTACCAATACCATGCAGTTTTTATCACTATTGCTCTTTAGTACAGCTTGAGGTCAGGATGGTGATTCTCCCAAAGTTCTTTTATTGTTCAGGATTGTTTTTGGCTATCCTGGGCTTTTTTTGTTTTTCTGTATGAAGTTGAGAATTGTTCTTTCAAGGTCAATAAAAAATTGTGTTGGAACTTTGATGGGGATTGCATTGAGTCTGTAGATTGCTTTTGGTAACATGGCCATTTTCACTACGTTAATCCTACCAGTCCATGAGCATGGGAGATCTTTCCATCTTCTGATATCTTCTTCACTTTCTTTCTACAAAGACTTGACGTTCTTGTCATACAGATCTTTCACTTGTTCATTTAGAGTCACACAAAGATATTTTATATTTATTTGTGGCTATTGGAAAGGGTGTTGTTTCCCTGCTTTCTTTCTTGGCCCGATTATCATTTGTATAAAGGAGGACTACTGATTTCTTTGAGTTAATTTTATATCCAGCCACTTTGCAGAAGGTGTTTATCAGCTGTAGTTCTCTCTGTTAGAATTTTTGGAGTCACTTATGTATACTATCATGTCCTCTGCAAATAGTGATACTTTTTCTTCCTTTCCAATTTGTATCTCCTCGATCTCCTTTAGTTGACTTATTGCTCTAGCTGGAACTTCAAGCACTATATTGAATAGATAAGGAGAGAGTGGTCAACCTAGCCTCGTCTTATCCCTGATTTTAGTGGAAATGCTTTAAGTTTCTCTCCAAGAGTTAAATGTTTAAAGATCAAATGGCCATGGTAGATCCATGACTCAAACTGAATAGTGGATGTAGAGTAATGGTCGTTTGTTATCTCTTTGCTGTAAGATCTTGAAGATTATCTATAAGGAAACAGGTAATGCTACTCCCCATTTGGCTTATGTGTGCGTTACAAGGATCCAACAATGTACATGGCCCACTTCCAATGTACTCGGCACACAGCAAGTGCTCATAAAATCTTGGGTATTATGGTGCTCTTTTAAAATTGTTCTACAATTAAGGCTTACTATTTTTATCCCACTATTATGAACAACACTACTGTGATTATCTTTATCCAAATGGTTTGTTTTCTCTGTTGTATCATTTCCTTGGGTTGCAGTCCAAGAAAAGCATTGGCAGGTGGAAAGGTACGGCCTTCCCTTTTGCTTTGATTCTGTGCTGTTAAACAGCTCTGATGTGGGATGGTTTGCTCAGAAGGCAGCTGTTGCTAGACACATTGGAGACTCAGTCCTAAGGTCTGTGGATACCAGATGGGAGCAGATAATGGGGAGAGAGCTGAAGAGAGGAAAGCTAGTTGGGGCCTGGAGTTTTCTGCCTCAGGCATTTCTGGCAAGAATTTACTCAAGAATTTACTTACCTTCAGGAGCTTTTCCTGGCCACACTCTCCACGATCCCAGCCTCACTGACTTTCATGTGCTCACTGACATATTTTCTTCTCCTTTTCAGCTCCTACCCAGAATGGATTTATTTTATTGACCTATTTATTATTATTATTATTTATCCTTTTCCCTCCTGCACAGTGAATTCACTGAAACAAATTTTTTAAAATACTTAAAAATGATGTTGATATATTATTTTATGCATGCAGGGATGTACGCTCATGCTTGCTGTCGTGTGCATGTACAGGTCAGAGGACAACTTGTGGTGGTTCCCTTCCTCCATCATGTGGGTCCTGGAGCCTGAACTCAGGTCTTTAGGCTTAGCAGCAAATGTCTTTACCTGCTGAGCCATCATGCTGGTCAGAGGCAAAGATTTTTGGTTTTTTTAGAGGCAAAGATTTAAAAAAAATATAACATTTTTATTTATTTTTTGAGAAACTCATACATAAATTATATATATAATATATAATTATATATGTATAATTATACACACACACACACACACACATATATATATATATATATATATATATATATATATATATTCCCTAATAGACCAGGGATATGCATAGCAAGCCCTAGTAGCCTCCAACAGGGGCCTACGCACCAACAAAGAGTAACACTCTTCAAAGATAATAGTGGCTTTGGCCCTTTTAAATTTTTACCACTCTTACCAAGTTTGCAACTCCTTCATTTATTCAGTATTCAACTCATACAAGATGTGTGCTAGTGCACAATATATATATATATATATATATATATATATATATATATATATATAGTCTATTCACCCCTCACTCCTCTGGTTAAACTTCTCTCAGATACCTTCTTTTCCCTTCCAACTTTGAGTTGCTGCTGTTGTTGTTTTTAAATAACGCACCAATTTGTGGTACCCATACACAAATAAGTATCTGGCCATCCACTGGAGCGTAGGTGATCTGCAAGGCCACATCCCTGAAGGAAACTGACTGTCCCTCTCCTCTCCCATCCACGCTGGATGTTGTCTAACATGGCCTTGCGCAGACAACCACAGCGGTTGTTATGCCCATGAGTGCAGCAGTACTGTCGTGTCCAGAAGACACTTCCCCAGTATTGCCCATCCTCCAGCTCTTACAGTTTTCTTCTCTTCTGAGGTTCCCTGAGCCCTGGGGAAGGGAATGTGATATAGATGTCCCATATATGACCTGGCACATATGACCGAGCACTCCACCAACATTCTGGGTCTCTGCACTTTGACCATTGAGGGAAAGGTCTATATACAATATTAAAATTGTGCTTTTTGTACGGCAGCCAGCACCAGCACAGTCTGTGTGAGTCGAATGTTGAGTAAATGAAGGTGTTGCAAACTTGGTAAGAGGGGTAAAAATTAAAAGAGCCAAAGCCGTTATTACCTTTTCAGGGTATTACTCTTTGTTGGTGCTTAGGCCCCTATTGGAGGCTACTAGGGCTTATATGACTATCCTTGGTCTATTAGGGAATGTTTTAAGTCTCCATTACTGGTAACAAGCTACCTCACACACAGTGGCCTATGCTCTAATTTGAAAAGAAGAGGGACGAGGTGGCTGGTGACTCAGATGGCTACAGGCTAGAATCATGTGAGATCTTCCTTACCACCTTCTAGGGTCTAAGGCTTGAAGGCCCTGCTAAGCAGGGAAGCTATCAGGGCATCACCTGCCTGAGGCCTGGGTTTCCTCACAGCATGGTGGCTGAGTTTCTGGAGGAGGTATTCCCACAGGGACACAATTACTCAGTGAAATCCATGTGAGCTTTGTGTTGTTTTGTTGCCCAGCCTTAGAGGTCTCACACTGTCACTTCCTCAGTAGTCTATTGGTCAGCACAGTTATGAGCCTGTTCACGTTCAAGGGACAGGAGCCAAAGCCCATCTATCACCTTCATGACATCTTCCTAACAGGACAGTTCTTCTCTACCTCCATCTTAGGTAATTGAGCTTCATTAGGACGGATCTGCCACGTTTATCTAACATGGAGAACCTTCCAGTTATCTGGCACATAATGAACACTCAGCAAGTGAGGGAATAGGGGGTATATGGCTTTCATGGATGCCTTATCGCAGTCTCTCTAGGATGGCCTTACACAGCTGTCACAAAGAGGTATGTGGTTAGTGCCAAATATAAATGACTGGACACGCGAGATGACTGAGTACAGCTTGGTTTCCCCAAGCACATGGTGATGAAATGTCGTCTTCATGGCCTTTGCAACCAACAGCTGCCATTTCCGGCTCCTGAACATCACCCGTTTTCACCACTTCCTGCCATCCATTCTCAGAAGCAGCACTAGAGTGTCTACCATGACGGCAGCACCTTCAGTGAACTCAGCCGCCCCCTGAGATGATCCTATGAGATGATGCTGTCACAGTATGGAGTGTGTGTCTTCCGACAGATATGTATTAAGGCTGTGATCTCCGGTGTGGCTGGCATCCTGCTACTTGCTGTAACAAAATACCCTCACAGAAACAACTTCAGGGAGAAAAGGGTTATTTTGGCTTGCAGTTTGAGTATATAGTCTATCACAGCGGGAAAGGCATGGAGGGCAGTGTGAGTGTGAAGCTGCTGTCCATGTAGAGTCAGGAGGCAGAGAGTTATGGATGCCTGCACTCAGCTGACTTCCACCTTTTTATGAAGCCCAGGACTCAAGCCCTGAGGATGCTGCAGATCTCGTTTGCCTGGGTCGTCCCATCTCAATTAACCCTGTCAAGATAATGGCTCACAATTGTGCCTCAAACAACCTTTTCCAGATAATCCTTCATGGATGTGTCTGAAGGCTTGTCTCTTTGGAGGTTCCAGATTTTCTCTAATTGACTACCAACACTAATTGACGCAGTCAGAAGGACAGTGGAACCTTTAAGAGGTAGGGCCTAGTGGGAGGTCCTTTGGTCACTGGACGTGTATCTTTGAAGGGGGCAGTGGGACTCCAGCCCCACTTTTTGCCCCCTTCTTCTCTTCATGACCATGAATTGAGTGAATTGTATCCGCCACGGACTCCTGCTGTGATATGCCTCCACAGGCCCAAAGCAATGAGGCCAACTGATTAAGGGCTGCCATCTTTAAAACTGTGAGCCAAAATAATCATTTTTCCTCTCTCTGTGTTGACTTTCCCAGGTGTTTGCTATAGAAACAGAAAACTGTTTGTGATGGTTAATATCAATCGTTAATATGCTGATTGTGATGGTTAATATCAGTCGTTAATATGCTGAGCTCTGGGATCTCTAGGCTTGGAGACAGGCCTCTGGGCCTGCCTGTGGAGGGTTATTTTGATTTGGTTAATTGATGTTTGAATATCTGACTGTTGTGGGTGGCACCTCTCTGAGGGCTGGGACTGTATACAACAGGAGACAGTAAACTGAGCACAAGCATTCCCCACTCTTCTTGACTGAACAGTGCAACCAGCTGCCTGGAGCTCTGCTGTTGTCACTTGCCCACCCTGATGGGTTGTGACTTCAAAATTTGAGCCGAGACACATACTTTCTCCCTTAAGTTGCTTTTGTCAGCTTTTCCCCCAACTCGCCAAGTATGGCAACAGAAAAAAAAATAACCAAAACACTAACACACAAATGGCTCCTGTTAGTACCCCATGTTTCAGATGGGGATTTAGAGCGACCTAGACATAAGGAGGCTGCTGCAGGCACTTCCTGGTGCACAGTTGGGAGAAATGTACATACAGTCTTACTCCAGAGCCACCTTGGAAGATCCCTGGAGCAGGTTGACTTGTGCCTCTTGGTACTCTTCTTTCAAATGTAAACCAGGAAGGGGGGTCATTGCCTGTCATGATTTTAATGTACAATGAGTTTCCTAGAAAGTTTACAGAAAATACTGCTCACTTTGTGTCTTGCTCTGGCCCCAGTTCAGCTAAAAGTATTAATTTTAGAAGAGGAGACATCAACACTTAACTGTTGTGTTCACTGACTAATTTGTACCATTTCAGGTCAAGCCTTAGGGATGGAAGCTCACTATGAGTCTTTTAACAGCTCATGGCAAGGCGGCAACATTTTAGCCTCAGACACAACAAATATCTTCAGACAAGGCTTTTTTTTTTTTCAGTGCCAAAATTTAACCAGCTGGAATTGTTTTCCATCCCAGTCAGTCTTTCTAGGTCAAGCAGTTTGCCTTTTATTGGGAAATCTGCATTTTAATGTATAGATAGAACGTTATGTCCTTGGCTCTAGGATACAAGAAATTTTGTTTTATTGTCTGAGTGTCGTAAGGGATCAGATACCAGCAAGTCTGAAATGTAGGATGGAGATGCAGCTGTGTCTCCCAGCGAGACTGAAAGGAGTGAGAGAAAGATCCATACGTCAGGGGAAGAGAGCCACACCGCTCCTTGACAGCATAGTTCTTGCCATGCCCTGATCTGGAGCCTTGTGCCAGACTTTCAGGACAGGAGCTCTGCTCTACAGTAGAGTATATTAGCCATGGCCAGCTCACAGACCTCCTTCAAGTCGTCCCTTCAGAGAGCGTGTTCTTAACTCCTGTGATGCTGCTTGCTCACCCTGTCACTGTATTTTCATCCTACCATTGTGTCTGAGGATAAGTAAAATGCCACGTGTTGGCAAGAGACTGTCCCATTCTTTATAACTGTGTCTAAACTGGTTGGAGAGTCTGTCACTTCAAAATGTATGCATGCGTATAAACTTACTGATTCTGCAACCCAAGGGAAATTATTGGCAACAGTTTGATGCCTGCTCTTTGACAAAGCCAGACAATGAGAGTCATTTCGATGCTAGGCCATTGTGAATCACCAGAGGTACAAACATCAGGTGATGCTGACTGTGGCTCGTGTTTTTAGCTCTGTGACCCTTGTCCGTTGTTGTCACCTTTCCTCACTTTTTTTTTTATTAATCTATTTGTCTTTTTCTTTTTGAGTTCTAGAAGCTCCCTATGTGATGCTATTTGGAAAGACCTGCAAGAAATCTCGTGACAAGGTTTTATCTTTTGAACGTGGAATTGATTTTTGGAAATGGGTGTCACATGATGGCTGAGTCAGGCTGACCGGACTAAAGCCGTGTTACATTAGTAACCGTAGGTTTGGAACTATGTAAGCCTGTCATCTGTGTAAACATGGCGTCTGAGATGACCAAGACTCCACCGTGGCAGACAAGTGACTGGAATGAATAATTAACTAACTAAATGAGAAAGCTCGTGAAAATGTCATGAATGTGTACCTTAAATATTTTAACTTGCAACAGATAATACAACTTTGCAAACTTTCACTCAGAGGAAGCACTTTTGTCCGTGGGTTTGTTGACAGGAGTCAACATTATATTTCTTGTGTTGGCTATACTTTTAAGGCATTTTCTATACCTTTTAAAGCCATCAGGGTACAGAACACTTATAGTTCTTATAATTTTTTCCTCATTTTAAAAGTTGTCTCAATCAAACATAATTTAGCAGTTTTTAAACAATTCATCTTTATCATCCAATGTTCATAGAAACATTTATTTTGTTCATATTTAATGACTTCATATACTATTAAAACTATATGCAAATTTAGTCATGCAATTGCAATAATAAATATAACCAGCATAGACAGTTTTAAGCCTGTTGACTCTTGGTAAGCACAGGGCTCACTTGCAGGCATGAGATGTGTGGGATAGATTAGAGAACTGGAGATTAGCCTGTTAGCTCTTAGCATTCAGCACAATGTGGTATCAGCCAGTATCTTGCCTGTGGGGAGTTTAGTCATCCTTGTGTTGGCTTCCAGGGTAATCCTGGTAAGCATAAGGAATTAAAAAGAGATTTTACTGTAGCTTCTGTGGAGCAAAAGAAACAGAAGAACAAAGAAATAAACTGCAGGATGAAAGAGAGCATTTGTAACCTATTGCTTCAGCAAGGGGGTAATATCCAAAATAGATAAGAAACCCAAAAGACTCAGCATTAGGCCAGGCTTAGTAGCCCATGCCTGAAATCTTAGTGTGTGTGTGTGTGTGTGTGTGTGTGTGTGTGTGTGTGTGTGTGTGTATCAAGGAATCTTAGAGGTCTTTGAACTTCCATGCTTCTGGTAGCGCTATTTCCAGTAGCCAAGATATGCAGTCACACTATGGACTGTTACTTAGCTATAAAAAATAATGACATCTTGTCATCTTCAACAATGTGGGTAGACCTGGAGGACAAATGATAACTGAAATAAGTCAATCATAGAAAGATATATATTGTATATTCTCACTCATTTCTTTTTATTTATTTATAAGGCAATTATAATAAACAATAATTTATGATATGTTTCAAAATACCTGGAAGAGTTTTGAGATCCCCCAACATATAAAATTGATAAATATTTGAGATAGACCTAATTACTTTGATTTGATTATTATATATTATATACATGCATTAAGTTACCATGCTATAACCCCATGCATATCTCTAAATAGTATATATCAATTAAGATAGAGTTTTAATTGACCTTTAAGTATGAGAGATTCTGGAACTTTGGGAGATGAGGCCAACTTTGAAGGTTATACCTACCCCTTTCTTCCTGTGGTGCCTCCTCTGCTTCCTGGTCTGCTATGATGGGAACAGCCTGCACCACACATTCCTACTCCAAGAACTGAACTCTTCCTCTGTGTCTTGCCCAAGTTGATGGAGTGAAACCCTCTGAAACTGTGAGCTGAGATAAGTTCTCTAAATTCTTTCTGTCAGGTGTTTACA
>JANHMN010000011.1:19770481-19866509 GCA_030674055.1 Rhabdomys pumilio
CCATCCATCATCCATCCATCATCCATCCATCCATCCATCCATCCATCATCCATCCATCCACCCATCCATCCATGTGTTTGTGTGCATGCCTGTGTTCTGGTTCCCATGTGAAGGTCAGAGAACAACCTTTAGAAGTCAGTTCTCTCCTTTCACCATGTGAGTTCTGGGGATCAAACTCGGGTAATTAAATTCAGCAATAGCCCTATAACCTATGACAAAAGCTCATCAGCCATGGTCTTTCCTTTCTCAATCATGTCTTTGTCTGATTTTCATATCAAGTAATGTTGGTCTTGTGACATTTCTTTAGTTCAGATTATATATTTAATCTGTGTGACTTTTGATAGTTTGTATTTTTAAAGAAATTTGTGTGTTTTATCTGCTGACAAATTGTGGGCATATAAGTCACTCATAATACAGAAGGTACCCAATCTGACTCATGGTTATATGTTCAAGGTCCATGGTGAGTCAAAAATACTAAATGAGAAATTCTAATTAGTCACATCTTTAAATAGCATACTCCTCTAAGTAGCATGGTGAAATTTTGTAGCATCTTGCCCTGTTTTTTTGTCCAGATTATTCACGTTCAAGCCAATCTACCTACTAGTTACTTAGTGATTATTTAAATTACCATGTTATCATGCACATATCACATATATACAGTTGTACTGAGTGCTTGTGTTCAAGAAACCTATAATTTAGTTAAGGATGATCCTAAAATGTGAAATTATTATTATTATACTACATTGTTATATTTGTTCTGTTGTGCTATTTGTAATTGTTAATCTCTTATTTTGCCTAATTTGTAAATTACGCTTTGTCAAACAATTGCATATATATAGAAAAAAATGTATACAAAGTCTGTTTTCAGACATCTACTTGGGGGTGAATAAAGGAAGACTACTCTCCCTTTCAGTATCCATAGGATCTGTAATAGTGTCTCTTTGTGTTATCTCTGTTTTTTCCTGACTAGTGTGGCGACATACTCATCAACCTTATTGATCTTTTCATAAATTAAACTTTGGTTCTATTCATTTTGTTTCTTTTTTCAATTTTATTGATTTCTGCCTTTATTATTTCCTTTCTTCTGATGAAATTGAATTGAATTTGGCTTTATTCTAGTTTTCTAAAGTGAAAGCTTAGTCCACTGATTTAAGACTTTTTTCTTTATTGATATAGATATTTAATACTAGATTTAATTTAAATATTTTTTTTTTAGGCTCTTGCACCTCTCACATTCACTTTGAGGGTTTTTTTGGTGGTTTGTTTTTGTTTTTATTTGTTTTTGTTTGTTTGTTTTTGAGATAGGTCTTATGTACTTCAGACTGACTTCATATTCATAATTCTCCTGGTTCAGCTTCTGGAGTGCTAGGTTACACGTATGCACCACCACAGTGAAATATTTTCTAAGATTCTTTGTGACTTTTTTTGAACCACAGTTCTTTAGAAGTATATTATTGGATCTCTAAACATGTTAAGAACTTTTCAGATATGCTTCTGTTGACCCTGATGGATCAATTTTACTTTTCCCAGAGACCATTCCTAAGTTATACCTCTTCTTTTAGTTTGATTCAGGTTTGTTCGGTGGCCCAGAATCTGGGTTAATTGATGAATGTTACCCATGCATTTGAGAAGAATGTGATTTTGGTGTCTGTGGATGGAATCTAGCCATTTGGGTTGGAATGGTGGACAGCTCATCTGCTCCTTTCTAGTTTTCTGTATGCTGGAGCCTTCAATTTTAGCAGTGGAGTTTCCTAACTCTATTTGTAGTTTTAAGAGTTTTGGGATAAAGTATTTTAGAAGTCCATGTTATATGTTTGCATGTTTTTGAGAGTAATTGTTTCTCCAGTGAACTGACTTACTGTGAAGTGCCTGACTTTATTCCTAACAGTGTTTCTTCTTCTAACTCCTTTGTCTGGAATCAATGTAGCCATTTCTGCTTTATTTAATAAGTGCTTGCATTTTTATCCCTGAAAGAAGGCTTTGTTGTAGGTAGTATATAATTGGGTCTTTTTTGTTGTTGTTCCATTTTTATTTCCTTATTTTTATTTAGTGACATTATCTTTATTTAATAAAATTGTTACTATGGTTGTTATAAAACATGTCAGCTATTTTTCATTGATTTAATCTCTCTGCTTTTATCTTTTTTTCTACCTGCTGTAATATTAATTGAGTTTTTACTGTTTCACTTTACCGCCAGCATCTTCTATTTCTTATACTTATGTCGAATGCATTGTTCACTTTAGAACATCTGGTACTGTTCTCTAGCCCGTAAATGTTTGTTCTTTTTCTTGTTCTTTTGTTTCTTTGCTCTTCTGTGGAGAATGAAGGGCATCTCATGTAGACTTATCCACAAGGTCTTTGATTTTGAGTCTTTGGTTTTGTTATATGTGCTGACTAGTCCGCTGAAATGCAATGTGGACTGCTGATTGCCTAGGTGGAGATTGGGGAGGTGAGGAGCAGCGATGAGTAGAGACTTTCTTTCTTAGGGATGAGGGTGCTCTGGAATTTGTCAAGGAGACAAACTCTATAGACACACAGCACAACTCTATAACTATAGCAGGAAAACCCTTCTGATTAATATGAATTATACGACATGTGAATCCTTTTCAATAAAATTGTCTATATATTTATGTTTATTTACTTTAAACTTTAATGTTTTACTTTATTAGGCTACATTGGTTAAAAAAAATAAATAAAAATTAGAAGCTCAGTAGACATCAGAGGAGAAAGACATCTTCCTGATGGTGCTGAAGGAAGTATAAGCAGAAATAATTTTGAAGGAATGTTGCTGCGGTGGAACTTGGCATAATATTGGATCTTGTGTATTTTATGTTGTGTTGTATACTTGATTATAAGTATTGAAAATTGACCCTATCAAGTACTAAGTGTTCTATTTATTGGTTCATTTTACATCCCGATATCAGCTCCCCCTCTCTTCCCAATACCCCCTCATACAGATCCTTCCCCAATTCTTCCCTTATCTTCCCCTCACACACCACACCACGCCCCTCCCCAGCACATCAAGTCACTGTAGTACTAGTCACATCTTCTCCCAGTAAGGCCAGACAAGTCGGCCCAGCTACCAAGCTGCACATCTGTTACACATAGGCAGGGGGCTTAGGTCTAGCCTGTGCTTGCTTTTTGGTTGGTAGTTTAGTTTTGGGGAGCCCCAGGGGTCCAGGTTAGTTGACTCTGTTGGCCTTCCTGTGGAGACCCTGTCCTTTTGGGCTTATTCAATCCTTCCCTCAGCTCTTCCACAAGACTCCATCGACTCCATCTAATGTTTGGCTGTGGGTCTCTGAATTCGTTTTGATTGACTGCTGAGTGGAGCCTCTCAGTGGACAGTTATGCTAGGCTCCTGTCTGCAAGCATAACAGAGCATCATTAATAGTGTCAGGGATTGGTTCTTGCCCATGAAATGGGTCTCAATTTGGGCCAGTCATTGGTTGGCCATTCCCTCCTACTTTGCTCTGTCTTTGTCCTTATACATCCTTATACAACTTATTCTGGGTTGACGGTTTTGTGAGTGGGTTGGTGTCCTTATCCTTCCACTAAGAGTCCTTCCTGGCTACAAGATTGGACACTTCAGGATCCATATCTCCCACTGCTAGGAGTCTCAGCTAGAGTCACCTGCATTGCCACCTCCCCCCCAGGGGACTCCCTCCGTCTCAGGTCTCTAGCACATCCTAAAAATTGTCCCCAGTAGTAAGTGTTCCTAAGTCAGTTTGTGCTGTTATCATTCATTGGGTTTAACTTTTACAGATAAAATGTTCTTTTATAGTTATTGAACTTAACAGATAAGCATGTTCCAAATCACGTCATTGCTTTGAGTTTTCTCTAGTGTTTAGGATCCTTTCTACTTTTGTCCTGGGGTACCCAAACCACTGTGCACTCGTCTTATCCAGTAATTCTGCTTCGCATTTCAATGGTCTGTCTGAGGCTATCCATGTTAACTTCACATTATGAAACAACACACAAATTGGGCTTGCCCAATGTTCTACAAATGAAAAACTGAGGTTGTGCTCCATGCTTAAAGTTCACAGAAACATCACGTGGTGGCCCAACAGCCTTTCCTTCTCTGCAGGGAAGACTCTCACAGTCTATGTTGTATGTTTTCAGACACTCGGAAACTTTCTAGGTGGCTCTAGATACTTCCAGTATGGAATGGCTATATTTCTATATTAACTGAAAAAAGCAACGTGTAAAACAATGTATATAATATGCTATAATTGTATGTAAGAAAAATGGGACAAAAGCATGTCTTTCTTTACCATCTGTCTACAAGAGACGGTGCTGTGACTGACTCTGGAAGGCACTTTGGTGTTAGGCACGTGGGAGTAGGTGTGGCTATGTGTCCTGTGTTTTGAGCTATAAAAATGCATTAGCTATTCAAAAAAATGTGCATCATTCTCTTAAGACAGAAGACATCTATTTTGTTAATCAAGCTGATTATGTTGAAAGATACTTTCGGTATCCTAGCTGTTACCCTCATTTTGATGTATGAGGGAATCAAAGTCAGGACAGGCATGTTTTCTTTCCTTGGGCATGTCTGTAGTTCACTGTTGCTAAGCTTTCTGTCTAGCCAGCAGCACCTGACAGGATCCTTCCTCCTAGATAGACAGTATGTACTTTACCACCAGCAGCCGGACACAGCAGAAACCTGGCACCTGTTCCTCCCATACACCCCGGAGCAGACATTCTTGTGGTCACTGCTGTCAACTCCCAGTAAAGGTTTAATTGGTACTTAAGAGGTATACTAGAAGAGATCCACTAATTGCCGATTTCTTCCCCAGTGCTTCTTTGCAGGGATGCGTCTGGCATCTTAGGCAAGACTTCTTTATAATGAACATTCTGTTTAATGTAGGTAATTGGATCTTCTTTTCTTTGTCTCAATTCATTAAGACAATCCATCTCACCACACATTCAATGCCCTCTGACCTCCTGATCACCAGCCTCTCATCCCTTCCCACCCCAGGATGGGTAGTGATGGCATTACAGTCTTCTGCTCAGAACCATGAGATCTGTATTAGCATACCAACCTCTGGCCCAGTACAAAAGCAATGGCCTTTGACTGCACTTTAGTATTTTCATGGTTTCTTATAACAGATGCTGATATTAAAAGAGACCAAATGGTAAGTGTTTCTTCTTGAGCGTCCAGCAGTACTCAGTCTAGGGAGATGTGCACTCTCGCTCTGTAGGGAGGCCTTTAGGAACTCACTCTGGGGGATCATATTCTCTCATGCTGCTCATCAGCTTTGCTCCAGGAGATGTGAACTTTTTTCTTTTGTTTGCTCCCAAGTGTCATGAAACCCAGGAATAGGTGGAATTATTGGTAGATTGAATAATTAGCTTAGAATGAGCTTTTCTTCACTTACTCTCAAATACTCAGTAGCTTTATTTTATGACTTCGTGTGACTTCAAGACCTTTGAAAGTAGGACTATGAAGCATCCATGGAACAGAGAAGTAGTAAAGTGTTAATAGCCAGAAGAGGCTTAATTCTAGGTCTGAGAGTGGGAGTGATGGAATGTCCAGGAGCCTGACCCAGACAGTGTCTAGGGTGGTGGTCCTGAGGATAGAGGAGAGGCATGGTGAGCTTAGAGGCTTCGCTAGCTGGCACATTATGGACAGTGACTAGAGCACCACACATCTGGAAAGAGGATCTAAGGTCAAGGGATTCTCTGCAAGCAGCGGATGAGCTGAGCTCCCACTTGGTCTTTAAGGTCAAGGTCTATCTGACTTGGCACAGAAGAGAAGCAGAAATGCCCACCCTGATTAGCTCCACTTAGTCTTGTAGCCAAACAGGACAAAGTT
This sequence comes from Rhabdomys pumilio, assembly GCA_030674055.1. Taxonomy (NCBI): domain Eukaryota; kingdom Metazoa; phylum Chordata; class Mammalia; order Rodentia; family Muridae; genus Rhabdomys; species Rhabdomys pumilio. The sequence goes on from JANHMN010000011.1 coordinate 19,776,294, forward strand.
GGTGCTTCCTGCCAGATGGGGGGAGCATCTAGCCAGGAGAGTGAAATAGGCCTATCCATCACATTCCTCTAAGAACCCTGTTACTCCCATTTCTTCCTTAGAGTGCGCCTCAAAGCAGGAAGGAAGCCACAACTCTGTGTGAAGGAGCTCTCGGGAGCTCCTTTGTGCTTCATAAAGGGACCTCGTAGGGATCTTTCATTCTGCAGTCTCTTGGCTTCCCGTATGCCATGATGAGAACCCATTTCCCTTTAGGTTTGCCTTTCATAAAGTAGCATACCTCAGGAAATGTAGAAACAAGCTACAGAGGGCAAACCCAGGACACATGCACTTCAGGAGAAATGAATTTCCCAAAGGCATTAGCTTCCCTCTTAAGAATGTAAAATTTGCCTCCAGGGGGAGCAAAGGTCTCTGAAGAAAGGAGATGAGAGACCTTTAGCAGCCTGGACATGGTGGAGTGGGGACTCTGCCTTAATATGAATTCTAGAGAAACAAAGAACAGAGGACAGTTGTCTCTGAGGCCATTCTTCTTCCACACTGTATTTTTTTTTTAGCTCTGTCTACCCTTTTTCCATGGCAATGTCTCTCAAGCCAGGCCTCAAATTACCAAGGTAACTTCTCCAAAAGGCCCTGTCATCTATCTGCCTTCACTGCCTCTCACCTGCATGGAGGTGGCACCCAAAGCCGTCACTCTCACCTCCACCAGACTCAAAGACTCTTCTCCCTCAACCCTGTCAGACCCAAAGCCCTTCTCCTTCATGTGTGCCAGACCCCTTTCCAGTCCTTCATCCTGACCAGAGTACTGCCCGTCAGTGTTCCATGGTGAAGAAGACATCTCATTCTGGCTCTTCTTGGGACTGTTGTTTTTGAACTCCAAACTTGTAACACCTCCTTACTATCAACCATGAGACTTTTATGAGCACAATGTTTTGCTCCTGGCTGCTCTTATACTCTTTGACATGTCTGTCTCTGATTGGTTTGTCTTTCCTCTCTCCTTTCCTTCTTTTCTTTTCCCTACCCTGGTGGCTTCTGAGCTGTCTGCCTGAGCTGCAGTTCAGAACATCCCCTGGGGCTTGCAGGGCCGGAAGCAGTTCTCCAGGCCCTTCCCTGGCCCTTCAGCCAGTTACCACAGCCGACCACAGAGAAGGCCCTGGTGAGTCAGCAGGGCTTAAGTACTGCTGTTGACCATTCTGCGTCAAGAACCCGGAGAGCTATAGAGGAGGACTCTGAGTCTCTGCCTGGGTTTCCAAGAGAGCCTTGATGTGAGACCATGTCTGGCCAGTTACCTGGGAAGGTGAGCGTAAAATGATGCTTTAGAATTACTTCTTGGCCTTGGCTTAGCCAGTAACAATTTAGAGTCAATGGGAAGTGTCATTGCGAGTAGCCAGAAAAGTTTGAAGGGGTGGAAGGCTGCGGAGGGGCCTTCTAGCTTCTGCTAGAGATTATTCATGCTTGAGTCCTAAAACTCACCCCCCTGACTTTCCAGAGCACCCCTCTGATGAACTCTGCCCAATTTTGAATTCTCTTTCCTTCCTGTAGGAGGCAGACCTCCTTGGTTGGGGGATATAGTAGGACCCTGTTATTGAGTCCATAACCACAGCTGCTTCTATGTTGGTCAGCTGCTCCAGGTTGCCTGAGATCTCTCTCTCTCTCTCTCTCTCTCTCTCTCTCTCTCTCTCTCTCACACACACACACACACACACACACACACACACACACACACACATGACATTGCAGATGTGCTCACCTTCTCTTTATGGAGAAGGCTCTTGTAGTAACAGACATGGTGCCTTTTGTGGGCAATTGTACAATAGTAAATATTCCCAGGTTTCAAAAATGTGGGTCGTCCTTTGGTATTTTGTGTGCATAACCCGTATCATGCACATACATAACTCTCTATTGTTTTCACTGTGAGGGAGGTGGGTTCCCTCTGCCACCTTAGGCTCTACCTTATTTTTGAGACAGGATCTATTGTCAAACCTGGAGCTCCACATTTTGACTGGACTATTCGTCCATCAAGTCCCAGGGATCCTCTTATCTCTGCTTTCCCAGAACTGGGGTTCCAGTGCACACCGCTGGGTCTTGGTTTGACTCGGGTACAGGTGATTGGCCTCAGGCTCTTGGGTTTCCATACCCAGCACTTCACTGACTGTTTCCCTTGCTCTAGATTAGCAATCGTATGCTCCTTGAGCAGTCTGGAAAGTCATGTCTTCACCTAGGGCCAGGATGACTCGAATACCATTCCTTTGAGCAGCAACCAGAGTCCTACAGTTTCACTTCCTGTTTTTGCAAGCTGCTGATTGTGAGGGAGGGGGTTCATCTCCAGTGACCTTCAATGGCCTCTGGTACCTAACTGCTTAACAATAGCACATAAAGTTAGTTGCAAGTGCTTCATTGTTAATTCTCTTTCTTATGGAAGCATATATATTTTCTAGACTTTGTTTCTTGCTAATTGGGGTTTAATATGGAATTTAGTCATATCTCTTTGCGGGTAGGTATTTTCTTTTAGCTATTTTGTAGAGAGTTAATGTGTTCCTCTGTAGACGTCACATTGTCTTGCTGTTTTGTATTGCTCCTTACATTGAGATTTATGCAGCCAGTGGATTATTTGTCTGTGGGTGGTCCTCAGAGTAAATTGCTTTCTCTTGGGGCTGTGTCTCAGGAGGTGACTTAGGACCTTTGCTAATATTGTAATCGTCTTGGAGAAATTCAGTCCTCTTTTCCATAAAAAGACAATGACGATATTCAGTCAGTCAGTCAGTCAGTCAGTCAGTCAGTCAGTCTTCCTTGAGTGATGAGAGGATCAAAATTCCTGCTCTAATGTATTTTTCATTTTAGAGGGAGAAGTAGGCAGCAACTTTGAAGTCCAGTGGAAAACAAAATGAGAGGTGTGTGCACATGCTTGTCTAATGCAGGATGGCCAAGTAGAACACTTTTCTGTGGAGGGGACATATAAGCAAAGTGGAGAATGAAGGGAAAGCATGGGTCTTAGGGCATCTGGAGGGAGAACTCTGTTCAAGACCTAGAACTCGGCAACTGCAAAGACCATGGGGCTGGAATGAATTAGGTGTGGTTGGAGCAGCGAGTTGGCCAGCTAACAGAAGAGGGGTGAGGCAGAGCAAAGTGAATTTTGACAATGGTTAGGGCATTGTCTCCTTTGGGATATTTACCTGCTTCCTCTAAGCCTAGGAAACTGTGGCACTCCTCAGCGCTCCCTCAGCACCGTTGGCTGCCTGCATCTGCTTTGATTCTCTTTCCTTCTCTTCTCACTCAGATGACTGTTGAAATCCTGCCTTGTAGGTGTTTCAGTAAGAAGTTAATCTCAATCGGGGGTTTCTACTCTGCCTTTTCCTTTCAGTTCCCAGATTTAAAAAAAATGCAAAACTTCTGTATCTGTGAGCCTTTAATCAGCACATGAGCTGGGCAGATATCCACCCTGTACACTATTACTTTGTGCTGTCTGTAGCCCATGAATTTAGAATTTGCCATGTTCTCCCTGGGCAGCTCTTAACTCCAGTTGGCCAGCCCTCATGGCCATGCTTTTGTGACTCATCTACCCCATGGCTTCTTCTCTCTCCATCTTCTTATGGTCTCCTGCCTCAAACGCCCAAACCCAGGAACGGAAACTCTGCTTACCTCTCTTCTGCCCCGCTGCAGGCTGTAGGCATCGGTAGGAGGGTAAGAGGACAGCATCCTAGAGAGCAAGGGCAGAAAAGACTGTCAGGAAAACTGGCGATGGTGCCCTCCAGGTGTTAGCAGGCCAGGCCTCCTCTGTTTGACTAGCCACTCAAGGAGGCCAGGGCTGGTCTGCTCTTCTTTTTATGCTTGGAGCTACTCAAGGCAGGTTGTTAAAAGGTGGGTGACGGTTTCTGTTGGCTCTGCCAGTGGAAATTGCAGGTGAGCAAGGGGAAGTATAGTGCTGGGTCTTAGCAACTTTTTTATTCTCTGCCATTCAATAGCAGGTGGCACCCTCTGTTCTCCTCATGTGTCAGCTCTGCCATAGGTGTTAACAGTCTTTTTGTAAGACTGGGAAGTTGTGATTTATTTTAGCCCTCAGCAATAAGCTGCTAGCTTTAAAGCTTCGAGAGGCTTAGGAATTAGGGTTTCTTAATTTGGGATCTCCTGAAGCATTTGCTTATTTGCAGGAAAATGAGCATCACCATTTCTCCCTGTAAAAAAAATTTTAAAACTTATCATTAATCCTAAGTGATGTTTTTTAACCAGTGATAACACCTACCTAAAGCTCCCAGGAGAGGTGGGGCTCCTTGTCTGTTTCAATTTAACCAAGACACAGCTCTGTTGTGTGAGCCCCAAAGTGACACTTGTTTGCTCTCACTACTTAGGGAGCAGATTGGGGGGACAAGGAAGGAGTTAAGGAATGTCCCAAGGAGAAGGGGATGAGATGGCAGAGAAGACAGACGGAACAGGAAAGAACACACAGGTGTCAGACTCCCAACTTGAGAAACCATTGGCATCTCAAGTGTGGTTGTAAGGCTCCAACCTTAGGGGGCATAGAAGAATCACAATGGGCATTTTTAATGTCCATTGCTTGATGTAGCCCGGGGCTCCTCACTTTCTGTGTAATCCTGAGTGTGCTGAAGAAGCATAGAGGAGCCCTCTCTGCCTCCTTTGGAGATACTTTTCTCATAACTGTGAGTTCAGATCCTTATCCAAAGCAAGGCCCAATGGGACCTGCGTCCAGGAAGGAAATATATGGGAGTACTTTGGGTCACCTGTGACTTCTTCCTTTGATCATTAGTATATATCCAGGGTATCCAGGGAAGAGCCATGGGCTTGATGGTCTGGCCATTTCTGACTGGAAGCAGTCCCTGGAATAGAACAGCCTAAAAGACCCATGCCTTGGTTGGTTTGGCGCTGTTTAATGGATGATTTATGAAGAACAGAGGATGGGAGTCAAAGATTAAGAGGTTGCATCTTGTGAGGACTTCCCCCCGCCCCCCGCTACATTATGTTGCGGTATAATGTGGATGGCCAAGAGATCGTGAGACTCAACAGGTTTCAACCCACATTTATGGCAAACCCATTTCCAAAATCTGAGCCTACTCCTGTATGATAGTTGCCTCATACCTTAATTACCTCTTAAAGGTCCTCCATCTCGACATTGAATTCAGATTCCAACACATCAGCTTTGGGGGACACATTCAACCATTGAACCCTTCAGAATTGGGGGAAGTGGGAGTTGAATTAAATATGGTTTTTCCACAGTTAGGAGAATGGGGATAAGATTTGGTTGTAATTCTTTCTCTCTTTCATGGATGTACTGAGACCACTGGACTCAGGGAAACAGTGGTACCATAGGAAGGGACAGCAATACTTTCTGATTGAAATGTGAATGAGTGCTTTAAAGAGATGGAAGCCCATATCAGCATAGGGAGACCACCAGTTGAGAATCCTGTATAAACAATGAAGACCATTGGTGTGGGAAAAGAGCCCCCTCAGAGTTCAAACTGGTAATAAGCTTCTAGGCCCAGGGTCCATCCCCTGGAGTTTTCCATGGAACTAAATTATAAACTTTTCCAGACAGCCCCTGATCATGGGGCCTGATAAAGTTCAATCTTACTGCTTAAAGCTATGTCACCATTAAAGCTGCTTTTAGTCATTTGCTATCCATTAAAGCCATCACAGATTAATTATTTTTCAAAAGAAATAAAACTATGCTAAAGTTGTGCAAGTAACTCATGACCAGATGTTGGAAGTCTCGGGATACCCTTCCATGCTTAAAAATATTGCAAGAAGCCTTTAAACAGTAAAATCTAGAAACAAAGCTAAACATTGAAAGGATCAGCAAAACACTTCACCTCGCGGGTTTGACTGGACTATTTTATTCTTGAACAAGACTCATAAGTCACAGCTTAATACTAGATGCTGAGACCTACATGTAACAGATTCTGTGATGTGTGGGAAAGTCAGAAATCAAGAATGTACATGATGGGAAAACTGAAAGTCTCTGGCAGCTTAGCTGAGTGTCCGTGTTCACCTATAAGTCGAAGCTCAGCATCCACGTGAATTGTCATCTATGCGTTGGTGACGGGGTGCTGATGGCAGGAAGCAGGAGATGCTCATGCCCCACGTCTGAAGGGGTGGGGAGCCACTGACAACTTCTGCCACCTACAGTCTCCCGCTGAGTGGCCCAGAGTGTGCGGAAATTGTATTGGGAATTTCATAGCATTGCCTCTGAGTCTACCCTGCCTGCATGTTCCCGGTGCTTGATGCAAGGGTGGCAGTGTCCATGTATGTGGCTGTTCTTACTTCTGCTTGACTACCCTAGCTGATGTTATCTGGCCTTCAGCCATGTCATTCCCTCATCACATGCACCCTCCTCTTTTCAAGGGGCGGGGATTGCTGGGATATGAGGTTTGTGAGTGAGAATCTAGACTTAGGTGGAGGTTCTGTCTGGTCTGGTGGGAGTGAACCAGGACGACAGACATCTCCAGCAAGAGAACTTAGCAAGGGACCTTCAAATGAAAAAGATCAAGCTTCCTTGAAAAAAGCCTCACAGAAACCTCAAATGGAAATGTGGATTAAAATCAAAATGAGAAGCAACATGAATAAATAGGATTTTAAAGTCCTTTGCTCATTTTTTTTTTTTTTTGAGCAAGATAAACATGGACAGGATGTGATGGGACTGGTGATATTCTGAGATAAAGATGGAGAAAGGAAGTTAATTTTGCCACTATCTTTTCTAGAGGTTATTTTCAGCAACTAGAAAGAACGATAGTTCCCTACTGCAAACTAAGGAGTTAATCTGCCAAGTGCATGGCTTCTGGCAGGAGAGGAGGCTCGTGAGTTACAGATAAAGAGCTTTATGATGAGCAACAAAAACAACAACTGTCACATCAGCATTTCTTACACTGGTTCTTTGGGCTCCAACCTCCATAAGTTGTTACAAAGAAGGCAATATCATAGCTGTTCTGTAGTGGGATGGTGGCAGGGATGGGGGACCCTAAGGGTTTGGATCTTTTCTAGGGGCCCATAAGTACATTGTCACTTTGCTCCATCAGAGGCTGAGGGCCATATCTAAGTGGAGCATCTTTTCCCCTTCAGAACTGTTGATTGTTCCAGTTTCCTTAAAAAGCAAGGCTGGAACAAAGGCTGTAAGTGTCTCTGTAGGTACGATGTGTAGAATTGTGAGACCCAGGAAAAGGAGTCTCCCCGATGTATCAGTAATAGAAAAGGAGGGCCAGGAGTGTTTACTGCATCCTTGCTGTGTAAGCATCGGAACAGACGATCTCTGATCTAACCACTGTGTTGCTGTGGTCATTCTCTAGTCTCTAGGGTCATGGTGTGTGTGCAGACCAGTATGTTCTAGAGCTTTCCTGCTAATACAGTGGTATGAACTCTTTGCCCTGCCATGTGTGGATGGTCCTCATAGACAGGCAGCCTCCTTTGTGTCTCACTGCTGGGATGTCCTGTCCCTGCTGCAGTGTCTAGAGGAGCTACTGTCAGCTGGATCCTTGGAGCTGAGGCTCCCAGTATTCTCAAGTTGTTCTTAGGAGTCCCACAGACTATTGACCAAGTCCTATCTTGCTGAGGTCGGGCCCATCCCTTCTGCCACCTGAATTCCCCATGCATAGCCCAGACCACTGTTACCCAGTTAGGGAAAAAAAGATTCTTTTGCTGGATGGGAGGCTAAGTTAGGTCTCCGAACTGTATCTGTGGTTCTGTGACTCACTCTTCCCTTGTCAAATGGCCTGAGCTCTAAAAAGCTCAGTAACAGGTGGCGGGGCCCAGGCTCTCTGCAGTGACCTGGATGTAGCCCTGGAAACCCTACAGGACTGGAGGTGGCTACGATCCTGAGATGAGGGGATCAGCTCTACCTGCAAGGTTAACAACAGATCCTGGAGTGGAGACAGGAGTTTGGGGAGCAGATGAGGAACAGGAGCGGTGGCAGCTGACTTCATGGTATCTGTTCTACTTGGCCAGTACTTGGTCCTTTGGTGAAAGGGAACAGCTCCCCAAATGTGGTCTTAATTAGCTGTGCGTTTCTTCAAAAGCATTCATCTTTATTAAAGGGTTTAAAAAGTGCTGCTTAGTCCGGTGTAAAGGGCACAGTCAAGAGCTGATCCTGAAGTAATGTCTCTGCTCTCCCAGATGCCAGGAGGAGCTAAAAATACACATATAACTCTGAGGAATTCTTGGGTTTTTGGACCCATCTCCTCCTCTTTCAACATCCCTCAAGAAAGTGAGAGAGAGAAGGAATGAGCCAGAAAGCTCTAATTATCCAGTCTGCTGACATTGTTTTTATCTGAGCCACTGATATTAAATCTGGACAGCATTCCATTTAAATCACAGTGCTAAGAACTGCAAACTTGGGCCCTTGTCCTTTCGCTAGATGCGGCCAGCGTTCAGTTTGCCACTCTGTCTCACTCTCCCTCAGACTTCTGAAATTCCATAGCACACAATGGCACTGGAAATTATCTGTGTAGAATGCCTGTCCCTGGGGAGAGTCTGAGCTGGCTATGCTTGTCCCCTAGTTTTGATCCGCCAACCCAGCTTGACCATTTGTGCTTGAGTTCTCACGTGCTCATTGTTGGAGCCATCTGGACTTGGCAGGAACCCTTTGCCATATTTCCGTTATTGGCAGTCATGGAAAAGGAAAAGCAATTTATCTAGTTTTTTTTTCCCATCTTTTATGAATATTTTCATTATATGCTTACCTTTTTCTAGGCAGTCAAATGGACCTTTAGTTGCAATTTGGGTCTCTGGCTATGGAACTTTCTACCATGTTTAATGTTGTCAACCACCAAACAGTTGGCTTATTTACAGTAGATAACTGTTTGCTACCGCAGCTAGACCATACTTAAGGAAAGCTTACAGTGTTCTAAGCATAGTGCTGAAGGAGTCACTCCTCACAGCCGTCTGAAGCAGAGGATGGAATGATGTATCTTTAAATAGTCCACCCTGTTTCCAGGGTATTAATATGTTGGTCCCCGTTCTGTCCACCTCAGGACACAGAAACGGGGGGTGGGGGGGAGTCTGACTGTATTAATCTCATGCTGCTGCCAGGTGGGTAATGGGGTTCAGGGAAGCACCGAGACACCACTGGGGGGTTTGATATGTGAGAAAGCCAATTTGGGAACCAGTAGGCTGAGAACAGTGTCTAGCCCAGAACCGGGGGTGGAGCCGGGGATAGGGGAATGGGGAGCTCTTGCTTGGCTCAGCAGTGATTGTCCTTAGCTTGGTGGTGGTGGTGGTGGTGGCTGGGAGCACAGAGAAGCCTTCTAAGGGAGAATTAAGCCGTGGCTCAATAGCCTAGTGCCTTCTCCATGGCTCCCGCCACCCCCCCCCACCCCCGGCTGATCTTGATGAACGAGGTAGTCCATGCTTCATACCCTACTGTAGCAACTTCTCAAGGTAGACCTGAGATTATATACATTTTTTTCAGGGAGGAATGTCTGAGAAAGAAGCTTATTGGCTAAACCCTCAGGGCCTCTAGGTACCTCATTAGCATGGAGAACTCTGTTCTGGGCCTACATGACCACAGGTCCTTATGTGGGGAGTGTGGCACGTGTTCTAGACCAGGAATTTGGCCTAAGTCTCAGATGTGTACCTACTGCGTATCCGAGTGTCAGACCTGCTCTACCTTCCCAAGCTTCCTGGCATGCTTTACCATCCTACATCAGTATTTAAAGGTTGGGGGGTCATGAAGAGGTGAGGTCCAGTGCTAAGCTTCTAGGACTTGTGTGTTGTTTTACTAGTGTGATGCCGTCTGCCATGATGTCCTCACTAGAGCCAGTATCGTGCTGATTATATGCTCAGCCTCAAATGAAACTTTTGATAACTACACAGCATTAAATATTTTGTTATAATTATGGAAAACCGACTACAACATTTTCCCTATCTTACAACTAAGGGCAAAGAAAGAGAGATTAAAGAATTTGCTGAAGTTACCAAAGCAAAGCTAGGATTAGAAACCAGGTGGCATGGTGCCTGAACAGGTTGGCTTCCGTCACTGCCAAACATACCCTTGTATGTGCCATAAAAAATACATGACACAGTTCAGTGGAAACAGTGCCCCCAATGTTTATGTCCCAGTGTTTATGTCTTTATAAAACTTCATCACCAGAGGTGTGTATCGAGACCACAGTACCATAAAGTCCAGAGATGTACAGGCCCCAGCACTGTCCAAAGTCTTCAGCCAGGAACCCAAAACATTTGCTGTGAGGCCCAGAGCCTGGCTAAGCAGGGGCTTCTTTTGTCTTTTTGTCCACTGCTGTGTCTCCAGGGACCAAAATAACACAGCAACGTGTGAGCTCTGAAAACACATATAATGAACCAGCAAATTTGAAACAAAGCCATTGCCATTGTCACAGGGAAACAAAGGACATTAAAGGACAGCGTTTTCAAGTGATGTCTGTTTATGGACCCCACTGTCTTCCTTTCTCCCACTTGACTAGCTAAGTGGAAGCTTCCTCACCGTGGGTCCTTGTGGACCCGAGTCTTAGATAATCGGTTAGCAGTTGATGGGTCTTGCTGGAGTTGCCTTTAGAGGAGACATGTACATTGAGGTAGATGGAGTAAGAGTCAGGGGAGTGGCCCCTGGGAGGCCTCCTGGCACTGTATCCCCTGGCAGGATTCCATGGGAAGGCAGAGGCTTCCTGTTTTGCTTGATAACAACAGTTGTTTTGAACACTGCGACCCCTTGAGTTTGGATGTTTCCTGTCTTGCTCAATACTTGACTCATTCCCCAAGTCTTACCTAACTTGGTTGGGTCTCTGTATGTACCTCCCTTCAGGCTTTGTGGGACTCCCCAGACCTGGTCCTTAATCTGGGCCCTGGTACTGGGCCAGGGAGATGTGCTGTCAAAATGTCAAGCGCTTTAAATCAGTTGCCAAATTTTTTGAAAAATGTCCTGAGGAAATAATCTAGAAGAAAAGTTTTAGGTCTAAAACTGTGACTCGAAGTGTTGTTGTTTTGAAGTTACAAATAACCATAGTGTTAAATAAAGGGGTTTGATTGGGGGGAGTTAGAGTTTATCCATTTGATGTGATATTGAAAATAAGATTTATGAAGAGTACTCTGTATCCAAGAATAAATTCATAGTTGAGTTTTGAAGAAAATATTAAAAAAGGAGTTTATAATCATGTATATGTATTATTTTGTTCTTAAAAGTATATATCTGTGTATATATTATATACTATAGTGGGTAGGGTTTGGTTTTGTTTTGTCAATTTGACATAAGCTAGGGTCAGTTGAGAAAGGGGACCCTCAATTGAGAGAATGCCCCCCCTCAGACTGGCCTGAAGATAAGCCTGAAGAACATTTTCTTGAGTGATGATTTATGTTGGAGGGCACAGAGCACTGTGGACAGGGCTAGCCCTGGGACGGTTATCCTGGGTTGGTTGTATAAGATAGCACACTGAGAAAGCCATGGAAAGCAAGCAAGTATGCAACATAGGAAATGTTAGAGGACCTCAGATGTGCAGGACCAAATGAACAGAGAAGCTAAGCACTGAGGTCAAGGGGCCAACTTAGATGTAAGTCCATAGACACCCAACATCAGTGAACACTGGCTGAAACAAACCTGCCTGTCCAGCAGGGAGCTGGAACCTTTTATCCAGAGCATGGCCACTTCAGTGGAGAAGAGACAGGGTGGGGTGGCTGTCAGAGTGTTGAGAGAGACCATGGGAAGGAAGGAAAGCTGGGCAAGATAAAGTGGGGTGGTAGGGGGATATCCTGGCTTTTCCTGACACACTCCTGTCACTATGGGGGAGGAAGAAGTGTCTGCCATGCTCTTTTTGCTCTCTCATTTTGTTTGTGCTCAACAAGAGCCTTGCAGGTACTTGCATGAGTACTCTGTGTAGACAGATGTCACCTCAGCCCCTTGTTTTCCCTGCTGTGTTGAGAGAGCAGACCTAATAGGCCTGGCTCTGTTGGCCCAAATGAGCAGTGTGTAGACAGCTCTAAGCAGGTAGTAGAGAGTCCATCTTAGCTAGCTAGCTCTTTTCCAGGCCTCTAGAGAACACCAGTGGCCTAAGAAGTTGGATCTGGAAGAAGAGTCCTTTGGAGGCAAACGACAGGAATTAATGAAGTTCCGGAGTTTTTGTGTTGGAGGTGTATGTGCTGTGACTGACTGCTGTTTGAATGGGTCCCTCCTTGGAGTGCCAAGGGAAGCTGGGCATGGGCAGACTGACAAGTAGTCTCTGAGGTTCAGTGCCTGGGATGGTCACCCTATTGCCCTCCACGCTGCTATGTGGTGACAGGATGAAGAGACTGTGAGCTGCCTTCCACAGCGCAAAGCTCCTTCCAGGGCTGGAGCTCACACTGTGCTGGTACGTCCTTAGGGGCACGCTAGAGATCTAACCTTTCGTCAGGACACTTCTCCATATCCTATCCCTGGAACTTGGGACTCTGGCCTTAAGCTAGCCCCTTCCCTTTCAGCCTTGTTTTTCCTATCACAAACTAACCATGGGAGGCAAGGGCCTTTGAGGTCTATGGCTGTGTGTGGTCTAGTGGTAGAGCCAGGTCAAGACAGTAGGACTTCGAGCTCAATCAATTTCCAACTGTTCCTCACAGCACCTCTAACAATGACATTGCTACCAGGGTCTGAATCAGGAGACCTGAGTTCAGACTTAGCTGATATTGAGTAGCTGGTACTTACTGGGTTTGGGATTTGGGCTGTCCTGAAATCTGAAAGAATTGCTTTGAAAATGGAAGTCCATTTAGGCTAAAGTCCTCACTATAGAGCTAGTTCCCAGGATGGACCTAACAAATGAGGTACTTTTATCACAGCAACACATACCATGGTTCCACTGGTCTGGGCCTTGGGTTTCTTTTCTACAGAGGAGGAAGGTTGGCTTTGTTCCGGGCTTCTCAAAGCTCACACTGTCAGGAGCCACAGTGGAAGAGTGTGTGCTCTGGGTCGGACTTGAGTTGTAGCCTCAAATAGCAGGCACAGAGTTAGCGTTGAGATAGAAACTTGCTTTATGAGTTGCCAGATTCAGTCACAGGTGGTATTCTATAAAATAAGCTGATTTTTAATATAAAAACAATCTCCCAACCCTCTGAGTAGGATGAATGTTCTAGAATGAGGTGACCTTACATAGTCCTGTAGTCCTACAGATAGAGATGTGGTTGTGTAGCCTGGAAGGTCTCTCCTTCCTGGGTTATTCTTGGTTCCTTGGGCACGTGAGTCTCCTCCAAAGGCCCGAGATTAGTGCTAAAGAATCCTTAAAGACCTCAAAGAAGCCAGTTTCCTATGTCCCTGCCCCAGGAAAGCTGGATCTAGGCTGAAGCAGAACCAACAGAGAGAGGAAGTCGAGAGCACACAGGGCCAGAGGAGGAGCCTGGGTCTGACTTGACATTCTGCCCTTGGGCTGATGAAGCTGGCTTGGGTTGGCAGACCTCGGCACCCTGAGTAAATCCCAGAAGACACTAAGCCGTTGTTCCTCATCCTCACTGGAGGCTGTGGTACAGACAGAAAAGGCTGAGCAGCTTGTGGAAATGTAGGGCTTAACACAATGTCACAGCATCCTTCTGAAGCTTTGAAGAACATGGAGGACAAGGTCAGCACTGGCCTTTTGTCCAGCAGTAGAGGGAGCAAGGAAGGGGCCCAGAGCAGCATAGCAAAGCTCTGAGGAGAGCACAAGAATATCCTTAGCTGTGGTCTGAGAATGTGTGTGTGTGTGTAGAAGAGCTGGACGCTAATGGTAGGGTCAGCCCTGCACAGACTTCTGGGGGCTCGCCACTGGATATATGTGGTCTCTGCCTCAGCTGTGAAGGATTTAAATGAAATCACTCATTTGTTTAGGACAAATGTTGGGGACATTTACCTTGACAAGGGTATAGGCAAATTTATATTCACCAGATATCATAACAAAGTCTAATGGAGTATCAACAAATACTGAAAGTTTTCTGCTGTCATGGTGTTTGTTATAATAAGAAGTCAAGCCAAGCATGGTGGCTCATTCCTGAAATTCCAGCACTCTCGAGGCAAGAGAATTGTCTCAAGTTCAAGGCTAACCTGGGCTAACATGGGAGACACTTTCATAAAACTGAAAAAAAAAAAAAAGGTTTAATATATCTCTCAAGTTCTTCTAAACAAGTTACCAAGTCTAACCAGGATTTGGAGTTCAGAAAGCCTAGATTCCAGTTCTGTTTTATTCCTAGACGGCCCAAATCAGTGTTGACTGAGTGTATTGCCTGCATTGATGTTGCTAAGGCAGATATCTAAGGCAAGGGTGGCTTCATAAAGAAGCTTATCCCTCTCACAGCTCTGGAGGTTGCTGCAACTTCCTGTGAGGGCTCAACAGTGGGGTGTTGTCCCAAGATGAACTTCAAGAAAGCCAGCATGATTGGGGGTTCCTGCTCAGTCTTGTAAGGACTTTTCCTTGTGAGAGTTCAGGGGCCCTGGAGGACCCCAGCGCCCCCTTCCTAGAACAGCTTTCTTAGTGACTTAGACTCCACCACTTAAAGGTCCCACTTTCTCTCAACATCAACACCCAAGGGATTAAGGCTCTCAATATGTGAAATTTGGGGTAACACCTTAGGCAAACTCCTTGGTTCTTAGGGTTCACATTTTCCATCAACAAAATGAAGACAAAAATATTTTAATATGTTGTGAAGCTCACATGCAGTCTTTTTTCTCTAAAAATGACATTTGTTCAGTGAGCTAGTATTACCCACCTCATAACTCTAAGAGCAACACTCGAGGCAGCTTTGTGACAAGTTTATGTAAACACCCATTTCAGGTATTTCAGAGTGGCAAACACTGTCATTCACGCTGTCATTCACAGAATATGCAGTGCTAACAACAGGAAATGAGATTTGATTGGGAAAGCCTTCTGTAAGTCATTAAAGCCGTAGTTAGCCTTAAGTACAAACTCTTTGGTAGCATTAGCAAAGAGCACTGTTCTCCCTGGGGCCCTCCACATCTAATCTCAGTCAGCTTGATGACTGTGTCTGTCAAAACTCCTTTTTACCTACCCTTTACCAGGTGAGTTTCTGCTCTTACATATGCCAACCCTGGCGCAGCTCACCCACTTGGATGTAGACTCACCCACTTGGATGGCAATGCCCTGTTCTCTAGGATTTCTAAATGCCATCCATCCTCACTCCAGGCTTACCCTCCTTCCACACTTCCTCATTTCCTTGTCTGTAAGATCAGCAGTGGACTAAATGATGTAGGTCCCTGACTGCCTGACATTCTGCAGCCAGCTGTGTTCAGGTGGGCTGAGGATGCCCAGATTTAGAAAATGAGAGCAATGCTTGTTGTCTAATCAGTTACACATAACTAGTGAAAATCTATCAAATTAGGGGCATTGGATTAGTGATTCATTCCTCCTGCCTTGGGAGTGTAGGGAGATCTGTCTAGTTGCTACCTCTGATGTGCCTCTGTCCATAGACTCTACTGACTTTGAAGACTCCCAAATACGGGAGACCCTTACTCAAGTCTCGGGAAGTCGCGAACACCCACAAACTCCAAGACACCGTACCTGGATGCAATTAGCAGAGGTTTATTAGGGAAGAGAGCCGGCAGCCAGCGTTCAGACTGCACACTCGTGCAAGAGTACAGTTTGACCCCGCGTGGTAGGCTAAGGAACCTTTTATAGTAGGGGGTAGGGAAAAGAAGGAATTTTCGCGCGGTTACACATGATTGGTTATTTCAAATATCAGCAACTTGCAGAGGCGGCAGGATGGCTAGTTAGGACTTGTCTGGGCATGCCTTTTTACTTTTCTTTGTGGCCAGGAAATGTGTCTTCCTGCTTTGGGCCTACCCCACCCACAGGTGGATTTTCTTCCCTGAGGCTTGAGGAATGTATCCAGGGCAGTGAAGGCCCGAAATCCTATATTCAGTTCCGCCTTCCTGGAACTAGTGAGCCTGTATATATTTTATAAAATGGTCTTTATAATTTTTCACTCTACAACTTGTTCTCTGAAATCCTGGATTTAATGGTTTTAACTTTTTTATTGGATCTCTGTGAATTTCACATCATGCATCCCAGTCCCACTCATCTCCCATCCCTCTATCTCTGCCCTTCCCCCTTGCAACCTTCCCCTAAAGAAAATAAAAACTAAACTAAAATAAAAGCCTTGCTGTGGAAGCTGTGGTGCCCCACAGGTGCAGTCACACAATGTATCCTTGTGTCCAGACAGCTTCACTTGCAAATGTCCGTTGCAGTCCTTGGTCTGGTTCGAGGCCTCTCTCTTCCACTACTCTTTCATACTGGGTCCTCACTGGGACTCCTCTCAGATATTCTGTTGATGCCCTGTGTGGTAAAGATCCTGCAGCTTTGGTTCTTCAGGACTGGCCCCTTCATGCATTCCAGCAGTTCATAGATGAGGTAGGTGTTGGGGTGGACTAACCCAAAGTCCTGGATCTGGGCCTGCATGGTAGCTCTCCTGCACTTCCCCAGTGGGGGTGGAAGTGGGGTGGAAAGTTGTGTGTGTGTGTATGTGTGTATGTGTGTGTGTGTGTGTGTGTGTGTGTGTGTATGTGTGTGTGTATGTGTGTGTGTGTGTGTGTGTGTGTGAAGGGAGCAGCTCACCCAAGTGCTGCAGGAGAAGAGGGGTGGGCATCTCTCCTGCACTCATGCCCTCAGGGTCAGCTCTCGCACACTGGCCAGGCAAGGGGTGAGACAGCTCTCCTGTATGCCTAATGTAGCTAGAGGCAAGAGGGGGTGGTACCTATACTGTGCCTATACCACTGCATGGCTAGTGAGAGGCAGGGACAGCTCTCCTGTGCTCAAGCCCTCAGGCTGGCTCAACTGTGCCCCTGCCACCAGGGCTACCTCTACTGTGCTGCCCAGGTGAGGTGTGGCCTGCTCTACTCAACTCAGACTAGGGCCGTCGGTATGGTCTTTGGTGGTAGCATGAGTTGTAGACATTGACAGAGCACAGACAGGGACTTCATTGTGGCCTCAGGTGACAGGGCAGGCTGCTCATATCAGGCTATTCCTAACCACTCTCCTGACTCCAGTTTTCCCTCTCTTCACAGTAAGCAGACCGTGCTTCTCTCTCCCATCTCTCCATCATACACTTGCTCTTTAGAGTGGCACCTGCACGTACTGCATCCACATTGGCATCTTTTGAAAAGTAGGATGGTTAAATGTTTGTTCGACCCAGCAATTCTGAAGGAAGTAAATCCCAATCTCATGGTTGAACTGCCAGTTCAACCAACTAGAGAGCTGAGCAGCTAGGCCAGTGAGGAGAAGGAATCAGCAGTACAGGCCAGTCAGCTGTAGGGCTCCACTCTGTTCTTCTTCTTCCTGAGCTGGAGTGCAGCTCTGAGAATCACAGCAACTCACACAGTGGTCAGTTTTCTCAAAGGAAGAAGGCCCACTGGCCCTTGTGGTTGTTACTGGCTCTATTGATGGACAGTGTGAGTCACCATTTCCCAAGGAACAAGAACAGCAGTCACCTTCATGTCTCCAGTTCCTCCCTCTTCCTAATGCAGGAATCCCTCAGCTTCTCTTTCTCCCCATCTCTCCATCTCAGAGTTCCCGACTGAGAGGGCCTGGCACAGCACACGGTGGTGGGGTTTTTATTTGTCTGTCTTTGGCAGTCAGTCACTGAAACAAAGATGACAAATGGAGTACTTTAAAGAAGGAACGTCTCCCGTTTCTTTGCAAGCAAATGATACACCCCAATGGCTTCCTTCATCTGAGACTACCTTGGTCACTGCACTGAGGGGTGGGTAAAATTAGCAGTGAGCTGTAAGAACCTAGTCTAAGTCCTGGCACACAGGAACCGCTCATTAAAGAGAGGTCCCTATGAGTTCTCTTCTCTCCCCTTCCACCATCTTTCTTCTCTAAGGCAACCTCGTGTGGTCATCCTCACCTGCACGTTGGCTACGGACTGAGAACCTGGGATAACTGCAAGACTACCTGCCCTTGGCGATGGTCCAGTCTTCAGTCTCTATGGCCTGTCCTGATGTCTCATGGGTTTCCTCAAGTTCCAGTCAAGATGCCTGACTTATTTGGCATCCTGGCTTGTGAACCCCGTATGGTGGCCCAAGCAAAGGTCTGGTGGCCAGGTTCTTCTTGCCCTTCTCATGTCTCCCATAATTTGTCTCACTCCGGAGACATTGGCTCTTCAAACTGACCTTTCCTGATGTTCATGTGTCCTGTGGAGAGCTGGCCCACCCTAGAAACACAGATGCAGTAGGGTAGGATGTGTAGGACAAGTGGTACAGTTGTCTAAGCTGGAACCAGGATGACCAGGAGGTGGCTGACTTTCTCTGCTCTCACCCTCAGGTTCTGGCTCCTGAGTGCTCCTGGGCCTCCCCCGGAACCAGGCCACATTTATCCCCTGTGCTTCAGTTTATAACACTGTGGCTGACCCTTGTCAATAGCAATAGTCCTTCAGGTAGCTGGGGATTAGTGGTACCTTTGTTCTACAGATGAATAAATTAAGGTCTTTGAGGTTTCCACTTGACTTGGGTGCATAGTTCTGCACAGAGGAAGTGTCTGTTCTCCTTAGCTAGCTTTAGATTTGACCTGACTAGGGAATGAAGAAAGGACAGACATACAGACACTCATACAGACTAGCTGGGCTCAGGTGGGCTGCATGCACTCTGATAGAGTGGTACCAACTATTTAACAACCTGGAAGCATTAGGTACACTGTGTGAAGTTAACTACGCTCGGTATGAGGGCTCTGAGGAAGACAGCCTCAGGCTATAAAATCCTGGAAAGGGAAGCTGCAGTTGCTTGTTTCTGCACACATTGGCCAGTCATTTGTAAACATACATCAATATTTGGACAGAACCAGAGGAAGGCTTTGCCAGTTCTGAGCCCTCCCTATATGGGGAAGGCGTTGCCATCCAAGTCTGAGGCATGACATGGCCGGGCCCATGTTAACAGCACAAGTTCACCAGGACTCCACCCGTTCTTACCCACTCCCTCAAGGCTCCCTCAGCTCCTCAAGTGTGTTGATCTATTTCCTGGCGTCCGAGGTCTGAATTTGGTATGGCAGCCCTACCTGATTGTGCACACTGCTCAGCTCATGGGGCTCAGTGAGAATGCAGGGTGTAGACTGGGGTGAAGAGGGACATGGGATTGAGGAGGAGATTGTACAGTGGGAGCTTAACAATCCCACTTGACACCCACATTTCTTTTTGTCATGAAATATGTAACGTTAAGATGTCACTATAATGTGTATTGAAAAACTATTATTACAGTCACGGTTTCTGGTGCGAGCTTTATTTCATTAGATTTGACTTTTCTTGCAGAAAGCTTTTCTTGACTTCTTTTTATTAAACTCTAAGTTAAGCAGGAGTCCCAGCAGGAGAGAGACTATGCCATTCTCACAGTGAGAGTGCATAGGCAGATATATGTATTTGTTAGATCAGTGTGCGTGCATGTGTGTATGGGGGTGGGGGGAATCTGTGTCTGTGTGTGTCTGTGTGTACAAGAGAGTGCATATTCCATCCCCTTATGACAACCCCCAAGTAGCTCTCTGCCAAAAATGTGGATGCATGGCTTGTCCTGCTGATACGGTTTGCCTGTGGATAGCTGTGTGTCTTTCATGTGTGTTACACGGAGAAGGCCTAGGAATCTGTGGGGAGGGCGCTGTCTAATGGACTGGAGGAGAACTCCGTGGTGAGGGATCAGTGTGGGGTAACCTTGCACATTTTCAAGTGGGAAAATGTGGATCGGGGTCCAAGTTGCTTACAGAAACCAGCGAGAAATCAGAAGAACGTACTTCTACGTCTTAAAAAAAAATTTTTTTTTGGTCAATTTGACACAAACTGAAGGTCATTTGAGAAAAGGGAATTTCAACTGAGGAGATGCATCTATAAGACTGGACTATATAGCCTAGCCTGTGATGGCATTTTCTTGACTGTTGATTGATGTGGAGGGGCCAAGCCTACTGAGGGCATTGGTGTCCTGGGCTGGTTGTAGGATGTATAAGAAAGCAAACTGAGCAAGCCAGAAGCAACCAACTTCCACACTCCTTCATGGCTTCTGCTTCAGTTCCTGCCTCCAGGTTCTTGCTTTGGCTTTCCTCAGTGGACACCATGGTAGGCATGATATGCCCATTTCAGAAATTGGGAGACTGAAAATTAAAGAGTAGAGAGCATGCATGTGTTACACAAATGTCAAGTATAGATCACCAGAACCCATGTACCTGGAGCCAAGCACCAGCTAGCCTTTTGCTTGGGAAGTGGACGTGTAACTGGGGAGGCCTACTCATCTGCTCCTTTCCTTACAATCTCCCTAACAGTGCTGCAAATGCCATGTCTGAGCAAATGAAACGGTATTGTGGTTTCGAAGCATCTTAGCGAGGCTCTCTGTTGCCGTAATAAAGCAGTGTGACTAAAATCAAATTGGAGAGGAAAGGGTTAATAAACTGATGCTGAGGAGAGGCACTGCTTACTGGCTCGCTCTGCCTGCTTTCCTATAGTACCCAGGACCACCCCGGGTAGTCCTGCCCACAGTTAGTTGGGCCCTCCCATCATCAATTTAGTCACCAATAAAGAAAATGTACTACAGACGTGCCCACAGGCAAATTTGATGGTGGCCTTTTCTTAGTTGAAGTTCCAAAATGGCTCTGGCTTGTGTCGACATAAAAACCAGACAGCACAAGAGTGACTGGTAAATTTTTAAAATTAAAAACTTGTACTCATTTAAGAATGCACATGTATTTGTTTAGAAGGTATTTGTGCTTGTCAGTGTAATAGACATTGGCAATCCATCACTGAGCAGAGCACACATGCCCCTTATCCTGCTGTGGCTTACATTCCACTAGGGAGACAGATGGTCTTAATCAAATGGTCACTCCTCTGTTGTGACGTATGGGATGAAGACAATGTCGAGGATTTGATAAGTGTGTGTATCACAGGACCCAGACTTATCTTTGTGGGACCAGAAGTCTGTGGAGTGTGTCTGGTCAACTCTTTGGTTCCTGAGCATTTTTTTTTAACTTAAGTATGGGAATTTAAAGAGTGCTTTTTATGTAAATTTTCTCTCATGTCCCGATGCCGGATGCTAATCTTTTAGGGTTATAGTTAACATTCAAGCTGAGAGCTGTCCCATGTGCTTGAGGAAACCCTCAGGCTTCAGACATGTCTTCTACACTGTTAGCTCCGTATGTTGTTCCTGGTCTTGTCCAGGTTAAAGCACCTTAAGTTACTAGAAGTCCTGGGTGAGAAGGTTTGGGATGGATTCCTTCTCTTCTCTATGAGCAGTGTTGGTGTCTATAATTTTTTCTCTTAGAGCCAAAGGTTTTGGGGTAGCTCCTTGTGCAAGATCTTCCAGGGACCCGAGTGGCCGGCAGCTATTCCCATCAGTGTGAGCCTCAGGCTTCTTGATTTTCTGGTCACAGTGTTTAACCTTTCTGTCTGGAAGAAGAGATGGATGAAATGTTGACTTATGCTTGTCGTCCTGCTTCCTTAAAGCAGCACACCACTGCTGAGAGTCAGCCACTTTCCCCTCTGCTCTTGGTGTCCGAAGAGGGCCAGCAGTGAGAGCAGATGGTGACACAGGGAGGATGGGAGATTAGCCGGAATAAGGTTCTAAAGTATGATCTGAGGACTTAAAGTACGGTGTGGGAAGCCTAAGGCTCTTTTGGGGCCCAGATGATTTTTGTGTAGGATGACATTTGTTTATCTGCTTCTATTATCTCTCCATATGTGGTATTTCCTAGCCGCTATCGATAACTGTGATGTCCCTCCCCACCCCCCGCCCCTGCCTCTCTCTGCGCATATTTTATTTTCATCTATGTGTGTTTGTGTGAATATGTTCCATTCATGTTCTGGTTCTTAAGGAGGTCAGAAGAAGGCATCAGATCCTCTGGAACTGGAGTTACAGGCTGTTGTGAGCTGCTATTTGGGTGCTGGGAATTGAACTCAACTCTTCCAGAAGAGCAGAGAATACTCTTAAGTGGTGAGACGCCTCTCTTGGCCCAGAAGGATTTCTTTTCTTTCTTTCTTTTTTTGTTTGTTTTTGTTTTTGTTTTTGTTTTTGTTTTTGTTTTTTTCGAGACAGGGTTTCTCTGTGTAGTCCTGGCTGTCCTGGAACTCACTCTGTAGACCAGGCTGGCCTCCAACTCAGAAATCCGCCTGCCTCTGCCTCCCAAGTGCTGGGATTAAAGGCGTGCGCCACCACCGCCCAGCTTCAGAAGGATTTCTTGAGCTCAGGACTTTGAGGCTAGCTTGGACAACACAGTGAAGCCCTGTTTCAGGAAGAAAAAAAAAAAAAGGAAAAAAGTATATTAGCATGTAGGCTTATTATCGATGTTTTGTGTGAATTACTATTTAGTTGAATACCAAATGCACCAAACCTTGATAGCAATAACTCACAAACAAAGGCCTTTGGAGCTTTAATAACTTTAAGGGATATGAAGGCTCTTTGAGATCACAGAAGCTTCAGCCACTGAGCTGGAAGGTTAAGGATGTTTAGGTGTTGGAGGTGTTGGAGGGTTTAGGCTCAGGATGCTTACTCAGTCTGTTCCTTGGGTGCTAGGGGAATACTTTGATGTCCACAGTAGGGATGGAGATATTAGGTGCTCTGAGCCCAGCTCCTAAGTCTCACTGGGAGGGGACAACACTGTGGAGTGCTGAGCACAGTGCGTTCCTGCCTACAGTTCCAGCATGGGAGGGAGTTCTCAACTATCTGCCTCCTGAGCGAGCCTCCTGCACTAGACATCCTAAGTGGGGCTCCACTGGCTTAAGGAAGAAAGAGCTGGGTTTCAGGAAGTACATGTCTCATTGAGCTAGTGGTAATCTCAGGCCAGCTGCAGCAAGCGGTTGGAGTGACAGTCCAGGCCAGATGTGGAGTTGGGGAAGTGCCCAGCCTATCTGGAGCTCAGTTCTCTACTTGACGGGGTCTTTCCAGTTGCTTTACACTCAGATTGGAGTCTGAAGCTCTGAACAAGTCGAAACCTGTGAGCTTCCATCTCTGGCTCCCTGGGCCTTCAGTGAGCTGCTCTGTTGTGGCAGCCAGGGGTTTCAAAGGTCACCCCAGCTGGGCAAATTGGAACAACAGATCTCCCAGCAAAGTTGGCTGCCCCGCAGAAGGCAAGTTGCAACATCTGCGAGGAGAGTTAGAACAAAGCCCCTTACTTTCTCTGTCTGGCCCAGCCTCTGTGTGCTTGGATCTCCCTTTTCTCTCCATTATTGCCGGACCTTGGACCAGGGTCTCAGCAGCAGTGACGATGGCCTCTACTGGAAGCTGCACAGGGAGGCAGCTGCGTCAGGTGTGTCTTGGGGTAGTCTGTGTGGCCCTGCCCCACTTTTCTTGGGTGGGTCATGGTGAAGCAGCCTGGCACAGCTGAGGAGCAGCTCATGGAGGATTAAGAGAGATTAGGGTATTTGTCAGGATTCAAGTGCATTGCTGAGAGGCTTAAGGAAGGCAGAGGGAGCCAGCCCATCAGTGCCTGGGGTGTTTGTACTCTTGCTTTTGCCACCTCTGATATGTGCAGTGGGTCTGGGGAGGGTTGCAGGCAGGGTGCCACACCTGCTTGGGGGCACCTCCCAGCAGGGAAGGTTAGGTGTTTCCAAGATGTCCTGTGACTTAGAGCTTCCAAGACTGATCTCATGTGTGTGTCCTTGGAGTCCTGGAGGGACAGTTGGCCTTTCCAACCTGACTCTGCTAGCTAACTTGACTTTTTGTTCCAAGAGTCTGTGTGTCAAAACAGCATACTCTCTTGGCTAGTTCCTTTCTAGGTTCAAAAGACAATTAAAGGCGCTTTTGATCAAATTAAAGTCCAATCCACTCAGAGCTGCTTTGAGTGATTAATAAATTGTGTTACTTGTGGAAACTTTATACGGAGCTTGGCTTCGACTCAGACATTATCGGGCCACTGCTCTTTTGACCTCTCCCTTTGGGGTTTTCTCTGTCTCCTTTGTCTATCGGTCTACATTTGGCTGAGTATTGAATGAGCCCCCTGGCTGGGGGCCTTTGATTGTAGCTGCTGCTGAGGATTGCCCTGCTGATAGAGACAGCTACAGATACCATCCAGTTCCTCTGGTATTCTCTTGTGCTCACCAGGCTTGATGGGGCTTAGAGAGGAATAAGGAGGGGTTGGCTCAGTTTATTATTAATTCTCCCTGAAATGTAGCCATCTATTGATGGCATGACGAAATTTAACAGCAGCTATGGGGTGATGGGGGTAACAGGGGCTTGGGGGTAGATGGACTAGTGGTTAGCAGAGCTATTTGGCATGACTACACAGCTTGGGACTTAGGTCTGGGTTTGCCCCTATGACAGAGGAGTCACCATCCCACCGGGAACCTCCCCACAGAAAACTAGGTGGTTCTTGGCAATATTGACTTATCTATGTCTTTTCAACCTGAAGCTAGGCCTTGTCTTGTCTTTTTTTTCTTTAGGCCAAGTGTGTCCCTTTTAAAATTTAATTTAAAATTTAAATGTGTGTGTGCATATACATGTCTGTGAATGGGTGCCACAGTGTGAGTGTAGAGACCCAAGGACAGCCTCGGCTACAAGCCCTCACTTTCCATTCTGTTGGAGCCATTGTTGCTGTTGTTTCTCTGCTGTGTATGCCAGCCTAGGTGGGCCCTGGGCTTCCTAGGATTCTGCTGTATCTGCTATGTGCCTGGTTTTTATGGATTCTGGAGATTCAAACTCATACTTGCAGAGCAACTACCTTTATTCACTGAGCTATCCCCCTAGCCCACATGTGTTTCTATTGGTGAGAACATCGGGACTCTGGAGATTCTGATGAATTACAGCAGGTTTGAAGTCATGAGGATTTGGAGAGACACTCTGGGGCCTGCTTTCACTTCTTTGAGTTTCTCACTGCTCTGAAAGGCTGGAGGAGGCTTTTGTCTTCTAGAGCAGAAAAAGGAATGTTAAGTTTTTGACATTGTGACAAATACCTCAGAGAAATTTCAGTCTGTGGTTGGATGACTTCCTTGGTTTTGGCCTTCAGTGAGGCCGAGCATCTTGGGGAAGGATGTGCTGGACGGAGCAGCTTATCTCACAAGCTAGTGCAGAGACAGAAAGATGCCTTTAAAGGCAGCCCCCTTTTCTGTGATCTACTCCCTACTACCCGGCCCCATCCCCTAGTAGCCCATTGGTGTGAACTCACAAATGTGTGAATCCACTGGCGAATCAGTGATTGGACTCAACATCTAGAAACTAAATCTTGAATAAGTAGGCCATGGTAAGATACTCCGAACCACAACTCGGAGTCAACTCTCCGGCCCTTCTTCCCCTGGCAACTCTCAGGCCCCTGCCTGTTGTACCTCCAGTTACTGAGGACAGTCTGGACCATTAGATATCCAGGAGATATGACGGCCCTCTGCCCCTGCTCAGGTTTCCACTTCTAAACTCGGTGACCTTGAAGCATAGCTGATTTATTAGGCTTCCTTGTCCTTTGTGAAAGGAGTCCTGAGAACAGTCTGTAGGATTGACAGGATGAAGTGAGAGGGACCACAAGATGTAGTCAACATCTGCCTTATTCACAAAACACTACAACTGGAGGCTGCCAGTGGGCTCAGGCTTCTTTCCTCCAGAATGATCTCAAGATAGTTTGGCCTGCCTAGGCATCTTTCTCTTTGATGACAGGGGTCTGTGTCTTCAAGATGGACGCAAGCTTTCTTTTGGGCAAGGGGTGCTGTTACAGATTTCATTCAGATATTTTTTATAGTAAGCTTCTGGCTTATATATACTGCATACCCGCTCACACCCTTGTTCTGCCCTGCAAGGTTCATATCGTTCCCATTTGACAGAAGAGAAAACTGAGCCAAAGAGAATGGAGGTCCCTTGACCCAACCATAGCTGGAAAGCAGCAGTGTCACTGAATTTATTGGTGATGTTAAAGAAGTCTGAGTTTCCCATTACCGGGATCACCTCCACCCCAGTTCTAGAGCTACCTGCACAGAGTGTGCCATCACCTCAGTGGCAGGCGATGAATTGTGGGTGGATTCAGCAGTGATCTTTTCAGGCCATGGACCTAGGTAGCCATGCAGGGTATAAGGACCTTATTTGTATTGTCCCCACCACCACACTCATATGCATCGTATAAGTGCAAACAACACCCCTCCCAATAAAATCATATTGGGGGCTGGATGAGATGGCTCAGCAATCAGCATCACATGCTGAACTTCCAGAGGCCCAAGTTGGGTTTCCAGCACCCTGTCAGTTAACTCAGGATTCCTTGAAGTCCAGCTCTAGGAAATCCACTGCCCTCTTCCAGCCTACTCAACACTTGCACACACATAGCACACATGCACATAGACACATACACATAAATAAAATGTTTAAAAAATTTAAAAATTGTAACAGAATATACAGGAGCTCTCATACTTATTACAATACTAGTCACAATAGCCAGTGCATGGAATCAACTCAAGTAGCCTATGATGGATGAACAGACAAAGAAAATATAACATATATATATATATATTGGTGATATATATAATATATATATATATATATATATATATATATATATATATATATATCCACACAGAGTGGAGCATTATTCACCCATTTAAAAAAAGCAGAAATCCTGTCATTTGTGACAACATATAGATAACTGGAGAGTATTATGTTAAGTTTAATAAGCGGGGTCCAGAATTACAGAAGTGTTTCAACCCCTGTTTAGAAACCTGAATGATTTCATAGAAAGCAGAATTGTGGAAACTGCAGTTTGAATGGAGAGGATGCAGAAGGAAGCTGGTGGCCTCTGTTGTCCGCCTTCTCATATGGTGATGAATTCCCCAGGAAACACGTCTTAAAGGAGGAAACGTTCGTCTTGGCTCACAGTTTCACTGGTCTCAACCCATGATCAGTTAGTTCCATTGTTTGGGGGCCTGGAGCAAAGCAGGGTGCTATGGTACTGAGGAGAAGGCCTTAGGACTACCAGGAAGCAAAGAAGGACAGGGAAGGAGCTGGGGTCCCAGTGTCCGCTTTGAGAGTGAAGCTCCAATGCCCTCAAACCTTCCACTAAGCACCAAGGACTCTGCTGCCTCCCAGAAGAACTACAGCCTAGTGAGCAAGCCTTTTACACCTTCGTAGAGAACCCAAGTCTAAACCACAGCAGGCACCAAACTACAGTTAGTTCCCAGGCCCTTTAACACAGGGAGGTACCTCTGGCTTCAACAACTCGCTGTGTATTGATAAAGAGCTGACAGTGTCCAAGGATCATGTACACATCGTGTTAATGTGTTTAATTATTACTTTGTCAAGTAAAGTCACTTCCTGATGGTTTTGAAATGGTCCCCCTCCTCTCTCTCACACACACACACAGACACACACAGACACACACACACAGACACACACACAGACACACACACAGACACACACACACACACACACACACACACACACACAGCAAAATAAGACAATGTGAAGGATGCTAGCTCTCAGTGGGGGATGTTTAGTGCACTTATTTTTGTTATTTTTTCTGTATTCTTGAAATTTTTCAATAATTTAAAAAATGTAACATTTACATGTAATCAAATTCATAGCCTTTTTATTTCTGAGATGCCCCTGTATGCAGCCAGTTCTCATTGTTGGATTTTTTTTTATATGTCTAGCTTTTGATTTAAGTAATGCCATCGGCATGTTTACATACACATTTGGCTAGCTCAGATTCTCTCCTGATAATATATTTCTGTGTGCAGGATTCCTAATAAAAGGAGTGGACACCCTTTTCTTCAGCATCCTCTTGCCACATTGCTTTTCAACAAGACCGTACAGTTTACTGTGCTCCCAGGACAGCACGGGTCTTCCTGTCTTGCCATGGTCTCACCAGCAGGGTTTGCTTCCTTTTCTTTTGATGCAGTCCGTCTGGTTTACGCAAACATAGGTCGTGGTTTTCTCGCAGCACGGGATTCTCCCGAGGCGAGGGCACGTTCATCTGTTTATGCTGCAACATTCATGTCCTGGAATGATTTCTTATTCTGTGAAAATATTCTGGTCTGGTTTTATTGCAAACATTTTCTCCTGTACTATCATCTGTCTTTTAATGTGGATGGCATGTGTTAATGGTCCCCCAAAATCTTAACGTTAAAGGACATTTTAAAATACATGTCAGTTGAGCGAGCGGCTTTTAACCTTGTACCGTTACTGACCGCTGCAGGAGGCACAGCACCCAGGGCACACACTGGGCTCAGGTGCCAGTCCTGCCTCCTCTTGTGTTGACTTTGGACAAATTTCTAATCCTCGAACAGGTTTCTAACCCATTAAGTGGGGTGGGGTGATTAGCTGTTGCCTAGTGCTATAAGGAGCAAATGAACCCTTATTTACAGAGTGTGTTCCTGACACACAGGAAATGTGACTGAGGTACTTGCTTTTCTTGTTACATTCTGCAGCCAGCTTCGAAAGGAATTTTGTTTGCAAAGCAATGCCTTATCAGTGGAAGAAGCCAGGTTTGTCAGGCAGAGGACTTATATTCAGATATGCTCACTAAATGTTGTGGTGAAGAAACTGCCAAATGGCCAGTAATGGTGAGCTAATCAGACACCTGCATTTTAATTTGCTTAAATCATGTTTTTTCCCCTTTTTTGCCCCTCTGTAAAACAGAGAGTGAGTAAGAGAGGAAGAAAGACAGATAGATAAGCTATACATACATCTCTCCCCCTCTTCCTTTCTCTCTCTTTAAGACAGGGTTTTTGTGTGTAGCCCTAGATGTTCTGGAACTCACTCTGTAGACCAGGCTGTCTGCTTCCCAAGGGCTGGGACTAAAGGTGTGTGCCACCACCATCTGGCCAAATCAGAGGTTTTTTTTTTGTTTTGTTTTGTTTTTTGTTTTTTTTTTTTTTTTTTTTGTTTTGTTTTGTTTTTTTCAATACAGGGTTTCTCTGTATAGCTCTGGCTGTCCTGGAACTCACTCTGTAGACCAGGCAGGCCTCGAACTCAGAAATCCACCTGCCTCTGCCTCCCAAGTGCTGGGATTAAAGGTGTGTGCCACCACTGCCCGGCCAAATCAGAGTTCTTAAAAGCCTTTTATCCACTTAATTTTAAGAAAATTTAGGAGGAAAAATTAGAAGACATTTCTATATGGTTTGCTTTCTGATATACATATACACATACATACACACACACACACACACACACACACACACACACACACACACACAGAGAGAGAGAGAGAGAGAGAGAGAGAGAGAGAGAGAGAGAGAGAGAGAGAGAGAGAACAGCACCATCTCGCATAACAGAATTGTGGGTTTTTCGGTTTGCTCCTTTGGCCTATGTAGCATAACTCTACCCTTCTGCTACTCACTTGTGTCTGTCTGAGTACAGGCTCCTCATTTGCATGAAGGTGAGTCCACTTCTTGGGGTGTTATTGTTAGGTTAGACAGGAGGAGTAGGATCTGGGATTCCATGAGGAGAAGTGTGTATCGACTATAAGGTGCATTTCAGAATGGCTGGGAAAGGTTCTGTGTGTCATCACCACAGAGAAGTAATAACGGTCTTAGGGTTTTACTGCTGTGAACAGACACCATGACCAAGTCTTATAAAGGACAACATTTAATTGGGACTGGCTTATAGATTCAGAGGTTTGGTCCATTATCATCAAGGCAGGAGCATGGCAGCATCCGGGCAGGCATGATGCAGGAGGAGCTGAGAGTTCTACATCTTTATCTGAAGACTGCTAGCAGAATACTGGCTTCCAAACAACTAGGATGAGGGTTCTAAAGCCCATACCCACAGTGACATACCTACTCCAACAGGGCCACACCTTCTAACAGTGCCACTTCCTGGGCCAAGCAAATACAAATCCTAACACTATGCAAGGGGATGGATATGCTGACTGTCTTGACTTAGAGCATATGACATCAGGTACCAAGACATCACATTGTATCCCATAAACACATGGAGTAACTATGTCAACCAAAATAATAAGGTAAAAACTTTTAAAAATGAGATCATAGACAAAGGTCTTCCAGACAGTTTGGGACAGGTGAGTGTTCAGTAAGTGACAATTTAAAATGTTTTTATTTATTGTGTATGTATATGTATGTGTGCCATGGTGTGCATGTGGAGGTCAGAGGACAGCTTAAAGAAGTTATTTCTTTCCTTCTACTCTTTGAGCCCAGGGGATCGAATTCAGGCCATCATGCTTGGTGGCAAATGCCTTTGGATCACCAAGCTTTCTTTCCAGCCCACCAATAAGTCATAATTTATTATTTTTGCACATCAGCATCTTCTAAATGTTACCTTGAAATGCAGTTAAAATTGGTAAGAAACAACTACAAAGAGTTAGATATTGATTGCCTCAGTGGGCAGCCATTGTTCCTTCTCCCAGCAGTCCTCTGGGAGTCAGTCTTGACAGCCTGCAGACATATTGTGTCTAGTCCCGTATCTGCCTTGGACAGGATCCCAGGTTCAAGGTGTTCTTGGCAGCAATGGCATCATTTTTGCTGTTTGTCCATTGATAAAGGTTTTAGCCTTTCTGGACCTTAGTTACAAAGGACGGAGTCAGCCTGGATACTTTCTAGTGCCTCCATCCTTTCCTTAAGGCTTTGATCTTTGAGCCTTTGTACCATGTGGTCCTTGGCTTGATGCCACCCCCTTCATTCAGCCACCAACTCTCACCTTCTCACCTAGGCCCCCATTAAATTAAGCCCAGTCTCCTGCCTCTCTTGGAGGCCTAAATGACATTGTTTGTAGCCCATGCACTCTTACTGTTGAGGCAGAAGCAGCTGGGACTTCCCACCTCAGAGCTTCATGTAGATGTCAGTTGAACACAGGCCTCAGAGGCCTATTGCCAAACTGACAAGCCACCCAGTTTCCCTGATCTCGATCAAGCCATGCTCTCTCAGAAGACAGATGGAAGCTCTTAGTGGGTACTGTGATAACAGGCGTGGCCTGGGAGCTGGGCTCTAGGACTGGCTCTTTCTTGTCTGATACCGTATGTGGAGAAGCCACAGTGAAGCACTCCATGTAAATGCTGACCCTATTGTAGATGTTCCTCATAGCTCAAACCAGAGGGCTGGGCCAGTGCTATCTATGAGGAAGCCGCCATGCTGTATACTGTAAGACCTGACTTGCTCCTCTTCTTTTTGTAGACCATGGGGGACGTGAAACTGTTTGCCTCATCACACATGTCCAAAACCTCCCACAGTGTGGATCCCTCAAGGGCCAGCTCCATGCCCCTCACGGAGGCCCCTGCTTTCATTCTGCCCCCTCGGAACCTCTGCATCAGAGAAGGAGCCACCGCTAAGTTTGAAGGGAGGGTAAGAAGCGTGGTTGATTGGGAGTAAGGGGAGGCCGGGAGTGGGGAGTGGTCCTCACCCCTTGTCCTCAGCAAGCCCCATCTCCCTTTGGACTTTCATATGAATTGAATGCACACCATCTTGCTGTTTCTTCATTTATGATGAGCTTTGATCTGTGTTGGTGGACTCATTAATGAAGGGGGCCATGCAAATTGACCATCTTAAGGTATTTTGCTGTTGGATATGTTCTGGATACATGGCCTTGTGTCAGAAGGAATGCATCTTGGTTAAAATTTGTGCTCCAAAATCTGGGCTCCTGAAAAATGAAATGATTTTTCTCCTACGTTTTCCTTGGAAGGAACATTTTATCAGCTGACCTCCGGATTCCACTCAAGGTCGTAGGATAACAGATAGAATCTTGATGTTATTTTGTCAACTTCTGCCAACAAATCTTGAGCTCATGCCCATCTGGGGCCTCCATTTATCCTTCTGAAAGTATGAACAACGTTTCTTTCCTGCTTCTTGTTAAATAGGCAAAGATCGGAACATAGAGGAAAATCTGTAAGACTGACTGATGCTGAAACCCAGGGGGAAGCCTTTTAGCAAGCTTGTTAGGTATTAGGTCAGCTTTACATGGAGGCGATATGGACATGAGGGAGGTTATGGGTAGTGTTGGAGATCAAGCACAGGGGTCCCATCCCCTGGAAGCACTCAATGAAGTATGAGGAATTCCTGTGTCCCTGTGACTCTGCAGGTGTGAGCTCCTGGAAGCTGGTGAAGAAAGAGGTCTGTAGATGTGTCTTGGGCGTTATTGGGCTTCCCTGTGTGTAGGTGGCAGGTTTGGCCATGTTGTCGTTTGGAGAGTGTGTAGGAAAAGGCCAGAGCTGCACTGAGTTGTATACGAGACACTGACGTGCCCAGTATGACCTTTGCCAATGGAGCTGCCCCACTATCTGTATTTCCTTTATTTTATCTAAAGCAGACCAAGGGGACAGTGTGGGGGATGTGTGTGTGGGTTCCACCAGCATGAGGCTGTCTTCTGCTGCCCTAAATTTAGTCTACCTTCTCTCATCCCCATACCAGGAAGAAACCCTGAATGGTCAAACGGAGGAAGTACTGGCTCATGCCACAGCATAAGTAACCCTTGAAAACATTCTAGCACATGACAGAAGTCAGGCAGGACAGGACAAAACCACACAATCCCACTTATATTGCCTGTCCAGGATGGCATCTATGAGAACAGGAAGGAGATGAAGAGCCCAGCAGGTAGTGGACAGTGGGATGGGCATGGCTGCCTGGTGTTCAGTTTCTTCCTGAGACGGAGAAGAGGCTCTGAGACTAGATAGTGCTGGGGGCCGTGTGCCTCTGTGCATGCTCTTCTAAAGTGCTGAACTGTACACATCAAATTTAACAGCCATTTAAGACATGCCTGAGTCAGCAGAACACCCCACCCTCTTACCACACTGCTGCCGAGAGACAGCTCCTGCCTTGGCTAGACTTCCTCAGAGCACAGTGAAGCCCCAGCTGCTGCCACGGCCACTGTCACAAAAGATCCACATTTTTGAGCTGAGAGCCTTGGAACCTTCATGAAACAAACACTCACCTAGTAGTTAGCTCATCTACTTTCTTGTACCTTCCACGAAGCCAGACTTTCATTATCTGAGAAAAACAGCATAACACAAAAACTGCTGGCTGTTTCTAGCTCACAAGAGGCTGGGAAGAAGAGCTAACAAGACATTAAAAGTGCTTCACGATGTCATGCAGTACTTCTCTGGCTGAACTAAAAATCACAGAATACAAGTTCAGCCATCTTGAACAATTCAGTATCACTTGGTACACTGACCAAGCTGTGTTAGTTACTGTACCAAAATCACTGAGTTAAATCAACCTTTAAAGGGTAGTTTATTTGGACTCATGGTTTCTAAGCTTTCAGCCATGGTTGTCTGGCCTGTTGCTTTTGGGTCCGTGGAGGGGTAGTACATCATAGTAGAATATATGGAACCCAAAGCTATCCACACTCTGTGACCCAGAAACACACAGAAGTCAGGGTCCCAACAGCCCCTTCAAAGGCACATTCCCAATGACTTAATTCCCTTCCACTAAGGCTCCACACTCTAAAGGGTCTGCCACCTCCCAGGAGTGGCTACCTTAAGGACAAGCTTTCCTCATGTGGGCCTCTTGGGGACAAACCAAATCCAAATTATACCAGTGTTGACTGCAGAGATTTTAAAACAGCATTGTCTTGAGAGTATTTGATTTGACTTATGTTGACCAAGTAGTTAACTCTGCATAATCCCTGTGGCTGTGTGCGCCTTATGAATCAGCCCATGGGTCTATCTTGCCAATTGCTACCCCACCAGGATCAGCCCAGAACACTGCTTCAGGGGGATGCTGGAATATGTATAGAACGCTGTTAGGGAGGGGTATTCTTATAGACTCTGGCTTACTTGCAGCATAAGAAGCTGTGGCCCAAAGCTACTCTACCAACACGTGTGCTACCATGGCCACAGACACAAGGAGACTTCACATCAGGGAAGGGCCACCTCTAATGACTCCAGGATGAGGAGGCTGGTTGTGTTGATACCAAAGGTAAAGCTGAGCTGGGGACATCCTGTCTTGATAGCCCCACAGAAATAAAAAGCAAAGTGAGAGTGTTAGAGTCCCATGGCTTTAGGAGTTGCTCTTAAAGAGAAGCTGAGCTCTGAATGCAGGCTCTCACTTCCTGGGCAGAGGTGCCAGCCACTCCCAAAGTTGCCTCTGGACCTCTGAGCCCTGCCTGTAGTGCCCTCTCTCATTGGGGACACAGCCTGTTCCAGGTCACTTCTGTCCGAGACCTGTGTCTGCCTCATGGCCACTGTAGGACAGCAGCTTTGAGAACTGGGCTCCCCCAGGAGCTCAGTGGTTCCTTTTTGAGATTGTGTTTCACCATTCAGTTCTGCCTGGCAGTTCCTGTTGGCCACTTCCTTGCAGATACCCAAGAAAACTCCCATTGGCTTCTCTTGAGAGTTCACATCCCAAATGAAGCCTCTAGCTTCCTCTGGAGAGGTCAGGAACTGCGCCCTCATTGAAATTCAGTGGATGTCCCAAGTGTGAACAAGTCATGAAGGCTATTTTCCCACCACCTCCAAGGCTGTGATTAGCAGTCAGTTGTGACTTGGGCTTATTACTTTTATTCCTTAAAGCTAAAACCAACCGCCTTCTTTTAAGCAAAAAACTAAATGAACCTCACCTCTGATAATACACTTCTTCCTGTCAGTCAGGATGTAGGTGACTTTACAGTGGTATTCCAATTGTCCTCTTTGGTTCAGGCCTCTCTGGATCACTTCAGACTTGAGCCTTTCTCCACATGGGATTTGGTCTGTTGCATTTTTGGGGGGGTGCACTTTTCCACTCTGTGACAGATACTTTGAGCATCGAACAGATAACCTGTACCCATTCCCATAGCTGGCTCTTTGAATGCCTAAAATAACTCCAGAGGCTTCCTTTTCAGTTCAGGGTGGCCCGGTGACACCTCTGTGCTAAAGTCATTTAGGGAGCTTCGTGGAAAGCTGTCTTTTTCATGATGAAAAGTAAAAGAAGAAAGAAGACATCTTGGATGCTCTCATTTTCTATCTTACTCTTTGCTGGGATTCCTTGTGAACAGAGAGAGCCAGGCCCCGCTTCTTGGTCCAACTGAAGCACCTCTGTTCTATGTCTCATGAGGAGAACTGCTGCACCGGCAGCCTACCTCCCTACAGGGTCCACTGTGAAAAGAGCAATGCTGGGGAAAATCCTAAATTCAATGCATTCTTCCCCTTTCCCCACAGACTTACCATTATCAACCAACAAGCAGAACCACCACACCAGGCTTCCTGTCCTACAGACTCAAGGGGTTAATGCTTTAAGGCCACCAGAGAAGTGTAGCCCAATAAGGTTTCCCCCAAGCCCCTGGGCTCACTGAGGTGGGCCTCCTATAAAGTGCTGCCTTGACTATCTCAAGTCAGATCCTGTTTCAGCTGTGGAGAGGCAGGGAACAAAAGATAACCTACCTTGAAAGGGAAAATAATGGCTTCTGTTTGTGCTTCAGCCAATAGGAGTATCTTTTCCTCAAAACTTCTTCTCAGTTTCCATCCAACAGAGAAGTAGCCACTGTATTCAAAGACATGAGGAACTTAAAGGACATGCCTGGCCTTCGCTGGTCCCCTGGAGTCCTAGTGTGATTTAGAAAGGTGTGCATACACAAACAGCAGCGGCAACTATGTGTAACCAGACAGTTGCAGAAAGTCTATTGACAGACTTGCTACTGGCGTTGGGGATGATGTGGGAAGAAGGGATA
The DNA here is from genome assembly GCA_030674055.1 of Rhabdomys pumilio. Classification (NCBI taxonomy): domain Eukaryota; kingdom Metazoa; phylum Chordata; class Mammalia; order Rodentia; family Muridae; genus Rhabdomys; species Rhabdomys pumilio. The sequence goes on from JANHMN010000011.1 coordinate 19,811,698, forward strand.
GCGTTGCCATGGCTGATTGAGGCCACACATGCACTCACAGTCTTGTTAGCCCCACCTGGGTGACACCCAGAAGTGCTGTGCCAGAGCTTTTGCAGCTAGACCTGGTGATTCATGTGCCATTTGAGACTGGCCTTCCTTCCACAGGTCTACTCTAATCTCTTGAACTCAGTGGCTGCTTCTTGTTGGTCTTTGAGCCTTGAAAGTGACCCAGTGTCTGCTGCGTGATTTTGTACTCAGTACATTCTTGCTTCACTGAGCACACCAGAGTGGGGCTGTGCCTGAGCCATTTTCAGTCACAGTGGCTCTGAGCTCATTCTGAGCCCAACTCCCACACTCCTTCCCAGCCATGTTGTGGGGCTCTTGCTTTTCCCCAGGCTATCCTGGATCAAGATGTACTTCCTCTTTTGCCCAGTCTTACTGATCTAGAGTCTCCGTCCTTTAGAGCACTTTCCTGAAGTATTACCTAAATACCTGCTTTCCTGAAGTCTTAGGTATTTTATTAGAATACATAAGAGCCATGTTTGTAGGACATGGACCATTACTGAAAATCACATAAGACCTGTCATAAATAATAATAACCATAGGAAAGACTTCAAAATGTGTCATTCAGTAATCATCTCTGTGCCTGCGTTAAAGAAAATGGTTTCAATGTTAAACTATTATTAATAGTACTTGTTGCAAGACCTGCCGACCTGAGTTAAACCCCCAGGCTGTGCGTGATGGAAGGAGAGGCCCTGGGGCACACACCCCTGAGGCTCCCACAAATGAAAATTCAAAGGAAACTTGGAAGTTCTTTGCCTTGACCTTTCGCTTCTGCTTCTCAGAGGTAGCAGCCATCAGCAATTTGGATAGATATTCAGAAATGTTCTATGCGAATCCGGCATCTATCTGAATATCCTTTCGTGCACACAGGGTGTATATGCTGATCCACCATGTGCTGCCCTTCCTTAGTTCTGTTTCTCGTTTGCACACTTAGTTCGGTTTGCACACGGGCCAATGGGTGCACCTCATGGATGTGTGTGAGCTTTCATGCCCTTCGTTGCTCCCTTCTGACTTTCCCTAATGTTAAAGCCCCGACTTACTGCACTCTCTATTTACACACATGGCAGAGATTACCACCTTTTACTTCTTTAATGAGAGTGAGTTCTTTGAGGTCTAGATTTGCCCTGTTGCATAGGATCACTACTAGTCACACGTGCCTGTTTAGTTTACAATAATGTTAATTAAATAAATTTAATTAAACTGAAATTTTATTTCCCTGGCCATACTAGGGAAGTACACGCATTAACACATACACATATTTTAAGTGTTCACTGGTTTTGTGAGGCTAATAACTACCGTGTCAAATAGCATAGATTACGAAGCCATCGCAGAAATCCTGTTGGACATGACTGATCTAGAGCCTTCTTATTAATTCAGTTCATAAGTGCTGGTGATTCTCACCTTAAAAAACATGTTTAAAAAAATTTGTTCTTTGCTGGAGTCATGGCTCAGCAGTTCAGAGCATTTGCAACTCTTACAGATGATCAGAATTTGATTCCCAGTGTCCACATGGCAGCTCGCGAACTGCTTGTAAATCCAGTTACAGGAGATTCAGATCCTTCTGACCTCTGCTGGCATGCACATGGTACGTCTACACATACCCAGGCGCGTACACATACACATATACATACACTAAATAGGGATTTTAAAAACAACTGTTCGCTTCACAATAGAAATGAAACACCGGGTTCTTGAGAATTTATTTAAGGCATAAGATGTGTCCAAAGGTTAATGTCACCTCTTGAGGAGAAGAATATTCTCCTCTAATCCTGTCTGTAGTAAGGAATGCTGGCCTGGACTCAGCCAGCATGAATCTTCTCCGAGATCCCTGCAGATATCTGCTCCAGATGGCTAGAAGACACAGCCTACAATGCCAGAGTCCCTGAAGCAATAGAATGGGGCAGATAGAGTAGATATTGCAGTTGGTGGCCACGATAGCATTGACATGGTAGACTTCCTGTCTACAAATGCCATGGGAATGAACTTAAGCAGATTCAAATGAGGGAGCTTTCAGAGCTGCACTGAGTACAGAAGAAAGGGGTGTCCATGGTTATGAGATCCCCTCAGGGCTCCCCTAAGGGACCCACCTATTAGAGGAGAGATAGGACAAAGACTCCATAGAAGACAGAGCTTCATATTTGAGGTTAAGAATGTGGTGTTTGAAGGAGGAAGGATGGTTTTCTAACATCTTTGTGGAGAAAATTAGAAGCACTTAGTGTAGCTCTTAGCCAGTGTCTCGGGAGGAAAGATCCATTTCCTTTGACATAATGAGGCGAGTTGGATGTGCTACCTGCTTGTTGCATGACAGAGTCACTTAAGTGAAGTCTGCCCGGAGACTGCCCCAAGTGCCGCTTGTAGCCATCCCCCGATTCAAGATGATTGGCCAGTATTTGATTTCAGAAGTTTCTTTATAGCTACCTACATCAGAAAACTAGTTGTTTAGCCATTGACCACGAATTAGTTAACGATGGTCACAAGTTATTTGAAGAAAATGTATATGATATTATCCCCCACCCATAGACACAGCTCAGATGTGTTAGTTATGGTTATGGAAAATAAATTAGGAAAGCTTTGGCAAGCCAAAAGTAAAGTAGCAGTGCTTGGTAGCCTGAGGCAGGAGAAGAAAGGCAAAGTGTGGGGATGCTGTGGGAGGCGAAGCAATCAGTATTCTCCAGCATGGACGCATCAGATAACCGAAGTTTAGTTATGTGACTCAAAACCATAATGACAGGTGGCTGACACATCACACACCTGTAACTTCAGCACTAGGGTGGCCAAAGTCCCACAGACAAACAAATAAACAAGCAAACCCATAATGATACAGGTAAATAAAGTCCACTCTCAAGCCAGATCTGGTACCTTTCATTAGTGGTATTCGCAGAAATTTTGAGCTACAATTTACAAGTTATATCTGAGGGGTCTTTTCTTTTACTTTCTTTGTAAAAATGTATTTGTGTGTGCATGATCTACCCCCCCCCCCGCCGTGTGTGTGTGTGTGTGTGTGTGTGCGCGCGCGCGTGCGCGCGCGTGCGCGCGCATATCTGAGGAAGCCAGAAGAAGGTGTTGTAGCGCCTGGAGCTGGAGTCACAGATGGTTGTGAGCTGCCCAATGTGGGTGCTGAGAACCGAAGAGGCTTTTCTTAACACATAGGATCTGTCAACACCTCCACACAGCACAGGCACACCGGCTCAGCAGGTACTCTCTGCTTTAAGCATGTCTTCTCCGTGTTGCTCTCACCTCTTCAGTTTGTAGCTTTCTCCAAACATCAAGGCCAGTGTCTGTTGTCAATTGTGACATTGCCATTCCCCTCCTCATGTCTAAACTCTTAGTAGGGCAACAGAAGATGGGCAGGAACAGAGATGGTTCTTCTCCATGCTCCTTCTGAGGCTGGCTTTTCTGCCTAGGTTCTGTAGGCATTTGAGGTTATCACCATGCCATCAACACCCAATAAGAGATCTAAAAATCCAAACAGGACTGGCAAGAGGGAGGCAGCATAAGTCAGAGAAATTCTTTGCTTTTCCTAGTGGAAATAGTCTTAAGTGCTATCTGAATTTTTACATAGGAAATGGGCACATGGAAGAGGAGGATGGGTACCAGAGGCTGGGGAGACTAAGGAGGGCAGAAGGGATGAGGCAAGGTTAACTGGTGAGTCCTAAAGTACAGCTAGTGGGCTCATGAGGCTTTAGGGTGCTATTGCATAGCAGAACAATTATAAACATCAGCAGTATGCTGTGAACTCCACAACACTAAGAGGAATTCAAAAAAATATCTCCATAAAGAAATGATCCATGGTTCCATCCATTTACCTAAGAATTTCTCAAATTCATTATTTTTAATAGCTGAGTAATACTCCATTGTGTAAAGGTACCACATTTTTTGTATCCATTCCTCTGTTGAAGGACATCTGTGTTCTTTCCAGCTTCTGGCTATTATAAATAAGGTTGCTATGAACATAGTGGAGCATATGACCTTGTTATATGTTGGAGCGTCTTCTGGGTATATGCCCAGGAGTGGTATAGCTGGATCCTCAGGTAGTGCTATGTCCAGTTTTCTGAAGAACCTCCAGACTGATTTCCAGAGTGGTTGCACCAGATTGCAATCCCACCAACAATGGAGAAGTGTTCCTCTTTCTCATACTGAGTGAGGTAACCCAATCAAAAAAGAACACACATGGTATTTACTCACTAATAAGTGGATATTAGCCCAAAAGCTTGAAATAGCCAAGATTCAACTCACAGACTACATGAAACTCCTGAAGAAGGAAGACCAAGTGTGGGTGCTTCAGTCCTTGGAAGGGGTAACAAAATACTCAAGGGAGCAAATATGGAGACAAAGTGTGGGAAAGAAACTGAAGGAGGGGCCGTCTGGAGACCATTCCACCTGGGTATCCATCCCATGTGCAGTCACCAAAGGTAGAGACTGATGTGGATGTCAGGAAGTGCATGCTGAAAATAGCTGTCTCCTTAGAGGTCTGCCAGAGTTTGACATATTCAGAGGCGATGGTCACAACTAACCACTGATCTGATCAAGGGTTTCCCAATGGAGAAGTTAGAGAGAAGACTGAAGGAGCTGAAAGGGTTTATGGCCCCATAAGGAGAGCAACAATACCAACCAACCAGAGCTCCCCAGGGTCTAAACCACCAGCCTGGGAGCACATAGGGAGGGACCCATGACTCCATCTGTATATGTAGGGAGGATGGCCCTGTTAGGCATAGGTGGGAGAGGAGATCCTTGGTCCCATGAAGGCTGGACAACAAGTGTGGGGGAATTCGAGGGTGGGGAGGTGGGAGTGGGAGGGGTAGGTGGGGGCACATCCTTGTAGAAGCAGGAGGAGGGGGATGGGATAGAGGGTTCCTGGGCAAGGAGGGAAATGGGGTAAGGGGATAAAATCTGAAATGTAAATATAATATCCAATAAAAAAGAAGAAGAAGTGATCCATGGGCTGGAGAGAAGGCTCAGCGGTTAAGAGCACTGTCTGCTCTTCCAGAGGTCCTGAGTTCAATTCCCAGCAACAAGATGGTGGCTCACAGCCATCTGTAATGGGATCTGATGCCCCCTTCTGGCATGCAGATGTACATTCAGATAAAGTACTCATGTATAAAATAAATATATAATCTTAAAAAAAATAATTCATGTCTCTTAAAATGGGATATGTTCAATCTATGTAAACAGAAGTCAATGTATGCATGAATTGAAATATTGTATGGCACCACATTAATACATATAATTTTTATAACTTGATGCATCTGTTAAAATACATTTATAAGGAAACAGAGCAAGTGCCTTAGTTTCTTTTCCTGTTGCCATGATAAAATACTCTCACAAAAACAAATTAAGAGAGAGAGGGTTCTTTGGGCAGTGGTGGCACACGCCTTTAATCCCAGCACTTGGGAGGCAGAGGTAGGCGGATTTCTGAGTTTGAGGCCAGCCTGGTCTACAGAGTGAGTTCCAGAACAGCCAGGGCTATACAGAGAAACCCTGTCTTGAAAAACCAAAAAAAAAAAAAAAAAAAGATAAGAAGAACAGAAAGATGCTTCCAAAGGCTGTGCTTGGGAAGTGGCACTTTTGCAGGGAGGGGAAAGACTAAGAGGGGAAAGATCTTTCTGTCAATGTATTCCCTCAGTGTTTACCTTTTACTTTCTCATTTGTTCCTACTGCTGGAGTTTCTGTTCACAGTAGATAGAAATTATGCCTGTAAATTTTTAAAGCATAATAAAATGCTTGTAAAAATATTTGCACCAGCAATCCGAGTTCAGTGTCCAGATCCTGTCAGATAAGCGATCAAAGACAAACCCACAGTTTACACTGAAAATATCACAGACAGCATTTGGGCACAGAAGAACACGTAACTGCAGCAGAATGCATTGCACAACCCTGCTGGCAGCCGAACAGAAGTTTCAATACCTGTCTACCTGAAAAACTAGCAAAATAAAGCTCTCAAAAGCCCAGTGTGGGATCAGTGAGGAGGCTGGATGTTTCCTTTGCTGGAAGCATTGAGGATTACCTCAGCCTCTGGGGACTCGGACTGGAAGAATGTTATAGGAGCAATAAAACCATTGATCCATTTTGCCAAGAATTCTGTTTTGACACTGTAACTTAATTCTTAACAGAGAAACGGGGAAAACAGCCAGAATAGAGATGCCCAGAACACTATTTATAATAGCAAAAGTAGAACCAGCCTGTACTCAGAGAGATGATTATATGAATGCATCAGTATGGCAGCTATTACATAATATATCACCTGCTCGGCATTTTGGGGAACTGCATCCGTAAATGAAAATGTGTGAGAATAGCAAAAAAGTGGAAAGAAAGTAAAAACCAGGATGTGATTGTATAGACCAACTGCAGTCTCACCAAAGTGCCAATGTTCTTATTACATGCAATTAGTAGATGCTTGGGAGCCTTATAAGTAGGACTTGTTGTTGTTGGAGTCTCTCTAACTGGTATGTTTTAAAAATTGCTTGGTGACAGCTTACCTATCAGAGACAATAGGCACAATTAAAATGGGCCCTGCATGCTAAGGAGGCTTGTAGGTGCCGGTCATCTTAACTGTTTCCAATTAGCTTGTCCCTTTGCCTGGCCGTGTAAACAAAGAGGAATAGCAGAATGAGCAGCCATGGAGAGTGGTCTTACAGCTGCTGTATTGCAGGCAGCCACAGGGTCAGGGAGGACCATGCTATTCAGTGGTCCTCTCCGAGTGCCCAGTTCACCTGACTCGTTTTTAGAATTCCCTTTTCTGAGATGTTTGATCATAGGTAACATTCTTCCAACTTCAGAGTTAACTACCAAGATACTACGTTGATAAAAAGCAAAAGCAAAGCATGTGAGGTGAGTTTCCAAAGGGAAACAAACAAGCATGGCTGCCAGCCACCATGTGAAATTTTGGTAATAACTTTTCTCCTCTATCTAGCTTTTTTCCAGCTCTATCATCTCACTGCATTCTCTTTCTTTGCGTGTTTGAGGCCATTTGCAATGCAGTTATGTTATTACCGTTCTGTGTTATAGGAAACAGGTTTGTCTAGGGCTCTGCCTGCCATGGAGCTGTCTTATAACTTTGGAGAAATGATTGCCTCCTCCTAGATTTCTGGTTTCTTTTTAATCTGAGATAGTTCACCTGACCCTAAGGCCCTGGAAGAGTTGAAATTCTATGGAGTATTTTATAGTGTGTGACATTTCATGTGTCTGACTTTTACATTATTGTCATTCAGATATGAGCTACCTGTATAGCTCTGGCTGGTCTAGAACTTTCTATATAGTTCAGACTAGCCTCAAAGTCCCCATCCTCCTGCCTCAGTCTCCTGTGTGCCAGATTTACAGGTATGTGTACCACACCCAGTCTTCCCATGTCTTCTTTTTAGAGATAGAGTGCTCTCTTAGCAGTCACAAAGCCCTGGGTTGGCTTCCGGCACCATAAACAAACACGCTTGTCTAATGTTTGAAAATCAGCTCCACTCTTAGTTCCTAGTTGTTGCCCAGTAGAAAGAAATTATTTTTGTGTAGTCTTACAGGCTTTCTAAATGTTAGTCTCTGTCTTGTTAATGCCCTACGTTTACTGCAGGTAGATTTTGAGTGTTCGGGTCTGATTCACACGACTAGTGTTTACTGAGCATTTTCTCATGAGCCAGAGAGTTAATTTGTTTAGAACCAGAAATATCTGAGATGTGCAGGACTGCCATTTCTGAATATGGCTGTGTTTGTATTCTTCACATCTCCTTGGGAACTGGGCCAAATAATCTTGATAATTGTTTCCCTTTAGCATTTTATTATATTATTCGGTCTGTTTGTATCTTGGTATCAGTTTCCTTCAAAGTTTATTCTGATCAGGTCTCATTTCTAATAATATACCAGACATTTGTGTGGCATTTTATAATATATAAAATCCTCCCAACCTGAGAACAGCCAGTGCTAACTGCCTTTCTCCCATTTCCAGAACTCTGAGGAGACAGAAGCAGAATTAAACAAGGTGAAGCATACAGGGAGAGCAAAGGAGTCTTAGAGCACAGCGCCTTGCAGAAGGGCTCAAAGAAAAGTGAGACCAGTGTCAATCAGTTCCTAGTAACTAAATCTGCCCACCTGTGAGTGGTGCGGCTGAAGAACTGGTGCCCTGTGTTCCAGATGCTAGATCCAGATGCTAGCTGTTCAGCCCTTCTGGGTTTATCTCAGCTAAAGCTCTACTTCGTGCACAGCTTAGAATGCTTCCCTTCAAGTCAGAGCCCTCTTACGGTTTTGTGATCAGCCCCCTCACCAGCTTTCTCCAGGAAGCAGGATTAGTTCCCTGGGAGACAGGTCATATGGAGTCAACTCTTCCTAAAGGCATTTGGCTGGAGACTTAATCCTCAGTTTATGCCCTTAGATACTGTTAAGATTATTAATGATGTTTAATTTTTTTCTTATTTATTTTGTATATGAGTGATTTGCCCACCTAAGCATGCTCACTTTATGTGTGCCTGTCGCCCAGATATCAGAAGATGGTATCTGATCCCTTAGAAATGGAGTTACAGATGTTTGTGAGATGCCCTGTAGGTTCTAGAAACCAAACTCAGGTTCTCTTCAAGAGAAACAAGTGCTTTTAATCCTGACCCATCTCATGATGTAAGGTTTTATTATAAAGACTCTCTGATGCCTTTTTTCCTCCTCAAACTAATATATTAGGAGAGGATCATTTAGCCTAATTGGCACTGCCAGACCTTTGCACTATGCCTCGTTACCTAGAGTAAGGAGCTGTCAGTCAACTATTCCTCTCTTTAGTAGCCATCCAGGTTGGTCACAGTAACCTATCTGCTTTGGACACTTCATGGATGCCTCAAGGAAACATCAATCGAGCTATGAAGAGCACTGCATCCATGATTGCTCTCAAAGTCACAGTTTCTGCTTCATCCTTGATTTGGCCATGATTGCACCAAACAACTTGTCCCAGCTCTAAAGGACATCACATTGGTAGTGGCAAGCCTCTGTCTCCTCTAGATGTTATCTTGAAGCTATTCTTACACAGGAGAGAACATCTTCATGGTGTCTTTACACAAAGATTGTGAATGGTGTTTATGCAATGCTTGTAATTAGTGTGTATTTGAGGCTTGTGGTTGGTAGATCTAGAAACCATATGTAAACAAGACTGTGACTGGTGGAATTAGAAACTACCAGAATCCTAAACTCCTTTCTAGACTATATAAGTAGAACTATATAATCATGCTTTCACTTTTTTGTGGTCAGGCTAAGAAATTTCTTCATGTGCCAACTCTTTCTCCCGTTGTTACAACAGTAGGCCCTCAAATGCCTCTCCCAATGGTCTTTTGCCTACTTTAGTCTACCACAGGTAGGGTGGGATGAGCTGGTTACATGGAGAACAGATAAACGATACCTATCATGGTAACAGCAGGAAGGTTGCTAACAGGTTTAAGAAAGCAGCCAGGAGGAGAAACTGAGATCTGAGCTTATGGGGACTGTGGAAGTACTAAGAGGGTAAGAGATAGCAGAAAGCTGATATTATGGTAAAAGACTATGAAGAATCAAAAGTGGGAGACTTTAGAGAGCTAAGACTACAAGTTCTGATCATTTTAAGAGTTCCAAGAGAGTTCCCAAATATTAAGAGCTGTGGAATTCCCAACACCTACAGCTCGGGAGCTGTGACACGTCTAGGCTGCCTGCATTAGAAGCCAGAGCAATAATCTTCTGACCCGAGTACCCAGAATTACATGTGTGGAAGTATAAGCTCTTAGTTAGCAAAGCCTGAGCTATCTGTCCTTGGGATTATAAACCCAGCCTCAAAGCATTAAGGCCTACACTGCCAAGACTAAAGGAGAATACATACTTTCAATTCTCACCCGAGGAAAAGAGCCCTCAACCACCTGTAACACCCGGGTGGTCCTCTCCCCATTGTCCTGTTCCCTGGACCCATGTCATAATCCACACTCTCTGGCCACGTCTTGGGCTTTGCCTCTTAGGCTTCCTTTAGTCTTTCTGATTGGGTTTTCAAGCCTTTAAGAGTGCTACCTGGTCTCTTCCAGATCCTACCTCTAGCAGTTGGCCTAGTCTTCTTGTCCACCCAGCTGTAGATTGTTCTAGGGTTTTTAAATGTAGTATACTTTGGTTTCAAGTCCTTCTCATTTGGGAACTTGTCACTAGAACAAGACAGTCTTACTAAGCAAGTCCGTATTCGCTGTTGGGTTCTTCACTGCCTCTAAGATGGATTCCTGTGCATGGTAAATGTACCTACCTTTGCATCGCTATGACCAAAATATCTGGGAGAACAGCTTAAGAGAAGATAGCTAGGGCTTGGTTGTTGTTGTTGTTTGTTTTTTATTTTGTTTTGGTTTTTGAGTCTCAGTCCATGATAGCAGAGAAGACAGGACAGAGTGACTCAGTCTATGGCCGTTGGAGCATGTACCAGCTGTTCTCATGGTGATGACTAGGAAAAATGCCAGGTCAAAACCAGAGATACTTATAACCTTCAAAGACCTGATCCCAATAATCCACTTTTACCAGCTGTGTCCCATCTCTAAAGGCTCCACAACCTTCAAAAAAGCCTCATAACCTTGGAATTTAAACCATTCTTCTCCTAGCCCCAAAGGCTCATGGCCATCTGAGATGATTAGATTTAAGTAGTAACACAATACAATCCATAATCACCTAGGAAAGCCTCAATGTGGGATTGTCTACACTGGTTTCACCTGTGGTCACGTCTGTGTGTAATCATCTCAGTTAAGGTAGTTGGAAGACTCAGCCCACTGTGGGCAACACTATTCCATAGGCAGGGTATGTGTTGTGTGGTAGGGGTGGGATACTGGATGGTATGAGTGTAGAAATCAAGCTGAATGCAAGCAAGCAAGACTGCATGTCTGCTTTCATTCCTTCTCCTGGCTATACATGTGATGCACCCAACTGTTTTAAGTTCCTGCCACCTTAACTTTCCGGCTATGATAGAGTGTCACCTGGAATTGTGAGCTAAAGCAAACTTTATCTTGCTTAAGTTGATTTTTTTAAAAATCAGATTACTTTGTTACAGCAACAAAAATGAAAATTGCACCATCTGGTAATGAAACATGCATTTAGTCAATTTAAACAGTTTCCATAGCTTTAAGATCCCCAACAGTGTTCAAAAGTTCAATGTCTCTTATGTAACTCAAGGAAATTCTTAACTGTGAGCTCCTGTTTTTTTTTTTTCTTTAAAAAAAATAAACAAAACCGGTTGTATGATTCCAACTTACTGTAGCACCATTCTGAAAGAGAAGAGAAGGACAAGGCCATAGCAAGGAAAACTGAATCAAAACGACATTGAAACCTAGCAGAGCAAGCTACAAAGAAACACCCAAATCCTATACCTCCATGTCCTCAGTGTACGTAGCATCCGAGGCACATGGTGTCCTATGGGCACATCAGTGGGTGTGCGTAGATGTGCCCCAATGGTCCTGCACCTGTTCGCACATGGCTTCTCTGCTTGACCAGCTGTGCTCTGTGCCTATAGCTCTCCTCAAGAGACATTACATTCCTGGCATCTCCAACATCCTGGATGCTCCACAGTAATCTAGGTTTCAGCTTGGCAGCCTCCATGCATAGCCTGCTTAGAGGCTCTCTGCAAGGACTCCAGTCCTATTACACATTGTTTGGCTTCATGGACTCTTTTCCCCCCAGAAACTTTGGTGCAAGATTTCATGATCCCACAACTCTTGCATTCTGCCCACCTACAAAACTGGCATCACATGGTTGATACCAAGTTTGTCTGATAACTCAAGAAATAGTCAAATGCCTCTACTCGATACTTTTATGTCAACATGACACAAGCCAGAGTCATCAGAGAAGAGAACCTCAATTGAGAAAAACCTGCATAAGACCGGATGTAGGCAAATCTATAGCACATTTTCTTAATTAGTGATTGGTGGGGGAGGTCTCAGTACATTGTGGGTGGTGCCATCCCTGGGCTGGTGGCTCTAGGTTCTATAAGAAAGCAGGCTGAACAAGTCATCCAGAGCAAGCCAGTAAGCAGCACCCTCCATGGCCCCTGTATCAGCTCCTGCCTCAGGTTCCTGCCTCCAGGTTCCTGCCTCCAGGTTCCTGCCTCCAGGTTCCTGCCCTGCTTGAGTTCCTGCCCTGACTTTTGATGATGAACTATGATGTGGAAGTGTAAGCTAAATAAATCCTTTCAGCCCCAAGTTCCTCGGGTCATGATGTTTAATCACAGCAATATTAACCCTAACTAAGGCAGCCCTTGGACAGAGCTGCAGTGGCCTCTGAGTGCATGGGTAGCTGAACCTGGAAAATACTTTCCCGGAAAGCCCTTTCCAGTAGGACACCCCAATGGCATGCTCTTGTCAAATGGATGCTTATGCTTTCATACCCTGGAGTCTTGATGGTGGTTGGTGGTGAGGTGACCAAGCTTTCCTCTGGTCCCTGTGCCCAGTGCCCAGTTTACCTTTAGTAGTGTTTCTGCATTGCTTCTCATTATTTTCATCATAAAGTCAGCTTTAAGTAGCCAACAATAACCATGCTACAGCCTAGATGTTATATTTCGATCTTATTCACCAAATAAATTAATCATTACTCTTGAATTTAACTTCACTCTAATTTGCTAAATAGAATATAGCCAGGTTCTTAGCCAGAAGAGTGACCTCTAATCCAATCCCCAACTCAGACCTTATCGCCATCTGAAACCTCAGGAGCCCAGCCTCTGCTGTCTGCATTTCCGTCCACATTCTGGTCTTTCAAATTCCCACCATCAGTCATCTGTTAGATGGAGCTCACAGAATTCTGAAGCTTCTCCATCCTGTAGCTCCAGACTTTTCCAAATCCTTCCCACATATCAGTTTCAAAGGCCCAAGAGCCATGTGGTCAGATCTAGTCCCAGGAATAACTCCACTTCCCAGTATTTTGTTTCAGTTACGTTTAGGTTACAGTGACCAAAATACCTAACCAAAAACCTTACAGGAGGAAAAGTTTGTCATTTCAGAAGTTTTGGTCCATCATGGTCGGGGAGGCAGGACAGAGCAGCTTAGCCATGGCGGCAGGATCATGTGACAGCTGGTCAGGAAGGAAACAGAGCAGACGAAATAGGGGAGGGTATAATATGCAAAATCCCTAGCAACCAACTGCTACAAGCTATGCCTCATGTCCCGAAGGCTTCATGGCCTTCAAAAACAACAGCAGAAACTGGGGACCAAGCAATCAAAATGTGTGAGGGAGGCGCTTCAGAGTCAGAACATAACAGTAGTTTTTTGGAGGGAGGCTGTTTAGGTTGTTTTGTTTTTAGACAGGGTCTCATAGCTAGGGCTGGCCTTGAACTCCTGATCCTCCTGTGTGTCCTGACCATTGCTGATATTACAGATAAGTACCACCACACCTGGCAACAGTAGATAACCATCTAGCTTTGGTTAGGCTATTCTTGAGCAAGAATGAGCTTAAATACATTAGGACACCTCATCAGTCTGGGGATGTACAAGTTCTATCTTTCAAATAACGTTGTGTAACAGTTTATTGGTTATCTAAGGGTGTCCTCAATTGAGACCACTGGCAAAACCTGCAAGGAGGGCTGGGCTGGTGGTCAGATGCCTGGGATTTGGTTTCTACATGCTCTGACTTCTAGGCATCCGTTTCTTTCTTTATAAAATGAGGACAAACCAGACGACTCCTCTATCCTTTCCTGCACTAACATTGCATAACTTCATAAGAATAAAATATGAGCGGGATTTGGAGTCACGGCCTACCCACTCTATTGACATGCTGTCCACTTGTCCCCGTTTCCCCCCACAATGCTTCGTGACAGCTGTGGCCCTCAGAAGGCTGGCCCAGGTGGGCGTTTTTAAAGGGATTTATTTCAGTAAACACTAGCTGTGGGATGACATTCGCTACTTTTGGAATAAAAATATGGCAGAACCAAAGTTCTGTCCTTTCACACAAGAAGAGCCACCCCTCCTGCATGCATTCCAAACACACACACATACACACACTCACACACACACTTCTACTCTCACACTCACACACATATACACTCATACACACACATTCACACGCACAATTATACTTATAATCACACATATACACACATCCACACATACTCATACTCTCACACTCATAGACACACACATACACACACTTATACACTATCTCACACACACATACACACACATGTTAGCATACTGCCTGGAAAGATAGGAAGAGCACTCTCATGCCAGCTCTGATGGTTTGTTCAGGTCTAAGTGCTGTTCCCGGCCTCTGCTCAAGAGCCTTTAGTGATGAAAGTTAGTTGGGAACAATGATAGAAAATAGATACCTGTGTCCTGACCCCTGACAGTGGTGGTGAGGATAGGAATTAACCCATATATTTTCCCTTTCATGTGGTGACATACTGAGACCCCCAGGTAACTCCTCTACAAGATGCAAGTCCCCCGAAAACCCCAGTAAGACTGTGGGTTCAATTTTAGTTAGTCAGGCAGGGTGGGACCAGCTAAGGGATGGAGCTAAGCAGCCAGCACAGCATCCCAAGCCTAGGAAGAAGGTTTGCCTGTGAAGTGTGAAGCACTTGGCCAACGAGCTCCGGGAAATCTGACAGAGGAGTGAAAAATGAGCCTGGAAGAGTTGGAGCCAGGAAGGCAAGGAAAATCAAATCAAATCTGGATCCTGATTTAAAAGGCATTAGGCTGAGGGGAGCCAGGCACCTGGACATACTTTCCACAGCCTGTCACACAGGACTTGCATTTTCCACCAGGAGTGAGGGCGAGTGGAGCCCTATTAGACTGGCATCCCAGCCTGTGGTCCCTACAACCAAGTTGCTCAGCAACAGAAAATGCTTGACAAGTGGAGTGTTTTGGGGTTGGGGGATGAGGACCCTTGCCTCCATGACGTATAGAAAAGAGAGAGGAGGGGCATTTCTGGAAGAGTTTGGTTCCAGCCAGTGTTCTGAAAATACAAGGAACCCTTGAACAAGATTAATGAATTATGGGAGGCAGAGGTCTTTTGTAATAAAGGCCTGCCTCTTCATCTGGAGTTTGAAATGAATTCTAGATACCTTAATATGTGAGTCATTACTCTGGAGATATTTTGGAGAGGTGTTTCTCAAAGTGGGCTCTTTCAGAATTCACTGCCAGCCCAGGAAAGACCATGTGAGCACAGGTGAATCTGGCAGCCACTCAGATCTGGAAGTCAGCTGTAGATATGAACCACCCGTAGGGGATCACGTGGCAATTGGGTGACTTAGAATGGGTGACTGGACATCAGTGTCTTGCCCAGCTTTACTTTAGAGAATGATATGTTTGGTGGTCATGTCTCATAGGAAGGGGTCCATGGATGGCTGTGCATGGCCAAATCATAGATTAGTAAATATCAACCTTCTATTTCTTCCCATGATTCTTATCATGCCCAGAATTCCCCAATGGGAATTTAATGCCACAAATATAATCACTATTTTTATGTATCAGAGTTTACATATACGGTGTTTCATGTATAAAAAGAGTAAGGGGGGTTGTCCCTTCTTAGAACTAATTTCTATCCAGATAGGGTAAACGAGGGGACTCACTGTGTGTTAGACATGTCCTGGGGAGATGATGACTAGGTAATTGGATGAAGAAGTGTGGGCTAACAAGAGAGGTCTGGCCCTCTAGGAAATGTGGGCAGGAGAGGGTAACAGAATCAAATCTCCAAGAGTAGCAGTGAGTAAAGCACCCTGGATGGGGACATGAGAGCTGAGGGGACAGGCCTGCATCAGGAAGGGCTGACTGCCCAGGAAGGTGTTTCTGCTCTTTCTCAGAGACAGTAGATGGGGGCACTCTGCCTCCTGCCTTACCCCGTGGCTCAGAACCATCATGTCATTTGCAAACAGGGTGGATTTCTTTTCCCTTACAGAATGTGCCTCTTTGACAGCAGCTGGTTGTTGGAGAGGAGAATGGGAGACAAAAGCACAGGGGATAATAAGAATAAGAAAGGAAAAGTGTTAGGAGCCAGCTTCGTTCTACTGGAAGTTTGGGCAACTGGACCAACAGTTTACTGGGGGCCTGAGCTGAGAACGGTGTGTGGTGTGGTGGCACGTGGGTGTCAGCTGAATGGGTCAACAGGGTGCACACTGCTCTTAGCTGCCTTTGTCATGGCTATGACAAAATACCTGATAATACATACATATATATTCATATATGTGTACACACACATACATATACATACACATGCGCATGCACACACACACATATATGGGGATAAACAGTCTGTAGAGTGGTTCAGTACAATTTGTGGTTTCAGGTGGACAGTAATCTGACACGGTGGAGTCTTGCTTTTCACCTTCATCCTCGAGTCACTGGAAAGGCCCACTGTGTGCTTATAAGTACTTCCCAGAGAGTGCCATAAAACACCAAGGCCAGAAACCAAGTACCACTGTGCATCAGAGTGGCAGGAGAATGGCAAGGATTCAGGCTTCACAGCCAGGTGTGGGCTGGGATTTCTCCTGTTTATGCTCTCTCAGCCTCGTAGGTGTGATGGGAATCATCTCTCCTGCCTCATTGCACACCGGTGTGTGCATAGCAGCTGACTAATAAAGCAGACATCGTGCTACAGTCATCTGCCTAAGGAGACACGTTCCTAAACTACCTGAAACCACAAATTGGACCAAACCCTCTCTAATTTGTAAATTAGACACAGTGGAAGAGCCCCAACAGTAAACTAGTGATACAGCAGAAGAATTATAGCAATGAATGCACTACAACAAAACTGTCTGAATTTATGACTTGTTCATTTCTAGACTTTTCTGTTTACCGTGCTTTGGATAACCATTGACCACAAGTATCTAAAAACATGGAAAGCAAAGCCTCAGATAAGCAGGGACTCCTCCGGAAACAGGAGTCGAATGGCCGGTCTGCCCACAGCACTCCTCTGACAATCTCCAAGAAAGCCTTAAAGTAGAATTGCCACTAGTTAGGAAACACCCGGAAGGGCAGAAGTAAAAGGAGGGCTGAGCCCTGTATCTCTTGTCTGAGCTGGGTCTCCTTTAGATGATGGCTGCAGGGGATCAGACTTCATTTTGACTTCAACCCCATCTTCTGCTGCCCAGAATCTTGGGGGATTTTCCTGATTACTCTTGAAGTCACTTCCTGTCTGTGAAGAGGAACACCAATGCTTCTGTCCTGGCACTACGTGGATGGAGCAGCACTGCTGCACCTGTGAGGCAGTCCACGCTTGGTGGCTCTTTTTCACAAGTCCTTCACTGCTTGGTGGTATCCTCTGTTTTTCCCTGAGGTGTCAGTCATTTTCCAGAGCACTGTCATGGTTAATATTCTGCTCAATATGATCCACTGCTATCTGGCGAATCATTCCCCGGCTGCAATCATTTAGGTGGTTTCTGTATTTCCCCTTATAAATTGAATGCACGTGTACATCTTTATACATGAAGTTTTTAATTTCATATTTAATATCATTTCCTAGGGATTGATTAGTTGGCAGTGCAGAGGTTAATGGGACAAAAGACTTCCATCTGAGTGCCTTCTGAAGGGCTACTCTTCAGTTTACATTGCCATCCGAAAGGGAGAAAGCATCCTACCAGTCTGATGGTCTGTCAGCTCCCTGTGAGCTGATCAAGTTCCTCTCAGCGTCTGGCCATTGGCTGCTGCTTCTCTCTTTCTGCTGAACTGCTTCTGAGTTGGGCTCCTTCTCTTTACCTCACTCCGAATTTGCCCTTACAACTCAGTCAACCACTGTGGCAGTCAGGGTCTAATGGGGCCCGTGATCCATCAGTTGGAAGACTTGAGTCAGGGACCCCAGAGTGAGGTCTCTAGTGGTAGCCAGGGAGAGGAGAGACAGGGCACACTCACAGTTAGGTCTCTTCAGTCTGGCAGTCAGAACTCCATAGAGTCCAGAGTGGGGATACAAAGGTCTGCCTGCACGAAACACAATGAGAAATGACAACTCCAGACTGGGGTGAGGGAAGAGTTAGGGTGTAAGACAGACAAAGGGAGTAGTGATTGAGAACCATCCTCCTAAAGGTTCATTGAATTTGCCCTGCTACACAGACTTCCTTTTTTAAAAATTGCATTTGTTTATGAGAGGCAAAGGTCACACTGCAACATGTGAAGAACTGAGGACAGCTTGTTGGTTCTCTCCTTTTGTTGTGTGGGTTCCGGGGCTGGAACTCAGGGTGTCGGGCAGGGACAGCAGACACTTTTACCTCCTGAGCCATCTTGTTCACCCAGGGCCAAGTCATTGCTGTTCTTTTTCTGTTTCTTTTTCCAAACAACATGTCCCTGATCCATGTTTTGTTGATTTAAACCTTTCCATTGCAATCATATCCTTACTCTGTGTGTGTGTGT
Organism: Rhabdomys pumilio; assembly: GCA_030674055.1. Classification (NCBI taxonomy): domain Eukaryota; kingdom Metazoa; phylum Chordata; class Mammalia; order Rodentia; family Muridae; genus Rhabdomys; species Rhabdomys pumilio. Next base: position 19,830,012 of record JANHMN010000011.1, read on the forward strand.
GTGTGTGTGTGTGTGTGTGTGTGTGTGTGTGTGTGTGTGTGTAGTTCCTTCTTTGGGCCCCACTAGGTGCACTCAGGATGTACACCACCATCCCCTGGAACAGTGGGGGAGCTTCCCAAGGCATGTGCCCACAGCTGCTGTGTTGCCCGGAAGAGGTATTTGGAAAGTACAGTTTGTCCTCAGTATCGGTGGATTCAACCAGCTGTAAACTGAAAATATTTGGAAGAAAATGGCATGTGTTTATACAGACCTTTTCTTTTTTTTAAAAAAAAAAAAGATTTATTTTAAAACAATTTAGTTATGTGTGTGTGAGATGTTATGTGCACATGACTTCAGGTGCCTGCGAAGGCCAGAGACATCAGATCCTCTGGAGCTGGAGTTAGAGGCAGTTGTGAGTCCCCTGTAGGGAGTGCTGGGAACTGAACTCTGATCCTCTGCAGGAGCGGCGCACACTCTTAACTGCCTGTCTCTCTAGCCCCAGACTATATTTCTTGTCCTTACTCTCTAAACAATATGGTAATGACTATGTCCATAGCATGCGTGCTGCCTTAGGTATTATAAGTAGGATAGAGATCCTCTGTGACATTTCACCTCTTTGTTTCACTTGTAATTTTTATAGTGCTGGGCATCAAACCCAGGGACCTTGTGTGGACTAAGCAAGAATTCTGCCACTGAGACTGGAGAGTTAGCTCAGCAGTTAAGAGCTCCTACTGCTCTTGTAGAGGACTGGACTTGGTTCCCTACCATCCACGTGGCAGATTACAACTATCTGTAACTCCAGTTCCAAGGAGCCTGGCACCCTCTTTTAACCTCTGACGTTTCCTTATATGCATATAGTGCACATATATGCACTTAGACACATACATACATACATACATACATACATACATACATACATACATACATACCTCTGCCACCGAGCTACATAGCCCCCTTTATAGCATTTGCTCAAAGGAACTGAAACATCTACAGTTTGGTATCCACAGAGAGCCCCTTGGAACCAATCCCCTCTGCGTTCTAAGGGACAGCTACACTGAAAGTGGTCCTGAGGGGCGTGAGGTCCTAAGACCACATTCTTGCTCACGTTGGTCCCGCTTGATTGAGGTACTGAAACGAAAGTGCCTGGCTATCTCTTCACTGAAGCTGACCTTGCTCTCTAGGATTGACCACTTTGAATCTGCTTCCCCTGTCCTCTATCAGGGCTGACAATCCTGTGGAGTGGAGACTAGTTCTGGGTCATCTCTAGATCACCAGTGTTTAGCAGGGGACAGTGCTGAGTAGGCCAGAAGGCCTTTGTTTACTTAATGGGAAAACACTAGTGACTGAACCAGACTTGTGCTCCTTGGTCAGGGGATAAAATGCACAACAAAAGTTACAGATGAGAAGCACTGAGAAGAGCTCACAGAGAAGGCGGCCTTTCTAGGAGTTATTCATTTGTTCAATTACAAAATAAGGGTGTGGTGTTTAATAATACTTTCAAAGAATACGCCCTGGGGAATACTGGTAACAGACCTTGCCAGAAGGCTAGGAAGTCTTGGCTTTGCTTGTTGATACTTAGAGCTTTCTTGCCTGAGATTCTGTTTGACTCCACTAACAGAAGGGAGGCTCTGGTGGAATAAACCTAAATTTGGGGATCTGGTACAAATCGCTTGATGTCTTTGAAAATGCTATAGGTATTTTCTTTACCTATAAAATTAGCACCAATGGGGCCTGTGGGGAGGAAGTGAAATCTGTGTGGTATGGCTTTCATGGGACCTCCCAGCCCTCCATCTTTGTATGGTAGGAGGAAGACCAGCCTGGCCTAGGCTACACTCTCCTCTGACAGGCCAAAGCCTGTAACCCCAGCCTGACCTGCTGCTCAGGAGGTTCCAGAGGAGAGCTGAGAAGTGACAGAAAAAACGTTTCTTGTGCAGTTCATGAGTTAAGAGAATATTACTTAATTGTGGGTTTGATGGAAAACATTATCTGAGGTTGGTGCAGATCTTTCCAGAGATCTGCCAGCAACCTCAGAAGTGGAGCCTTATTGAAAACAGCTGGGGAGAGGCTGGCGCCCAGCCTTGCGTGCTCTCCATGCCCCAGAGCTGTCTCGCTCGACTAACAGAGCTCAGCTAGGACTCTGCCAAGGGGCCTGGCAGCTTTGGCTAGGAATGTGTGGTGGCTCTGCTCAGGTTCAGGCTCTAGCTCAGAACCCGAGAGCATCTGGCCAAGGTTTGGAGTTAACCTCTCCTTGTGTCCATGCAGGTCCAGTTAACTAAGGGCAGACTCTGAGCAGGTATTGATTGGGCTGTCTATCTGATGCCTGATGGATTTGTTGGCGTGTCCTGTTAAGTCCTCTTAGCTATCTTGTTGAGTACCAGCTAGAGAATGTGGCCATGGCCAAAGCCCAGCACTCATGTTGTCCCTTATGAAGTGACACACTCTTCTGCAGAGGCCTTCCACCAGGCCTTTGAGAGACTGAGACTCGTTTAGTTTAGTCCAGCTGGTCACCAGCCATGGCCATCTCAGCTGAATTTCTTTAATGACAAGCACAATATACTGCTCCCTTTGTCTTTTTGGGGGAACGTGTAGTCACAACAAATCTCTGTTTTAATCACTCTCTAAAAATGTTTTTCTCATAAGTGTACATAATTTGATTTCCACTAAATTATATTTTTTGACAAACATTCATAAAAGTAAAATGTTTATTAAAGCTTTTTTGAATATAAAAGTTACAGAAAAAAATCAATCCACCTAGAAATGACAGCATTTTATCTTATTATTATTTTATACGTATGGATGTTTTGCCTGCATGTATATCTGTGTACCACTGCATGCTTGGTTCCCTGGGAGGCTAGAAGAAGACTTCAGATTCCCTCAAACTGGGGTTGCAGATGGCTGTGAGCTGCCATGTGGGTGCTAGGAACTGAACCTGGAACCTCTGGAAGAACAGCCAGTGCTCTTGACTGCTGAGCAGTCTTTTCAGCCCCAAAAGCATTTTAAATAAAAGTCAAATTATATTATTATTTATAATAATATAATATAATAATATAATATAATAATAATATAATAATTTATAATATTATTAATATTATAAATTATATTATATAGATATTAAATAACTATAGTTGTAAAAAGCTATCTTTTTATTATTTAAAGGATACTTACATTCCTTAAAATTCTTCATGATGATTTTCAAAAACAATTTTTCCTTTATTTTTATTTTATATGCATGAGCATTTTTGCCTCTGTAATTCATGCATATTGTGTCCTCTGATACAAGAAGTGGGTGTCAGATCCCTGGGACTGGCATTACAGATAGTTATGAGCCACTGTGTGGGTCCTAGAAATTGAACCTGGTTCTTCTGGAAGAGAATCCAGTGCCCTTAACTACTGAGCCATTTCTTCAGCCCCAAGAAAAATTTTAATAATAGCATATTTGGTTTTTGATGCTCATATTATTTTAATATACTTTTTTTTTTTACATTTAGATGACTTTTTCTTTGGTTTTGTTTTTGACTTAGGTGCTCATTATGTAACCCAGGCTGCTGGCTTTGAATTCACAGTCCTCCCACCTTAGCTTCAAGGCTCTAGAATTACAAGTGTGTATTACCACACCCAGCAGACATTAGATTCCTAGTAAATATTTGTTCTTTTAATCAACTGAAAACAAACAACACCCATTATCATGGACATTGGAAATCATCCTGGGGAAATCTCACATATCAAATCAGTGAATCACAGTGAATCTGTTGGTAGACATTTCCCCATGATTAAGAATCCCCATAAGATCAGCATTGCTGTGTTAATAGGCAAGAAAAATGAGGTTCAAGTGATTGTCTTCACTCAGCAAGGTTTGGAACTTTTTTTTTTTTTTTTTTTTTTTTTTTGGTTTTCAAGACAGGGTTTCTCTGTGTAGCCCTGGCTGTCCTGGAACTCACTCTGTAGACCAGGCTGGCCTCGAACTCAGAAATTCGCCTGCCTCTGCCTCCCAAGTGCTGGGATTAAAGGCGTGCGCCACCACTTCCCGGCCAATTTTGCATACTTTTAAAAATAAGAATTTTTTATTACTTTACTGGACTTAGAAATAGAAAATAGGCAAACCTAGCTAGACTGTTCAAAGACAATCAGAAAACATGCATAATATTGAGAAGCAAGGCTCACACCACTGACCTTGAGATTGTCAAGTTTACCTCTGGCAACATAATCCTGAAAGAAGTAAATACTTTTCTGGAAAAACAGATTCCTCTAGAATTGGTGAGAAAGGAATCTGAGACGTGATGTAGCCAACAGAAGAGATGGAAAGACCACCTCCTGCTCAAGTACTGGAGAGTTTATGCAATCACGGAAGCCCTCAGAGAACAGACCAATTCAAGCTCTGTGCAGTGCAGAAGGTCTCTGTAGCAGGAGTGGATTGTTTCCTTCATGGTCCCTCTTACCTTTATGCATTCAGCTCTGTTACCTTCTTGGAACACTAAGATTTGGGCTATAAAATATTTGAGGACTATGATAGCTTCTTGTGTCACCAGGTTGCTAGGAATGCTCTAGAGATGAGATCTACCATCTTGCAGTTGGTCTGCATCTTTGCTCTGGTACTGTCTCTCCATGTTTGAGCCATCATCTGCCTTGCTAGGACCCATTTCTTCCCTTTGTCACTATACTGTGTGTAGACTTCCATACCAGAGTTTGTCGTATAGCGGAAACTATTATATCCTCCTTTGGGTGTTTTATTCCTGATAAGAGTACTACTTCTATCAACTGCTCTTTATGTTCATTCGGTTTCTGTTGAGCACAGGCAAGGTGCTGACTGAGTGCTGAGCATTGTCAACTCCTTTCAGAAGTTGAGGCTCTCATCTTGCAGACCTGTGGCATATACACCAGGAGCATTCTATCAGAAGAGCCTTGTTGCTTTTGTTTGGGCACTGAGTTCTGTTGGTGCAGTTTAAGATTTAATGGTGTTTAGAACTCAGTCTTTTCCATACGCGAGTTATGTTTGATCCATGGTGCAGAACCTTTATAAGACTCCATCCTCCCAATGTCTTCTTTGGGCTTCTGTAAAAGTTTCTTTAATTCCACAGATGTAATTCTCATCTTGGAAACTCACTGCTGAATAGGCTCACCCTTTCTAGTTCTTTCTGAACTCTAGCTGGCTGGTTCAACTAAGCTGTTCTGGCTCAAACTCCTCTCCAAGCTGACTGATTCAAATCAGCTTCTCTTGGCTTCTGACTGAATTGCTCTACTAGGAAGGACTGCCTCTGTACTCCACAAATTGAACTCTCTCTCTCCTTGTGCTGCTCTTACATAGCCTCTCTTTCCTCTCTGGTCTCATGAGAGTTGGGTGTATCCTATCTTTGACTTATTCTGTCAAATCTTTCTCTGATTCATCACTTTGTCTGCCTCTCAATTAGGTGTCATTTTGAGAAAATGGCTGCTTCCTTCTACAAACTCTGTCTTTATTATTTGTGAGTAAAGCTGTGTACTAAGCACATATCTGAATTCTGTCGGAATCACACAGACTTAGAAAGTCTTTGGATGTGATCTTTTGCCAGAGCAGCCATGTTGCTGGATTAAAATTCCTCTACAGGCTTCTGTCCTTCTAGTACCTTGATTCTGAAAGACACATTTGCTCTTAGTAGTGTACCAACTGTAGTCCTGTGAACAGCCTTGTAGTCTTCATTCATATCATAAACAGTGGTCATTAATACATTCATAATAAGCTCAAATCAATCAACAAAGTGATTAAAGCATTTATAGAATCACAGAACCTATCAGAGAAACTATATTGTTAATTTAAAAATCTATATTGGTAGCTTGGGACAATGACACAAACTTGTACTTGTAACTGCAAGAGACTGAAGAGAAGGATCCTTGACCCCATATCTTTGAGACCAGCCTGGACAACATAGGGAGACACTCCTCTCCCCCAAGGCTCTCCACTTTTTTTTTTAATTTAGAAAGAAAGTCATACATGTATATAATAAAATATGATCACACCTACCTCTCCTTTCTCTCCTTCCACTCCCCTTTCTCTTCAGAAAACAAAACACAACAAAACTTCTAAACTTCTGTGCCTTAAATGGTATTGGGAACTGACAATTTCTTTTCTCTCTTATTCTTTCCCCCTCCCTCTTCTCTTTGATACTCTTTTCTCTCTTTTTTGAAATTGTCTCACTCTACAGCTCAGTCTTGTCTCAGTCTCTGAGTGCCCGGATTACAGATGTAAGCCACCACACCTGGCTCACCAGTGTCTAGATGGGCAGGACCTTCTTTCCACAGATTAAACACAGCTCCATGCTTTGATTTGTTAGCTGTGCATTTAGGTTAATCATATGCCACAACAAGGCCACTGACGGAGAAACACTGGGACAGTGAGATTCCAGCAGTGTGACCTGGTTTGGGAAGTAAACACAAGTATTTTTACAGTGACACCTATGCTGAGATCCATAGATCAGAGAGCAAGGCATCAGCCAACCATCTACTTAGTTTAGCCAGAGTTTACTGGCCCTGCTGGGGACTGGGACCACTTCAAAATAGGTGTGATGCCTGGTCCCTTAAGTAACTCAGTCTTGTATCGAGCTGCATCCAGTATACTGGAGTAAACAAAAGCATGATCTGTGTGGCTGGCATAAGAGCTTTCATCTTGGATGGTCACAAGCCATTCCTGTTTTTCTTTTTCTTTTCTTTCTTTTTTTTTTTTTTTTTTTAAAAAGTACCTCATGTTTCCAGTAAAATCATCCAAATATCCTTGGTTCCAGTATTTTGATGTTGAAACATTTGTAGCTCCAACCCCTTCTTGCACCTGGAGGCAACCCATAAATCTCTCATCAAATAATATGCGCTGTTGGTTTTTTGTTTTTTTTTTTTTTTTTTAATGGAAAATATGGTCCTGTGCTTGCTGTAGGCAGAGAAGTATGGAAGGTGATGTCATAGTGAATCGTTGATCTGGATTGTCTAGGCCAGGCCTCATTGAAAGCAGTCTGACTCAGATCAGGGCACTACTGTTTTCAAAGATGTGATCGTTATAGAGAATGGTGTGCATGCTGAAGACTAGGGAGAGCGGAGAACATTGGCCATCTCAAGAGAGCAGTGGCTGCTGGGCAGTGGTGGCGCACACCTTTAGTCTCCGCACTTGGGAGGCAAAGGCAGGTAGATGCCTGTGAGTTCAAGGCCATCCTAGTCTATAGAGCTAGTTCCAGGACAGCCAAAGATACACAGAGAAACCATATTGAGAGAGGGGGAGGAGGGAGGGAAAGGGAGAGGGAGAAGGAAGGAGAGGGAGGGAGGGAGGGAGGGAGGGAGGGAGGGAGGGAGGGATTGAAGAAGAAAGAGAGAGAGGGAGAGAGAGAGAGAGAGAGAGAGAGAGAGAGAGAGAGAGAGAGAGCAAGCAAACAATGGACAAAATGACAGGCAGAGAGGGGTACTCTGGTAGTTTGAATAAGACATCGTCCATAGGCTCAGGGATTTGAACACTTGGTCCCTGGTTGGTGGCCCTGTTTGGAGGAAAGAGACAGTTTGGTGGAGGAAATGCATTATGGGGCTTAGAGTGTGAAGCCTCACTGCATCCACTGTGCCCCCTGCTTCGTGTTTGCTGTTGAAGATGTACTCTCTCAGCTTCCTGCTCTGTTGCTATGGCACTCCTGCCATTATGGAACCATGAGCCAACATCAGCTCCTTCTTCCAGGAGTCAATGCTGTCATGGTATCTGATCACAGCAACAGAAAAAAGTAGCTAATTCTCCCCTTGGTCCCACTAGATTGCTTGGTTCTAGAGTATCAATCCTGCATACCAACAGTGTAAGGTAAACATGTTTCCGTTTCATCTGACGCATGACATACAGATACAAACATAAGACACATGAGTACCCCTTTTGTAGGTGTTGGGGGGTCTTGGCAAAGGAGGAAGACTGGGTGTTATTTGGGTCAGGGTGGTCCTCGTTCACTGAGTACTCTCTTCAGGGAACCCAATGGAACAGTCAAAACTGACAGTTTTATCTCCATCGCACCTCATGCATGGCTTGCGTATTATCCCAGTGGGGCAGACCCTGCAGGGCAGTAAACTCAGGTCCAAAGAGCTGAGGGTAACCGCAGCATTTGGTTTCCTTCTGCCCAGAGAAAAGGAGTAGATACCAGTTTTAGAAATGGGACCCTGGTCTAGACCCAGTGCTAAGCTTCTGTGATAGAAATGGCTCTGGAATAGGCTGTGCCTCTGTGGGGAAGAGGCTCTAGGGCCCCAGGTATGGCTGTTCCCTCTAAGTCACAGGGTGGCTTGGCTCCCCCTTAGTGTGGAGCAGAAATCCCTCCTTTGGTGATTGTAGCTGGTCTTTGCTTCTTTGTGGCTTTTTCTTTTTCCCACCCTTTGCCCTCTCCCCCAGTTTCACCCCCTAACACTAGTTAAGAGAGAAAGAAGGATGGAAGGGAAAGAAAAAGAAAGATCCCTGAATCTAATTTCTTTTCTTTTCTTTTTTTTTTCTTTAATCATAGCTACTAACAAACCACAACCAAGCTCCCTAAACAACCAACAACCATCCCCCCCCCCCACTTCTCAGGGCCCTAGCATTTATGTACCCTCTGAAAAGTCCCCAGAATTCCAAACATTACAAAATCAAAGAAATTTATCTGCAGCTAGAAAAAAACATGCTTCTGCTAGAGCACGAGGCAAATCATGGTCAGCTGCTGTGGACAGTCCAAAGCAACCTCATAGTCCACACCTGGGATTAAAACAAAAGCACATTCTTATAATATTTCTTTGTTTTTTTAAAGAAACCCAAATTCCAGAATTCTCAAAAATATCCCTAGAGATGTTGTTATGGCACTGCCCTGAGTGGCATGGGGCCTGGGTAAGCTGATGCCAGAACCCTGCAGGGCTTTGGTTATTCTAGGGTTCTTTGAGAAACCAAAGGGCAAGACTGTGGGGGATCTAAACTGCTTTAGGCTAAAGTGTCTTCCTGGGATATAGCAAATAAGTTTGTACATGGGCCCAGGCTGCCTTCAAACTCACTGTGCTACTAAGGATGACTGAGAACTCATTCTCCTGCACCTTTCTCTCGTATGCTGAGATCATGGGCACGCACCACCGTTCCTGGTTTCCGAAGTGCTGGAGACTGAACCTAGGATTTCACGCATGCTACACACCCAGGCATGAAGCAGTGTTTTTAGCCATAGAAAATGTAAACTAAGCCACCTTCTCAGGTGTCACCAGTGTCTGTCCAGAAGGCACCACCCAGGGATCCTTCTTCCTTATAAATTGCTTCTCTGGAAGTTTTCCTTCATTCCTCTGCGGAACTTATCTCCTGCCCTTCTTCCCTTTCTCAGCTCCTCAAACTGGAGGTAACTATCGTAGGTATTTGGTTTTTGTTCATTTGTGATGCTAGGGATAAAACCCAGGGCCCCCGCCCAAGCTGAGTATGTTCTTGTACCACTGAGCCACTCCTAGCCATGTATTTATTTTTTAAGGGCCTGTTAGGAGTCCTACAGCTAGAACTCTCTGAGAAGGCTGGCCCAAGCCCTCACCTATACTGAAGCCACCCATGTCTGCAGGATCCTCCATCTAGAATAGGAAGTGTGGCTTCCATTTAACGGTGGCATTTACAGGTCCCTAAGACCAGAACAGGAAGACAGAAACACAGCCTTTTGCAAGCTTTTTCTGCAGCCTCTGTGCAAAGACACTTCGGGAATGAGTTACAGAGCTCCTGTCATAGAATATCTTTACACTGCATCATGGGACATGCCTTGTAAAGAGTCTCTCAGCTAGAGGTTGGTCAAGACGAAGCCGGGTTCCCCAGATCCTGTGCCCAAATGTTGGGAAGGGCGAGGTACCCAGCCTTTCAGACAGAGCCTGTGGCTGCTGGTGGTAGGGCCAAGTCCTCTGGGGATGACAGTGATCAGTGCCAGCTCACTGGGCCCCAGCCCCCAACAGTTCCCCCGCCCCAGGATCACATAGTTGAAAAGGACTTTGACAGAGGGGGCAGAAAGGAAAGTTTGAGTTTTGTTTTTCTCTAAATAAATGGGCAGCTTTTCCCTCCATTTTTCCAGATGCTTCTTCAGAAAAGATTTCAATGGCTTGGACTGAGAAGCCTAAATCTGCTTTAAATGAGTGCTTGGAACCAGGACTCGCCCTTTTGGTGTCCCGAGTGAGCCACCAACAAACTGAAAGAACCACCCCAGTCGCTTGCTCACAATAGGCCCTCGTTTGAGGGTTGTTGGTATTTGTTACTTCTCTTTCCTAGGCCTGCCCTAAAATTCCTGAATAATAGTTTATGAGGGGGCTGTGCCTGCGGAACTATGTTGGCAAGAGCAATACGTGAGGCAAAAGTAACTGAAGTAACTGAGGAAGAGGCTCTTTTTTGTTTGTTTGTTTGTTTTTCGAGACAGGGTTTCTCTATGTAGCCCTGGCTGTCCTGGAACTCACTCTGTAGACCAGGCTGGCCTCAAACTCAGAAATCCGCCTGCCTCTGCCTCCCAAGTGCTGGGATTAAAGGTGTGCGCCACCACTGCCCGGCTGGAAGAGGCTCTTCTAAAGCTGTTTGTGGAGAGCATGTTGCAAAAGTAGGGGATCCCTGGGCTCTGAGGCTGGGCTGTACTCCCCGGAATCTACCTGGGCTCACCATTCACCTTGCCAACGGAGGGCTCCTGAGCACAACAAATGAAGTAGGCAGAGCAGTTAGAGTCACTTGTCACCTTCTGCAAACTTGAATGCCTCTTTTTCCAAAGCCTCAGCCTCCACCCCTGGCCCTATAATTCCTGTTCCCAGGCAGCAGACACTGTATCAGGGGGCTGCCTGGAGATTCATGTTTAGCTCACAGCTACACTTCCTTGAGCCTCCCTGGCTCCACCTCCACCCTCAGGAAGCTTCTGTACACACATGCAGCACAGAGAGAAGGGCCCTCTGCATAGCCAAGGGGGCACTCAGGAAAATACCATCTCTTCTCCAGACCTAGGGGCTTTAAAACCTCTCAAGGGTTTTCCTACTGAGTTAGGATTGGCCATTTTGAAGAAAGCTAGGATGGTTGATCGGCCCACAACACACGTGACAAATGTTTTAGCAGGCCTTGATCTTGTTGAGTTTGTCCAACATAAGGAGCCTGATGACGGGCCTACAAAGAGGCTTGTTTTATTTTAAGCTGCCAGGCTTCTCAAGTCAGGAGGGTGAGGCAGAAGCTGACCATCTTGGAAACTTGCCACCTTTATTCCATAGCCATTGCCCCTCTTCCTGTCTGTTTGCCTATCCGGGAGTCTGCCTAACTCCTAGTGTTTCAGTGCCACGCCTGGCCTGGTCTGTTTTCCTGTTGGTAGGTATATATAACATTGAATTTACAGTTTTAGCCATTTTGGTGTACAATTCAGTCACAAAAATGCAGTCTGGTAGCACAAGGCCATCCCATTGGCCTACTCTCAGGGACCTAACAACTGCCACTAAGTGTGCCAGGTATGTGCTGCAGATAAAAGGGCCTCTAGCCACCCCAGATTTCTCTCTCTGACTCCCCCTCCCTTCTCCCATCCCTTCCTCTTTCTCTCCCTCCTTCTTTTTCTCCCTCCCTCTTTCTCTCCCTCCTTTCCCTCTTCCCCTCCTTCCCTTCCCTTCTCTCATCCCTCCCTCTTTCTCTCACTCCCTCTCTCTTTCTCTCCCTCCTCTCCTTCCCCTCCCTTCTCCCATCCCTCCCTTTTTCTCCCTTTCTCCTTTCCTCCCTCCCTCCCTTTCTCTCTGTCTCTCTCTCTTTCTCCCCCACCTCTTTCCCTGTCTCTCCTCTCCCACTTCTTCTGTCATAATTCCTAATGACCTCCAAGAGACAGCAACCAAACACAACAAAACAGGACACAATTAGACAAGGCGAAAGCCCTCATATCGAGGCTAGACAAAACAACCCAACAGGAAGGGAAGAACCTCATGAGCAGACGGAAGAGTCAGAGACACATCATGGTTACAAGTCCCATAAAAAAAAAGCAAGCTAACAGCCATGACATACACAGAGGACCTGGTACAGACCCACACAGACCCTGTACTTGCCACTTTAGTCTCTGAGTTCATATGATCCCTGCTTAGTTGGTTCAGTTGGCCATGTCCTCCTGGTATCCTCCATCCCCTCTGACTCCTACACTCCTTCCAGCCCCTTTTCTGAGGGGTTCCCTGAGCTTGAAGGGGAGGGAATGGAGACCTCCCATCTAGAGTCTCCCATTTAGACTTTGTCTTTGCATAATTTATGGCTGTAGGTAGAAAGCCTATCTGATGACTGGACAAGGTGGCTACCTATTAGTATAGCAGAATATCATTAGGAATTTTGACTTTTTTCTTTTTGGCCAGTTCGGTTTTATCTTAGGTCTCTATCAATTCTCTGGGTTTAGCCATCCAGGCAGTGTAGTCCATGGGCTCCTTCTCATGGTGGGACCCTGAAGTTAAACTAGATGTTGGTTGGCCACTCCCACAAGCCCTGTGCTGCCATTGCCTCAGCACATCCTGCAAGCAGGACAGACTGTAGGTCTAGGGTTTTGTGGCTGGGTCAGTGTCCAAGTTTCTCCTTTTGTAGCCTACAGAGACTCTTCCCACACCAAAGAGGCTAGAACGTTGGGGTGAAGGCTATGTAGGCATCGACTCCACCTCTCCATGTTCAATGAGCTGTAGACATTGTCCTTGGCAATGGAGCCCCACTGTCAGTTTTCAGAGAGGACCTTCTGTCCTAGCATCTACCTGGGTTGTTTAGAGATCTCCATGGACCCCTGCAGACAATGCAACCTGTGTCACCACTGGAAGCTTTGCCTGGCTACAAAAGATAGCCAGTGCAGACTCTGTGTCCTCCATTGCTAGGAGTCCTCACTCGGGTCATCATCATAGAGTCCGGAAACTTTCCACTGCACTAGGTTTCCACAGTGTCCCCAAATGCCTCCAATTTCAGCTGTCTTCTCTCCCTCCATCCCTACTCCCTGCCTTCTCCAACTTGATCCTTATGGGCTGCAAAGATGGCTCAGCCATTAAAGGCTAGCTAGACTTTGGCCAAAAATATAAACATCAGTTTCTTAGCTCCCCTTTCCCCCCAACACCAGGCAATTCTGTTATGCTTTCTGTTTCTGTGCATTTGACTTATCTTGGTCCCTTGCACACATGAGGTCATGTGTCCTTGAGCTTTGCAGCCACTGTCTTTTTTCAGGCTTACCCATGTTGTAGCATATGTCTGAATTCTCTTTTAATAGATGAACAGTATTCTATTGTAAAACCCGGTTATCTATTGATAGATACTTGGGTTGCACTTTCTATTTTGAATGTTATTATGAATATGAATGGATTGAAGTCCCTACTTTCAATTCTCTTGAGTATATATCCCAAACTGGAATTACTAGATCATATCATAATTTTTAGTTTCAATTCTTTTAGATTTATTTTTGTTTTATGTGTATGAGTGTTTTGTCTTCATGTATGTCTGTGCACCACATGTGTGCCCGACAAGTTCAGAAAAGGGTGTCAGATCCCTGGAACTGGAGTTACAGACAACTGTGAGCTGCATGTCTTCACTGGGGATTAACTTGGGTCCTCTACAAAAGCAGCAAGTTCCCTTAACCACTGAGCCATCTCCCCATGTCCTGTGTCCCCACATCTACCAGCTGGAGAGTGATAGTGGTGCCTGTGTGAATGGGAGAGCAGCTCTCTGCTCCACACGTCCTTCTGCCAGTGACGTATGTCCCTTTCTCTGAAGTCGCCACGACTGGTTAGAGAGTCAGATTTGTTAGCCCAGATGCTCCCTTTCCGGCCCTTACCTGTGTCCTTTCAAATTCCAGTATAGCACTAGTCAGCGAAGCAGAAAGTCAGGATACACTCCCCATCTCAAAATGGCATGTGGTATTCTGGGAAGGGAATTATGGTGTGGTAAAATGACAGGTCCGATATTTACTTTCAGATGGGCTTTGCCATGCTACATAAAAATAATGGCCACTTTTCAAGTTTGATTTCATTGTTAAGATAAAAATAATAAACCAGTTCACCCAGAACAAAAAATGTTCTTATTAGGTTTTTACCTAATTAAGAGTCCAAACCCACATACTGAGGCACACCCTCCCGATAACAAAGTAAAACAACAACAAACATAGACCAGCTTTCTGGACCTACATGATGGCTCAGCAGGTATCTTTCTTGCTGACAAGCCTGACAATCCCTGGGACCTACGAGGTGGGAGAACTGACAGACCACACACATGCACCTTGGCATGAGTGCAGCTACACACGCACGCACACAAAGGATTTTAGAAGAACTATGAAGTCTCTAAGTTGTTGATAAAAATATGAGTTGTAACTGGGAAAGGTGGTTCATGCTTTAATCTCAGAGGAAGGCAGAGGCAGGTGGGTCTTTGTGAGTTCTAGTTGAGTCCGGTCTGTGTATCAAGGCCAGGGCTATTGAGACTAGCCGGGGCATATAGAGGCACCTTGTCTTAAGGGAAAAAAAAAGTACTCTTAAGTTTTGTACATGGGGCACACTTAAGCTCATTGTTTGCAAGTGTTAGTAATTCTTATAGCAAAAGTAGTTTCATACTGTCAAACTCTGGAATTGTGTATGAATTCTAGGATAACTTACAAAGACTTACTAACATTGAAGAAGAGAGGGTGAATATGAAATCTTGGAATCTGTTAATGAGATGTTGCACACGTGCCATCTGATTTGATCCTATAGTCTCCAGTGGAAGTGGATTCCAGCATCTTACAGACGGCTAGACCGAGTCTTGGAAAGCTAAGCTGCTTACCCACAGCTAGGCAGCTGGTGATTAATGCAGCCAGAACCTACACACCAGGTATTGGGTCACACCATAGTCTGGTGAGTCTCATCCCAGAGCCTACATGTCTTCCCGAATTAGTAGGGATGCTTGTTTATGGATGACAGAAACCAGTCCCAGAGTGAGATGTGTCACTTCCTGTAACTGAGTAGATCCGAAGCCACCACAGCTCTGCTCAGCTGTGTCTTTCTTTGTTGTTTTTCTTCACTGTATATGTGAGCTCTCATATTTAAACTTGGTTCTTCCTTCAGGGAAATGAGAGGTAGGAGAGGGAGGTGAGAGAGCGGCTTCAGACCATTTCAGGGTTAAGTCTTACCAATTTTGGTCTCCTAAGGTTCAGAAGTACAATTGCAAGGGAGAGTAAAAACTGGCTGGTTTTGATTGTATATGTGCCCAATGTTTGAAAATCAAGTCTTTTAGCCAGATTGGCTCCTCTAGACTCTTATGCAGTTAGGAGAGAAAATTCCCCTACGAAGGGACATGCTGCTGACCCTGGAAAGGTGAGCAGGAGAGCCTGCGCAAATCAAAGTCAAACCACATCAAAGCCTTGGTTTCTTTAATGTCTGCATGCTGCATGCTTCTTTCTAATATTTTCTATGACTGAGAACCTCTCTCAAATTGGTAGCAGAAGCTTGAGGACCACCACTGAACACTGACATCCTGGGCCTACCCTGTCAGCTAAAGACAGCACCATTTGGAGGCCCCCAGGAAGACCAGAACCACAGCTTACATGGGAGTGTTTTCCCCCAGCCATCCTCAAAGGGGCTGAAGTTTAGTCAGAGTATTTATTATATAAGAGCATGACTTAGAAGGAATTAAGGGCTATCAGCATAGGGGTTTCCCCTGTCCACTTTACCACCTGTATCTATGCCGAGCGTTTTCAAAGATGTAGATGTACATTAAATGAGAATTCGAAAGTTAAGCTTGTGGACAAAAAGGAGTGGATTTTCCTTTTAAGAGACTAAAGGGACTGCAGTGTGACCCAGAGCTTTCAATCTGTATGTTACCTTGAGTTGTCAGAAACAGAAAGGAAGAGGGGTGGTGGCACTTGCCTTTGATCCCAGTACTCAGGAGGCAGAGGTAGGCGGATCTCTGAGCTCCTGGCCAGCCTGGTCTTCAAAGTGAGTTCCAGGACAGCAGGGCTACATAGAGAAAGAGAAAGGAGTCCTTAGACTTGCAGGTTCAGAGTTGTGGAAATGCCTCTAACCTGGCTCACCAAGACAATTAAAAAAAAAATCCAGGAAAGGGAAGTGGCAGAGTAAGGGACCTGAAGCCTGTGTCCCTAGAGATCTACTTGGCACCCATGGATTAGATAAAGGAGCATTGCCTTCTGATGGTGTTCACCACAGCACTTTCATCCTCTGGGTTCCCCTGTTGGGTGGGGATGGAAGTCTTCCTAATTGCTGTTGTCAGCAGCTGTGATCTCTTCCTGATACATTCCAGGTTCATCTGGGGCTTTGGACTGCAAGGGGATTATCCCCAGTCTTAATTAAGCTCCTGCCTGACTCGGGGTGGATGCCAGCTGCTGACACAGACTTGGGCCCTGAAGCTTGGTCATGCCTTGGCCTTCGGCTTGCCCTTCATCCTTCACTCCTCACCCTCCTAATACAACCACAAGGTTAGACTCACAGTATCTGTGGCCCAGTTTGTGGGGAGGTGATGTTTTGTTACCTGGGAGTTTATCCTCAGAGGTAGATCAGAGGATTCTCACCAAGAACAGTCTTCTTCCACCAATTCTGCAGCACCATTGCCTCTGTTCATTATTTATTATATAGGCATTATTTAAACCAATTTTTACTTTTTTAAGCCAGGTGCTCACTGTGTAGCTCAGGTTGATTGCAGACCTGTGGTCCTCCTGCCTCAGTGCTGGGATTATAGGCGTGGATCATCGTGCCCAGCTTTATGTTCTATTCTCCAGTTATCACCAGCACTGTTCTAGTCTCTGAGCACAGGATACTTCTTCATGTGTTAGAAACATGGGTGCTTGGACCTGGTGGCACAGACATATAATCCTAGTTACTTGGGAGGCCGGGTCAGGAAGAGTACAAGTTCAAGGCCTTCTTAGGCTACAGAGTTGAGTTCAAGGACCATCTTGGCAATTAGGTGAGACCTTGATTTTTTAAAAAAGTAAGGGCCGGGCAGTGGTGGCGCACGCCTTTAATCCCAGCACTTGGGAGGCAGAGGCAGGCGGATTTCTGAGTTCGAGGCCAGCCTGGTCTACAGAGTGAGTTCCAGGACAGCCAGGACTACACAGAGAAACCCTGTCTCGAAAAAAACAAAAAAAAAAAAGTAAGACTAGAGATAGGGACGTCTTGTAAGAGAACGAGAAGCTCAGAGCAAGAGCCATAGGCAGAAAAGAAACCATATTGGAAAACATGCTCTGTCTGTCGACAAAAATTCCCATGGAAAAGGCTCTGTTTGTGGCTCGTCTTCTGGCCTCAGCCTTCTGCAGCATCCATCCATCACTGCCTACTGATACCCTTAGTGAGTCTGGCTCACAACTCGCAGTTTTATTTGTTTGTTTTTCCTCTCTGTGTGCATCTTCGCGGTCCCCAGCGTCCTGCCAGGCAGTCTGTTTCTCTTTGGCCAGTGCACAATCCTGGTTCCTCTCCTTTTGGTCTCCGTCCATCCCAGATGCGGGCAAAACCTCAGTTCTTTCGTCTTGCCTAGTCCTGGCTGACAGTCAGACTGCTGCAGCTGTGCCCTGCAGCTGTATGGGCTTGCACTGTATGCACAGGGCCAGGCCCTGCCAGGATCAGAAGACCCACAGAGGTTCATCATCTTTGCAAAATCATCCCCCCTTCTCCCCCTTTTCATCAAGTTCAGAGAAGGCAGATGTGTGGCTTTGAGTCTGGGAGCAATATTGCCACCGCTCTGGGTTCAGGCTGGGAAGGTCTGCCCTAAACAACGAGGAACGGATTAAGAGCCCTCGACGTGTTAGGAGAAGCTTAACAGTCTGATGTCCTAGAGCATGGTCCTCTTTAGTCACTGAGTGACGTCCCAGATCGTATTAGGTCTGAACAGTGGCACAAGTCAGGTAGCACGCCCAGCAGCTGCTGTTTCCTCCTCCAGCGGCCACACTCTCAGGAGCCCCATTTTCTTTAAAGGCCTTTTGAGGCCATAACGTTTTTTGAGGACATTTTATGGAGCAGGGGCACAGTCTTACTATTTAAAATTATTATAGGGATTATGACTGCCATATCTTTATTTTTATGACAGTTGTTGGTTATGCCCCTGATTTATTTGATACTGGGCTTCTGTTCAAGAACACAACCTCCAATTAAATGTGGTTACTGTGGCAAAAATACGATTCTCCTCAAAATGACCCTCTTTGGGGCCGGTTCCAAAAACTCATTATGGTGAAAAGTGAGGGCAGCCTCTTAGCATCCGTGAGCATTCCTCCGGTGGTCATTTGCTTTTCCCATATGAGGAATTAGAGGGTAACAAGGCTGTGGGTTGGGCCTGAAGGAAAATGGAGGTGAGAGGAAAGAGCCTCCTCCAAAAACTAAGTGGGTCACCAGTTAAAACCATACTTTAGAGACAGAAGAAACCCTGGATACATAAAGAGTAATTTTCTCTTCCGTGCTAGGAAGGAATTACAGCCCAGAGAGACCAGGAAGCCTGGCCAGACCCAGGCACTGAGGTCTGGCTGCCATACTGTTCTCTCTTCTTCACCCTAATTTCCCTAGGATGGCATGAGCTCACATGGCTCCAATCTTGTCCTACTCTGAATGCAAGGGGATAAACCATGACTCCCTTTTTTCATGTCCAATCTTTTGCGAACCCTTTGGGGCCTTTTAAAACTGAGAATCGGGCATTGCGTTAAAAGATGGAGGCTCTATTAGAATAGCATCCATCACCATTATGGGTTATACAAAACTTGTTTTACTTAAATGAGGAATTTACAGTGAAGTCTGAAGACAACCCCTGAAACCAGAGACCAGAACTGTGTGGTCCTAAATGTGCCACTTTATCTGCCGTGCGGTCTGGCTGGGAAACCATTCCTCTACTCTTTCTCTAGTATTACATTTGGCATCATGGCTGCCGTCAAGGTCCCCATCACAGGGTAGCTGGTGAGGGAACTCTTCCTGGGAAGATGTAAACCAGGGCACCAAACAGCTATACAATAGGGCATCAACAACCAACCACAAAGTATAAGTCCACCAAGCCCAGCTTGGAGAACCAACGAGTTTATTGGCTTACTTACAGAGCATGGGTAAGGAGTCACTCACAGGAGCGTGGGTAACCCTAAGGCAATCTCACCATCACAAAGTATCACACCAGCATAGATGAAGACGTCCCCATAGCTGCATAAACACAGTCCCCTTTAGTTAACCTTTGACAGCCTGTGTACTCTCAAGACCACAAGGCTGTGTGCTGTTAGGGATGAAGTACACACAGGTTGCTTGGAGGCTCAGTAAGGAGCAGCAGTAATCTCGGCTGAGGGTCCAATGACCTCATTCCCTCTTTTCTATGAGGGACTATCAACAATAAATAAGCCAGACCCCAGGGATCTCTTGCAATTGGTCACAGATGTTCCAATGAAGATGAGGACTGTGATGCTCGGATGATGGCATTCTACAACCTGAGATCCCTCCCTCATAGTGCTAAGAGTCAAGGTTCTCTGAGAACTAGACATTTGTGGGTGTTCATCAGCCTCTGGATATAAGATTCTAGCTATAAAAAATCCCACCAGTAGCTTCTTAATTGAAGGCCATTCTTAGATTCCCAAGAATGTGAACCAATCTTCCTATCTTCTCTCCTTGGGCCCCAGCATAGTGAACAGGCAGTGGGAAAAGGGACATCCTTAAACCGGACAATGTTTACTGCTGTGAGAGAGCACTAATGAACTTCTTCCACAGCATTAGGACACACGTTCACACTGCAGGTCATTCAGACCTTGGGACTGAGCAAGTTCACAGAGGCCCTGCTCTAGATCCAGGAACCGTGAAAGTACACTTTGGCTTTCTTAACTAATGCCGGTTTCAGCACACTCAGAAACCATTGAATATTTATTCTAACAAGGCATTTCAAAAGTAACTTTGGAATATGTGTAGACAATGAGGAGAATAGAGAAAAAGACTAAGAGGACATGTCCCTGAGATCTGGACCGCTCTCGGTGTACCCAGTTAAACATTGCTACCCCCAGCGGCCTGCTGCATGGGGCCACTGTGCAGGCTGCTGGAATGCCTGGAAGCCGTGGGCGCAGTTAATGATTTATCTCCTCCTGCTTGCAGGGCTAAGCCCCTGTGCTCTGAAGCTGACAGGAAGCTTGGTAACATCTTCAGGAGGGTGGGCTAGCCCTGCCTCACAGGGTTCAGGAGAAGAAACATGGTTTGGAATTCTCACATGATCAGCCACACAGGGGCTTCCTTGCTTGTTCTCTGAGAGCCTGAGGAGACTGTCTTAACAGGATGTCTGGTGTTTCTTTGTATGAGTGTGTTTGTGACAAAAAGCCATAGAATGACAAAATTTTATATGGGATCATGATACAGGCCATCTTCAAACACACATGATGGTTATTTGTGTAGCTCTTTTATTCCAAAAAAATAATGAACGAGTGGTTATATATCCATTAAAGAAACATGAATTGAAGGAACACAGTTATATTTTATTCTGTTTAACAAAGACTAAGTGTGTGAAATTTCCAGAAATATCACATGTGAACAGTTAACTGAAAGAAACGAGGGAGACTCCCATAACAGTGACACGCATGGCCACACTTGGCTTTCTATACCAGTGGTGAGGGTTCATATACCCAGGTAGATGTGCTCACCTTCACCCCGTGAACCTAAGGTAGGAAATAGTTATTGTGATTAGACCACAGTGGCCTCAGGCATTGCTGACATGTTTTGGAGGAGACAACTTAAGGAGTGAAGCATTTCTTTGTGGGTAATTTATCTCTGTCATGAGTGTAATTTGGATTTTTATAGGAAGTAGCTTTTTTGTTTGTTTATGGGAATTACAAATAAGATGAATAATACTGACCCGGGGTTTGGGGCTTTTTCTTTTCCATTGAATCCTGACTCTGCATTAGCAGGGCTGGAAAGGCAGGTCATGGAAGATTTATAAACTACTGCTGAAGGGATGATTGTATGAATTAATCAAAGGCTTGTTGTTGGCTTTGGGCTTTTTAACTGGGACTCAAAGCTTTCTTCCTTAGGAACAAAAGTCTACATCTTAGATACTCAGACTGAAGATGCTGGGACCAGAAGAGCTGAGGAGACTTAGCCTTGATGATGGCTATGAGTTGGGGTGGATCCCCAGTGTCACAAAAAGAAAAAGACAGCTCTCACTGGTAAATACAGTGCTCCCCTCCTTTAGTGCACTTAGGGAAGGAAGTGTATGAGGGTTCCATGAGTTCAAACACACGTAACCCCTGATGTCCATGTATTATCGCTACCTGACTTTGCAAGGAAGAGGGAGAGCTAGAGAGAGAGAGAGAGAGAGAGAGAGAGAGAGAGAGAGAGAGAGAGTGTGTGTGTGTGTGTGTGTGTGTGTTGGGGGGAGGGGTCATACTGCAAATTTCAATTTCATTTCTCCTGAAGCCATCCTTGCTTGCCTTGGAGTGGCTGCATAGATAAAAGCTGTCCCTACAATCTTTCAGAACAAAAGCAGTTTCCTTCTAAGGAGGCTTCCAGGCTGTGCTTGTGAATCTTCCAATGGAGAAGTTCATCAATTCTGTGGCCTCACTGAAATGGGCTAAGCCTTGCTCCTCTGAGGATAGATCCAGCCTGAGGGACCATTGAGTCCCAGGTGGTCAAGGGCACTTACAAAATTTTCATATCTGGAACTCAAGCAGAATTTTTAAAAAATTATTTCTCTCCCCCATGTGTGTGTGTGTGCGTGTGTGTGTGCATGTGTGTCTGTATGTGCATGTGTGTATGATTCAAATGTGAACACAGGTGCCTAAAGAGTCAAGAAGAGGGCCTCTGATCCCCCGAAGGTGGCATTACAGTAGGTTATGGCTTCCTGGTGTGAGAGAGACCTTCTGACATGGCTAGTAGGTTATGGCTTCCTGGTGTGAGAGAGACCTCCTGACATGGCTGGGAACCAAATTTGCGTTCCCTACAATGACAATACATGCTTCTACCTGCTGAGTCTTTCTAACTCCTCAATGGGGATTCTTAGATTGGGATTTTTCTCTGCATCTCTCTCTCTCTCTCTTTTGCGATAGCTTTATTCTCTGAAGTAGAGTGCTCTGAAGCTTGAATGTGTCAAGAATTTAGAAAAGTACTCAACAGGGAGCACTCACAGACACCCCTGACTGTTGTTAGAGGCAGAGAGCCGGTGCAGAGCTGAAAGTGGTATGGGAGACAAAAGTAGAGGGCCATCTTTCCCCATAGCCTCGGGAAAGCTGCAGAGAGAAACAGGTCAGAATTCAGCTTAATGCATCTTAATGATTTATTGCCAAAATATAAAAAAGTATTACTTTCCCAGCATGTAATCAATATAGTTTAATATAGAGGGTTTTGGTGGGGTTTTTTGGTGTTGGTGGAGAGGGATTCATACAGGGCCTCACTTAGCCCAAGGTTGAATTTGCTATGTAGCTGGGTATTGATCACCTTGAGGCCCCATCTTCCTGTCCCCTTCCCAACGGCTGCAATCACAAGTGTGTGCCACAGTGTTCAAACTACTGAAATCTTTTCTTTTCTTTCTTTCTTTTGTCTTTTTATGCAACCCAGTGTGTAATGCATAGAAAGTGTGAACTCTGAACTCTCCAGCATGTAGTGAGTGTGTATGAAACAGAAGTCCTTATGGTTTCTTTTTCTTGTAGGTCCGGGGCTACCCAGAGCCCCAGGTGACATGGCACAGAAATGGGCAAACCATCACCAATGGTGGCCGCTTCCTGCTGGACTGTGGAGTGCGGGGGACTTTCAGCCTTGTCATTCATACTGTCCGCGAGGAGGACAAGGGGAAGTATACCTGTGAGGCTAGCAATGGCAGTGGTGCCCGCCAGGTGACCGTGGAGCTGACTGTGGAAGGTGAGTCCTGTTGGGGCACCACTGCAGGAGCTGAAGTGCCAGCTCCAGTGTCTCCTGCTGTGCTTCAGCCCTCTCTCAAAGATGGAGGGACTTAGAAGAGAAGCTACACCCAGTTTGAGGCTTTGGACTGTCCTGACTGGCTCGAGTTCCAGCCTTGCCATGAATCACATTACACCAAGAGTACAAACAGAATCTTAGTGGTGACCTTAACAAAGGAATGCATGGCCCATCCCCTACTCTCCTCACCTGTCGCCCCACTGTGGCCAAGCCTTGCCACATTTGACAAGACCTCAGGATTTCACCCTGTTACTTGCCTAAACAAGAGCTCTTGCCTTGGCCCTTCACCTAGCTCACACTCACATTCTTCAGGCCTCTGCTCAAACACCTCAACTTAGAGAACCCCCTTATAACTCCCTAGCTTTCAACTCCCCTTCCTGTAAATTCCCTCACAGTTATTCTTTAAGGCTTGCCACCCTCTCACCCATTGCACAGCTCTGAGACATGGTCACCATCTTCTCTATCGCCATCTCTCAGGATCTGGGACAGTGTCTCCACAGGAGAATACTTGGGAAATGTTTGGGAAATGACTGGAAAGGAATGTCATCATTAGCATCACCATGAAGTAATAGTGCTCACTATAAAAAAATATGTAACAGGAAAAATATGTCTGTTAATTAATACATGGTCAGTTGTCTTTCCCCCTGCTTCTGTGATTGAAATAATCTTACTAACTTCAAAGCATCTGGGAGAAACAATTGACTGTAAAGAATACTAGGGTTTGTCACTGGTGCGTCTTCCTGCCAGGCAGAAACTGCTCTGCTGGGTTGAACTTTCCACGTCAGGCCATTGACAGAGACTCAGGGTCTGATGTCCGGAAGGAAAAGGGGTCTGCCAGCCCCTTGGATGTAAGGCATGTTTCCCCGGACCCTTCTAGGCCTTTCTGGGAACTGGTAAGCAAGGTAGACAAACTTGTTCCTTCTTTATTTGTTGTTTTGTTTGTTTGTTTGTTTCAGAAAACTAACCTCATTTGCAAGAGACACTGTGAACAGTATAGATAGCCAGTTAAGGCAGCCTTGGAAAGTTCTAGAAGGGATGTGGTGCACTTGGGACAGTGGCCACTCCTTGACCTCTTTCCCCTATTTCCCCACACAGTTGCAGGGCACACAAGTTCTGCTGAGCAGAGTGTGCATAGTTTGGATGCTTTCACTAAATTCTTTAACTAAGTGACTCAGTCATTTCAATGACCTTCAAGTGCCTGTGGCAGGGGCATTCCGGACAGAAGGTGGCTCCTGGTCAGGGGGTCTCAGGATAAACTTGTCAGGAGCCATTCTGCTATGGTACTGTCTCAGGATTAACTGATCACAAAGCCTAAACTTTAAATAGCGAGGCCCTTGAACAAAAATTACCCTATTCCCTTTTCTGATTTCCTGTTTGGAGTTGAGAGCGAAGAGGTGCTGAGTTATGAGTCACTGTCCAAAGTCTCAAACTCAACATTTGCCAACGTAATGTGGGACTCAAAACCTCTGAACCTTGGTTTCTGCAGAAAACGAATGTGAATTCTAAGCTTTGCAGCCTGAGTTAGCCCTTATTCTCTATGATCCGTGTTAAGGAAGACTGGATGTGTTGGGAATGCAGGGAAATTATATAAAACAGACATAATCAGGCGTGGTGGTGCTGCATGCCTTTAATCTCAGCACTCGGGAGGGAGACACAGGTAGATCTCTGAATTCAAAGCTAGCCTAATCTATATAAAACTGAGGTAACTTGTGAATTTTCTTGATCCTTACTGTTCAGGAAGTTGGATCTGATGGCTCAACCCAGACAGAACATTTTCCAGGTCAGAAGTAAGGAGGAGGGACAATCACAGTAAAGCAAGACAAGGCTCATTTTCCTCCCTCGTTGGGTGGGTTTTAATTGGGATAGATTGGCTCAGGATTTAAGATGTGTTGTGCTTCTAACTCTAACGGGAGAATGGCCTCATGCCTGCAGCCTCTCTCTGTGTGAATGGGCCTGTGCATCCCTCTGCCACATCAGAAGCCTGTTGGAGCTGATGTGTTTGGGGCCACCCTACGCCCCATAGGCCTAGAAGGATGTAATCATCACTCACTGCCATGGATAAGTTGTCAACCCTGCCAGGTTAACATAGACATTCATGAAGTGACTCCAGCAGCTAGCCCACTGGCTTCCCCTCCAACTCTAGGCTGTGCTTCCTGCTCTATTCATCCCTGGACAGAACAGAGGTCCTGGGATCAAACGTTTGACTGAGAGATGGAAGCTTTTAACCTTTATTGGCCACGTTTAGGAAGCAGTGTTGTGCAGTGAGTGGAGTCAAATGCCCTGGTTGAGTTTTAGCTCTGCTGATTTCTAAGTGTGAGCACATGGCCTTCCTGAGCTTTCCTTTCCTTTAAGGCAGAGGGCATCACACAGAGTGGTGCAAGGATCAGCCCTGGCCACCAGGAAGTGGTGCCCGGTGATTATCTGAGCTGCAGCTAACATCCTTAGAATACTTACAGAGGGAAGTCTGTGAGAAAGAAAGTTTTCTTGCTCAGCTTCCAGTTTGGCAATTAGAGTCAAGGAAGGTGAGAGCAGGTGCCTAGGGACAGGAGCACACAGTTACCCGAGCCCCACACGGGAAGCAGCCATACTCTAAGCGCCTCTAGATTAGTAAAGTTTAGAGCAGAGCAAAGAAGCCTATCCTGAGTGCACTTCCTCCCTAGTACAGGGGCCACAGACTATTCTCCAGGGTCACTGTCCAGTAGTGACATAACATGAGCTGTACTTTTGACGTTAGGTTTGCTAGAGCCACATTTTTTAAAATTAAGTGTCTTCATTAGAGTTTCATTGCTATGAAGAGACACCATGATCAAGGCAACTTTTATAAAGGAAAACATTTAATTGGGGCTGGCTTACAGTTTCAGAAGTTCTATCTATTATCATCATGGTGGGAAGCAGGGCAGCATCCAGGCGGAGTTGGTGCTGGAGAAGCTGAGAGTTCTACATATTGATCTGAAGGCAGCCAGGAGAGGACTCTCCCACACTGGGTGGCGCTTGAGCATAGGACCTCAAAGCCCACCTGTGAAGTAGCACATTCCTCCAACAAGACCACACTCCTAATAGTGCCGCTCCGTGTGGACAGCCATTGAAACCACCACATTAGGTGAGATTAATTTTAATAAAATGTCTTATTTAACTCAGTATATCCAAAATGTGATAATTTCACTGTATAATCAACATAAACATGATAAGTATCCCCTCCAAATGATGAAGAATGATGTTGACCTGAGTCTCAGAAGCCCTCTGAATCTACGAAACCAGAGAAACTTGATAGTAGCTTAAATGCTTAGGAGCCCGGAAGAGATATGGACTCACAGTTGCTCTCACCAGAGTTACAGATTGGGTTAATCAAATGTAAGCAACATGCCTTGCTGGGGAATCTTGTTAACACATCCATGTTGATTAGACAAGTCTGATACACGGCCTGAATATCTGAACTTCAGCCACCCCCAGTGTCACCCTGCTGCTGTTCCACAAGCCTTACTTGGAGGAGTTTGCACCTAGAGTCAGGCATGGTGGTGTGCACCTGGAGTCCCAGCATGTGGGAGACAAAGGCAGGGGGATTACGGTCAAGGCTAGCCTGAGCTATATATCAAGATCCTATCTCAAAAACAAAAATCACCTGCAGGGCTTCTGGAAGCATCAGCTGGCCTAGAGCAACCTGCCCCTCTGTCGTCTTCCAGCCCGGCCTCCTGGCCATCCCCTCCATTGTAATCTCCTCTTTCCCAATCCCTGACCCCTAATAATACAGAGGCTGCTGCCCTCTGCAAATCCATGTACAGAATACTTGCCATGTACCTTCAGTTTTTTTAAAGTTCAACTTTACTTTTAATTGTGTGTGTCTGTGTGTGTTTGTGTGCACGTTCTCCCATGCTTGCATATGAATGCAGTGCTCACAGAACACAGAACAGTACCTGGATCAGATCCCCTAGAGCTAGAGGTACCGGTGTTGAGCCACTTTGTGGGGTCTGGGAAGCTCTGCAAGAGCAGCGTGTGTGCTCCTAGTCACCGAGCCATCTGCTCAGCCCCAACTCAGCTCAGGCTTCCTTTGTTCTCCCATCTCTTTAGGCCTCCACCTCTTTCTCTCGTCTCTAACCATGGCCCTTCATAGGCTTTGCTTTTTCAAGTTGCTCATAGTTCTCTCTGCTCTTTCATGCATTGAGTATTGTTGCAGATGCAGACTTTGTACTGTGCATAAGGAGCAAGAGAACTCCCCTTAAGACACTGACTTTCTTAATGGTGTTTGCATACATTAGACAGGGACTTCATTGGATTGGGTTACAGGATGTAGTGCAGGCAGCCCAACAATGACTAGCTCATGCTGAAGTTTAGGAAAGTCCAAGACTTCCATAATTGTTCAGTCCAGGAGGCTTATGTCTCGACATTCCCATTCTGATGCTGGAGTCCCTGCAGGATGCTGAGGGCTGCTGGTCTTCAATCCCCAAGAAGGCAGCAAAAGATGCTGCAGCAATAGAACAGTTGAAGTGTCCAGTGTGGGAGAGGAATCAGGCAAAAACAGTTTCCTTCTTCTATGTCCTTTATTTGCCTACCACTAGAAGATGCTGCCAAGAAATGGGGTGGGATGTCCTGCTTCAGATAATACAGTTAAGAATGCCCCTCACTGGGCCTGAGCACTGAGCAGAATCCGGGCAGCAGCTCTGAACCCAACCTCACAAAACTCAGAGGAAGTGGGGCTCCCGGGAGCTCTAACCTGGGCGGGCAGTATCTCAGGTAAGGAGACAGCAACACCCACCCCAAACAGGGAGTAAATAAGACCCACAGGGACCCAGGAATTCAATCCTGGCCCGGAGCACTGGTTCCTTCCTATCTGCGCCTGAGCACTGAGCAGATCTTGGGCCTCAGATCTCACGCCAGCAGCAACACCCACCCCAAACAGTTTAGACACAACCAAGGTAATAGGAAACTCAGGCTCCAGTCAGAGACAGTGCAGGTAGCACCAAGGAGATCCAGATGGCGAAAAGCAAACGCAAGAACATAACCATCAGCAAACCAAGGTACTTGGCATCATTAGAACCTAGTTCTCCCTCTCAAGTCCTGAATTTCCCATATCACCAGGAAAGCAAGAATCAGATCTAAAATCACTTCTGATGATGATGATAGATGACTTTAAGAAGGACATAAATTACACTCTCAAAGAATTTGAGAACACAGGTAAACAGATAGAAGCCCTTAAAGGGAAAACACAAAAGTCTCTTAAAGAATTACAAGAGAACACAACCAAACAGGTGAAAGAATTGAACAAAACCATGCAGAACTTAAAAATGGAAGTAGAAACAATAAAGAAATCACAAAGGGAGACTATCCCGGAGATAGAAAACCTAGAAAAGAAATCAGAAGTCAGACGCAAGCATCACCAACAGAATACAAGAGATAGAAGAGAGAATCTCAGGTGCAGAAGATACCATAGAAAATATTGACACAACTGTCAAAGAAAATGCAAAAAGTTCTTAACACAAAACATCCAAGAAATCCAGGACACAATGAGAAGACCAAACCTAAGGATAATAGGTATAGAAGAGAGTGAAGATTTCCAAATTAAAGGGCCAATAAATATCTTCAACAAAATTATAAAAGAAACTTCCCTAACCTAAAAAACAAGATGCCCATAAATATACAAGAAGCCTATAGAACACAAAATACACTAGACCAGAAAAGAAATACCTCCCATCACATAATAATCAAAACACAAAATGCACAAAACAAAGAAAGAATTTTAAAAGCAGTAAGGGAAAAAGGCCAAGTAACATATAAAGACAGACCTATCAGAATTACACCAGACTTCTCACTGGATACTATAAAAGCCAGAAGATCCTGGACAGATGTCATACAGACCCTAAGAAAACACAAATGCCAGCCCAGGCTACTATACCCAGCAAAACTCTCAATTACCATAGGTGGAGAAACCAAGATATTCCACGACAAGATCAAATTTACACAATATCTTTCTACAAACACAGCATTACAAAGGATAATAGGGGGAAAGCTCCAATACAAGGAGGGAAATTATATCCTAGAAAGAGCAAGAAAGTAATTCTCTTCCAACAAACCCAAAAGAAGATAGCCACACAAACAATGCCTCCACTATTAACAAAAATAACAGGAAGCAACAATCTCCTCTCCTTAATATCTCTTAATATCAATGGACTCAATTCCCCAATAAAAAGACATAGGCTAACAGACTGGATATGCAAACAGGACCCAGCATTTTGCTGCATAAAGGAAACCCACCTCAGTGACAATGACAGACACTACCTTAGAGTAAAAGGCTGGAAGACAATTTTTCAAGCAAATGGTCCTAAGAAACAAGCTGGAGTAGCCATTCTAATATCAAATAAAATCAACTTTCAACTTAAAGCTATCAAAAAGGATAAGGAAGGACATTTCATACTCATTAAAGGGAAAAGTCAACCATCATGAACTCTCATTTCTGAACATATATGTACCAAATGCAAGCGCACCCACTTTCATAAAAGAAACCTTACTAAAGCTCAAAACACACATTGCACCTCACACAATAATAATAATAATAATAATAATAATAATAATAATAATAATAATACTTCAACACCCCACTCTCAGCAATGGACAGATCATGGAAACAGAAATTAAACAGAGATACAGTGAAACTAACAGAAGTTATGAACCAAATGGACTTAGCAGATATCTATTTCACTCTAAAACACAAAAATATACCTTTTTCTCAGCACCTCATGGTACCTTCTCCAAAATAGACCATATAATTGGTCACAAAACAGGCCTCAACAGATAGAAAAAATTGAAATAATCCCATACATCCTATCAGATCATCATGGACTGAGGCTTGTCTTCAATAATGACAAAGACAATGGAAAGCCCACATTCACGTGGAAACTGAACAATACTCTACTCAATGATAATGTGGTCAGGAAAGAAATAAAAAAAGAAATTAAAGACTTTTTAGAATTTAATGAAAATGAAGACACATCATACCAAAACTTGTGGGACACAATGAAAGCAGTGCTAAGAGGAAAATGTTTAGCCCTAAGTGTTTACAAAAAGAAACTGGAGAGAGCATACACTAGCAGCTTAACAGCACACCTGAAAGCTCTAGAAAATAAGAAGCAAATAACCCAAGAGGAGTAGACGGCAGGAAATAATCAAACTAGGGTGAAATCAACTAAATAGAAACAAAAAGAACTATAAAAAGAATCAATAAGACCAGGAACTGGTTCTTTGAGAACATCAACAAGATAGATAAACCCTTAGCCGGACTAACCAGAGGGCACAGAGACAGTTTCCAAATTAATAAAATCAGAACTGAAAGGGGCGATATAACAACAGTAACCGAGGAAATTCAAAAAATCATCAGATCCCACTACAAAAGCTTATACTCAACAAAACTGGAAAATCTGGATGAAATGGACAATTTTCTAGACAAATACCAGTTACCAATGTTAAATCAGGAGTGGATAAACCATCTCAACAGTCCCATAACCCTGAAAGAAATAGAAGCACTCATTAAAAGTCTCCCCAGAAAAAAAAAATGTCCAGGACCAGACGGTTTTAGTGCAGAATTCTATATTCTATCAGACCTTCAAGGAAGACATAATACCAATTCTCTTCAAACTATTCCACAAAATAGAAACAGAAGGAACACTACACAATTCATTCTATGAAGCCACAATTACTCGGAACTTCAGACCAATCTCTCTTATGAATATCGATGCAAAAAATACTCAATAAAATTTTTGAGAACCAAATCCAAGAACACATCAAAACAATCACCCATCATGATCAAGTAGGCTTTATCCCAGGAATGCAGGGTTGGTTCAATATACAGAAATCCATCAATGTAATCCACTATATAAACAAACTCAAAGAAAAAAAACCCCACATGATCATATCACTAGATGCTGAGAAAGCATTTAACAACTTCAGCACCCCTTCATGATAAAAGTCTTGGAAAGATCAGGAATTCAAGGTCCATACCTAAACATAGTAAAAGCAATATACAGCAAACCATTAGCTAACATCAAACTAAATGGAGAGAAACTTGAAGCAATCCCACTAAAATCAGGGACTAGAGAAGGCTGCCCACTCTCCCCCTACTTATTCAATATAGTACTAGAAGTCCTAGCCAGAGCAATTAGGCAACAAAAGGAGGTCAAAAGGATACAAATTGGAAAGGAAGAAGTCAAAATTTCACTATTTGCAGATGACATGATAGTATACTTAAGTGACTCCAAAACTTCCACCAGAGAACTCCTAAACCTGATAAACAACTTTAGCAAAGTGACTGGATATAAAATCAACTCAAACAATCAGTAGCCTTCCTCTACTCAAAAGATAAACTGGCTGAGAAAGAAATTATGGAAACGACGCCCTTCATAATAGTCACAAATAATATAAAATACCTTGGTGTGAATCTAACCAAGCAAGTAAAAGATCTGTATGACATGAACTTCAAGCCTCTGAAGAAAGAAATTGAAGCAGATCTCAGAAGTTAGAAAGATCTCCCATGCTCATGGATTGGAAGGATTAATATAGTAAAAAATGACCATCTTGTCTAAAACAATCTACACATTTAATGCAATCTCCATCAAAATTCCTACTCAATTCTTCACAGAGATAGAAAGAGCAATCCTAAAATTGATTTGGAATAACAAAAAATCCAGGATAGCGAAAACTACTCTCAACAATAAAAGAACTTCTGGGGGGAATCCCCATCCCTAACTTCAAGCTGTACTACAAAGCAAAGTGATAAAAACTGCATGGTATTGGAACAGAGACAGGCAGGAGGATCAATGGAATAGAACTGAAGACCCAGAAATGAACCCTCATACCTATGGTCACTTGATCTTTGACAAAGGAGCTAAATCCATGCAGTGGATAAATGACAGCATTTTCAACAAATGGTGCTGGTCCAACTGGAGGGCAGCATGTAGAAGAATGCAAATCAATCCATTCTTATCTTCTTGTACAAAGCTCAGTTCCCTGTGGATCAAGGACTTCCACATAAAACCAACTATACTGAAACTAATAGAAGAGAAGAAAATGGGGAAAAGCCTCAAACACATGGCACAGGGGAAAAGTTCTTGAACAGAACACCAATGGCTTATGCTCTAAGATCAAGAATTGACAAATGGGACCTCATAACACTGCAAAGTTTCTGTAAGCAAAGGACACCGTCAATAGGACAAAGTGGCAACCAACAGATTGGGAAAAGATCTTTACCAATCTTACATATGATAGAGGGCTAATATCCAAGGTATACAAAGAACTGAAGAAATTAGACTCTGGACAATCAAATAATCCTATTAAAAATGGGGTACAGAGCTGAACAAAGAATTCTCAACTGAGGAAACTTAAATGGTTGAGAAGCACCTAAAGAAGTGTTCAGCATCCCTAGTCATCAGGGAAATACAAATGAAAGCAACACTGAGATTCCACCTCACACCAGTCAGAATGGCTAAGATTAAAAACACAGGTGACAGAAGATGCTGGTGAGGATGTGAAGAAAGAGGAACACTCCTTTATTGTTGGTGGGAATGTAAGCTGGTACAACCACTATGGAAAGCAGTCTGGCGGTACCACAGAAAATTGAACATAGTATTGCCTGAGGACCCAGCTATACCACTCCTGGGCATATACCCAAAAGATGTTCCAACATACAACAGGGACACATGCTCCACTATGTTCATAGCAGCCTTATTTATAATAGCCAGAAGCTAGAAAGAACCCAGATGCCCTTCAACAGAGGAATGGATACAGAAAATGTGGTACATTTACACAATGGAGTACTACTCAGCTATTAAAAGCAATGAGTTTATGAGATTCTTAGGCAAATGGACAGAGCTGGAAAATATCCTGAGTGAGGTAACCCAATCACAAAACAACACACATGGTATGCACTCACTGATAAGTGGATATTAGTCCAAAAGCTCACAATACCTAAGATACAACACATAGACCACATGAAACTCAAGAAGAAGAAGGAAGACCAAAGTGTGGGTGCTTTGTTTTTTATTAGAAGGAGTAGCAAAATACTCAACCAGAGCTGCCAGGGTCTAAACCTCCAGCCTGAGAACACAAAGGGAGGGATTCATGGCTCCACCTGTATAGGCAGATGAGGGGGTCTTGTCAGACATCAGTGGAAGTGGAGGGCTTTGGTCCCCGAAAGTTTGGATTCCCTAATGTTGGGGAATTCGAGAGCAGGGAGTCAGGAATGGGAGGGTGGTGAGAGCACATCCTCATAGAAATAGGACTAGGGGGTATGGGATAAGGGGTTTTGAGGGAGAATGGGAGAGGGGATAACATTGAAAGGTAAATAAGAAAAATGTCCAATAAAAAAAACATAATGGGTCTGGCAATTGTAGTCAAGCAGTAGAGACTTTTTGTCAACAGTTTATTACAGGGATTTTGTATAATCCTCAAAGACAAGGTGTTGTGGAATAGGCCCATGGAACTTTAAAAAGATTGGTGAGACATTCTGTTACTGAGACAAAGAATGA
Source organism: Rhabdomys pumilio (assembly GCA_030674055.1). NCBI lineage: Eukaryota > Metazoa > Chordata > Mammalia > Rodentia > Muridae > Rhabdomys > Rhabdomys pumilio. The sequence goes on from JANHMN010000011.1 coordinate 19,863,287, forward strand.
TTCTGACCTGTGAGCATGCTGACTGCCCTGACAAGGGCAACTGGGGAGCTGTATTGGATATATGTTCCTGACCCACCTTTGCTTGACTATATCCCAAATGGGACAAGCTGCCTTGCCTCAAGTTTTTAGACTTTGTGGGATAGAGAATCGAAAAAAGAAATTATGTCTCTTGTATTCTTCTTAAAGGTAACTAGCTATTAAGACTCAATCATGTACTGGTCTAGAAAAAAATCCAATATGGGAAATAACAGTCTACTTTTGGGAAACTGAATCTGGACTTTGTCAGAGACATATTTGGAAGCTAGATGTAGCTCACTATGATGTTATGATAACAAGGGATAATGTTGGGACAAGATTTGGATTTCAAACAAGGGTTAATGCATGTTTTAAGGCTCTTTTAATTGTCAAGCTAAAATTGGTTCTGTCTCTTCTACAGTATTTATTGTAAGTTGCATTGACTGTATAATTTCCAATTATGTTAGTGTGTTGAAACCTGGCATGTCTGTTAACATGGGTCTATCAACCAGCTTTTGTCTCGCTTTCCTGAGTATTAGAAAACCTTGATTCTCTGAAAAAAGCTTGAAAGTGCTGGAAGAAGTGAGTTAGGCTTTAAGCAGAAGCAAGAGGGTAGCAGGCTTGATTATTGCTGGTATAACAGCTTTAATTTCATTAATTGCTAGCACCACTGCTTCTGCAATAGCATTGACACAAGGAGTTAAAACAACTATTTTTGTTAACCATCTAGCAAAAAAAAATGTTACTAATGTATTGAGTATATAAAGGGAGTTATATAGGTTTCTGGGACAATAAATGATGTTCTATAACCCATTCAAATTATCTGAAGGAGGTTCAGGGTTCAAGAGTTAGGAGCCATCCCAAGTGTCATGACAAATATCATTAAAGTAGTGTTACTTTTGAAGTTCACGATGATTGTCATTATAATTAGAAAAAAGTTTAAAGACACCTCTAGGATGTTTGGCATAATCCTAACACCTCTCTGGGTGTGTTAACTTTGCATAGTGAGATTAAGAATTTAAAGAATGCTGCTCTGTTGACCTTAGATGCTGCAGACAATGCCGATAAAATTATCCATGGCCTGAGCTCAGTATTTCCATTTTGGTCAAACCTCAGGAATGGCATTATATAGCTTGACCAGGTTAGCCTTTCTTGTCTGGGAACACTTTTATTCCTGCCCACCATATTAAAGCTTATCTTTAACAACATCAATGTGTTGACAGCCAAAATACATGGTTTAAACCTGAAAATGGACCCCCAGACAGACTTATTGAATTAACAGGCTGGCAAGCCAAGGACGGGTAAGATTCTGCACAGAGCTTTACCAACTTAAGACAGAAGTGCATTGTCTTTGATAATGCATATTCGATGATTGGTAAGGAAGGTATTCTTGTCAGAACGACCTAAGACGGACTCAGTCTTGTTAATGAAATAAAAAAGGGGGAGAGGTGGAGAGCCTTTGGTGCTGCCTGGCAAGAAGCTGACATGGGCCAAGGAAAAGGAAATGGGGTGCTTGGCAGGAATATGACGTTGGCCTAGGACAAGGAAGTAGGCTTCAAGCAGGAATTTGACATTAGACTAGAACAAAGAAGTAATTTCAAGTAGGAATTTAAATTGTAGGCTACAACAAAGAAGTAATCTCAGACAGGAATCTAAATATTAGGCCAGAACAAGGAAGTAGGCTTCAGACGTGAAAATGACCTTGGGCTAGGGTAGGGAAGTAGGCTTAGATACTTTGGTCATCCTGATAAGCCCTTAGAAACAGTGATCACAGGAGTGTTCAGGTAACTAGGTTTAATGCCTAGCTTTTTCTTTGACTATTTGTGTTTATTGTCTTGCTTGTTCCTTGACTATTTGCATCTATTGTATTGTAGGCCCTCAACCTAGAACTGACCTTTATACAGGCATGTAATCAAAATGGTATAAAAGCATAAAGAAAATGGGGATATAGGATAGGGAGTTCTAGGGATGGGAAATGGGGAAAAGAGATGACATCTGTATTGTAAATAAATTTAAAAAAAAAGAAAATTATCAAAACTAAGTAAAAGCAAAAGAAAAAAGAAAAAGAATACCCCTCACAGGGATACAGGGATGCCCAGCTCTTTAGTTTTAGTTGATTCAGGATGCATTCATGTTGACAACCAAGATCATTTATCAGTTTCCTTCCTTTCTTCCAAGTGTTTTATTAGTCTTTATTAGCCCACCATCTTTCAAGATGCACCCACCCCCAGTGAGTTGCTTATTGATGCAATGAGTTGCTCTAGGTTTCTGCTTAAAATGCCTTTCCCGTCTGTGTGCTGTCATTGCTTGCGGGTGGATGGCCCCAACCTGGTTTCTGCACAGGAGGAGGCTGTGAGGTGACTGATACAACATCACACCAAACAAGCAATGCCTCAGATTAGAGAAGCATCATCTCTGATGGCTTCCTGCTGAATTGGTGAGATTGGCATTTATGACTGAGGTTTGCAAGAGAATGCTGCCCCACCTCATGCCACCCCTCCCTGCCTTGCCCTTCTCCCCCTATCCCCCACCCCCCAACCCCCCACCCCACTTTTTGAGACTTGGACTGTCACAGCAGGAAGCTCTAGAGAAACAAACTAAGATGAAGTCTTGGTCCCTAGAAGACGAACCTAAATGAGATGTTTTCTTTCTGCTAAGTATCAACAATTTCTCTATGGAGCAGTTGTGGATGATAAGAAGTCACATGCTGGAGCTGGAGAGGTGACTCAGTGACTAAGAGCACTAGATGTTCTTGGTTTACAACTCCATCTGCAACTTTATTTCCAGGGAGATCGGAACCCTCTTGTGGTCTCCTAGGTACTGTCCCACACAGGCATACAGGCAAAACACCCGTACACTTAAACAAGAATTTAAAACTTTTGTTTAAAGAAATCACTTGCAGGAACTATTTAGCTAGTCCTCTTCTCATACAATACCCCATGTCGCTACTCCTGAACTCCTTGCCCATCCATGAATGACTAGGAAATAAGTTTTTCTCCCAACAGTGTGTATTCTATTTCAATCCCTTGAGGAAGAATTAATTGTTCAGTGTGTCAATTTCCTAGAGCCTCATACAGAACTGTTGACATTTCTGGATACATAGATGACTTTGGCCTCCATGTAAGATTGTATCCACTAGTGAGCATCACAGTGTAGGAGCAGTGTGTGTGTGTGTGTGTGTGTGTGTGTGTGTGTGTGTGTGTGTGTG